>OY728128.1:957495317-958120317 GCA_963277665.1 Viscum album | reverse complement strand
GATGCAGTGATTACCTCATTAATGAACAATTTAAATAAAATGAAAAGATAAGGTAAAATCTAAGACTTAAACTTGTATAAAGCCTATTGTATGGGTGTATTTAGAACCCTTATCACCTTATCCTCGAAATGTATCATTGTGGGACCTTTAAAATTAGAAAAGCATTTCATAATAAAGTAACATTTCAATATTTCCAAAAGAGCCCCTCCTCTTCTCTTATAAAAGGCCCCCACCTCTACCACCTTAACCACACCTCTCAAGCCATTGGATCAGACAAAATATGCTCTTTTTATCTCTCCACATCCATCTATTCATCATAGAATCCTTACCTTAGGCATAAATCTCTTCAAGAAACCATTTTGGTTCAAACCAAGGGGAGTTACCCGATTTAAAGGTAATGTATTCTCTTATGTTGTTTTGTATTATTTTGCTTCTCCAACCCACTAAACTCTTCTTATTATTTTATTTTTTAACAACACAAGTATCCTCAATATAATTGGATGTTGTTATAAGAAGGATTCAAACTACACTTACACACACCTCCATCTAATGGTTAAAGAACATATTGTTCCTGTGGGTGGCGAATTACTACCTTACGAAATGATGATTGTTCAATATTCTTTTAACACCTCTCATGGTGGCCATTAAGATGTAAATATATTTATATATGATATATATTATGTTTATGTTTTCTTTATTCTTCTGTATTTTTTATTTATGGCATACCTTTATGATTTCCATTATCGGTAAACGTAATAATTTCATTTTAGGAAGTGCGGACTACCGCCCCCTCAAAGTGATTTGAATCGTTAATGCCATATGTGGGATGTATAAATGATATAGTTAATGATATTATATATTATATTATACTAGAATTATAATATACCTTTATATCATTATGATTTCATTCCATTAAATATGAAATAGAAATGAAAGTAGCGTTCATGCGTACGCACGGCTTACCGTCTCCATGAACGGTGCATTTCATTTCTTACCTCTAAATGTTATGTAATATTATAAATGCATGTATATACTATATATATATGATATATATGATATCTACATCATGAATATAATTCTGGATATCATGGATATTTTACCACATGAACAACTTGTAATTATATGAAGTTTATTGTTGACTCAAGTACCAAAGGTCGACAAAACGACCGTTATTAACTTAAATGACTACATAATTTTTATAACATGGTAGTAAGTGATATAAAAGGGATAATGAACTTGAAAAATTTTCTTAAGAAAGTATAGATTAACTCTAGTTTATTATTCAGTATATTAAAGAACGATCGAGTCAAGTCGGACACGAGGTAAGGAACTTCGTCTCAATCTCCTTTCATTGAGGCATATTTTGTTTTATACACAACTTTATTTTATATAGTGTATAAACCCCTTTTAATTTTACTTTTATTCTAAAGGAATCTTTTTATATGAAGCGTTTTACTAAATGAAAAAAGGGAATGTTTTTTTCTTATATATGCGGCGACAACGACTTCTCCACCGTCATGACCATTATTTGAGTTTCGGCATCCTCTATAATCCATAACTTTTTTGAAATGAAAAATAAATACCATGTTTTAATTTTCTTTTATTTTGGTAATGAAAATGGTTTTGATAATGTTTTTATTATATCGATGTGTTGTATTGATATCTTGTGATTGAAATGTGGAAATGTTATGTTTCCTTTATGCATGTTTTATGTGATATGATTATGTTATGGTTTATGATATGTTTAAACCTTTTCATATAAGGAATGCATTGAACTTAATAAGTGACGGGTGGAGCCCACTATAGCTCCTCAATGCATCGGTAGGTCTCATGAGACAAACTAGTGTCTTGGCACGAGCCCTTGAAAAAATCTTATTTGCAGTCTTGGCATGAGGCCTTGGCTACGTGGTTAAGATAGTCTGACATTATGCATTCCATCATTATGAAAGTGGTTATTGATATTTAATGTGGTTATTCGACTAGTATAATATCCATGTGAATAAGTAAATGGCATTATTTAATTTTATTTTTCCCATATTATATTGAAGTTCAATTTTAAAAGGATTTTGTTTTAGTTATACATTGCCTTAAATGTTTATGTTTATTTATAAAAGTTTCTGCTATATTGTTATCCTTACTGAGCATCTGAGCTCACCCCTTTCAATTTTTTAATTTTTCCCAGGATGTGAAGAAGTATTTTATGAATGACCTATAGGTATAGTATGAAGGGATATGAAGACAAGATTTTGTTGTAGTTTTGTTTTTATTTCATGATGTAATGTAGAACTTATTAATGTATCTAGTGTTTCAAGGATACTAAACTAATTGGTCTTTTGTGACTTGAACTTTTGTGATCATGCCAATGTTACGTAATAATGCACCGACTCTGGGTAACTGGGGTCAGAGCATTACAATGTATATACTATTTCACACATGGTGTGATATTTATCTCTAGATAAAAACCTATCTATCATAACCTGGGGAGTACATGATGTGTGCTCTTCCAAACTACACACCATGTAGTTGGGTTTCTTCACCAAAAATTATAAGCTAGATCACTTATTTTCCATCACCACCATGAATTTACACAAATCATGTTACCACACCTTCCTCCACTATGAATGAATATAAGGGTTCCTTCCTAATGTAAAATCTACTACCCTTCACCACTTATGACGATTCAGTTGAATATTATCATATTCAAACCACATAATGTCGCCTGTTTTTGTTCTTTGCTATCTCTAACCTCAAATCATTATCAAACACATTCATATCATCATCATGTTGATTCAATTATCCCAGGGTTGAACCACCATACCCAAATGATGTCCAATGGTGATCATTCAACTTTTGAAGATGGTTGAAAAAAGAATAGTGGTCAGTGTGGGTATTGACCACCTAAACAACCACTCAAATCATGATGCATGATACAAGAATAATAATATTTCTCAAAGAGGATATTCATATCAAGAATAAAATATAAAAACACAAGGGATCTGGGTGGAATATCACGAAGAGTCTTTGCATGAAGAATTTTTGAAGATAAATCACAACATCAAAAAATGTTATAATAATCCCTCATAATCAAAGTGGAAGTGATGAATTAACAAGGGAGTTTATAATGAAAAAATAACAAAATAAAAAGTTATAAATACAAGAAATAATCCCTAACTTGATAGATAATTATCATTGCTTCAATTTTGTTGTCTCAACCACATGATCTATTCATTGACATCATAACAGATCTGATCTAGTCCTCCCGATCCATTATTATCATCTCTGTGATCTGATCCCTCTCCCTCAACCGAGGGTTTTCTAATGATGAGAGTAGATAACCATAGAAAGGTTATATGAAAGGGATTAAATAGATTATCTCCCCAGGGTTTCACAATAATTAAAATTTAACCAATTAATTAATTAATTAATTAATTAATAAAATTAACTAATTAATCCAACAACATCAGTGAACACCTGGAGATTTTAATTCAAACAAAACTAACAGTACACCTAGGGTAAACAAACTATTCCATACTCAACCACAATCTTAATTTTTCCATTCAAGACAATGTTTAGGAGGTATAATTAGTTCATCAAAATATATCATGCGTACTAACTAAAAAAATATAATATTTTTATTATATTATTTTCAATCTCTTACGACACTATATTTTCCATGCCAAATTAACTTGGGGGTAAAACCCATAATATGGAACCGAAAAAACTATCAGACTTTTTTTTTCTATGTTACATGTTAGGGTAAAATTATCATTTTACTATTAGAGAGGTCCTGAGATTCTGATAACTCAAGAATTTAGCTAATCCTCAGTTGGAAAAAATCTAGATCACTACACTTTTATAGAGTATGATATTTGATTACATCTACAAAATAGGGATTTCATATCTGTTTTCAATTCTACTAAGGTCCATAGTGTCATGAAATTAGGATTCTAGATAAATATTAAGTTTTGTACAAAGTGTTTGTTGAAAAATAAAGAGTGTTTGATAAAGCATATATAAAAGAGTTTTAGATGGATTCACAAAGGGTTGTGATGTTTTTTTCATAAATATCTTATGGGATTTTTATAAAAGTGGAATATTGATGAATATTCACTAAATTAATGGATTTTTCATATTTTATAAATAACTTGGATCTCATCCTATGATATGTATATGATGTATATTGTAGGATAAAATTACCTTATATCATAAATACACATTGGATGTGTCTGTTTCACCTTATCATAGAATATAATTGGGCATACAATATGTTTTCTACATGAATGAAACTCACCTATCACATGATTCTTCATCAGTTATGATCCATGAGATGGATCATTTATGGTTTGAAATACATCCATTGAATGAGTTCAATTAATGAACACTAATAGGTAATAACGTATGAGTTCCATGAGATTAAACCCAATAAGACTGATATAGTTGATTCTATTTATTAAATAAAGATCATTAAGAATGCCTATATAAAGGAAGGGTTCCATCCTATTGGTGTAACCTAGTTATATGAAAGCCTTCCAAACCTATATTCTTTCCAAATCATTGTTTATCACTCAGTGAAGGTGATAGAATCCCTTCTTGATTTAGGGTCCTCAAGATACAATTTGGGATCTAAAGGCTGGTGTAATCCCCTTAGAGGAAAAAAGCCTTTATTTTATACTTCAGTGATCTTAATCATATTTAATCTATTATAGGAGAAGATGGAGGCCACTATATGTGAGTTTCAGGTGTATTGTTCTTCACTATTACTTGCATGTTGATTCCAAGATGATATATTGAACATTATATGGATTTGTTTCTACTATATAAGATCATATGATGATCCCCTAAAACCCATCACTTGCATGATTTTTCATTCACTTACTATATTTCTTTATCATCTCATCTTCCATTATTTTTTTTTGAAAAAAATAAAATGGGAAAATTTAGATGAAATCCTTTATTGAATTTGTTGTTTGAATCATCGTCCATGCCATTTAAAAATGGGGTGTGGTGTTTTACATTTGGAATGGTAATTAAGTGAGTTATATTTCCTATGTTTCCACTTGAATATTCATGTGATTGTATTTAAGATTCTTACCTCCTCTATTCAGCCTTTGAGTTTTCAAAATTCTTTTACCCACTAACCTATTACCACCAAATTACCTTGAAATGACCTCATGATTGATTTTTTTTATGAAATATGGTGTGTATAGATGATAATTTTTAAAATTCTATGATGATACATGTATTCTCCAAGTATGATCATAACTCTAGATTAAATTTCTCTTGAGTGAAGAGTGGCATGAACTTCCATGTGAGGTAAGTTGTGATTGGGTCATGGATGGATTATTGATGTTGATAAAATTTAAATGTGAAGGAAGAAAATGAAAGGAAATTTTCTTTTAATAAATTATAAATAATATATTATATTTTAGAAAATATATTTTAAATTATATAATTATTGATTTTTGTGTGAATTTGGTATGGATATTAGATTATTTTTCCCAGAAGTGAAAATACTTAGCTATGAGGGTATTACCATGCAGTTAATTATCCTATATTTTCACCCTTATAAATGTCTTTTATAATATTTTGGGTGTCTAATATCTAATCATTTGATCATTTTCATTCAACCCTCATTTTTCATCCATTATATAAAAATGAATTAAAAAGGGAATTTTTTATTTTTTCTATTTCCATTAAAAAACATCATTTTGGCATTTTTAACATAAAATTATCTACTCTAATGGTCCATGACATACCAATATATTACTTTTCTATTTTTGGGTATTAGAAGTGCTGGGAGGAGACCTAGAGAGGGACCGATGGAGTTTGGTTGCTAAAAGATAGAAGCAAGGGAAATACACACTGTGTAAATTTTACACCATGTGAAAGTGAAGTTCACAGCTTATGCAGGTATGGTTCATGATGTGTAATAATTCAAGTGATTAGTACTTTTAAGTGACACATTTTTTGATGGAATATGAAATCCTAAAATTACATGATGTGAAAGGGGATTACACATTGGGTAAATCCACCATACAGTGTGGTTATAAGTTCGGATGGCTTGAGGGTTTCCTCAAACCCTATAACTAGTGATATCTTCTCTATTTCTAGAAAATATAGAGTCTCATTCAAGTGTTTAGGATTACTTTCAATGAGATTTGATTCCCGAATTCTCATATACAATTCATGGTGATTTCTCCTCTCATTTTCATGTGTTTACTTCTATTTTTCTTTAGAGATATGCTGTGATTTTTCAGTTTCAGTTTTGGGTTGTCTATGGGTTGTGATTTTCAAGAACCTTTATTGTTCTGTATTTTTATCCATGAGTTTCTTGTGCGGTGGTGGTTTTCAGGAATTTATTCTTTTCCCTACAGTTCACAGTGAGATCATAAAGCTTCTTTAAGGTTGGGGATCCTCATTCTCAAACTTTTACATGCTATGTATAGGATCTACACGATTTTTATTACCTTTGGGTGGATAGTACGAGTCAAAATAATCATATAATTAATTTGAATGTATAAAATTAATGGTTATGGGGAGTTATCTCATGCTTTACTACTTTGATATATGTTTTTGATGTTATTATGCATGACTGTTGCCAATTTTGAAAATTACTGTTATTGGGATCCTTATTTACACTGTAGTAGTTATGCTGTAGTGACCCTTGTTGTGTTGTTATGTGATCACACTTGAATAAAAGGTTAAAGAATGTATATTCAACTAATAATTAGTTTCCCCTGGACATTCTGGTTTGTATGATAATATCCATGCTAATATAAAGAAGTAATGTGATAAATCCCCTGAATAAATGGAAGCTGGAATGTGTGTTGTGATGAATGCTTGTGTTTTTCATGTTTACCTATGTTGTTTGGGTCGTTATGTGATAACATATGTGACTGGATGGTTTGTGTGGTTTGAGGGGAAGTGATGCGATGGTTGGTTAGCATGGATGTAATGTGGGAAATTGTGTGATGTGGCACAGAGCTTGTGGCACAAATGTTGTGGTGCAATGGTTGTGGCACAATGGTTGTGGTGTAGATGTTGTGGCATAGTGATGTGTGGCCCATGTGTTTACAGTAAAGATATTCTTTTTTGGACTAGGTTTCTTCAGGTGATATGTGGTATGATGTGATATGTGGTGGTGGTCATGCATGGTAGGAGGAGGGAACAAGGCTGATGTCCTTCATGTTCATGATACCCTAATACTCTGGTTCTGACTATGATGTGATGTGTGTACTAGGTGTCTGTGGGTGGGATATGATGTTATGTGATGTGATATGTGCGGAAGGTATTGGATCATAGGATGTTCAATGTTGGAGAATGACAGTAGAAAATAAGTGGGGAAGAGGCAGCGAGAAACCTTGCTTTGTTATGATCTAAATGCTATATTATTATATTGGATGTGTGATTTGGTGAGTGAGCTATGTTGAGGTTGGGTTTGGTTAGATTAATTGTATAGGTGATTGTTCGTTCTACTATTTATTCACCAACACATTAACATGATGTTTTCACATTTTCACTTGAGGCCTTGGTTATGTCCCTACTGAGTATACCTGTTATGGTCACCCTACGTCTATAAACTATTTTTAGGTTTCTAGGAGGACTTTTGGACCGAGATGTACTTTACTATATGGGTTAGAGTTAATGTTGAGTCACTACCGTAGAATTTCATTTTTCTTATTTACTTTGGGGACCTTTATATATATCAGTCTTACTTTATTCATGCATTGTGGTATGGTTTTTGGTTTACCTTTATATAGTCTGTTGGAGTTTTTTGGTGATTTTTTATCCTATATCCTGACTTCATTTTATTTATAGAGGGTAATACCTCCCATATTGTGATATTTTTATACCCTTGGTACCAGTCTCTAACCTAGGGTCTACTGGAGGTGGGACCCAGGGGTCATTATCTCTCTCCCTTCATTTCAACATCTTTGGTGGGAGAGGGTCATGACAGAGTTGTATTGAAGAGAGGTTATGATGCAGTTTGGGTGATAGGGGACTGGCTGACAAAATCAGCTCACTTTCTAGCGATCCGTGAGTTGAGTGTCGTGGATGTTTTTTGAATTCAGTATGTGGATGATGTGGTTAGTCTTAACATGGTACTAAGGACCATCATATCTAATTTGAATCCTCATTTTACCTCATGATTTTTGAGGGGATTGCATCATGATTTTGGTTCCTAGTTGTTCCATATCATTGCTTTCCACACTCAGAAAAATGGGTAGATGGAGTAGACCATACAGACACTGGATAATATGGTGTGAACATGCGTCTTGGACTTTGGTGGATCTTAGGTATGACACCCACCTTTATTCAAGTTTGTATACAATAATATCTATCACTCATCCATTGGTATGGCCCCGTTTGAGGCATTGTATGAGCGACCATGTCATTATCCTTTATGATGGATAGATATTATAGAGTAAAAAGTTCTTGATCCTGATGTGGTGGAGAGAATGACTGAGAAGATTCAGTTGGTTCATGAGCGGATGAGGGTGGTGAAAGATCGCCAAAAGGCCTGTGCTGATTATAAGATCCTATGTCTGGATGGATCAATAATTTCTGAAGGAATTTGAATTTTTGTTATCGGATAGGTAAAATCATAAATTAAGACTCATAATGAGATTTCTCATGTTGTAATGCCTCAAAGTGTTATTTTGAGATTATGGATGTTTCTTGATAGGTAACCTAGGTGTTCGGATGAGCTTCAGAAGCTTTAGGTTCAGTTTTTGAAGTTTTGAAGTCTTATGACAGGGGTGCATGGTTTGATGTGCATGGTTTAGGATAAACCATATGGAACCTTAATGATCAAGAGGTTTTTAGTTCAATTTGAACTCAGAATGGTTGGTTTTCATGGTTAGAGCATGATTTGGGGTAAATTGTGCAAGGAAAAGGGTGAAGCTATATGGGGTTGAGGAGTTTCTAAGGCATGGCATATGAGCTTCACATGGTTTCAAATAAACCATGTGCTTTGTTGCAGAGGAGAGTCAATGCTGATAGAACAATTGGTGCATGGTTTGGAAAACCGTGTGTCCAAACCGTGCGACTGCCTATTCCAGGTGCTCGAACCTGGGGTTCTCTAACCCCCTTCCTCATCCACACTCCCTTGATTTTGAGGGTGTTTTATTGGAAATTTCTTGGTGTTTGAGGTGTGTTATCTTCCTTTGGTGGTTTCCTCTTTTCCTCCTCTTGTTTCATTCTAATTTTGGAGTTCTCTGATTTAGGTATTGTTTAATATTCCATTAGAGCATGGTGGAATCATCCAATTCTCATGGGGATTTTGGTTGCCTTGGGTAAAGGAGATCCCAAGAAGGATTCTACACTTTATTTCATGGAATTCCTTCAAGGTATGTGTCTATGGTGAATTTTCTTAGGGTTTTATCAATGTTTTAACTTATTTGGTTTATTATTTGGTATTTAATCTTAGGTATTTTTCTGGATATGGTATCGGTAGTTCATTATGGACAACCCATGATGGTTTATTAGAGTTTCTCCAAGAGGTGAACATTTGGTGAGATTTCTAGAATTATTCCATGTTAGGTTTTAGTTAATTAATTAATTTTAATTGTTATAATTAATTAATTATGGTTTCTTGGGGTGATACTAGAGCCCAGGTGGTGGCGAAGAGCTCATTTGGGTGTCGAGAGGTTTGGATGGTGCTTGGATGGGTCTTGTCAAGGTCATTGTGATTTGTAAATGTAATGGAAATATTATCAAATGAGGTAGGTGGTCTAATAGATTTACCCATAGTCTTAATAATTTGTTTTATATGTGAATTGTGGTATATGCATTAGATATCATGTGTAATATGCTTTCTCCCCTGATTTAAGAAAGTGGGTTGGATTTAGATGGATACCTTAGACATTCCACAGATCCTTTTGGATCCATGGTGATGTGAGACTGGACCTATGGCCACCCATGGGGTGTTCCAACCTTTGGGAGTGGAATGTTTTATGTGTTAAGTTTTTATGAAAATGCCTACAAGGATTTTGAAATGGATTTAAATGTGAACATTGTGTTTTGATTGTTTTTGGATGAAAAATGGGGAAAGGTTATGTTTGAAATGACTCTTGTTTTTAAATAACATGGTTACCTAAAGGTGATTTTAAATGAGTTTTAAATGGATTTTAAAGGTTGATTTGAAATGGAAGTTTAGTGACTCTAAAAAAATGGGTTTCATGGATTATTAAGGTCTTGAACCTTATTTGTATTTTTAAAGGGGAAGACCCATATTTTAGGGGTAGTTTTGAAATGTTTAATGAGAATATTTGATTTTAGTTTTCTGTGAATTTTGAATGGGGCTAGGTTCTATTTGATCCATGTATTGAATTAGGGTTCATTAGGACCACGATTATTGTTGTGATTAATAAAGTAAATGGAAATGGTTAAAAGGGGTGTGTTTGATTATTAAATGGTTGGAAGAACCTTTAATGAATATGTGTTTGAGTAAAGGTTGAAATTGTTGAAATTGTGAATTTGGTTTAATGTGATGAAAGAAATGGATTATGAAAATGTTGAAAAAAGTGTTAATGATAAGTGATGAATTTTTTTGGGGATAGTCAGTCATGATGTTCTTTTTCACAGTTGGATTCATGGACTAATGCTTCATGTTTCCCAACCCATGATTAATGGTTTTGGAATGTTTGACTGATTTTCTACTCCATAATTTTGGGTGGTCTAGACTGATTCTACAGGCACCTCGGTAAAGTGTAGTTTTTTGAGGGAAGGATCGATGATTTCAATCCCAAGGGTATGGACATGGAATTCCATATCAAGGTTGAGATGGTCATACATGATGCTCTGAGTCTCAGTTGGATTCATGTACTGATGCTCTATGTTTTCCAACACATGAACTAAGGTTTGGGATGGTCGGACATGGTGTTCCGATTCCCAGTTGGATTTATGGATTGATGCTTCATGTTTTATAACCTGTGACCTAGTGTTTGGGATGGACAAACATGGCATATCAGACCCTGGTTGGATTCTTGGATTGAGGTTCCTTGATTTCCAACCAGTGAACTCTGTGAATTGTGGCTCAGATGAATGGATTAGGCTGAGGTAGTTTTGATGGAAATGTATGACATTTGGAATAAATAATAAAAGTGATTTTCAACACCCCAAAATTTCATAGTACGTTATCTCATTAAAGTAACTCAATAACTTGTGCTACACGCATCACCGAGTTCGAGCGCACCACACCTTACCAAACTAGCTGTTCAAAAAACGGTTATGAATAATATTAACTGAATTTTGAATCTTATATACTCTATATAATTTTATCACACATATTATGTGTTTCTTAGACATAATATGAGAACAAATTCATTTTTTTCAGATAAAAGAAGTATTTTTAAAAAAATGCAATTTTACCACCTTTTAGTGGAGAACCCTTTTTAAAACCAATATTTGACACTTTTATATATTCAATTTAATGAAATTAAATTCTTATTTAGAATCGGGACATAAAAATTTAGTTTGGATAAATTTTTGGTATTTTTCTGATAACTTTTATATTTTGATGAATAGTGAAAAATACTAAATTTTAATTGAATTTTTTTTAATCAAAATATTTTATAGTGATAAATTATGCATTTGAATGGTTTATAAGTATAATTAGATTATATTTTTATTATTTAATACAATTTAGGTCATTATAAGTAATTTCACATTTAAATTTGACATAAACACATGTCAATCTTTTGATAGTTTTTACTTAAAAAAACCCCGTTTTTTTTGGTTTTGACAACAGGAATTAATTTTAAATAAATTAATGAAACTTCTATGTTTTTAATTTGGTAAAATAGAATTCATTTTTGAATTAATAATATAAAAATTAGCTTAGGGTGAAGTCTTGGTATTTTTCTGAAAACATTAAATTTTTGATTAATAGTGAAAAACACTACATTATTGTTCAAAACCGACTTTTTATTTAAATAATTATTTATTTTATTTAAAATTATTATAAGTAAATATATATATATATAGTACCTATATAAGTTTAATGTAATTAATTGGAGTCATTTTATAATAAAATTAGATGTATAAATTTTCATTGAACTTTTTACCGTTTTTTACCCACCTTCTAGGAGCATTTACAAATTTGCATAAAACATAATTTTACCCCTTCTGTGAGTTGAATTTCAAAAATCCTAGAGACATGGTTGACATTATTAATTAAAATCTGGTTCAATAAGATGAAAATAATTTTTGGTGAATAGTAACTTTTGACTTTTATTTACGACGGTTAAAAGTAAATAGGGTAATTATGGATAAAAATGATATTATAATTACCCTAACACATGTCCTAATTCTGTCAGATAAGTGAAATTAGACCAAAAACAACCTTAGTAATAAAATATGATCCTCTTTGGTCAACTTGGATTAGATTAGGACATTTATTATTATTTTATTTAAAGAATATTTAAAAGTGTTAAATTCCAAGTTTAATAACTAAACCATTTTTAATATAGGGTTATACATAAGATAAATTAGACTATAAATATTAATTAAAAAGATAAAATTATTTACTACATCATGGTATTTTATTTATAATTTTTAGACATTAAATGATTAAATTTATTTTTGACACAATGATGATGCAATAATTACCTTATTAATGAAAGAATCAAATAAATGGTATTATAAATATTAAAATAAATATAATTTCAAAGTTTTTATGACATACACTAATTTTATAGGTGAATATTACATGTTATTATTTATTAAATGTATCTTTTTTGAAGTAATCAAGTTGTGATGACTTTCACAAAACCAAATACTAAATAGTTTCAAAATTGACGTAAATGAATTTTTAAAACAAATATTATATTATTAAATTATATGATATTCCTAAAAATATAAGATTTAGAAAAAGGGCTTAAATAATATTATATATTTCATTAATGAACCACTTTAGGTTCTCTTTAAAGTTTAGAGTAAGTTTATTAACCATATAGTGTAAGAATACAAGAAGACACGGTAAAAGTTAAACTATTTAACTAAGAGTTAAATCTAAAAGATAAGGTTAATATGGTGTCCTAAACCTGTCTAAAACCTATTGGTTGAGTGGTTTTAGACCCATATCCACCTTATACTATAAATAAATTATTTTTTAGCCATTAGAAACCGAAAATGATTTTATTATAAAATAATATTTCAATCTTTTCCAAAAGTGACCCTCATCTCTCTTATAAAAGGTTACTTCTCCTTCTCTCAAAATAACACCTCCAAAGACATTTATCTCAGCCAAAACCTACCCAAATATCCTCCAAACTTCCCTCACATAAACCTATAGTCCTTACTTTGATCAGAAATCCAACCTAAGGAGCCATTTTGATCAACTCAAAAGGAAACTCCCGAAGAAGAGGTAATAATTTCACCACCCTCTTTCAAGTTATTTTCTTCTTCCACTTCCTTTTTCTTTGTTGTTTACATACCAAAATAATAAATCCAGTACCTCCTACATACTGTGATGTTATTATAAATATTGTACAACCATATTCATTATTCTATCCATCCTATAAATGAAAAAGTCACCATACGTGCGTACGTACGGCTTACCGTCTCCATGTCGTGGTGTAGTTCGTTATTCAAACACTTAATTATTTGTATGGGTATAATAATGAGTATAAATGATGTAAATAATAAATATAAAATGTTAATTATTATTTATATATGATATAACATCCAATTACATATGATTTCACCATCAATATAATGATATTGTCGCACGTGCGTACGTACGGATTACCGTCTCCACGATGCGATGAGATTCATTTCCACATTCACCATTCAATGATGATTATAAAAATATATATTATTAATAAGTATGTAATATATGACATAATAATTCTACTTAATATATATATATATATGTATGTACTTATATATATCTTATTCACTTACTTCCATTCAATACGATATGAAAACAGAAACAACGTTTATGCGTACGTACGCCCTACCATCTCCATAAATGGTGTTTTCCATTTCATATATATATATATTATAAATATTTATATTATAAATATATATGATATATAAATCATGTATTATATTCTATAAATATGTAAATAATGATCTAAATGATACGATCAAGAATAACAAGTTAAAACACGTACGATAAAGAAAGCGATTATTACCCAAAATGTTAATTTAACATGGAAATCATTATTAAATGGATAGTATAAAGTCATAAATGAATCATATATGATATAATAAATATGAATATGGTTCTAGTATAATTTAATAACATACTATGGTCATTATAAAGGAGGTTAAACATACCCTCGACCAAAGGAAAGTTAAAGGTAAGGGTTAATTCCTCAATCTCATTATTATTAAAGATTGTTTATGGGTAAGTTTTTACTAGGACATATTTATTATCCATGTACAAATTTCATAAAATAGTTTTCAAAGGGATTATTTTTAAGGGACTCTTTTATTAAAACATCATTTTAAATGTTTTAAAGATTTATTCTTCTAAACCATTCTCATTAATGTCCATGTTTTCAAAATGGTTTTAAGGATTTATTTATATGGACATGAATGTTTTAAAATTTTAATTCCTTTCAAAATTTTCAAAGTGGTATGGTACACTTTGATTCAAAACTATCTTTTTGATGACTTCCTTTATAAATTGTGTGAATTTTAAATTATTTCATAAAAAAAGGATATTTCTCTCAAAGATTTTTACTGATTATTTTCAACTATGTCAACATACTTTATGGGATATTATTCTTGATCGAGGTAGATTTATTATAATAAAATATTCCATATTGTATTGAATGAGTTATGATATGTTTTACTGTGGATGTTCTATTTTTATACCATTCATGCTTTATGGTTAAAGTATTGATGTTTTGTATGCTAGTTTTAATACGAATGTTTATGTTATGTTTAAAACTTTTCATATGAGGAATGTATTGGAATTAGTAAGTGATGGGTGGAGCCCTCTATAGATCCTTGGTGCATTGTTAGGTCTCATGAGACAATTATACATAGAATTGGTTGAGACCTTTCCCAATTTTGATATATGGTTTTGGCCGAAGCCTTAATCATTTTTAGACATCTTGGATGAGGCCTTGAAAAAATGTTTCAGAATGTCCCGCATTATACATTACCTCATTATAAAAATATTATTGATGGTTCATGTGGTTATTAGACTAGTATAATACCCATGACTATGTTTTATTATGGAATTATTTACTCATCTCATATTACTACCATAAAGTGTTCATGTTTATTATTTGTAAAAGCATGTGTTTTCAATTATTCACCATGCCTAATGTTTATGTTATCTTTTTCTATATTGTTTTCCCTTACTGTGTGTTTGATCTCACCCCTTTCTATGTTTTATTTTTCCCAGAATGCGAAGAAGTATATTATTAATGACCTACAGGGATAGTCTAAGGGATATGAATGTCGTCAATGGAGACAATGTTGATGTTGTTTTTCATTTTATAATGTAATGTAAAACTTATGAATGTATATAGTACTACAAAGGATACTAAACTGATCAGTCTTTCGGGATTTGATCCCTTGTGATCATGCTAATGTTATTTAATAATGCACCAACTCTGGGCTTCTGGGGTCAGGGCGTTACATGATTAAATTGAATACAGATAAATATCGAAACTTATTTTATTTACTTACTTTTTTACTATTATTCATTTCCTACATGCACTATTATAATGAATGATATTTTCTTTAGACATCATTGGTGGTGGACTACTGAGTTTTACTCATACCCTACTCAGGTCACCATTGCACTTGGGTACCTGAGAATCTCTCATGTGTTTATTGCAGGAACAAGTTTGGGCTGAGTCCTGAATTGAGTATTGTTGGTTGAGCAGGATTTATAGAGTGGTATCAGATGGCTGGAGGTGTTGGATCAGTGATGTCATGGATCCTTTTTTAGTTTCTTTTATTTTTTTATGTTATGTAACCAACCTAGTGGATGGTTGGTGGTATGTATGACATGGCTAGTCAGTCCCTTTATTACATTTCTTTTTATTACAACATGTTTCATTTTTAGTTTATTTATTATTTCTAAATAATTTTATGTGTGTGATATTTGGTTATTTACTTCTATTTTTTCACTTTGATATGGGGGTATAGTCTCATCACAGTTCAATTTTAGACCCCCACTTCTAGTTATAAACCTATGACGTATGAGGAGGTGTTCTTGAGGTCATGTTGTGAATCAGATCGGGGCACTGGTTTAGTGGATTCTAAGTTGGGTCATTACAAAGTGGTATCATAGTAGTTTCCTTCCTATTATTTCACCATTTGGGGGTTTGGTAGATAAGATATATAGGAATGTGTAGGAGTTTGAGATGGATTTTGGGCTGGTGCATCGTGAAAACTTGTTCTGATATGAATTCCAAGTTACCATGGGTTGGGATTATTGTTCTAGTTTGTGATGTTATGATTGTACATGATTTTTGCTTCAAGTGATGCACATATTGTTTTGATTTGATGGTTTATTATGGATTTCAGACTCTTAGTCGGTTGGAACGAGGCCTTTGACTTGGTTTTGAATCTTTCTCAATAAAGGAAAGAGGCATATCATGCATCATGTTAAGCATATAGGATCCACATGTTATAGGTCTACTAGTTTGTGATTTTATGGATTTCATTATGAGGGCAGGTTATGTGGATCTACGGTGAGGTGCTTAGTGAGGATGTTGGTGTGGTCCTTTTACACGGTTGGAGTAGTGACCCTGGTGGGTTATTGTGGTGTAGGTATATGATTTTCAAACCTTTTTAGATGGTTTTGGTGTGAGGCTGGTGATATGTCTGGGTCCTCCAGGGAGCGGTTTGACGTGAAGATCCTTAGAGAGGATGAATTCCCTAGTTGTGGGAAGTTGGTTAGTATATGACGCCTTTATGGTGTGAGACCCTGGAGGAGGGTGTTATGAACTTTTGATGTTGTGTAGTGATGGGATGGGTGCATGTTGATTCCATGTGAGTTTTGGAATTCTGTGAGTTGGATTAGAACTTGGGTTCTTGGATTTGATGTAACCCCTATTTTGGGAGTTGGTGCTGTGTGGCCTTTGAGGGTGACCCATGGGAGTGGTAGGCCGAGTTATGAGTGTTTTTGGGTGAGAGGAGTACATGTGGATTCTTGGATCCTTATCAATGACGGACAGAGTTTGAAACTGGGTTTGGGGTTTTGGCATGTAGGATTCCTCTAGTTTTGAGAAAGCACTTAGGTGCTAGTGTTTTAGCCATGTGGTTGGTTTTAAAGGGGGTAGTCCTTTTTGGGTTGGGTGCCTAGGCTAGGTGATGGATGAATATATGGGTGTGCCTGGTGGTTATGAGATGGATCAATAGCATAAGGGTTTATTGAGAAAATATGATTTTTCTTACACATGCTCTCTATGGGTGGAGACCATGCCTGTGAGTTATTTTTAGTAAGTGACACAAGGAGGTGTCTAGTCTTACTAATAAATAAATTTTTGTGAGTGTTGATGATTCAATGGTGCTTTTGGTTTTGGGGGAAGGACCGGGTAGGTGTCTGGACCAGTTATCTTTAGATGTGTATTTAGGACATGGTGAGAGTGCATGTGATCTTAGGGAAACTTCTGAATGATGCTCAAATATTTAGTGGTTGTGCAAGTCATTTCTGGATTGTGAGTTTCTTTTTGTTTTAAAAAGCACCAAGGGTGGTCTGTGTTGGGTGAGATAGGCATTCATGGTAGGAATGGCATGTGGATAGGGCTCGTGAGATGAGTTTTCATGAGGCACGACTCACTGAGGTTGTAAACAAGTTTTGTGGTTGGGTTACATGAGGATGTGTAATGGCTAAGTGATAATGGGATCTTGTAGGCATAGGCACAAGGTGATACACTATTCCATTTGGTTTGTGGATTAGATGTTACGGAACATATTCCAAAGGTGGTAGGTTTATGTGGGAAGCTATGATTAGGCTGAGGAAAAATGTGAATATGATGAGATATTGTGGTAAGGGAGGATAGAGACCTATAAATGGATTTTAAATGCCCCTATAGATAGAGGTGACATCAAAAACTAAAGGGTGGAGGTGATGTTAATTGATGAAATCTTGGCATACTCCTAGTAGTGATGACCATTCCCAATATCTTGATATCATTGTTGGTATGCTAAGAAATATATGGCTATACACTTAGGTTCTATAATGTATTTTGGTTTGATATAGGGACTCTTGGAGGTTACACTCATGGAGTGGCGAATGTGGAGTCACATGGTGGGAAGTTCACCATTGAACGTTTGTGGGTGGGGTCCTCAGGATGGATCAAATGTTGAAAAATACCATTGGTGTTGTTCTCGAATGACAAGGTAGGGCGGTGGTTGATGTTTTTTTTGATCTTTAGGGCGAGGGTGAGGAAGCCACATCTAATCCTTAGGTTAGTAGTGGTTGGAGCTTGGGTTGAAATGGTTGAGAATGTTTGGGTGGGTTAGTGATGATGGCACTCCTATGGTGAGGATTAATGTATCAGTTGCAGTGGTATGACCATTGTGATGGATGGGTCATGAGTGTGTGAAAATGAATGTTGATTGGTCATGGTTGCATTGTGATGCTAGTGGAAAAATGTTGTTGGGCATGCTTAAATTCCACATGGAATGCCAATGGGAGATCGATTGTGGTGGATGATCAAGTCGAGCGTGGTTTTGGGATCGATGTGGTTCTAGAAATTGGTTTGGGTATAAATCTAATAGATGTGTTTGAGTGGTTGTTGAATCCCCCTAAGTGTGAGGGAATCATGATCTGGGAGACGATGATGGGCTGAAAAGTGGAGTTGGGTGTTTTGGAAACAAGTTGGGCATTTGGTGGTAGTGTGAGCCTAGGTTCGATTTGGTTTTTCTGATGGAAAGGGTATTAAGTCTTGGAAGTTGGTGGTTATAAGATAAAGATAAATACTACAAAATAGGCCTTTATCAGTGATAGAAATGGCCTTTATCAACACTAGAGAAGTGCTAACTATCTGAGTGAGATTAAAATCCTTGGTCTTTTATGATTGATAAAAAAACATTGATAAAAGGGTCCTTTATCAGGGATAAAAAAGCATTGATAAATGGGTCCTTTGTTAGCGCATTTAGAAGAATTGATAAAGGACCACATTTATCAGTGATTATATAAGCACTGATAAAGGGAATTTTATCAATTCTTATAGAATCACTGATAAAGGGCCATACTGCAATGTGCTGTGACAACACACTACAACAAAAGTGTAATGTGTTGTAATAGTAGATCGAAACACCAGAAACACACCAGGTATAAAAAATACCAATACATAATTTAAATGAAATTAAATTTACAACACAAATACAATAAAAAAGCACTATATTATATACATTTCAAACATTGGTTTATACAATTACATAAATACAAATTATTACATACATTCAAAAAAATCAATGTTACTTTGTCTTTTAATATTGACCCCGACTCATGTTATTGCTAAAAAATCCACCCCTGGTCGAGAAAAAGAACACACCTATATAAGAAAAAAATTCTTATGTTAGTAATAATATAAAGAAGTAAATTAATATAAAGTGTTAGTTTTACTAAAATTGATGTCAATTTTAAATAAAAGGACACACTTGGAGTCATAACAGTCACACTGTGTGTCAAATTGAGGTGAGACTGATTCCAACACATCTAAAGTTACATGTGGATAATTTTACTAAAGTATCAAAACAATCTAAATGTGTTTTCTTGGTTTTGAGTATGTTAGTTGTCTTTTTTACTAAAATATTATTTTAAACTGGAAACAAACACATTGACTCATTCTGATCACATAGTGTATCAGTTTGACATTAAAATGATTCCTACACATCACAAATGAATTATAAATCATTTTCCTAAATTATCAAGAAAATATGAGCATGTTTGATTAGTTTTTTGTGAGTGACACTTTTTGAACTAAAATATCGATATTAAACTAATAATAAAAACTTTGAGTCATACTAGGAACATCGTGCTTCAGATTGATGTGTGGATAATTCCTACACATCAAAATTGACATATGGATCATTTTTGTAAAGTATAAAAACAATCTAGATGTGTTTACTCAGTTTTGAGTAGGCTAGTTGTCCATTTTACTAAAATTAATGTCAATTTTAAATAAAAATACACACTTTGAGTCATAATGGTCACACCGTGAGTCAAATTAAGGTTATTTTGATTCCTACACATCTCAAATGTCTTACGAATCATTTTATTAAAGCATCAAAACTATTCGAATGCGTTTTCTTGGTTTTGAGTACATCAATTGTCTTTTTTACTAAAATGTCATTTTAAAGTGGAAATATGCACTTTGACTCATTATAATTACATAATGTATCAGTTTGACTTGAGAATAATTCCTACAAATCAAAAATGTCTTATGAATCATTTTCATAAATTATCAAGAAAACCTAATCATGGTTGATCAGTTTTTAGCGAGTGACACTTTTTGAACTAAAATAACGATTTTAAACTGATAAAATATAATTTGAGTCATACTGGGCAAATCATGTATCATATTGAGGTGTGACTGATCCCTAAAAATCAAAAATGACTTATGGATCATTTTTGTAAAGTATCAAAACAACCTGAATGCGTTTAATCAATTTTGAGTAGGTCATTTTCCCATTTTACTAAAATTGATGTCAATTTTAAATAAAAAGATTTACTTGAAGTCCTACCGGTCACACTGTGCATCATACTGAGGTGAGGATGATTAATATATCTCCCAAATGACTTATGGATAATTTTACTAAAGTATTAAAACAATATGAATGTGTTTTCTCGATTTTGAGTACGTCAGTTGTCTTTTTTACTAAAATGTAATTTTAAAATTGAAAATATGACTCATAGAGGTCACATCATGTATTGGTTTTACATGATACCGATTCATACAAACAAAAAATGACTTATAAATCAATTTCATAAATTATCATGAAAATACAAGTGCATTTTCTTGGTTTTCAGTGAGTGACACTTTTGAAACTAAAATATCAATTTTAAACTAATAACCGACACATTGAGTCATACCTGGAACATCGTGCATTAGATTGAGGTGAGGATAATTCCTACAAATCAAAAATAAATTATGGATCATTTTTCTTAAGTATTTAAACAATCTAAATTTGTTTTTATCAATTTTGAGTAGGTTAGTTGTCCTTTTTACTAAAATTGATGTCAATTTTAAATAAAAAGTCACACTTGGATCCATACTGGTCACACCATGCATCAAATTGAGGTGTGGATGATTATTACACATCTAAAATGACTTATGGATCATTTTACTAAAGTATAAAAATAATATAAATGTGTTTGTTCAGTTTTGAGTAGGTTAGTTATCCTTTTTACTAAAATTGACATCAATTTTAAATAAAGATGCACTTAGAGTCATACCGGTCACATCGTGCATCGGATTGAGGTATAAATAATTACTAAACATCCCAAATGACTTATGGATTATTTTCCTAAAGTATAAAAACAATATAAACGTGTTTTATCAGTTTTGAGTATGCGACTTATCTTTTTTACTAAAATCTTATTTTAAACTTGAAACATGCACTTTGAATCATACAGATCACATCATGTATCAGTTTGAAATAAGAATAATTAGTTAACATCACAAATGATTTTTTAATTGATTCCCTAAATTATCAAGAAAATATGAGTTCATTTGATCGGTTTTTAGTGAGTGAAACTTTTTAAAGTAAAATATCAATTTTAAACTGATAATTAACACATTATGTATAACCAGGCACATCGTGTATCAAATTTAGGTGAGGATAATTCCTACATGTCAAAAATGACTTATGGATCATTTCAAAACAATATGAATATGTTTTCTCAGTTTTGAGTATGTTAATTATATTTTTTACTAAAATTAATGTCAATTTTAAATAGAAAGATGTACCTGGAGTCATACCGGACACACTGTGTGTCAGATTGAGGTGAGGTTGATTTCTATACATCCCAAAGTCTAAAAAGAATCATAAATGTCAATGTTACCATGATTTCCATTGAATTTATTTATCTAACTTCCAACACTACATGAGAAGCTTCGAACAAACCAACTCAACTCAAAAAAAGGATCCACCTATATAAGAAAATAATTATTATATGAGTAATACTAAAAATAAATAAATTAAAAATAAATATTTAATAATAAATTAATTCTATAGACAATGATTTTACTATGGAAACATAAAGATTACCTCTGTAATTGAGCAGTGGAGGGAACTTGAAGGAAAGTAATAAATGTCAATATTGTAGGGGTGAAAGGTTTTAAGGGAGAAGAAGTCTGTGAAAGTTTTGGTGCAAAAAGGCATGAAATATGAATAGATCACCCCAAATTGAAAAAAAGAATCCACCTGTATATGAAAACAATTATTATGTGATTAATACTAAAAATAAATAAATAAAACATAAATATGAAATAATACATTAATTCTATGGGCAATGATTTTTCTGTGAAAACATTAAGATTACCTCTGTGATTGAGTAGAGGTAGTTTTGTTTCTATTCCTATAAAGGAAGTAGAGAGAACTTTAAGGAAAGTGACAAATACAACATTAAAGGGGTGAAAAAGTTTTGAGGGAGAAGAATTTTGTGTAAGTTTTGGTGCAGAAAGGCATGAAAGATGAACATACCATCCTAACTTGAACAAAAGAATCCACCTGTATAAGAAAACAATTATTATGTGAGTAATACTAAAAAGAAATAAATTAAACATAAATATGAAACAATACATTAATTATATGGACAATGATTTTACTATGAAAACATTAAGATGACCTCTGTGATTGAGTAGATACAATGTCTTTGCTCTTCCTGCAAAGGCATGAAAGATGGACATAAATATTCTAAAATAAATGAACTCTACAAGGAATAATGAAAATTAAATCAACATTCCATTATGTTTTTTTGATAAAATAGAGAAAGTGTATTGTAATATTACCTTTACATATTTACAAAGGGTTTCCTTCATTATAGTTTGTTCTTCCAAGGGATTGGTAACGTCATCATGTAAAAAATAAATTATTTTCATGAGTATTCAAACATTTAATTTAGATTATGTTAATGCAGTAGAGAACATATAATATTAAAAGAAAAAACATAATATATTAAAAAAAATACCTTCTCATTGAAATCTAATTTTTAAAAAGGTTTCAGGGGTTTGGTTCCTCTATCGAGAATCCAAATCCCCTATTTGTGGTCCCCTCTAATGTACAAGACATTGTCTACATTTGGATTGGAATTAAATGATTATGATCTCCCAATTAAAGGGTCATCCTTGATTGAATTTTCAACTGACCCGATATTTATTTTAGTTTCCAGCAATAAAATCAACCAATTATTGTTTTTTGGACCAGAGACATAAAATAATTGCACTGCTTGTGATTCCATTATGAACAACTTTTCTTTTTACCCTTCCACACTGAAATTCACCTTCATGAAGCCAATTTCATCAAATTTCACTGCACTAATACTATCAAACAATTTACAATGGAAAATTAGAACTTAAAATGTTTTATATTCCAACTCGTATATCTGTTCGATAATGCAAAAATATGACATATTTTCATAAATTGGATTTGTATCATTGGAACCAGATATGTTCATCACTTCAACCACAAGCATAACACCATTGTTTTTCATCATACTACAGTCATCGTATTCTTTTTTATAGAACGTATAACCATTAATTACAAAACCAGTGTAATATATAACATTTTCATTCAGTACCCTAGTTATCCATTGAATTTATTCGACATGGTAGTTCATTTTCTTATGGTAGCATATCATTCAAGAGACCAAGTAGTTCTGTAAAGTTGGTGTCACTCCATCCACTTCCAGATTTCAAATTATATAACTTTAATACAACTGAAAATTCTATGTATATAGTATAACTAGTATACAATGGTTTCTTAGAACAACTATTTAACTCCTCAAACAACTTTGGACAATCATGAAGTTCATATTCAATTTCTACTATCATTTCTTCCATGCAATATCTATCATTATTTATGGTAATATTCATATCAAATGATCTATAAACCGTAGTATCATCCCAATCGGTTTCCACATTCAGTTTTACCCATGTTTATTTCATCATTTATTGCTCTGATCTATTCCAAGATGAATAAAATGTTATTCCAACTCTTCTGGACTAATTTTTCTTGAATAATAACAATGTAAACATAGACATAGGATTTGAGAAGGGTCGTATGCATGCTATCTTGAAAACTTGATGAACTCTTTAACTCCATCTTCATACTCTTTTGTAAAATGATTAACATGCATCCATTTTTGATTCATATTCATCCTATTGGGTTCATAAAAGTTTAATTTTGTACAATAAATAAATAAATACACATAATACATTATCAAAGGTAAAAGTTACAGAAAATTCTAATAGGGGAAACTCAACATTTGATTATTTCAAATAATTTATGTATGTTGAAGAAAATAGGTAATTGAATTAAATAAAACAATTACTCTAATATGGTAGGTGTTATCCTATGAATTCATTCAAAGGTGAAAGTTATAGACAAATTTCATTCTTATCAACTCATCTCCTGAACATTTATCATCGCATTTTTTTTGTTTGACACACATCCTGCATCTCTTGTGGACATGCACCTATGTTTCTTGAAATACTATAAGTAGTAGTCATCCATGAGATGACTAATTCTTAGATTAGTACAAGCATCATAAAAGATATGGGGATGAGTTTCAAGAAAAAAATTGAAATAATAACTATTCAGGAGATGAAGTTGATAAGGATGATAGTTGTCTATAAAAGAGATGGGGGACGAGTATCAAGAAAAAATTGTAATAATAACTATTATTCAACACACATAAAGTCTTTATTAAATCCCCTAAAAAATGAAAATATAATATAAGAAATTAATGAGTAATAAGAAACCCAAATATGATAAACAATAATAATAAACTCTCATTCAATCAACTAGAAGATATAAAAATGTATTGATAAAACATTTTAATAAATAAAGAGTTATTTCATATACATGGACAATAATCAGATATTCCTAAGGGTGTAACCGATACATGTAGACCTAAAATGATGAATACCTAAAAATGATTTATAATATATAGAATTTTATAAATCCCATTCTATTTTTTGGAATAAGTAATTTAGAAACCTAAGGAATTATTAAATTTAAAATTAATGGTATATCAAATATTTGAAAAAATCTCAAGACTCTTGGGATGTCATATCACCACACTAACCCATCCAAAGGATTCTAGGTAGGTCATCACATCAGATATACCCATATGAAGAATTCTAGGAAGGATATCTAATACACATTGACCCATCCTTGAGATTCTAGGGAGGTTTATAAAGAAGTTTGAATAAAACAATAACACACATAACAAAGATACATCACAAACAAGGGATAAAAACACACCAACCCTTGCAACGTCTATCCCATACACACTAGCCTTTAATTAGATGGAACAACTCCCGTGAGTTTACATTTTCAAAGTGGAATACCCTTACTTCTCTCAGAAATCTAAGTGGAATAAAAAATTAACATATCTATAAAACATCACTCCCCATCTAAAGTCTCTACTACACAAATAGAAAAATAACTAGTCAGTTTAATATGCTAGGAAGCAGTATCATAGGCTACCCAACCACCATCATAAAAATTGATACATAAAAAATTATATAGATGATAAAAAATGGGATGGGACTTCTAGAATATGGTTAATTACACTATTTATCCAATAAAAATAAATCATGATTTAACCACACTCTCACATAAATAAAAGGGTCGCTCAAAAATCCCCTATATTAATTCATAGCTACAATTGAGAGAGACAGAGATTCTTGTATGGTATGGGAGTGAAGTTGATAAGGCTCACAGTATAGGTTTTTCACACTCTAAAAATTCCAATCATAAAAATTAATGATCTCTAGGGCCCAATATCCAAAATAGTTAACTCACCACACTCACAATTGAAAAATATCCTCCACCATGGCCAAAACCATTGATGTTTTACACCCTAATTTCCCTAAGAGAAAGTAGAGAAAGACTTACATTCAAGAGAAAGTATAGAAATACTTACGTTCGAGCCTTGAATTAATTTGACCCTTGAATCATTTGAGCCTTGATTTGAGCCTTTGATTTGTTTGAACCTTGATTCAAGATTCGATTCACCGAGGAGGAGCACCGAAAGTGGGTGGATTCTATGGGAAGCTTCTAATATCATGATGGGTTCGCAACTGGTTAGGGTTTTTTAAATAGATCAAGACACTTTTATCAGCACTTCCAATAAAATGATGATAAAGATGCCTTTTATCAGTGCTTATTACTTAAGCGCTGATAAATGATTTATAATTATAACTATAAATAAAAAATTTGTATATATATATATAATAAATATATATAAATATAAATATATTAAATATATTCTTTTTTTAAATATATTTATTATAATTTTATAATTATTTAAATATATAATTATTTATTTATAATTATATAGATATTTTTAAAAATTAATATTTATACTATCATATATATTTATATAATTACACACACACACACACACATATATATATATTTAATAAATATATATAAATATAAATATAGTAAATATATTCATTATTTAAGTAAGTTTATTATAAATTTAATAATTATTTAAAAATAGATAATTATTTATTTATAATTATATAAATATTTTTTAAAACATATTTATTTATTTATAATTATAATATATAATTTTATAAATATAGTAAATGTACATTTATAAATATATATATTTATAAATATTTTTTACAAATATATTTTTAACATTATTAATGAATATCTATTTTTAAGTGCATGCATGTTAAAAATGAGTGAAATTGAATAAATTAAAAATAAGTACACTTTAACAATATTGAGAAAATGGATAAGTTTTGTGTGTGTGCATTGTATATAAAAATTAAATAATTAAGTATATGTGAAATCAATATAACACACATTTGATCTATATTAAATTGAAAAATCAAACGACATTCAATTATATGTTCATTACTCTATGCAATTAGTCAGTATTTTTAATTCATATTAATTTTTAATGATAAACCATTATTCACTAAATATATGAATATTTAATGTAAAGCGCATAAATATTTTTTAATATATAAATCATATTTATATACATTCATATATATATCTATATA
Source organism: Viscum album (assembly GCA_963277665.1). Classification (NCBI taxonomy): domain Eukaryota; kingdom Viridiplantae; phylum Streptophyta; class Magnoliopsida; order Santalales; family Viscaceae; genus Viscum; species Viscum album. Next base: position 958,093,135 of record OY728128.1, on the reverse strand, counting down.
TTTAATATATACTATTTATTAACATTATCAATAATTATCCAATTAATAAAATGTTTAATAGTTTTCTTAATTTACTTAATTTTAATTTTAATTTGTTTATTTTTCATTTTGTATATATCTATATATTTAATACATACTATTTATTATTATTTATAATTTATATTTAGTATAATCAATTTGTTCATTTTTATCAATACTTATTTAATTAATAAAATTTGTAATATTTTTTTTAATAAACTCATTTTTTATTTTTTATTTATTTCTTTTTATTTATTCAGAACTTTATCAGTGATTTTTTAGTAGTGATAAAGGATTCCTTTATGAGTGCTAAAAATATAGTGCTGGTAAAGGACAACATTTATCAATGATAAAAATAAAGCACCAATAAAGGCTAACCTTTATTAGCACTAAAAATAAAGCGATGATAAAGGGTCACTTTTTCAATGCTAAAAAAGAACTAATAAAGGGTACATTTTACCTGTGCTAAGAAAAAGATGCTGATAAAAGATTAAATTTATCATCACTTTATTTATCACTGATAAAGATGCCATTTATGAGTGCTTTTTTCTAGCGCTGATAAAAACCAACATTATTAAAGGCCTGTTTTATAGTAGTGGCTTATGGTGGTGAGAACCATATCTTGATGAGGGATCAGGTGATGTTGTAATAAATTTTTCCATTGGATGAGATTGGTTAAGCGCCCACCTAGTGTTTTAGATTGGTAATGGTTATTAGCTTGGAATCTTGGCCAGTTGAGGACCTTGAGTTGGAGGTTTTTCCTTGGTAGTGTTTTAGGATATCAGAAGTTGGATGAGGCTGTTGGATAAAATCTAGTGACCAACATAAATCGGGTGGTGAAAATGGACGATTTTCGAGTCTTCTTGTGGATAAGAAGTATTATGGTGGGGTGGTTGTAATATCCCATGCCCAGATGGATCAAAAATTTCCAAAGAAATTTGATTTTTCATTACCAAATGGGACGAATCTTAAATTAAGACTTGGAATGAGATTATGAGGGTTGGAATGCCTCATAGTTGTGTTTTGAGATTAGGAATGATTCTTGGGAGGTAGATCTAGTGTTTAGATGAGCTTCAGAGGCTTCAAGTTTAGTTTCAAGATTTTTTAAGTCTTCTGGAAAGGGTGCACGATTTAGTGTGAAAGGATTAAGAGAAACCACGTGACACCTTGATTCTCAAGATGTTTTAGTTCAATTTGAAATAGTAATGGTTTGGTTTCATGGTTATATCACAATTTTGGGAGAATTGTGTGAGGAAAAGGGAGAAACTGTGTGAGGATGAGGAGGTTATGAGGGATGGTGTAGGGGCTACGCACGATTTCAGACAAATCAACGCGCCTTGTTAGAGAGGGGAGGTAGTGCTGACATCATAGTTGGTGCATGGTTTTTCAAACCATACAATACAATTGTGCAAGGCTGGGGGTGTGGGATAGTAGGGGTGTGCATGGTTGGGAAAACTGTGTGACAAAACTGTGTGAGGGGGTTGGCCTTGGACAGAGCCAACCGCACAGTTGGCACAAAGTTTGGAAAACTATACGACCAAACCATGTGGTTATTCATATCTCATTAAAATGGGGTATTTTACCAACCCGAGTTTTTCAACCCTTCCACCCCCTTTGTTCCCCATTTCAAGCACACAAACCAGGGGGTTATCTAACCCCCTTCCTTCTTCACCCACCTATGATTTTGAGGATGTTTTATTGGACATTTATTGGCGTTTCAGGTGATTTATCTTGCTTCAATGGTTTACTCTTTTCTATCTCTTATTTCAATCTAATTTTAGAGTTTTCCAGTTTAGGTAGTGTTGAAGATTCAACCACAACATGGTGCAATTGTCTGTTTCTCATGGGGATTTTGGTCATCTTGGGAAAGGAGATCCCAAGATATATTCTACACTTCATTGCATATAATTTTATCACGGTATGCGTCTATAGTGAATTTTCTTAGCTTTTCCCAACATTTTAATTTATTTGGTTGATGATTTGGTATCACCTATTAGGTATTTGGCCGGAAATGGTGACGAGAGTTCATTGTGGACCACCCATGGTGGTTTCTTGGAGTGCCACTAATTGATGGGAATTTAATGAGATGTCTAGCATTATTCCATGTTGGGTTTTGGTTAATTAATTAATTGAAATTATAATAATTAATTAATTGTAGTTTCTTGGGATTAGAGTAGTTACTGAGTGGTGGCCATGAGCTAGGTTCGGTGCTGAGAGGTTTGGATAGTGCTTGAATGGGCCTTGGCAAGGCCAATGTGCTTTGTAAATGCAATGGAAAGATTCCTTAATGAGATACATGGTCTAATATCTCTTCCCATAGTATTATAATTTGTTTTATATTTTTTATTGTGGTATATATATTATAGACCATGTGTGATATGATTTATCCCTTGATTTAATAAAGTAGGTTGGATTTAAATGGACACCTTGGACCTTCCACAAATCCTATTGGATCCGTGGTGATATGTGAATAGACCTATGACCACCCACGGGGTGTTCCAACCTTTGGGATTGGAATGTTTTATGTGTTAAGTTTTTATGAAAATTATTTATGGGTCTTTTGAAATAGTTTTAAATGTTTTCATTGGGTTTTTATTGGTTTTAGATTAAAAAGGTGGAAAGGCTATGTTTAAAATGACTCTTTTTTTGAAATAAGGTGGTGAACTCAAGTTGATTTTAAATGAGTTTTAAATGGATTTAAAATGTTGATTTTAAATGGAAGTGTGGTGAATCTAAAAAAATGGTTTTCATGGAATATGAAGGTCATGGAACTTATTTGGATTTTCAAAGGGGAATACCCATGTTTGAGGGGTGGTTTTGAAATGTTTAATGAGAATGTTTTATTTTGGTGTTTTGTGACTTTTGAAAGGGACTAAGTTTTATTTTATCCATGTGTTTAATTAAGGGTCCTTGGGACCATGATTATTGTTTTGATTAAGAAAGGAAATGGAAATGGTTAGAAAGGATGTGTTTGATTGTTAAATGGTTAGAAGAACATTTAACGAATATTTTTTTGAGTAAAAGATAAAACTGTTTAAATTTTTAATTTGGTTTAATGTGATGAAAGATATGTATTAAGGAAATATTGAAAAAAATGGTAATTATTAGTGACGACTTTGGTTTTGGTGATGGTTGTCCATGATGTGTTGAGTCCCAATTGGATTCATGGACTGATGCACCATGTTTTTCAACCCGTGATTAAAGGTTTTGGGATGTTGGAATGATTCTCCACTCCTCGGTTTTGGGAAGGCCAGAATGATGCTCAAGGCACCCCAGTGCAGCATAGTTTTTTAGGGGAAGGACTTATAATCATGAACCCAAGGGTATGGACATGTATTTCCATATCAAGGTTGGGATAGTTAAATAGGATGCTCTAAGTCTCGATTTAATTCATGGACTAATGCTCCTTGTTTTCCAACCTATGACCTAAGTGTTGGGATGGTCATACATTGCATTCTGAGTCCCGGTTGGATTCATGAACTGATACTCCATGTTTTCTGACTTGAGACCTAGTGGTTGGGATGGATAACATGGTGTACCAGTTCCCAGTTGGATTCTTGGACTGAGGCTCCTTGATTTCTGACCATTGACCTCTATGATTTATGGATCATATGATCGGCTTAGGTCAAGGTAGTTTTGATGGAAATGGATGACATTTGGAATAAAGAATAAAAGCGATTAAATTGAATATGAATAAATATTGAAACCTATTTTATTTACTTTCTTGGTTACTATTACTCATTTCTTACATACATTATTACACTGAATATTATTTTCTTTAGACACTTTTGGTGGTGGCTTATTGTGTTTTACTCACACTCTGATTGGGGCTCCATTACACTTGGGTACTCAAGAATCTCTCACATGTTTATTATAGGCTTAGGTTCAGGATGAGGCCCATGTTTAGTATTATTAGCCGAGTAGGATTACTTGAGTGGTATTTTATGGCTAGAGGGGTTGGCTCAGTGATGCTATGGATACTTTTTGTGGTTTATTTTATTTTTGTATATTATGTAACCAACCTAGTGGGTGGTTGGTGGTATGTATGAAATGTCTGATTAAGCCCTTTATCACATTTCATTTTATTACAACATGTTTTATTTTCTATTTATTTATTCTTTCTGTGTACTCTAATGTGTGTGATGTTTGGTTATTTTCTTCTAGTTTTTCACTATGATATGAGGGTATATAATCCTCATAGTTCCATTTTAGACCCCTGCTATTATTCGGTAGCCTCTGGTGTACAAGGATACATGCTTGAGGTCATGCAGAGAATTGGATCAGGGCACCGATTTAGTGAATTATGGGTCAGGTCTTTAGACTAATCATAGGTGGAGGACCATTGAGTTTGAGGTTAGAGACTAAGTGTTCTTGAGAGTCTCCCCTTGGTGTGAGCAATAAAGGTTTGGTAGGAGGAGTAAGATTTATCATAGGTTTTTTAGGCCCTTTGAGGTGTTGGGGTGTGTTGGCGAGGTGGAATATCAGTTGGAATTTCTACTGTGGTTGGATAGGATCCATAATGTCTTCCACATGTCCTAGATTTATTAATATCTTCACGATGACTGCCATGTTATTGACTAGGGAGAGTTGGATATGAAGGCTGACACAATGTTCATGGAGAGACCAATAGAGATCCATGGTCATCAAGAGAAGGTTCTATGCGGGTGAACCATCCCCCTGGTTCACAAGTTATGAATGCATGAAATCCTAGAGGAAAGTAATTGGGAGAGAGAGATGAAAATTCATGCCCAAAACCTATATCTTTTTTGAGTATTTCTTTGATCTATTTTTCTTGTGATGTGATGTCTGGATCTTTATATTTTATGAGATATTCTATTTCCCTTGATGTGTGATTCATGATAAATTTCCAACATATGTAAATGGGAGGACCTAATTTCTAAATAAGACTCATTAACCATGATGCGATTAAACCCTTACGGGTGAGTCAGTTCTTCCCAAAGTGGATAGTATCTTAACATGGAGGATGAAATTCCCTAATTCATGTGATCGGGACAATGCTGTTTATTGGTTATAGTGGTTGTTAGTTTGGGTTGTGTGGAAGTTGAGATGGTTGTACAGATGGATGTGCGGTGTGTAGTTTCTTGTAGTCAGTATCAAATGTTGATTTCAGTGTTTGTGTAGTGATGAGGTTGTTCGATATGTTCTGTGGTAGTTTCGGTTGGTGTGTTTGGATGGTTGTAGCATTGAGGTATGATGAAATCCTCGAGAGGTATCTCACGAGGTGGGTTTTAGGACAACTTTCTTTACATGATTGGTTTTAGATTCTTGAGGGAGTGAATCATTTTACAAGTATCTAATGTAAAGGTATATGCCTTCCTGGTCCATTACTTTTCTGGTTTTGGGTGTTATAGGTGCTTGGAGTAGGACTAGAATAGGCCTGGAGGAGTTTGGCTGCTAAAATATGGAAGTAGAAGAAATAAAAGTCATGTAAAGTTTACATGATGTGAAGTGGGGTTCACAGATTATGTAGGTCCAGTTCATGATGTGTAATAATTTAGGTGATTAATCCTTTGAAGTGATATATTTTTTAGTGGAAATTAAAATCCCTAAATTACACGACATGAAAGGGGATTACACATAGTGTAAATCTCATATATAGTGTGGTTATAAAGTTTAGAGCACTCGGGGGTTTACTCAAACCCTATGACCAATGCTCTCTTCTCTCTTTCTAGTTGATCCATAGGCTCCTTCTTCAAGTGTTTGGGATTCATTTCAATGGGATTTGATTCCTGGCTTCCCATTTTTGATCTATAAAGAGTTATACTCTTATTCTCATGCGTTTCCTTTTGTTTTTCTCCAAATATCTGCTATGGTGGTGTGATTTCGGTTTGGGGTGTGTGTGGGTTGTGTTTTTCACAACCCTTTGGTGCATTGTATTTTTTATTTGTGAGTTTATTATGCTATGGTGATTTCAAAACATTTATTCTTCTTCCTATAGTGTGTAGTGAGATCAAAAAGCTTCTTCGAGGTATGAGATCCTCATTATCAACCTTTTACATTCTATGTTTGGGATCTTCATGATTTTTCTTACCTTTTGGTGGATATTATAGGTTTACATAATCATATAATTAATCATAATGTCTAAAATTAATTTTTATGGGGAGTTATCACATGATTTAAAGCTTTGATATACATTTTTATTGTTATTATGCATGCCTATTTCCAATTATGAAAACAATAGCTGCTGGGAGATTTGTTTTTATTATAGTAGTTATGTTGTGGTGATCCTTACTATGTTGTTATGTGGTCACTTGAATAAAAGGCTAAAGAATGTATATTCAACTAATAATTGGTTTCCCCTAAACATTTTGGTTTTTGTGATAATGCCCATGCTAATATAAATAAGTAATGTGATAAATCCCCTAAATAAAAGGAATCCAGAATGTTTATTTTAATGTGTTATTGTTCTTTTCATGTTTCCCTGTGTGGTTTGGGCCGTTATCTAATGATATACATGACCAGATGGGTTGTTCAATGTGTGGTCTAGTGACGTGATGGTTGGTTAGCATGGATGTGATGTGAAAATTTGTGTGATGTGGTGTAGAGGTTGTGGTGCAGATGTTATTGTGCAGTGGTTGTGACATAGTGGTTATGACACAATAGTTGTGGCGTAGTGGTTGTGGAAAAGTGGTTTTACTGTAGAGTTTTTAGAACAGATGTTGTAGTGCAGTGGTTGTGACACATAGGTTGTGGTATATAGATTATGGACCAGATGTTGTGGTACAATGGTTGTGGCATAATGGTTGTTTTACATGGCGGTTATGGTTGTGTGATGGATGAGATGTGTGGTTGTTGTGTTGTGAGATGGATTGGGTGATGTGGCCTGACGATGATGTAGGATGTGTGGTGCTATGATGGTTAATGTGTGTTGTAGAAGTTGTGTGGTGTGGTTATGTAAGTTTCTCAGGTAATAGTGGAATGAATTATAATGACGAAGGAAATGGATAAATGAATGGGTTGGTAATTTAATATAATGGGTGAAATTGATATGTGATAAATGGATTAAATGTAATTAAATGAATGAGTGGTGTAATGTAAAATGAAAAGGCTAATAATAAAAGTGGAGGAACTTGTAAGCTGAAAGTGGAATGTTGCGTGGATTGTGTGGTTGTTGTGTGGTGTGTTGCACACAGTGGTGGTAGTAGTTGAGATGGTTGATGTGTGGTACATGTTGGTGATGTGGCGTGTGCTAGTGTTGTTGATGTAAACCCTTAGGTTGGGTATTTTGTGATATATCTATATCATGTATGTTATTGTTATTTTATACATGCTCTACCCGAGTTGGATAAACTTACCAATTCTCAGAGGTGCTTAGTTTTGGGGTTTTCCCCAATATCCAGGATAGAAGTGATACAGATGGTTAGATACCCCCTCTCCCCCACTCTTCCTTCAGTAGTGATGTGTGGCCTAGGTGTTTACGAGTGATATGTGATGTGTTGGACCAGGTGTCTTCAAATGAGATGTGGTGTTATGTGATATGTGGTGGGGGTCATGTGTGGTAGGAGGAAGGAACAATGTTTATATCCTTCATGTTTATGATACCCTACTGATTCAGTTTTGGCTATGATGTGATGTGTGACTTAGGTGTTTGCGAGTGGGATGTGAAGTGATGTGATGTGATATGTGTGGAAGAGACCTTAGGGCATGAGAGTAGAAAATAGTGGGGAAGAGGTAGCGGGGCACCTTTATTTGCTATGATCTCAAGGCTATATTATTATATTGTATATATGATTTGGTGAGTGAGCCACAATGATGATGAGTTTTATTAGATGACTATTATAGGTGATTATTGGTTCTGCTAGTTGTTCACTAATGTATTAGCATTCTCTTTTCACATGTGCACTTGAGGCCTTAGTTATGTCCCTACTGAGTATACCGATTATGCTCACCCTATGTATATAAACTATTTTTAGGCTTCTAGGAGGACTTTGGTGATGGATATGGACATTACTAGCTGGATTGATGTTATTTTTGAGTTATTGTCACAAAAATTTCTTTTTGGTATTTACTTTAGGGACCTTTAAATGTATCAATCTTACTTTATTCATGCATTGTGGGATGTTTTTTGGTTCACCTTTATATAGTATGTTGGAGTTGTTTGGTGTTTTTTATCCTATCTCATGATCCTATTTTATTTATAGAGGGTAATGCCTCTCATATTGTGAGATTTCTATACCCTCAGTGCTAGTCTCCAATTTGGGGAAAACTGGAGGCAAGACTCAGGGGGTCATTATCTCTCTCCCTTTATTGAGGCATCTTTGGTGGGAGGGTGTCGTAGCATATACACTAATAAAATTTTAAAAAATACTTCGCTTTAAAATCACATAGTTTCTGGGATTTATTCCATTCAACTAGAAAAATTGATGAATCCAATCACATGAGGCCCAAATGAATCATAAATGTGTGGCCAAGAAATCTATGTATAGTTTTCATGACTTTTAATGATGGTCTCACATCTAAAAAAATAATATCCCAAAAAATATCAATTTTTTTATGGAGATACGTAATATTATTGGGAATAATTTCATTAACTACATATTCTTGATATTTATCCATTTTCAAGGCTATAAATTCATGTTAATCAAGAGTATGGGAATTGGAAGAGTATACTGAGATAGAAAATTTGATTATAGTAATACAGTCCTAATTTTTTTACACATATCCAATGGATCTAAAATTTTGTGAGAAAATATTTATGATATATATAAGAACAACTTACTATAATATCACTCATCTAGATTCATCTGTACAATGTTTCAAACAATAATAGACATTAAAAATATATAATTGGAGGGAAATATGGTCACCTCTCCTACTTATAAATATTCAACTCTACTTCTATTAAACAGTCAGCCAATTTTATAAGCAAAAAAAAATAATTTTGGAACATCCAAGGGATTAGTTATAGTATATTAGAGTTTTATTTTATAATAGATTTTTATATTTATAATAATAATTCTCTATATCCCTCTCATGAATTTCTCTTTATGTCCTCCTCTGTGATCCTATCATTTATAATGGTTATGGAGAACTAACCCTCATTGTTCTAGGGGGGTAATAGTTATTCTTTGAGTTTATTACACTTCAACATTTTATTATTGTTTTATTCTAAGAATTAATTAGTGGTAAAACTGAGTGCATGTGTGGTCACTTTTATTTCTCTACCAGTTTCTTCTTCTTCCCCTTCATCTTTTCTACTATCCTTCATCATTATAATCATACTTATAGTGGAGTAGAATTGTTTTGATGATGTGAGAGTGGTTATTCCTATATGAAAAGGTTTTGGTATAGGGTAATCACCATTAGTATAATAGGATTTAGAGAGTTAGGTCTTGATCTTTGTATCGAGTAAAATAATGAGAATTAATTCATTTTTATGAAATAATGATTTTTATCATGTAAAATTAATAAGAAAAAAAACTTCTTATTACTAAATTATTTATATTTATATGCATTAGTACACACACACACACATATTTATTATTTTTATTTTAAAACCTCACTATTTTAATATTTAATTTTTTAATATATTTAAATTAAAAATTAATGGTGAAAATAGAGAAATATTTTTTGTAAGCATCCTCCTTAAGATATAAACCTAGGGTGCACCACTATGGTACATTTTAAGTTTAAAAATATTGATAGGGATTTATTAAAAAACCATTTTACCCATATTTTATGGGATGGAGTCCGAGATTCCTTACCATCATGTCAAAAATTTTAATAACATCATTGATACCATGTGCCCCCATAATCAAATCAAGTCATCTAAGATGAAAATATTTCCCTTTTATTTAAAATATTTAACAAATAACTTTTTAAACAACTTTAGACCATCATCCATCCATTATTGGGACCAATTAAAAAAATCATTTTTATAAAAAATACTCCTCCCACTAGAAGACAATTGCATTTAAAAAGAGCATTCAAAATTTTGTTGAAAAAGTAGTAGAGCCATTTTATGAAATCTCATAAAGGTTCAGAGATACCCTAAACATCATACCTCACCATGGTTTTTTAATCCCAGAACAAATTTGAATCTTTTATTATGGGTTAGGGACAAGAAACAAATAACTCGTAGACATGATGTGTAGTAGGAAATTCAAAAATAAATCCCCCAATGATGCTTATGAGTATCTATACAAGGCCTTTCTACACAAAACAAAACATGGGGAACCTCTACCTATTATGATAATCCTCCGAAATCTAGTGGGGGTTCAAAATCTTAGTGATGATGGAAGTATTAGGTCTAAAATTTTAGCCCTCTCTAGGATGGTCCAAGTGATAGACCTTAGGAAAGTCCATGAAGTTTGATTTGTTGACAATTTTTTCATAATATGTGACAAAAAACACCATTGGACTGATAATTTACCAACTATTACTTAAACCAAGGAAGTTCTTTAGGAAGAACATATATGGAGGTCAATGATCTAGATTTTCAAAATCCTTAGAACCCAAAATTTTTTACATGGAGGTACTAAGATCATCCTATCTTTCATTGGAGGGATAATAAATAACCTAGTCATCTGTAGGTTAAAAATTACTACCCTCTATAAAATCTTTCTATTCATAACCCATTTAAATCCAAAAAATCCCAATTCCACTATACTCTAGTGAAATTATAACAATCCATCCAAAAACTTAAATATCTTCCAAGGATAAACCAACTTTCTCAACCATTATCCAATATGTTCTACAAACATTACATGAGAAATTTTATAAGAAAATAAGTAAAATAAAATATGAGGTTTCATAATTAGAATTTTAATTTCAAATTATTAAAACAAGAAAGGAACCCATTCCCACTCAGGCGGTCTCTTCCTAAACATTAAAGGGAGAATCTAGTTACACACAATCCTCTCATGAGAAAATCAAAGATAAGACTATCTTAAGGAGTTGGAAAACCATTGAAAAACCTGATATAAACATTCCTAAACCATTCATGGATTCAAAATCTGATGATAATACTAAATATCCACCCTTATAATCTGATAAATATAAGGTGAACATAGTGGAACCACTACCACCCAAAAAATTTCAACAAGATGCTCTATTTCCTCAAATAATGTGATGAAAATAAAAAACCAAGCTGAGTGAAACTTTTAGGGAAAATTATCTCATGTTAAACTCAATATCCCCATCATAAATGAAATCTAAACTATTCCTTCCTACTCAAAGTACCTTAAGGACTTATGTACTTTAAAAGGAATTTATATTATATAACCAAGTCATTTTGGATGTTAATGTGATCAACACCATCTAATGAACCACTGCCCCTAAGTTATAGGAGCCCAATTATCCTTAAACCAATTTTTAAATTGGATATAAAAACATTTTTGAAGCCCTATGTGATATAGGATCCACTGTTAACCTTATTCCATATATTGCGCATTTCCAATTAGGGCTTGAGGACTTAAAACCTATATCTGTCACTCTCCAACTTATTAATCACAAATTTAAAGCACATATGGTATCTTAAAGTATTTTTTGTTAAATGTTGAAAATTTAATTTACCATACCATCTTCTATAGAGATCAGTTGATCATGCATGTAAACTAAGAACTGAGAGTGGGTGGGGGGTGTGAATTGGTGCAACCAAATTTTACCGAGTTTTTATGTCTTTATTAATTATTCCCTCACATACTTTAAACTCTTCCTCGATTAAGTGTAATGAATCAATTAATGTGCACTCAACCCTCAATATATCATGCAATGAAAAAAATAGACTACAACAATATCACAAAAAAATTAAAAGACTCAAAAAATCCTACTCCTTTCCATGTTTGACCTTTTTCCAATCACTATAATTTATAGCGACTATAAGTGAAATTCAAGTCACACACAATTTTTAGGAAGGTATCATCCACATTCTCTAAGTACACAAATCATCCACTTCCATGAATGATGAATGGACACTACCGCAAATGCGAGCAAGGGAAGCACTTGGGTTTTATCAGTGCGAATCAGAAAGCGCTAATAAATGTGAGACTTTTATCAGTGCTAGAAAAAAGTGCTAATAAATATACCCTTTATCAGTGCTAATATTAGTGCTGATAAAGTCCACCCTTTATTAGTGCTAACAAAAAATGCTGATAAAAAAGAGACTTTATAAGTGCTAATAATAGCGCTGATAAAAGTTTTTAATAGAAAATATTATTAATTTATATATAAATATTTTAATTATATTCAAAAATAATGTTTATATGTATACATTAAAAAAATGCATGTTTATTATATTTATTATGTTTATTAGTTTTTGTTGTATCTTTATTATATATTTATTATACTATATGTATATAATATTATATATAAATACTTTTTAATATATATATATATATACAAATACTTATTATATATATATATATAAATTTATGTTTCAAAATGAATGTGTCAATTGACGCGTACATTCTTCTCATGAATATATGTTCATTATTTACCCTAATGTCGGCCATATATACTATAGTACTATATATCCTTGGTGTATCCATTCATTTCCTATATATATGAAGCTTTATCTTCTCATAAATACTTAAAATCATGATAAATATATTTAAATAAACAATAAATGTTTTTATTATATTTAAAAAAATAAATATATATTTATATATAATTATTTACTTTTTAAATATATTTTATATAATTATAATTATATATAACTAATTAAATATAAATATGTTTAAATAATTATAAAATTAAAAAATATGTTTTTTAAATGATAAATATATATTTATAAATACCATTTGAATATATATATATATATTTAATTATAATTTATACATAAACACAAACATAAATATATATATATTTATATATTTAATTATAATTTAAATTATTAAATTATAATAAATATATTAATTATATATATTTATAAAATTATAAATGTTTTTTTTTGGGGGATGAGTTCTGGTCAGTGACCAGAACCCTGCAATTTATTCAAACAAAAGAAGCATACAAATTACATGAGTCGAAATGAGGTCAATTTTCTAGAATCTCTAATAAAAAAAAGAATCAAATCCGGAGGGAGATCATTTCTCCAAGTGATCTCATGAGAGACTCCCATGTTGGCAAGACCATCGGCGATCTTGTTTGCTTCACAGAAGGTGTGTGTAGCAATGAAGTTGAGACTATTTAGTGAGGTGAGGCAGTCAATCTATCTGGGGGTGAGAGACCATGCTAGGTGAGTCACACCCTTCCAGATGGCTTGCACAATGGTAGAAGAGTCGCTCTCAATCCATATGTTTATCCAGTTGAATTTTTTTTTCAAAATAGATGGCATGAATGATACCCATAATTTCGGCCACCAGAGTAGAAGCAATGCCGTAGCTTCCATAGAAACATCCGAGAATCTGATCAAGATGGTTTGTGAAAACACCTCCGCATCCTGCAGGTCCAGGGTTTCCCTTTGAGGCTCCATAAACAATAACTTTAATCCAGCTAGGAGGAGGATCCTGCTAGAAGACTTCAAATAGTGTAATTTGGTTTTGGATATATTTCACTCACTCCAATCCAGCGGAGGGTTTCAAGATCAATGAAAGAATTGTCACAATGGTCTTTTTGGATCATGGCAGCCTCTTTGATAGTAAGAAGTATCCTCATTTTACCTGCATTTAGTTTAAATGAGATATTGTTGAAAATGAAATCATTTCTACCATACCATAGGATATACAGAAGCTCTGCAACGGTAGTGAGAAAAAGTTTTCTAATTTTCGGTGACCTCGGAAACTCAATCGTCCTTTTCAACTGCGATAAAATAAATTTATCCAAAAGCCATCTGCACTCAAAAAGGTCAAATATGTCATTCCAAAGAGCAGTAGCAGTCTCACAAGATAAAAAGAGGTGGTTTATGTCCTTCCGATGTTGGTTTCACAATCTACATTTAGAGAAAATATTAAATCCATAAGACTATAGACAACCGTCAGTAGGAACTTTTTGGTGAGAAATTCTCCAAATGAGGGTAAGACAAGAATGTTTTATCCAAGCCTTATTGAAGTTGGAGATCCAGCTGAGATTATCATCAATGTTATAGAAATGGTGATTATAATATTTTTTTGATTCCAACAAGCCATTTTTAGCAGGTTCCCAAACCAGAAAGACATCATTGGAAGTGAAGTAATAATTCTCGAAAATCTCCTTAATAGAATCCGAAAGATGTGAACCAAAAGAATTGATCACTTCCTTGATGGATCAGTTAGTAAGATCAGGAGTAAAAGAATTAGGCATCTCTAATATAAGAGGGGAAATAGTCTAGTTATTAGACCAAAAATTTAAAGTGGATTCTTTACTAACAATCAATCTAGAATTTTCCAAGATAGAAGAATAAGTAGAATTAATCAAGGGCCAGATAGAGGAAGACATGTAGTGAAAAATACCAGATTTAATCTTATCAAGAAAATGAGTTCTGAGGAATTTCATGGGATGAGAGTTATTATTAATGAGGGACCACATAAATTTATCCTGGAGATCCTCATTAAAGGTTTTAAGATTTTTAATTCCTATGCCACCATCTTCAATAGGTTTACAACAAGAGGTCCAAGAAACCGTGACCAAATTTCTCTCCAGAGTGCTTCCACTCCAGATGAAGTTTCTTATAGTAGTATTTAAGCGTGTAATAAGACCCACATTCCACTTGTAGACCATCATAGAGTAAAATAACTTAGAAACAATGGTGGATTTCACAAGGCAAAACCTTCCTTCCATTGAAAGGGATTTTCCTTTCCAGGACGAAAGTTGTTTATGAATTTGATCCACTATGTGCTGGAAATAATAAGATTTGGGTCGTCCCCATAAGATGGGGACACCAAGGTAAGTGAAGGGCATGAAACCTTCCTTAACCCCTAAAACATTGGTGAGATGAGTTTTCCTGTTGAGGGGGATTTTTTTTACCAAAATAGATAAAGGATTTATGCTAGTTAACACGCCGACCAGAAACATCTTCATAGTGAGAGATGATGGATTTAAGGTTATTGATATTTCTTTTGTCCCCCTGGAGTAAGAAAATGATATCATCAGTATAAAGAAGATGGGAAGGGGCATGTAAATTCCTAAAGGCAAGAATCAGTTTGATTTTGCCTTGATCAGCATTGAGGGTGAGCAATCTGCTAAGATAGTCTTCCACAATAGAAAAAATGATAATAGAGAGAGGGTATCCTTGTCTGACTCCCTTGAAGCATTTAAAGTAACCTCTAGGAGAGCCATTGATAAGAATAGAAATGTGGGTTGAGTTGAAAATGGTTTTTATTCTATTGACAAAAGTTTCATTGAAACCGAAACTAGATAGAAATTTAAAAATAAAGTCCCAGTCAATCGTGTTAAAGGATTTAGTAATATCTAGTTTAAGAGAAACATTTCCACCTCTAGTGTTTCTATTAAATAAATTAGTGGATTCAAAGGCAAGACAAATGAAATCTTGTATAGATCCACCTTTAATGAAGCCAAACTGGTTCCAAGAAACAATTTTGTTGCTAATAGCAGAGAGTCTATTGGTAATGATCTTAGTAATAATTTTAAAAATAGATTTTAAGAGGGTGATAGGTTGGAAAAGGTGAATTTCATAGGCATTTTCAATTTTGGGAATAAGAGTGAGAAATTGAGAATTTAGACCATGAGGAATAACCCCTTTTTCAAAGAAAGTTCTGACTAAGTTACAAACATCATTTTGAATGACATCCCGGTGTTTTTGGTAAAATCCATTTTTAAATCCATCAGGTCTAGGGTTCTATCTGGATTAAGGTAAAAAACAGTGTCTTTAATTTCAAAATCAAGAGGGATGACATTAATTAAACGATTATCCTCAAAAGTAACCATGTTCGGAATTATATTTGGAAAAATTTCTTTGTTGGTATTGGGGCCATTGAAAATTTCAGTGAAATAGGTGACAACATGGTTGGAAATCCCTTATTCCATATTAATGAGGTTACCCTCAACCCTTAAGTAGGAGAGAGGCCTACTAGATTTCCTATCTCTTTGAAGGGAGTTTTAAAATTTGGTGTTCCTGTCACCATCGTTGAGCCATTTAGCTTTGAAAATTTTCTTCTTTAAGTTATCCTTAAAGTTGAGCAAGGAGATTGATTTAGAAGAAATATTGATTTCATTTTGGGGGTCAGTATTAAATCTGGATATGTTGTTATTATTTTGAATAAGAGTCAAATCTTTCTCGAAACCCTGAATTTCTTTATCTATTAAGTCATATTTGGTTTTGCACCACTTTTTAAGAATAAGTTTGAGATTTTTCAACTTAGTGGTGCAAGAAAAGGAGTCACTGGAGTTACCCATGTTATCCCAGAAATAATTGATTAAATTGACACACTCAGGGTCCAAGGACCAGGCCAAATTAAATCTGAAAGGAAAAGAGGATTTATGAAGATTTTGAGGAATACTGACTAAGATCGGGTGATGATCTAAGACAAGTTTGGTCAGAGTAACACTGGAGATTTGGTTCCATTTATCAAGGGCTAAATCATTAATGAATGCTCTATGAAGCTTACTCACCACAACTTGATTATAATGATGTCTATACCAAGTAAATTGGGAACCTACTGGGTTAACCTCAATAATATTATTGGCCTCTATATAGGCTTTGAATTCTCTAGAAGAAATAGAAGAGAAAGATTGGACAAGTTTTTTGGTGGGCAAGAGAATAGAATTGAAATTACCAACTAAGACCCAAGGGTATTGAATTTTGTTATTGATAGTGTAAAGTTCATCCCAAAGAGGTATTCTATCCTGGTAATTATTTTTGGCATAAAAAAAGTATTGAAAATATGAGTGCTATCCAGGTAGTAATCACAAGTCAAATCTTGCTCATAAAGACTGAAAATATTTACATTCTAAAGAGATGAGTGCTAAAAGATCCAAAGAGAGTCTGCAACATTACCATTGTTATAGGAACCTAAGAAGTAAAATACAAAATTGAAAAGATGCATGAATTTAGAAGAAAAAATCACCTTAGGTTCATAAATATCAAGAAGCATGGGATGATGAATATTAATAAATCTTTTTAAGACATTTAGGGTGTCAGGGTTAGCAATACCCTAAAAGTTCCAATAGAGAATATGCATTAATTCTTATTCCTGGGGTTTGAACCCCCTTTCTTTTTATTTCCATCATTATGTCCTCTGGTTTTCCTAGGGGATGTGTTCTTACCAGGTGTGCAGGTTTTCTAAATTTTTCCTGAGGGAGAAGCATATTTTTGAACATTACCTCCTACCTTGTTATTAATAGTCAGGCTGCAAGAAGAGATCATGTCAGGGAAAAAGAGTGCCCCTGAAACTGTAATAGTTTCAAAGGGATCCAAGACAAGGGCCTCCAGAGGGATTTCATCTTCCTTAACCAGACTGGAAAGTGACTTTGTGAATGTATCAGTTTTAGAGGGTCCTGAGGCTGAAACATCTTTGGAGATGTCTCCAACCATAGCCGGGGTGAGAACCTTTAAGTTTTTAGTGTCTAGACAAGTAGAACATACCGTAACCTGCTCTTTAGATGAGGAAGGGAAATTGAGAGAAGAAGATTTATTGTTAGTGTCCACTGGATCAGTGGGGACAACACTGTGATTAATACCGACTGCTTTCCGATTCAAATTCAGATTATCAGAAATGGGAACCTCTTGTAACCGAGCAGTGGAGAAGGTTGGAACAAAACTAGGGGGTGAGGGGGAGGGTTGGGTCCCAAAAGAAGACCCAACCTCACTTTTGTTCATAGGGATCTCTCCCTTGATCATGTTTGTCTATGAAGATGAAGCCAGAGGTAAAGATTCAGGTATATTACCATGACCCAAAGTGAGAGAATACTCAAGATCAGTTTTTAAGGGAGACTCTATTTCAGTAAGAGGATTCTGAAGAATCAGAATGACCTCATTTTCCAGATTTTTTTTGATGTCTTTTTCCTCCAGTTCTTTGTCCTGTTCTTCCACTAAGTCAGCCCAAGATACCCTAGGATTATCCTTAGGTTTAGCAATCCATTTTTTAGTGATAGTTTGGAGGTCTTGTTTTATCTGGGTAGGGGGCCTTCTCTTTTCCATTTTTTCTAACTTCAGTCCATTCAGAGGAATTATGTTGATTGGAGACTCTATGAACCATTATACAATTAAGGATGGAGTGTCCAACAATCTTACAAAAATCACAGAAGGAAGGAAGGTTTTCATATTCAAGATTGATAACAGTCTTATGATCCCCAACATTGAAAGAAATGGTTTTAGGTGGTTTATTTTCAAGGTTGACTTCAATTAAGACCCTAGAAAACATTCCAAGATCAGCATTTACGGTCCTTTGATCAATTTTTAAAGGAGTTCCAATATAGAAAGATAGATCATTAAGGATCCTAGGGTTCCAAAAAAACCAATTCAGGTTATAGAATCTGACCCAAACCTAGACAGTTTTTCCTCTCTGTGTATTTGGGTTAAAGGAGAAGTCCCATTAAGATGGTCTAAGGAACCCAGGCTTTAGATTAAGATTTCATATTCTCCAAACTCTATCAAGATTCTCCTATGAATTGAGGAGTAAATTAAAAAACCCTCTTACTAGAGGGATCAACTTTCAGTTTGTAATACCCCAGCAAATAGAAATTATTTTCTTTAGTTAAATGTAAGACTAGGGTTTGTCCCATTTAACATAAGAAACATGACCCATCACAGAGAATTTACAAAGGATTTGTCGCTATGTAATCGCCTCTGGGCCAGATTCAATGGCGAAACCTCTATCATCCATAAGTTTCACCATCGAGTAAGATTTCACACCTTGAGAAGAAGCAGAATGGGAACCTTTAAGGGCTTCAAGAAATGAAATACCTCGCAGGGCCACGTTCGATGCATGTGTTAGAGAATAAGCTTCAAGAGCTTTCACTGGTTTAGATACTCCCAGATTTGAGATATCCTTCACATGATAACTTTGTAAAACCGTGGGGACCTCCCAATTGGGGTCGAATCCAGCCATGTCGAGCAAGATCAAGAAGGAGATGAAGAGCTGATAAAAGCGCTGATAAAACATCAATTTATCAGTACTAATTAAAAAACGCTGATAAAACATCCATTTATTAGTTCTTTTTTAGCACTGATAAAGACCAGCCTTTATCGGCACTAAAAAAGCACTGATGAAGGCCTGTTTTATCAGAGTTTTAAATTTTAGCACTAATAAAACATATTTTTATCAGCTTTTTCAATTTTATCACTGATAAAATATACTTTTATCAGTGCTTTTTATCTAGCACTGATAAAACTGTTACCGGGTTTTATAAATATACCCTAACTTTCTCCTCCTTCCTTTCACCCCTCAAGTTCTCTCAGAAGAGGATCCCTGCTGCTTCCGCTGCTACCGCCGCCACCGCCTCCTCTCCTCCCTCCTCTCCTACCTCCTCCTCCTCGGCCGCAACTCCTCTGCCACCACGAATCGAGCTTCACCGTGCGGTTCTCCTCCACGATGCCTCTCCTTCTCCACGAGTCTCCTCCGCTATTGCCTCTCCTCCGTGGCACCTATCCTCTACAACGTCTCTCCTACACCACAAACACACCTCTGCCATGTGCTTAACCACACCTCCGTGGTTAGTTTTTTCCTATTTCTCATTGGGTTCATGTATTATAGTTTGATATTGATGGTGATTTGTGAATTGTACGGGTTAAACTCCCAGCTAAAAATCATGGCCGTTGGTGGTCCTTGTTTGCGCACTAGTTATATTTGGTAAAATTCAATTTTCATATACCATATTTTGAATTGGTTGATTTAAAAATATTAAATTCAATGTTGGGTTTCATCATGATAGAATATAAATATTGTTTTTTCTTGAAACGTATGAATTTAATTGGGTGTAATGTATTTTAGATGTGTTATTAGCCTAATATTTTGTTTCCTATATCAAATTATGACACAGTTGAATATATTTTTTGATGGTATAATTCTATGTGGTAATATTAATTAATAAAAATATTTTAGGATTTAGTAATATTTGAAGAATTTTCTTAATCTTGAAACTCAAATTTAATTTTTTTTAAATAAGTGGAGAATGAGCTGGAAGTTACAATATTCATGAAATGTATTGTAAAAGGGGGACCCTATCCACTATAAATATGATGAAAGGAATATTATAATAATGTAAGAGAATATTTATTGATGATTCCCCATGCTTATAAAAATTATTAGAGAATATTTCCATGAAAACAGTAGTACTAAACCTTTTTGGCCACTTCGAGAATAATTGAAAGGAGAAATTAATATAATAACTATCAGAATTTCACCAAATAATATTACAAGAGGTATCAAATGAAGTGAATTTTATATTTTTTTACATAAATAAAATTTTGGGAGAGTGATAATGCACTGGAAAGTGACACCCTTATTTCATAAGGTAGATGATTTATCAAAGACTCTATATTTTTCCTTGATGATGAGTGTTTTCTTTGTATTTTTTTTGTGAAATGGGTAGTAGGAATCATGATGAATCCATGAATCTATTGGTTCCTTAAATGTGGATTTGGAAGCATGATGTGATGATGTTTTGGATTCATGATAGTGGTGCCAAATAATTAATAGGGGGATATTTTCAAGATTTAATTGAAAATTGGTGTTGGTATTGAATTTATTGGAAATGTGTTAATATTGGATTTATTGGATATAGGTTAGTATTGGATTTATTGGTAACATGGTATTGATGGATTTATTGGAAAAAATGTAATAAAATTGTGTTTTATAATCATGGATAATGATAAATTTGTTTTCAACATATGTTGATTATTGGTGTTGGATTTATTATCAACACATGATCGATTATTGGATGTTGTTCTGGAAGTAGATGTCTAGAATGATATATGGTTGTTATGAAAGTTATTATAAAATAAGTATTTGATATTTTTTGGAAGTTATTCCATAATATGAGATGAATATGTTCAAAATAATAATTCTGGAATTTTGATAATGCTGTTGAGTTGGATGGAGTTCATTTGATAAATTTCAGAAGTTGCAGAAAACACCATGGAATGAGTATAAGTGTTACACCCTGAGTAGAGTTCCTAGAAAAATGAAAAATGCATAATAATACCTATATATATAAAATTATCCAGACCACATTTTAAATGAAATGGAAAAGTATGGAGAACCTTATAATGATACATGAAGGTCACATGTACCAATGTGTAAGGTACTTCCAAAAGAGAATATGATGTCATAGAGAAGGCTAATAGAGTTTTGGATGGTTTTGGGAAGCAATTATAGAAATTATATATATAGTATATAAGTAAAATCCTAACACCCTAATTCACTCTGATAAATCTACATTATTATATGGTTGGTTTCATGAGGAATAATTCACACCATTTAGAGGTACCCATGAGAATTAAGATCCAAGATGTTTTGAAGGTGACTAGTTGATCACACTATGGGAGATGAAATATAAATATTCGTGAACTTTTTAATAGGAATATAGATAATTCCATTTATATATAAGAGTTGTTCATGTAATGGTAATAATGGCCACACTAGTAGGGGAATGTGAAAGAGTTATTCATGTCATGGTGAGTTTATAGATTTCGTGAAGTGTCTTAGGAAGACCTTGGTGGTTCTACCTACTTTGTGATTTAAATGCCATATAGGACATCTAGTTATGAATGATTAAGTATAATTGGATTCCATATGAACAAAATATTATGGAGAAAGTCATGTTGTCATGTTCTAGTAAAAGGATAATTATGAGATATTCTACATAACATGTTTTTTCTGCGTGAGCTATGGAATTTTGAGGTTAACAATTACGATCTATAATAAAGAGTATCACACCATGTAGTAGATTAAGCTTGAGCCTATGGTTTCAGAAGAGAATGAGATTCAGATGGTGATGAAAATGTTCATTCCCAGAAGTATTTAAGTGAATATATGTAACAACCTAACACGGGTCAACATGACATGTCACCCAAGATGGCTCGATACAAGGCCTGAAGCCCATTCCAGATCACCATGGGTTGGTGATAACCAAATGGGTATTGACATAAATAAATATGGGAATGATTTTACCCTAAAAGAAAATAACTAAAATAACTTAAAATGAAGGCTTAAAATAAGGAATAACACACCTAGAAAGTCAGATTCCATTATAATCTCCCCCTATAAGGGCTTATCATCCCTGAGAAGTGTCTTTAGAGGTCTTACTGGACCATCTTGGGCCACTGAGCCTACAAATCAAACTCTCGATTTTAATATTCTTCTTGAATACTCCCAGATTCAAAAAACTAAAATGTTTGGTACCGTCTTCCTTCTCAATAACTTTTCAATCCAATCAATAATTCATAGTATATTTTTATAAAATGATGTCTAAATAATACCAAGTTTTCTTACTTTCCCAAGTGTAGATGTCTAAATAAAACTTCATTATGATTTTTCACATGATTCAACTCATGAAATAAGTGAAAAAACATACTAGATCCCATTACCAAGTTCCCCTAACAACCCAAGCTCTGCTATATAGGTTGACATCATTGATTCATTCTTGATCTCCTCTAATTGATACCCTTACATGAGTATCTATCATATACTAGTGAAACTCAACCACTTATGCGCACACACAAAACCAACCACCTCTACCTATGGGTTAGGTTCACCTAGACACCACTCCCAATGTGAACTAATAAATTCCATCACTACCAAAACATAAGCATGAACATATCTCATTGTCAGCTGGATATTGACACTCACAATCATTTCCAACAACTCCCATACATTCTCACATCAATGAACCCAATGGAATAACTCAAGGACCCATACACTTACCCAGGCATGACTCTTACAGTTTGAATCTCCACATCCTCACATGGGATTGTTAGTGAACAAAAAATTTATAGGATTTTAATGAACCACAACCAATCATTACTCAAATTACAAACTATCATGATGAGTTAACACCCATAACAAATTTCCAAACTTGGATTTTATCACCACACTACTCATCCCTTGATAGGTCATAGATCATTCCCCAAACGAACTAATTGTCTCACACACCTACAACACCATGACTTAAGGGTTTCTTATTTACCACATTATAAAGGACTTTCCCCATGAATACATTATGTCTTTTTCAAGTTTGAATTATTAATGATTCTATTAAAAGTAACCATTTTTAAATTATTTTTAATTCTAATTTTGAAAACCTTTGTGTCTATTTAATAAATTTTTATTATGAACTATTTATAATAATGTTTTCAATAGTAACCTATTTCCCTTAAAAAAATTATATATAAATTTCACTTCAATGTTTTAAAAAATTATTGTGAAAAGGTTTATATTTTCACTTATATTTATTATCTTAGGATTGTTTTCCATGTAGTGATATTTTAGTCACAATTTATATTTTATTATGACATGATTTATTTTGGAAAATGATAATTATAATATTATATGATTTCTTAAGTTCGTGTTATGTGATTTTTCTAAATTATTTAAGAAAAAAATTATTTTTTCATTTTAAGCATTCTTCCAACTCTTTCTCCTTTATATACCCCATCCCTATTCTATTCTATATTTACCATAGGTTTATCCTTCTCCCAAAAACTAAAATTCATTTTTCATGAGGATTTAGGGCTTTATGTTTTTTGAGTGTTTTCCATGGAAGGTGACATGGTTTTTATTGGTTACCATTAGGTTTAAAGTAGGTGTTTCTTTCATCTTCCTTTATTTTATAATTCATGTAATGTGTATAATTTATAAATTTATTTTCAATTAAAGTATAGAAATTTATGGGTTCTTGGGTAAAATTATAAATTTCTTTCTTAAATTCTAGGCTTGGCATAAGGGGGTTTTCATAATAATTTCATGTAGTATTTTTAAATTAGATTAATTATCATGAAAATAATACTTGAAAAGGTTCATAGGGTCATTTAAATGTTTTTTATAGTAAATTTAGGTCTTTTTCCTTTTTTTCAAAGAAATTTTCCATGTTCTTGGAGAATGTTTTGGAAAGAAAAAGGGATTTTTTTCAAATGCTTCCAAAATCAATGAAATGATGAGACTTTAAAGAAGGGGAGTGAGACTATACATACTGAGTTAGTTTTCATGTGAAGAACCATTTTTTATTTTAAAAATTAAATGGTTTATTTCTCATGTGACCCTTAATGATTTCCCCTATACTTGTTTCATCAGTTATGGGTTATTGATTATTTATATGATGGATGTATGATATGAAAATAGGATTTTATATGTGATGGTGTTGGAGCTGAGGTGCGAGACATTTTTTTTGGTAATTATCTTGATTTTTTTCTCACCTTCATGGTTATTTATTTATGGTAACTTAGGTGTATAGTTGGGAGGTCTTGATTCATGCTACCCTGGTTGGTACACACAATTCTATGGTACCCCTAGTTGTGTTTAAGACATGGATAGTGGGAAGGTTCCATTATGACGAGTTAAGTATGGTTTAATTGGGTGGATCATGTTATTGTTGGATGAAACATATATCATATGTTGGTCCATGTAGTTATAGTTTCATTTTGGATTGTGGAACACTAGTACCTAGGGTATATCCAATTACATTTTTTCCTTAATTGGTGGTTCTATATAGAGGATTAAATTATTTTATTGATTACACCCCCCTTATTCTTGATCGGTGGTTGGACAGTCCATAAGTTTTATGGGAGGAACATTGAAAACTAGTGATCAGAGCTAGATATGGGGTACATGAGACATATAAGGAGTGAGACCATCAATGATTTTCATTGGATAGATAGAGGTAAGTGACAATGACATCTAGTGATTTTATTAGGGGTTCACTTTTAAAATGATTCAAGTATTTTTAAATGTTTCTTAAAAAATTATATGTGTTCAACATACACTTTTTGGGTTTTAAATTTCTTAATTTTTTTTTAAAAAAAGAATTGGTGTTTTGATAAAGGCTGTTTGGAACTAATTGGTTTATTTTAAAAAGGGTTTGTTATTTTAAAAAGGAATTTGTGTAAATGGTTGGTTTTTTAATGGGATTCCAACTATGATTTTATAAATTGTTTTTAAAGAAGATTTAAAGTCTATAAATTTTTTAGACTTGGTTAATTTTATATCAACATTTTTTGTATTTATTTTTTTAAATATTAATATCATAGAATCAAATAGTATGGGTATGAATAAATAATGGATGGATGCAAATTGTGTGAAAAAATAGTATGAAGATGGAGTGAAAGATTTCATCAAGTTTAAAAAAGATCATTAATATGGTCCTCAAGACTTTTGTACATGTTTAGGATATTGTTAGTCAAGACAAGTTAGTCCGGAGGATTTGGAAGAACACTTGATTTGTCACAGAATAGATCGAAGTTATAAATGTTGTAATAAACATGGGAAAAAATGAATGTAGTTAGTGACTAGGATAAAACTTCATTTTATGGATCATTTGATATGATTAAAAGAGTGGACAATGAAGAAGAATGTATCAAGGACATGATTACATATGTGCATGATGGTGAATATTGTATTAAGGAAATGATATGGACAGTTGAATATGAAATTCATGATTTCCCAAAACTGTTTGAGAAGTTAAAGAGTTGTGAAAAGATTCCATTATATGATGGTTTCACTAAATATATAGAATTTTCATCCATACTAAAGCTATATAATTTGAAATTATGAAATGGATGGAGTGACACCAGTTTTACAAAATTAATTTCTCTCTTGAATGACATGATCCAAAAAGATAACGAGCTCCTGAGTCGAACATACGACGCCAAACGAATACTACACTCAATGGGTATGATCTCTGAAAGAATACATGCCTAACCGAATGACTATATACTGTTTCTTAAGGACAAAAAATCACATAGAGAATACCCAAAGTCTGTTTCGTCTCAATATAAGAAAGATGAATCTGGCCCTACAAAAGTTGCATGGTACATTCCAATCATTCCAATGTTTAGGCACCTATATGGAAGTGAGGAGACTGCAAGGAAATTGATGTGGCACACAGATGAAAGAAATAAAAATGAAAAAATATGGCATCTGACAGACTCTCATCAGTGGAAGATAATTGATCATGAGTATCCTGACTTTAGAAACAATCTAAGAAACCTTCATCTTGCATTATCTACAGATGGAGTAAATCCTTTTGGTTTTCAAAGAAGTACTCACCGTACATGGCCAGTTATGTTGGTAAATTATAAATTTCCATCATGGTTATGCATAAAACAAAAACACATCATGTTATCTATGATTATATCAGGACCAAAAAAACCGGGTAATGATATTGATGTTTATTTGGATCCATTGATCGAGGATTTGAAATTATTGTGGGATTTAGGTGTTATGATGTATAATGCTTACAAAAATGAAGATTTCATTTTGAGAACCATGTTTTATGGGACGATAAATGACTTTCCTACTTATGTAAATTTGTTAGGATATAAAATTAAAGGAACTCTTGGGTGTCCCATCTGCAAACAAGGTACATAATTAATTAGGTTGAAACATTCATCGAAAACTGTGTTTCCAGGACATCGCATATTTCTACCCCGACAACATAAGTACCTATCTTGGATGACATCATTAGATGGAAGTTCCAAATAGTGCACACCACCATCTCCACTAATAGGTGATCATCTATTTTAGAAAGTTAAATATGTGGAAACTTCTTTTGGAAAACCATTTTCGAAAAACCTTACGAAAACCGGTTGGAAAAAGAAATCATTTTTTTTTGAATTACCATACTAGAATTGTCTGTACTTATACATTTTCTTGATGTTATTCATGTTGAAAAAATGTATGTGATAGTGTCATCAGCACGTTTCTAAATTCACCTAGCAAAACAAAGGATGGAATTAAGGCTAGGTTGGACATGATTGACATGAGAATACGAGAAGAGTTGACACCAGTGAAGGGTGAAAAATGAAAATTTCTTCCTCCTGCTGCTTACACTCTTTCCAAGAAGGAGAGATATCAATTTTTCAACTTCTTTAATGACATAAAGTTTCTAGACAGGTATTCATCAAATATCAAGAACATCGTGTCAATGAATGATTTAAATTTAAAAGGTTTGAAATCACATGACTGCCATGTTTTTATGCAAGATCTAATTCCTATAGTTTTACATTGCATTTTTTCCAAGAATTTCGATCATACATTAACGAATCTTTGTTTATTATTCAAATATATATGTAGAAAAGTTATAGACCCGATGAAATTAATGACTATGGAAAGATAAATTTTCATCATAATATGTGAATTGGAAATGTTTTTCCCGCTAGCATTATTTATTATGATGGTTCATTTGATGGTTCACTTGGTGAGAGAGATTCAACTATGTGGTCTTGTACACTATAAATGGATATACCCAATTGAATGGTATATGAAGATTTTGAAAGGGTATGTCAAAAATTGAAGTCGGCCAAAGGGTTGTATTGCGGAGTGATATATTGTTGAGGATGCTATTGAATTATGTACCGAATACCTATCTGGTGTGAAAATCATTGGTATAATGAAATCTCATCACACTGGGAAACTTTCGGGTGAAGGAATTTCTGGAAAGGAGGTCATCATAATCAATATTACAGATAGGGAGTAGTCCCACCTTTAAGTTTTTCATAATAGTTTGTACATTGAAACATATGTTGAAACCCACAAAGAAATTCTTAGTCATTAGAATCCATCAAGGGATGAAATATAGATATCAAATAAACATATTCAACAGTTTATATGATATTTTCAGGACCATATTTTTAAGGATTAAAATGAAAATATAGACTCAATTTCAGAATGAATTTAATGGCTAGATGGAGGACCAAGTGTGTATGTATTATCTTAAAATGATTATGTAATTAATGGTTATTCATTCTATACTAATGAACATGATGAAGATAGTACCAGAAAAAATAGTGGAGTTACACTTGTGGCTAAAGTGATGCATGTTTCTGGTTCTAAGGATAGAAATCCAATTTATGAAAATATTTCATATTTTGGCATCATCAAAAAAATATGGGAGTTGGATTATATAACATTCTGAGTTCCTATTTTTCAATGAAAGTGGGTTGATAACAGAAGTGTTGTTAAAATAGATGAGTTGAGATTTGTGAAAGTTGATTTTATTAAGGAAGGGTATAAAGAAGAACTGTTTATAATGGAATTATAAGTAGTGTAAGTATTTTATGTTCTAGATCCTGCAAACCAAAATTGGTCAATTATTCTATTATTGACTAAAACCACTGAATATTCAGATGAAAATTCAACAGACGATGACCCTTTCATTAGGACTTCACAATCATTTTGTAGTGATCCCAGTATAGACAATGTTTTGTAAGTCAGTGGAGACCACAATAAAGGTATTTGGATAGTTAATAGAGGGGTCAAATCCATTCAACCTTTAAAAAATAGAGTTTAATAATTAGGTTATATATTTTTTCTAATATACATCATGTTACTTTATGTTAATATCTATTCACTACTGCTTTTATGTTATATAAATTAAATGTTAAACCACTTTTCTAGATAATGACTTCTGCACGTGATGATGCTCCCAATCCCCAGGCACAACAGGTTTCTCAACCTGCTGCTGCTCACAGTGCAGAGGAACTATATGTTTCTCAACCTGTTGCCTTATGTTAATATCCATTTGTTACTACTTTTATGTTATCTAAATTAAATGTTAAACCAATTTTGAAGATAATGACTTCTGCATGTGATGATTCTTCCAATACCCAGGCACAATAGGTTTCTCAACCTACTATTGATCATAGTGCAGACAAACAACATGTTTATCAACCTATTTCCTTATATTAATATCTGTTCATTTTTGATTTTATGTTATCTAAATTAAATGTTAAACCACTTTTGTAGATAATTAATTCTGCACGTGATGATACTCCCAATCCCCAGGCACAATGAGTTTCTCAACTTGCTGCTGCTCGTAGGGCAGATGGACAAAAAATTTCTCAACATATTACTGCTCCCAGTGGAGAGGTAAAACCACCATTTACACATGTCGATGCTAGCCCTCCGAAGCTAGAGGAACATATTGATGATGGTGGATCCGAGGAAATTAAAGGTGACAAAAAACATGCGACACTGAAAAAACAGGATCACTATAGTTTGACGGTATTAGCAAAAATCATTAAGGATAAAGAGAAAGACATCAAATATGAGATTGTATAGAATAAGCAGGGCCAACATATTAACCCCAATAAGGCCATGTTCAGTAGTTACATTGGAATCGTCACTAAAAAATGCGTGGATATTGATGTAACTTCATGGAACTGTGTTATAGATGAGATTAAGACACTGATGTAAGGAGATATTATGGTAACATTATGATATCATTTTTTTAATTTACTAAAAATTAAATAATGAAACATTGACTTACACTTCATTATCTCTTTCATAGTGCATTTATAGTAGATGAATCGCACAAAGACTATGTATTAAGGGTTTCTGGAAGGATTCACAGGGGTCTTCACACACTTTTAATGAAATATCATCTTAATGATGCTGAAGGGAAAATAAAACCACACCCACCTCTTCTTTATGTGCACTTGATAACCCAAGCATCATGGGATGCATTTATTAGACGTCGTGCGAAGAAGAATTTTTAGGTACATTATGTCTGGTAATATGTTGTTTGATGGTACATGTATTCATCAATTTTATTGATAGTGTTTTATTTATGAAACAAAAACTGAGTGCTGAAAATAAACAATGGAATCAAAA
Source organism: Viscum album (assembly GCA_963277665.1). Lineage (NCBI taxonomy): Eukaryota > Viridiplantae > Streptophyta > Magnoliopsida > Santalales > Viscaceae > Viscum > Viscum album. Next base: position 958,063,454 of record OY728128.1, on the reverse strand, counting down.
CTGGCGTACCCCTACCGTAAAGCAAGCATAGGGTATTCATCACTTGAAAAAAAATTGGTTTGTAATTTAAATATACCAAAATACTTTTATGTGAAATAAAACAACAAAATAACTATGTTCTTTTATTTATATGCATCTTGAACAGTCCAAATCCACAACCACTTCCATCCCATGCCATGTGCTATGGAAGGAGGCGTGTGTAACTGAAGATGGAATGATAATAGATGAAAACACACAAAAAGTGTGGGAAACATGTGTAAGTATGATATAATAAAAATTTGTTTTGATTTAAATCACTATTATATAACAATGATTACTTATTTTACTATATTTTCTATATGACATAGTCACAAGAATCAACAACACCCACACCAGATGCAAACATACTTTCAGTGGCCTTTAAGCAGCCATAAAAGTATGACCGCGTCAGAGGTACGGGTTTTAGGGTGACACCCTAAACATATTTTGAGGAAAAAAAGCAGAGGATCAAACTATGGAAATGAAAAAGATGAGAGAAACATTAGCTATGTTTCAAGAAGAATTACAATACCAGAGAGATCTGATAGAAAGTTTGATGGGGGGAGGCAAAGAGAAGAACCAAATCAAGAACAACCCACACGTGAAGATCCCGCCCCACCCCCACCAATTTTGAGGTGAGCCATTCCCCTTAAAAACAATTATTAACTGAGGTAGTCAATTTTCTAATAATTGTTTCTGTGAAATGTGAACCAGATAGACACTAGAAATTAATACCTTTCCTGTATTGATATTCTACAAGGTGAAAATGACTGATTTATATCTCTCAACACCCACCCATTGCCTTGTAGGAAGGGATACAATGTTTAATATATAGTACAACATGCTACACAATATACAACTTCCAAAAGATCATGCCAGAGTCTCAAATTACTATTTCCCTAGAGATGAACACTGATCTCCCTGTTCAAATTAATGATGTAGATATTCATACAGTCGAACAAGATCTAGGAACATTCATCTCATGACTGTCACATCTTATAAAAAAACATGTTGACAATGAGGTATTCATTTATAATTTAATTTTTAAGCTAAACCTTAAACATTTAATGAAGAAAGGTCTAAACCGATGCATGTTATTACAGATGCACAAAGGGAAGGGGTGAAATGAAATCCCGGTTCAAAATCATCTCAAGGATCAATCAACTGATCAAAACGATATACCCAAAGCACCTTAACCCACTGTTATATATCCATATTTATTATCATTGAAGGATCATGTGGATACAAAGTTGAAAGATAGTGGTAATCACATATTTGATTTTTAAGAAAACATGTATGGAGGAGAAGATCTAGAATTCATTAGGGTTGAGAGTGAAACTGAAATCCTTTACAATGGTTGGTTAGGTGTCTTAGTTGTAAATGTTTACATAAGGTATGTTTTCATGATTTTATTTTCCAAAAGATCATATACTATGATAATTATGACTAAACACATTTCATATTTTTTGCAGGTGTATATATGAAAAAAATTGAAGGGATTTCCCCATGAACAAAAATTTGGACTCGTTAGTCCTCACGTCACCTCTACATAACAAGAAGACATAACTTCTATGAAACATGGTGAAATATTAGCAGGACTTCTCAAATCATTTAATAGAAAAATTACAGATGATATACTCTACTTAATACCAATGATTTAGGGGTAAAACTCTATAATTTAATCATATAAAATATATATTAATTTCTTTCATTATTTATTATTTTTTTTGATTTTAGGAAGAATTGGATGCTCATTGCGGTCGATTTGGATACTCCAAAGATTTATTTTTTGGATTCAATGGATGGATATCTAACAAATCAACCACAAATGATGGAATTTGTCAATTTTTAATACACTACATCCAACATTTTAAAACTAAACATCTAGTTTTATAATTTATATTATCTTTTAAAGAGGATTCTATTATGATAGGGTGGTGTGTGATTTTTTTCTACATCATGGAATGAGGCCAAGGGAAAAGGAAAAGAAACCTGAAAAGTATTATGACTAGATAAAAATTAGGGTATATATAATAAAATTTCACTATCCAAACACATATAAAAAGCTACTTATTTTTATCAATGTTTCTGCAGTTTCCAAAACAAACAAATGATAAATACTGTGATTATTATGTTTGTAAATTTATGAAAGAGATCATATTCTATGAGCAAACCATCATCCCTAAAAAGGTATTTTTGAAGATAATTTATATTTCATTTAAAATAATTATTAATCCTTTGTGTATTTATATTCTTTTAATACTACCATGACTGCCAAAAATAGTTATATCCACAAGACGATATAGATATGCTTAGAAACGAATGGGAAACATACCTGATTAAAGAATATACAAATATAGAATAAATATGGTAAAATTCTCAAATGATTTTGACTTTAATAATATTTTCAGCATTATCTTTATATTTTTTTGATGGTAATGTTGTGATTTTTATAGGATAAACACCTCGCTGAAAATCACAGCTGTTGGTGGTCCTTGTTTTTGCACTAAATGAATTGCATTCTGATTGGTTTTTTAAAAGAAATTGGTGGTCCTCATTTACAGTATATGTGTGTTGTTGATAGACCACAAAAGATAATGAGTATCCATAAGGGGTTTCCCCATCCCTTGAGTTTATTGTGACATCTTGATACATAACGGGCACAGGAGATTACTCAACTCTTCTTGTTTTTAACAACAAGAAGGGTTTTTCTCCAAAAAACATTGATTCAATCTGCAACATTAGAAGTTCCCCTCTTTAGTCGACCCAATGAAGAACCAACTATCATATATTCATTTGGAGGTCTTGAATATATTATAGTTGATTCTTCACTAGGCCGACTAAATCTATGATATATAAGGGGGATGTTTTTCCATTTCAACCATACATAGATCAAATGTTTTTCCATAATCCTTCTAAACTGGGTAGATTGAGCATATTGAGCAGGCCATGACTCTTTTTTAGGTTTCAGAGGCAAGAGTGCATTTATTTTCAGGTAGAAAAATGCACTTAAAATTTGTTATGATACTTTAGGATAACGATCCATGAGTCATTTGTGATGTGTAGGAATCAACCACACCTCAATCCAACGCAAAATGTCATCAGTATGACTCCAAATGTGTCTTTATTTAAAATTAACATTAATTCAAGTAAAAAAACACAACTAGATTATTGAAAACCGAGAAAATGAATTTTGATTGTTTTTATACTTTAGGAAATTGATATATCATTAATTTGTGACATGTAGGAAACAACTACACCTCAATCTGAAGCACGATGTCACTAGTATGACTCCAAATGTGTCTTGTTATTTAAAATTGACATTAATTCAAGTAAAAAAACACAATTGACATATTGAAAACCAAAAAAAATCATTTGGATTATTTTGATACATTAGGAAAATGATCCATGAGTTAGTTGTGATGTGTAAGAGTCAACCTCACCTCAATCCGATGAATGGTGTGACCGATATGACTAAAAGTATCCATTACGAGTTTAAAATTAACATTTTAGTTCAAAATGTGTCACTCACTGAAAACAAATAAAACACACTCTAATTGTATTCTAAATTAAGGACGAAGATTCTTAAGTCCTTTGTGACATGTATCAAGCAGTATCATGTGAAACCGATGCATGACACGACCGGTATGACTCAAATGACATGTTTTCGGTTTGAAATGAAATTTCAATAAAAAAACACAACTGACATACTAAAAACCAAGGAAATGCATTATTATTATTTTTATACATTAATAAAATGATCTATCTGTCATTTGTGACATTTAGGAATCAACTGCACCTCAATACGACTCACAATGTCACCGGTATTACTCCAAATGTGTCTTGTTATTTAAAATTGACATTATTTCAAGTAAAAAACACAAATGGCATACTAAAAACTGAGAAAACTCATTTAGATTGTTTTGATACTTTAGGAAAAAAATCCACGAGTCAGTTTTGATATTTAGAAATCAACCCCACCTCAATCTGATGCATCATGTGACCAGTATGACTAAAAGTGTCCGTTATGTGTTTAAAATTGACATTTTTGCTCAAAACATGTCACTCACTGAAAACAAAGAAAATGCACTCTTATTTTCTTCAAAATTAAGGATAGTGATTCATAAGTCCTTTGTGACATGTATCAAGTTGTCTCACATAAAACCGACACATGATGTGACCAATATGACTTAAATTGAATGTTTTTGGTTTGAAATGATATTTTAGTAAAAAACCACAACTGACATACTAAAAACCAAGAAAATATAGTATGATTGTTTTGATAATTTAATACAACAATATATCAGTCATTTGTGATGTATAAGAATCAATAAAACCTCAATATAACACATGGTGTCACCGATATGACTCCAAATGTGTCTTAATATTTAAAATTGACATTAATTAAAGTAAAAAACACAACTAACATACGGAAAACCAAGAAAACACATTTATATTGTTTTGATAATTTATGAAAATGATCCATGAGTTAGTTGTGATGTGTAGGAATCAACCGCACCTCAATTTGACACACTGTGTCTTCAGTATGACTAAAAGTGTCCGTTACAAGTTTAAAATTGACATTTTAGTTCAAAATGTGTCACTGACTGAAAACAAAGAAAACATACTACGATTGTCTTCTAAATTTAGGAAAGTGATTTTTAAGTCCTTTGTGAAGTGTATCAAGTATTCTCATGTAAAACTGATGCACGATGTGACTGGTATGACTCAAATTTCATTTTTTCGGTTTGAAATGGAATTTTAGTAAAAAAACACAACTGACATATTGAAAACCGAGGACATGAATTTTGATTGTTTTGATACTTTAGGAAAATGATCTATCAGTCATTTGTGAAGTGTATAAATCAACCTCACCTCAATACGATGCACTATGTCATCTACATGACTCCAAGTGTGTCTTGTTATTTAAAATTAGTATTAATTCAAGTAAAAAAACACAACTAACATACTGAAAACTGAGAAAATGAATTTGTATTGTTTTTATACTTCAGGAAAAAAATACATGAGTCATTTTTGATGTGTAATAATCAAACCCACCCTAATTTGACGCACTGTGTGATCAGTATGACTAAAAGTGTCCGTTATGAGTTTAAAATTGACATTTTAGTTCAAAAAATTCCACTCACTGAAAACAAAGAAAACATGCTCTGATTGTCTTAAAAATTAAGGAAATCTATTTATATGTCCTTTGTGACATATATCAAGTAGTCTCACATAAAAAATATGCATAATGTGACTTGTATGACTCAAATTGCATGTTTTTGGTTTGAAATGACATTTTAGTAAAAAAACACAACTGACATATTGAAAACCAAGGAAATTCATTTCGATTGTTTTGATACTTTATGAAAAAGATATATTAGTAATTTTTGATGTGTAGGAATCAAACACATCTCAATCTGACACACAGTGTCACTGGTATGACTCTAAATGTGTCTTGTTATTTAAAATTGACATTAATTCAAGTAAAAAAACACAACCGACATACTGAAAACCAAGAAAACACATTTGGATTATTTTGATACATTAGGAAAATGATCCATGAGTTATTTGTGACATGTAGGAATCAACCCCACCTCAATCTGATGAACGGTGTGACTGGTATGACTAAAAGTGTCTGTTATGAGTTTAAAATTGACATTTTATTTCAAAATGTGTCACTCACTGAAAATAAATAAAACCTGCTCTGATTGTATTCAAAATTAAGAAGAATGATTTTTAAGTCCTTTTTGATGTCTATCAAGTAGTCTCACATGAAACTGATGTACGATGTGGCCGATATGACTCAAATTTCATGTTTTTGGTTTGAAATGACATTTTAGTAAAAAACAGAACTGACATACTGAAAACTAAGGAAATTCATTCTGATTATTTTTGTACTTTAGGAAAATGATCTATCAGTCATTTGTGATGTTTATAAATCAACCACACCTAAATACGATGCATATTGTCACTGGTATGACTCCAAATGTGTCTTGTTATTTAAAATTGACATTAATTCAAGTAAAAAAACACAATTTACATACTGAAAACTGAGAAAACGCATGCAGATTGTTTTGATACTTTAGGAAAAAATCCATGAGTCAGTTGTGACATTTATAAATCAAACCCACCTCAATCTGATGCATTGTGTGATTAGTATGACTAAAAGTGTCCGTTATAAGTTTAAAATTGACATTTTAGTTCAAAACATATCACTCAATGAAAACAAATAGAATACACTCCGATTTACTTAAAAATTAAGGATAGTAATTCGTAATTCCTTTGTGATGTGTATCAAGTAGTCTCAGGTCAAATTATGCATGATGTGACCGGTATGACTCAAATTTCTTGTTTTCAGTTTGAAATGACATTTTAGTAAAAAACAAAACCGACATACTGAAAACCAATAAAATACATTTCGATTATTTTGATACTTTAAGAAAAAAATATATCAGTCATTTGTGACATGTAGAAATAAACCACACCTAAATAAGACACATAGTGTCACCGATATGACTCCAGATGTGTCTTGTTATTTAAAATTGACATTAATTCAAGTAAAAAAACACAACTGACATACTGAAAATAATGAAAACACATTCAGATTGTTTTTATACTTTAGGACAATGATCCATGAGTCAGTTGTGACATGTAGGAATCAACCCCACCTCAATCTAACACACCGTGTCATCTGTATGACTAAAAGTGTCCGTTATAAGTTTAAAATTGACATTTTAGTTCAAAATGTGTCACTCACTGAAAATAGAGAAAAATCACTCTGATTATCTTCTAAATTAAGGAAAGAGATTTTAAGTTCTTTGTGACATGTATCAAGCAGTCTCATGTCAAAACGAAGCATAATGCGACCGATATGACTCAAATTGCATGTTTTCAGTTTGAAATGACATTTTAGTAAAAAAACACAACTGACATACTGAAAACTGAGGAAATGCATTCCAATTGTTTTGATACTTTAGGAAAACAATCTATTAGTAATTTTTGACGTGTAAAAACCAACCTCACCTCAATACAACACATGATGTCACCAGTATGACTCCAAATGTTTCTTGTTATTTAAAATTGGCATTAATTCAAGTAAAAAAACAACTTACATACTAAAAACCGAGAAAACACATTCGTATTATTTTGATACTTTAGGAAAAAAATCCATGAGTTAGTTGTGATGTGTAGGAATTAACCCCACCTCAATCTGACGCACTGTGTGATCAGTATGACTAAAAGTTTCTGTTATGAGTTTAAAATTGACATTTTATTTCAAAACATGCCACTCAGTAAAAACAAATAAAACACACTCTGATTGTCTTCCAAATTAAGGAAAACTATTTTTATGTACTTTACAATGTGTATCAAGCAGTATCATGTCAAACAAATGCATGATGCGACCGATATGACTCAAATTGCATGTTTTTGGTTTGAAATGACATTTTAGTAAAAAAACATAACTACCATACTAAAAACTAAGAAAACACATTCAGATTATTTTTATATTTTAGGACAATGATCCATGAGTTAGTTGTGATTTTTAGTAATCAAACCCACCTCAATTTGAATAATGGTGTGACCGGTATGACTAAAAGTGTCTACTATCAGTTTAAAATTAACATTTTAACTCAAAACGTGTCACCCACTAAAAGCCAAGAAAACACACTTCGATTGTCTTCCAAATTAAGGATAGTAAATTTTAAGTCCTTTATGAAGTTTATGAAGCATTCTCACATCAAACCAATGCATGATGTGACTGGTATGACTCAAATTGCATGTTTTCAGTTTGAAATGACATTTTAGTAAAAAACACAACTGAAATACTAAAAACCAAGGAAATGCATTCGGATTATTTTGATACTTTAAGATAATGATCCATCAATAATTTTTAAGTGTAGGAATAAACCCCACCTCAATACGACACACAGTGTGACCAGTATAACTCCAAATGTTTCATTTTTATTTAAAATTGACATTTTTAATGCATTCTTTATATTAATGTTTAATTTATTTCTTTATAGTATTACTAATGTAATTTTTTTTATATAGGTGGAAACTTTTTATAGAGTTAGGATGATTTGTTTTATGACTATTACCATTGGAGGACATTTTTTAGAGGGGAGCATAGATGTCAAAAGAGAAATCATTAATGTTTTTAACTATTTGTTGGATATTTGTAAAGGATATTTTATAAAACATTGTTCAAAATGTATATAGAAGTGTTTTTTTGGTATATACCATGATTGAATATATTTTTATTCATAATTTCAATTAAATTTATATATCATTGTTTTCAAAACTTTTGTATGCACCGCTTGTTTTTTCATCATTTTCATCGTGTATGTGGTTCTTTTGTATATACTATGAGTGATTATTTTTGAGCAGGTTTTTGCCAGTTTGTGTTGGTTGTTTTTTATGGTTTGGTTATTTTGGTCTATTGTTTATTTTTTGTAGGTTTCTAGGTGTTCTGTTATATAAAAGCATGCCCAGGCAAGGAATCCTTTATTAGATCTTTTCTGAGCACTGATAAAGGGGATCCCCCCTTTAATAGTGGATCAATTAAAAAAACTTTTTTTAGCACTGATAAATGCCTGTTCTGTGTTAGTGAGGATTGTTTATATTAGAACTACTAGTTTTTACAAGGAATTCCTCTTCGAACTCCTAAAAAAGATATTCCCTTCCAGCTTTATATGTCACTACAAAAAATGAATGAGATATTATTCCTCAAGCAATAATATTTTACTTTCTAGATAATATAAACAATAAATCATGAAATATGGTTCTCTTTTATCTTCTAAAACTCACTATGTATATTGATTACAATGGATTTGTTCTCAAAAAGGGTCTCGATAAACATATATTCAATAGCAACAACAAGGTTGGTCCCTCATCTCTATTTTCTTATCCCCTAATTCTTTGACATATTCTATTTCTTTAAGTTGATCATTGGTTGAATGTTCTATTTTCTTCTTCTTTTATTCCCCAATAATTATGTTTCTTCTAAATTTCACCTGTGTTGAAGGATATGCCTATTTGTCTTTGACCATCAGATTACACAATAAGAATATCAGGGTCAGATCACACAATTATTTTATTTATTCTCTAATACACTGTAAATTATCTTCATCAAGGTGGATCTCTTCAATAGATATATTTCTAGATTTTCCATTTTTAGATTTCACCAAAATTGAAAAACAAATATTTTATCAAATATGGAATGATTATTATAGCTTTATCCTATATTTTTTTTAAGTTTTTACTATTTACCCACCTTATTACATTTAAAGAATATTAATACTATACAAAATATTAAGGGAATAAGGTGGAAAATTTTGTTTCTCAATATGAATAAAAAGGTTACAAATGTTTTCTCAACCAATTTACTTATTTATTTACATCCTTAAAAGAATTATTCATGATAGCAGAATTTTAATTTAGATTTTTCTTTAATTTGAGTAGCATGACATTCTTCATAGCTTCCATTTCTTTTTGTGTGATGATTTTATTTTATTTATATATCAAATAAAATGTATCACCTAAAGTAATATTCATTACTTTTATGGATTATTATTATACTATAAGCATTATTAAACATTATTTAGTAGTATAACCAACCTTATTTCATCTACTACACATATTTTATAAAACTATTTGGTCATATTTTATTGGAAACCACTCATGAAATTCGATTTCATCATGTGGAATTACTTCCTTTTAGAACTTTCCTTTGGTTTCAATTCTTCCATTTTCCTTTTATTTTCCAAATTTTATGACCAAATAACTATGCATTATTTATAAATAATCGTGAAATTTTTGGAACTTCTGTATGGATTCTTATGAATAATTGATCTCCCATCGTTCTTTTTCTTACTTTTATTAAAAAAAACACCCTTATTTTTTTCATTTATCCATGGTGTGTAATTTATTTAAATAATATAATGAACACTTCCATTTTTATGTAGTACCCATTTTTTTATTAGGAATATTATATAATGAAAAACCATTATCCCCCTACGTTGTCTTCTTGGGAGTCTTCATTCAGCTTTCTTTTTTTAATAATTTTCCAAGTCAGACTTACTTCTATTCTTCATCTTCAGTGGTCTTCATTTTAAGTTATAATATGATTTGTTTTGTGTCATAAAATACCAAAATTCATCATAAAAATGATTATATATATTGTAAAAGTTATTTAAGCTTTTTGAATAGTCAAATCTATTCATAATAAATAGATTACACCTTTTCTATGAATTCTAATTTTTTTTACATCATGTTATCTTTTTTGATTTAGGCCTGACCCCCTTAATTATGGATATCTTTAAAATTATATAATTGATATATTATTCCATCTATATAATTACTTATTCTAAAAAGCTATAAACACACTAGAAATTCCCAATAAACATTAGTTTTTTTGAGTGCATTTTTTCCATAACTCTCAGAATTGGAAGCTTATTATTTTTGGAACTTTCGATAAACTATTTGAGATTATCTTGGGGAACCATACCTTCCATAAATTCTTTTACCCACCCTTTAAATGGTTTAAGGATTATCATAAATTTTCCTCATCCATTTTTGTATAGTTTTTTCTTTAAAACCAACATTATCCATGAAAATAGTTTTAGTGAAATCATTTGATTTAATTTTAGATGGTACCTTTTCTTTTGATATTATCGAGGATTGATCATTAAATGAACTCAATGTACCTTTCCACCAGTTGGGAGTATTTTTTCCTAAGAATATTTCTTGAAACTAGAGTTAGAAGTATCTTATTTTTCTATTTGATAAGTGTGATAAGTTTTAGTTTATGCTAATTCTAGATTTTTAAATTTGACTTACAGTTGAAAATACTTCAAATTGAGGGTATTTATTTCATCCTTAACTTAACTTAATACATCTCACCATTTTACCCATATTTTCAATTTTTTATTTATAAAATATACACTTCATCAAAGGATTTTTCAAGATCCTTTAACCTTTCCCCCCTAATTTCCTACTGTGAATATTTGATATTCACTGTAGTTTGGTGAGGATTTTTTTATTGGATGGATAAATTCTATAAATATAATTACTATCACTAATTTTTCAAACACATTCCTTTTCAATTAACCTTAAATGAATAAACATTTTTCATTGTAAATAGATAAAAATTCTTCCTTGGCTTTTACAACTTGTGTGATAGTTTTGACTCTTTGGAATTTCTTAGACAAATTAGTTTATATTTATTTAGCCAATTACTTTAGTTATTCTTTATAATCAAGGATTATATTAACAAATACATGTATATATGTGACTACTTAAATAGGGATTTTGTTTATATAATATTTGATTTGAAAGTATAATTATTTAATTATTTTAACAACCTCAACCTATTCAGATTTCCTATAGCTTGAGATTCATTATTTAAAAGGATAACTATCAAAAAATTTAGAAGATGAACACTAACAACTTTGATTATATTTAAGTAGTAATCAATCCTTCTTATATATTGATATTTTTATCAATTTATTTTCCTCTTTCTTCTTTATGTTTTTCAAGATTTTTTCCAAAACCTTCACATACACTTCAATAATGATGAATACCAAGTCTTTCATCAAAGGAAATTATAAATTTACTTCCAATATATACTTCATATATAGATATTATAAAAAAATTTGGGAAAATTTATACCCAATTAGAGGACAACCTAGATTATCTTTGATACCACTTATAGAGCCTAGTGTACCCAAATTTTACTAAGTTTTTCTTTCTTCATTAACTATCCCATATTGCACTAAAAAATATTCTATAGTTAAGGGGAATAGATCAATTAATGCACACTCAACCCTCATATTATCATTAAATCCAGAAAAAGATAAGAACATAAACGTATAACATTTTTAAGGTTTGGAAAATCCTAATCCTTGTGGTGTTTAAATTTTTTTTGAGACAAAGATTTTATTATCACTATAATTTTTAGTGATTATAGTGTAGTTCAAGTCCCACATAAGTGTTGGGTAGGTATAATCCATGTTCTATAAGGGTAAGTATCATCCACTTCCCTAAATTATTAATGACATAGTTTATATTAGAACCAATAGTTCTTCTAAGGTTTGACCTTTCAAAATCCTAAAAAAGATATTCCCTTCTAACTTCAGATGTCACTAGATCATATGAATGATATATTCTTCCTTAATAAATAGTATTTTGATTTCCAAAAACTATAGAAAATAATTCATGCAAGCTGGTTCTATTATATCTTCTCAAACTCAATGTTTATATTGAACAAAATGGGTTTGTTATCAGTATGGGTCTTGACATAAAGATATTTAATAATAGAAAAAAATACAATCTCTTACTATCTTTATATTCTTCTATCCCACTTTTTTGATAGATTTTATTTCTTTAATTTGAGTACAGGCCTAAGTATATTTTTTATTCTTATTTTCTTCCTTGATAATTTTTTTTCTTTTAAGTTGCATTAGTGTCAAAGTTTCTACTTGTTTTTCTTCGACTCTCAAACCGTATAGTAAAAATATCAAGGTTGTATCACAAAATATTTTCTTTATTCTCATATTTATATTCAATAAATAATATAAATAATATTCTTATAATATTTTGGTTTTGATTCCCCACGAATCTCAGTATTTAAGTTGTTAAAATCCCACTTCTTTAAAACTCTTTATTTCTAGTCTTCCGTGCATGTAGTTCTCTTCCCCTTTATTTTTAATACACCTGAAGTCTCAGCTTAAAAATAGGAAAGACTGATTTTTTTTCTTTTCTAATTTATTAAAAAAAATATACTCTATGTATCCATGATATTTATGCACATTTGTATTGTACTATCATACTATTTGGTGAAAAACTCTTCACATATCTTCATTTTATTCTTCAATAGCTTGAATTATGACTTGGAAAAAAAGTAATGTGATATTTAAGAATTATTTTTTAGATAAGAATAATTTGAAATTAATACCCTGATGAATCATCTAAAATTCTAGTGACTTATTCTAAGTCTATATTAAATCATTCAAAGTCCCTGATTACTTATCCAAATTTCTAGGGACTCATATGTAGTAGATATTGACTCATCTAAACTCTTTTTTTACTCATATGAAGTGTAGGTTTACTCATTAGAACTCCCTAGGAAGTAATATAAATTCCTAAAATAATCTTATTAATTTCATAGAGTCTCTTACAAAGTCTCTAATGACTCATCCAAACTCTATTTTTACCCTTCTGAGATGGAACTTAACCATTTCATCACTTCTTCATAACAATCCTAAAACTTATTCAATTCAAATCAAAACCCCTTCAATTAATTTATAGGCCTTCAAAATCACTCAAATTAAACTTTAAAATTACTAAAAACCTTTCAAATAATTATACAAATATTTCCTTTACCTTTGTATATCCTCTTAATCATTTCAATAGATTTTTCTTCATGAATATCAAACCATTTATTTACCCCTTTTACAAATTGAACCGACCTTTAATTTACTATTTTTAGCACTTAAATATTATTTTGAGACATGTTATGAAAAAAATTTCTTCATCCATCAACACCTATCACTTATTTTATGATCATAAAAAATAACAATTACACATAAATTGTTACTTTCTCTTGAAACTATATAAGTAATATATCAAACTACAACTTAAAAAATTAGAAACACGTTTCCATAATTTGAATGATAATTTAATAATCCAATGAAAGAAATCCCACACTTCCAAGATTCAATGAATTACTCTAATAATCCCTTTAATTCCTAACATATATGACTTGGGAACTCAAACTTCTTTTAAAAAATATTGATAAATTCAATAAACTTCCTTGAAATTACTTGTTTTTACACATATTAAAAACATCCTTACCATTAAGACATTCATCCTTATTAAATAAAAATACAATGTTTTTCATGTGATATTTAACTTCATTATTCATGATAATCACCCAAAATTAGGTCCTAGGGAACAAAATATAATCATCCTTGGTTGTCTATTCATAGAAGCAATCAACTTAGTAATTAAAATTAGGAATGTAAAAAAGACCATAACCTTTGGTAATATGAGCATTTATCTCAACATATATAATGAAAGATATCAAATCAGTGATGATGAGGAGGTTATTGAGGTGAATTAGATTCGTATATTTGAAATTGGACCTAAGGAACTTCAATGAATTGTTAATGGATGTTTAAGTCAAGTGGAGATCTATTTCCTTTGTTCATATGTGGGAAATTTTTCTTTTTGGATTAAATCACCTAAATATTACTTATTTGATGATTTTTTAGTACTAATAATTGTAAAAAACCTGGGATAAATCATGAACATAGAGTTTATACCCCTTTACATCACTAATTTATCCATTTTAGAGGCTAAAAAAATCTATTCTAAATGAGTCAATTATTCCTAGAATTATAAAAAATGAAATATAGTTTGATTTAAACTCCCAATATATCATGGGTAATTCAGACCAACCCAAGCATTAAATAAAATTATTATATTCAACATTTAAATATGGATTATTATGGAATAACCATATCCTTCTTATTTATGTTTATTTATCTCACAAATCCAACCAAGGTAAAATTATTCTTGATGTCTTAAGAAAGTATAAGAAAGTAATTGGACATATCTTATATGATATTCATGGGATTAATCCACTAATTGAGACACATATTATTTTTATTGAATTATATTATAAACCTTCCCACCAACCCTAATGGAGGCTCAATCCCAATCTAATTGAAGTGGTGAAAAAGTAAATATTTAAATCATTGAAAGATGGTATTATCTACCCCATTACTAAGAGTGAGTGGGTTGGCCTAATTGAAGTGGTTCCTAAGAAGGCTAAAATTATTTTGATTTCTAATTAGTATATAGAACTCATCACTATAAGGGTGATTGGTGGGAGGATAATGTGAATAGATTATAGTAATTTTAAATAATGAACCAATAAAGATTATTTTCCTTTATAATTAATTAACCAAGTCCTTGAGCAGGTAATGAGACATGAGTTTAGATACTTCCTAGATGGTTATTCAGGGAATAATCAAATAAATATTTCCTTATAAGTTTAAGAAGAAATAACATTGACCTATATATTTTAAACATTTTCTTTCAAATTCATTCCCTTTGGGTTGTGAAATTCCCCTGGTACCTTCTAGTGATGCATGATGTAAATTTTATATGACATGTTGGAGGAAGTTTTAGAAGTATTTATGGATGAATTATTGAATTTTTGAAAACATAGTTAAGGTATTTTTGACTAAATTAGATATAATTTTTCAAATTACATCTCTAAAAACTATCAAATATGTATTTTTATTCTTAATACAATCTAGTTTTTATAGAAGGTGATATTCATATTAATTGCACGACCCCTTTATGATCTGTTTATAAAATATTACCATTTTGTTTGGTATGAAGACTGTAAGTAATCATTATCATCTCTCAAGTCATTTTTATCTCTCCACCCATCATAAAATCTTATAATTGGAACCTTACTTTCAAAACCGCATGTTATGTAAGTGAATTTACTATAGAATATGTTTTAGAACAATGATATGACACAAATCCACTTTTAATTTTTTAAGAAATAAAATCGTTGAATATGGCCTGAATCAACACACCACTACTAAAAAAATTAATTTTTATTTCACTTTCCTTATATAATTTTATATCTTCTCTCTAGGATCCCTATAAAAATTTTCACTGATCATCCAATTTTCAAATTCCTTTTCCAAAAACAAGATTCTAAGGATATATTGATTAGGTTGGTACTTATATTGAATGAATTTGGAATAATGATAAACAAATCGTTTTTGGTGAAAATATGGAAGCTGAACATCTTTCTAGGTTTAAATTAAAATAAAATTCATCCTATATTTCTATGTTTGATTCATTCATTGATGATAATCTATATTCTATGAGTGATTTCTCATGGTATAATAGTATTGAAAACTAATTGATAGTATAAACCATTCTAAAATTCTTAGGAACTAAATCTAGGAATAAATTCATTCCTTTTTTCAAATACCATGTGTTTGATGATCCTTACATCCATAAGTTCCCCTTGATCAAGTCATTAGGAGACGTGTTCTTGAGGATGAGAAAGATATTGTTCTAAATTTATATCATGTGGAGGCATGTGGAGGCCATTTATCACAAAATAAACCCACTAAAAATGTTATAAAAAGTGGTTTATTTTAGCCTACCATAACTAGAAATTCTACCTACTATAACTATATATTCCTAAAAATTATGTCAAATCTATCCTTGGTGCCAAAAAATAGGTATAATCTCTAAAAGAAACCAAATTTATCTTAATCCCATTATAATTGTAGATATCATTAATTATTAGGAAATTGATTTTATGAGATCCTTTAGAAACTCTATGGGATAACTCTATATACTTATATCTATTTATTATGTGTCTAAATGAGTTGAGGGTATTCCCACCATGTCCAATAATCATCTAGTTGTGATTCACTTCCTCAAAGAAAACATCATTCATAAATTTAGAATTCCTAGGCTATCATTATTGATAGTGTAACCCATTCATATAATCATACATTCTCAACACTCATAACCAAGTATATGATCTCTAATAAAGTTTACATAACCTAATGTCCTCAAAAAATGGTCAAGTTGAGTTGGAAATTGAAAAAAAATCTTGAAAAAAACTATCAACCACTATAAGAAATACTGGCCCATGAAACTCTTGGATTTATTTTTGGTATATCAGAAAACATGAAAAAACATCCTAGGAATGTCATTATATCTATAGGTTTATGGAAAATATTTTCATTTTCTAGTTTAAATTGAGTAAAAAGACTTTTGGACCATCAAAAATATGATTTTTTATCTTTACTTAGCTAGAATAAAGAGGAAATTGGACATTAATGAACTTGTGGAACTTAGGATAGAGGCATATGAAAATTAATTGATAAAAATATAGATTTATAGCGTACCAATCTAGAAATATTAAATTAAAACACTTTGAACTGGGAAAATCCATACTATTTTACACTTACGAACTCCATTCTCTCTTGATTAAGTCAAAATCAAGGTGGTAGGGGCCCTAATTTGTTCATCATGTCTACTCTTATTAGGACATTGATATTAAAGACACAACTAGTGGTAATATTTTTAAGTTTAATTATTATAGGGTAAATAAATTCTTATAAAAATACCATAAACTTGAAACTGAAGAGGAATTAAATAGGCTAATCCATTAAGGAGACAACATTTGATAATTTGGTTGGTCCATGTCATGCTAGTGAATTTAAATTGAGAATTTTATGAAAGGAAACCTGGCTTATTTTTATTTTTTTTCTTTCATTTTTATTTTTTAATTACTCTAATAAAATATATGAAAAATGGTGTTTTTTAATCCGTTTTTTGGTTTTTAATTTCTTTTAGTTATGGGAACCCCTTAGGGTTTCCATGGTGCTATAATGTTATCTCTGTGTGAGATTTATGAGATAAATAATGTGAGTATTATCAATTGAACTAAATTACTTACAAAGTTGAAACCTAACTTTAAATCATCTATTATGAGTCTATATGTGACATAGATCCTGAATGATCAATTTTTTTTACTATTGGGTCTTTATCTTAAAACCATGTGTTTTTTATATGATTTAATACATTAAATTCTATCCTCTAATTTCTTCCCAAT
Source organism: Viscum album (assembly GCA_963277665.1). Lineage (NCBI taxonomy): Eukaryota > Viridiplantae > Streptophyta > Magnoliopsida > Santalales > Viscaceae > Viscum > Viscum album. The sequence continues at coordinate 958,045,768 of OY728128.1, read as the reverse complement.
TATGAGCTCTATCTTATCTTATCCTTCAACATTGAGGGAAATTCCATTCTAGGGGGTAAAAAACTAATATTTTTTAGAAAAACAGATTTTATGGAAAAATTAATTTCATTATCCTCACATGTGATGATGTACTTTATAAAACATGAAAAATAAATGTTAAATTATTTTTCATGCATTGATTCTAATATTTATACAAGTTTAAGTTCACGAGAATAAATTTTGGTATGTATGGTTTTCTGATGAGATTTTTCATTGTCTACATTTTCATCAATTTAATCAAAATATTCTAATTCACTTCCTTTGGCCTGTGGGGTGTGAGTTTTAGTTCTTGTGATATATTCTTTATAGCATAGGATTTTGGATAAATTTAATTTTAATTAGAGTATCCAAAAAAATCAATGAATAAAAATAATAAAATGACTATGCATAGAAATTTTTTGACCTAATGTGTGGAATAAAACACTTGGGGATAATGATTCCATAGTTTTATTTCCTAGAGTTAGACTTTTCATCATTATTATAGATAATTGAATTGAAATAATGTGTGGTATTTGAAACTTGGGGATAATGAATCCACATTTTTATTTCATAAAGTTAGTATTTTCATATCTATTATGGTCAAACTTAAAAAAAATAGATACTCATCTTAAATATGAAATGTTATTTTCACCCAATGCTTCTATATTTTCCACTTGAACAAAACTGAACACCCATTTATTTTGTGATTCATAACTAATATTTATGGTTAATTGGAATTAGATTAAGGGTAATGGTGAATTTTAATGAAGTAATGGGGTTGGTATTGGGATATTTGTGTGTATTTTTCATATTTTAAAGGATTTTAATGGGATTAATAGTTTTTTATGTGATTTCTATAACACCCCAAGATTTTATGAACTATTTTTTTCGAATTAATTTTTTTTATATTTAGCAATTCATGAAACACTAAAAATATTTTTTTATTATATTAAATTACTAATTAATACTTTTTTATAGGCTACACCAAGGTAAGCTTGTGCTATAGGCAACACCGACTTGGCTTGCATTACACGTAATAATGAGTTTCTATGAAACAACACATTATTATTATAATTATTTAAACAAGATAGTTATAACCTAGCCCTTAAACTTAGTAATATATATAGTAATAATTAATTTTTAAATTTTATTTATAATAGTTTCAAATAAATAAAACATATTGATAATGAAACATATAATTTTTGGTAAAGTCTTTATATGTTTAAAAATACAATTTTCTTAAAGAAACTGCTTTTTATGTCCTTCTGTGAAAAATAATAAAATTAATTATTGAAAATTTTAGAAATTGAATTTTATAAAATAAACTTAATAATTTAATACATAATATCATAATTATATTAGGGTGAATTTTTGGGTTTTTTCTAAGAAACTTCATTTTTGGATGAATAGTGAAAAATACTGAATCTTAATTCAAAACTACTTTTTCATATAATTTATTTATATAGTAAAATTATATTTTAAGTTTTTTTAAAGTAATAATAGATAAATTATAAATATATTAATACAATTTAGGTCATTGAATTAATTTTTATATTGAATTTAGATATAAAATATTAATGAACTCTTGAACATTCTCACTTTAAAAACCCGCTTTCTCACCACGTCTGCGAGATTAGCATTAAACTTAATTTTACCACTTATGCGAATTGAATTTTAAAAAATAGATATAAACGGTTGTAATTATTATTATATTTATATTCTAATAAGATAAACTTAATATTTTACCAAAAATATTAGGGAAAGTGACTAAAATTAATTATAGTGATTAAGGTAAAATTAAGCCTAATAAGGGACTAAACCTTAAACTTAAGGGCCAAAATGAACTAGAAAATTTTCAAATACCAATTTTATGGACATATTTTAGCTGTAAACCTTCCATTATTGAGTTTCTTTGGTTTTTAATACTTGTTTAGGTAAAAACATGGGTACACTTAGCTTGTTTTCAAAAATTCCAAGTGTGTCCCATCCCTCCACTATAAAAAGGCACTCACCCCTCCCACTTCATCACACATCTCAAGAAAATTTGGATAAACCAAGTTATAACCAAATATATTCTCAAAATACCTCCCATAAACCTAGAATCCTCACCTTTATAATAAATCAATCCAAGGAATCCCTTTGATGCAAACCAAAAGGAGTTACCTGAATAAGAGGTAGCATCCTTCATAAATCTCTTTATTTTTATTTTCATTCTCTTCCAACTTGATTATTATAATTGAATGATTATATAATAAAAAAATTATAAAAAATAAACTGATATGTTTCAATTCTATGTTTTTTACTTGTACTTACATACACTTCCATCTAATGGGTAACAGACTTACCGTTCTTGTTTACAGAGAACTACCACCTTACGAAACAATTTTCTTTGTTTTTCATTTACCACCTTTCATGGTTGGGAATTACAATTTAAATGATGTTTATATATGATATATTTTATATTTATAATGTATTTATTCTTCTGTAATTTTTATATATAACATACCTTTATTATTTCTATTTTATGTAATTACGATAACTTCGTTTGTGGAAGTGTGGACTACCATCTCCTCTAAGCGATGTGATTCATTCAAACATTGCATGGGATGTATTAAGGATGTGTTTAGTAACTTTATATGATCAATATTAAATATTAATTATACTAAAATTATATTATATATATACATAAATTTCATTTACTTACTTTCTTTCAATACGATAATAAAATAGAAGCAACATTCATATGTATGTACAACATACCATCTCCATGAATGATGTAATTCATTTAATATTTGTATCTTATATAGATTATTATAAATACATATATAATGAATATATATGATATTTATATTATTTTTTAAATTCTTTAAATAAGTTAATCATGATATAAGTAATAGGATCAAGAATAACAAGTCAAAACATATACAAAAAATAAAGTAGTATATTACCTAAAACGTAACATTAAAATAGAGTGGTTCATAAATGGGTAATATAAATTCATAAAAAAATATTATATAGTATTAAATATAATAATATGGTTCTTTAGTATATTTATAATAATATTATATTTATTATATATGAGGTTTGAATGTGTTTGAAGAAAGTCAAGACTTGAGGTAAGGGAATTTCATCTCACTTTTTATTACGGTGAGATACATGTCTTATTCACTTCTCATTTCTTATGTGTGGTGTGTATAATGAACATGTTTGTATTATATGATTATTATAATTAAATTTTTGGGTATTAAAATATCCATTTTATGATATTTATTTCATGTGGTTTATGTTTCAAAAGTCACCAAATCGATAAATTAATTTTGTCTCAATTTGACTTCTTTGAGACACATGCCAAGTTATACACCTATATTTTTCTATGAGGTGTATATAATACCTTTTACATGATTATATAATAAATATAATTATTTTCATGATATTTTAATATTTATTTAATGATATTCTTTCCATTGTATTTTTATTTAAAGTTACCAAAGTGGTAACAATTTATAGCTTTAATCTCATTGTTTATCGAGATTATTTATGATTATGATTCCATTGATGAAATATTATGATCCATATCTCAATAAATCTCATGAATTTTCTTAAAATTTGGGTATTCATTTCATATCCAAGTAATGTTGCCATTTTTTCACTCTTTGGTACTTAATTTAATTAAGAAAATGTTTTTATAAAAATATGTCATTATTTCTCCTTTCGGTTGGAAATTCATGTTCTTTCAAAAATATGTTTTCTAAAAATGTTTTCAAAATTTTTTTATGATAAAAACATGTTTTAAATGATTTTAAAATATTAATTTATATATTTTAAAAAGTTTTTTTTTTCAAAGAAAAGTATTTAAATGATCTCAAAATCTTCTTTTATATGTTTTCAAAGTATTTTCAAGGAAAAAGTTTTTCAAAATGATTTCAATCTTCTTTTATAAGTTTTCAAGGAAAATAGTTTTTAAAATGTTTTGAAGACTCTTTTATAAGTTTTAAATAAAAACATTTTTTCAAAATCTTCTCAAGCTTATTTTATAAGTTTTCAAATTATTTTTAAATATAATGGTTTTCTAAGGGTTTTATGATTTAAAAATCATTTTCAAAGAAGAAAATATATTTTCCCCAAGAAATGTTTTTAAAAGATATCTCAAAAATTATTTTCCATATAAGATGAAATCTGTTGATGTTACTCATACCTTTTTGCATAATTATCCAAAGGTTCCATTCATATTCTTTCATTGAATGGTTTATGTTTTGATAGAATGATGTTTATGAAATCCCATTTCTCTTTCATGGGTTATATGTCTATGAAACCCATTCATATTCTACGGGTTATATGTTTATGAAACCTATTTCTCATCCACAAGTTATATGCTTATAAAACCCATTTATCTTCAATGGGTTGTATGATGATTAATTATTATAAAACCCACTTCCTTTCATGGGTTGTTCTAGGATGAAATGATCATGAAACCTATATATTTTCCATTGGTTATGATATGATTAAATGATTATGATACCCATTTCATTTCATGGGTTATGATATGATCTATTTTTATGGGTCATGATATGATTCAAGTTTTATTATCTTGTGGAACATGTATTTATAAGTTTATTATGTGAGGGGTGGGACCTATGTATCCCTCAAATGCATTGGGGAATGATCGGTGAATCATGAGTATAAATTTTATGTGTGAACCTGATTACATGTTCACAATTTTATGCATGGACCTGATTACATGTCCATAAGTTTATGCGCGAACCTGGTTACATGTTAAAAATGTTATGATTGAACCTTATTATGTGTTCATAATGTTATGTGTGAACCTGATTACATGTTCAAAATATTATGCATGGACCTAGTTGCATATCGATAAGTTATGCATGAACCTGATTAGATGTTCACAATGTTATGCGTGAACCTGATTGCATGTTCAAAACCTTATATGTGGACCTATTTTCATGTACAAAAGTCTATACAAGGTCCTAATTTCATGTTATTAACTTAATGAGTGAACCTGTTACTAATTATACATGTTCGCGATGTTATATATCGATGTGTATGACATAATTACATGTATTATTCATATGTTATGATTTCATGGATTATGTTTCAGATTATCTTATGATTTATGTCTTATTAATTACTAATATTTATGAAATGATTCATGTTTACGATCTTTCATATGTAGGGTATGATCTTCTAACTATAAAATCATGTTCTCATACCCTTATGTTCATGTTATGCCTACATATTTACTTTATTTACCCTTATCAAGCATTCAAGATCACCCATTTCTTAGGTTTCCTTTCCCAAGGTTATAAAGAATTATTTTTAAGTAGAATGACTAAGGTGGAATATCTTTATGAGACACATTGAAGATCTTTCAATGAGTTAGAATACTTTTTTGTTCCAATTTTGAAAAGGCACTAAACTAATATGGTCTTTGGGCATTGATTTTTGTAATGTATTTAAGTATTCTACAAAAATGATGTAATGTATATGTATGTTATGACTGGGTTATTATAGTTGGTATCAAAGGAAAGGGTTAGTAAAACTTTGGAAACTAGGATGAGAAAAATTTAGTGATATCCATAGGGATATCCCTAAGGATATGTCTAAGAGTATCTCTAAGGATAAGACTATGAATGAGTTAATGTTTAGGAAAATGTCCTGGAATTTTGGTATAGGATAGAGTTAGTGGTTTACTAGAATTAAATATCTATCTAGATAATACAAGTGGATATGGATCTATCACATATGTACCTTGGTGTAATAACTCCGACATGGTGTGTCGGGCTTGAATCGAGTGTAACTTGATACATGACAATGGACCTTACTTCACACCTAATTTATCACTCCCGAGGGATATGATTTTGGAAATAACAAACTATTTATGAACCATCATAAAGTATTTAAAAATAATCTAGCTATTAATAACATAGGATAAACCTAGGGTGTCATACATTAAGGAAGGTTTCATAATTTAGACATCATGTAAGTGGTTTTTCATGATTATGTGGTTCCTCACTATGAAAACTGTTTCTTACTCTATGCATTTTGGTTTTAGTCAATGGGCGGAACCTAAAGCAACTACATTAATGGTCAATGAAATAGAAAATGAAATTATTATTCTCCCAAGAATCCAAATGCTATGGGATCTGGAATGAAAAAACTCATTGCTATGCTCACACAACTTTCTCAATATATGAATCATGTTGAGCTTCTAAATGAGAACAAGAGGGAACAATGTTCTATTGAATCCTTCATGAGGAAACATCCACCTTCTTTTAGTGGGTATTATAATAATTTTTTTTCTAAACACTGAATCAGTACCACTAAAAATATATTCTCTATTCTCTAGTGTTTAGATAATGAGAGATTCATTTTGGATGTTTATCGGTTAGAAGGTTAAGAGGACCAATGGTGGACTCTAATCTATAATTTGAGGAAGTAATATGAAATTGAATCCATGAATTGGGATGAGTTCAAGAACATATTATTCAATAAGTACTTTCCTTATGTTATTTATATGAATATGGAAAAAGAGTTCCTTGAGTTTAATCAAAAGGATGATGAATTTATTGGTACCCATGAGGATAATTTCAAAAGACTTGCGAGGTATGCTTCTGGTATTATCATCCAACCTGAAAGTAAAGTTGATAGGTTCTTTAGTGTATTAAATTCAAGTCTCAGAAGGGAATTATCCATAAGATACTTTAGTATTTATCAAGAGATTTTTAATTTTGGAATCCGAGTTGAAATGGAGGTCGAATTTATGTATCAATATCATGGTTTTAAAAAGAAAAGTAAGATGGAGTTAAAAGTAAAATCCAAAAAACATATAGAGAAGAAAATGTTTCAAACTCATATCTGCCAAAACCATGGGAGAGATCACTTAGGATAGTTCCTAAAAGGAACAAGAAGGTATTTCATGTGTGGTAAGCATAAAAACCAAGAAAAAGAATATAGAAGTGGTGTGGAGGGGAAATTAAATGAAATTAATGAAGATAAATCTCAACAGAATGAACCACCCTCACTTCAATGTTTCAAGTACATGGATTTTGGGAATTATGTGAATCCAAGGGATAATATAGATGATAAGACACAATAACCTATGAGGAAAAATGAAAAAGGTAAAGCTTATGAAATCATAATCTATGAAGTTAATAATGATAATTAGGGGAAAACTTATCCTCCCACCTTAGTTGGGAAGTCCATGTTTCATTTTGTATGAATATTCCCTATGATAATCTTATTATTCATAATTTAGTGAAGTTTCATGTGATTATATCCCTATACATGGATTTTGGAATAATAAAATCACATTTAATGTTCCATAAGTACAAGGATGGACTCGAGTTTCCAATGAAAATGTTTTGATATAAGATAAGAGCTTATTTAAGGAATAAAGGGTGAATTATATTTTAGAAGGTCTACAAGGTTAACCATTTATGGAATGGTATGAGTTAAACTTTAGGTAAGGAATTAGAGATTAAAGTATTATCCCAACATATGAGTATTTATGCATATTGAATAACTTTTTCTAACCCTTTTGGTTTTTATAAAGATAGATGGAATGACCTATCATTCAATTTATGGATCTCAAGATCCATTAAAGCTTTAGGAATTACAAATTCACCTTCATTTCTTAAAGTAAGAGATGAAGTGGAAATAAAGAAAGGCACAATAAAAGGGTTATATTTTTCATATTAAAAGGAATAAAATAAATTTAGTATATTTCCTTATGTGCTTAGACATTAAAGTAATTCCTCTATGAAAAGGATATTATAAAATATTTATCCTAAAACCTTCATTTTTTGAGTCGATAGTCTTATAAATCATCACAGATATATGGTTTTGAGGTCCTTAAATTTACATTGATCATTAACTTACTGATTATCAATGATATTTATCACTCTCTATAGTTATTTACACTTTTCTTCCATGTCAAATCTTCACTTCCAACCTATGTTCTCCTATGTGGAAACCTAGTTATATGTTACATTGGGTAACCATTATGTTTCAAACTTTCCATTTTTCTAAGGATGTTTTAGTATTCATTTTTATGATGTGGGATTATATGGAAGGAAATTCCAATTATTAAACCATAGATAACCTAGAATAAATTCTAGGGAAAAATTCATTTTAAGGGGGGGGGGGGTAGAATGTAACACCCTGAGATTTTGTGAATTATTTTTTTTCAAATTAATTTAATCTTTTTGATATTTAGAATTTCACAAAAAACTAAAAATAGTTTTTTAATATATTAAATCATTAATTCATACTTTCATTATACACTATACCAAGGTAATATTACACTACACACAACCCCGACTTATCTTGCATTACACACAACACTGAGTTTCTTCAAAACGTCACTTTATTATTATAATTATTTAAATGAGATAGTTATAACCTACACATTAAACATAGTAATATGGATAGTAATGATTTAAATTTAAATTTTATTTATAATAGTTTCAAATAAATAAAAAATATTGATAATGAGACATATTTTTTTTTGTAAAGTCTTTATATGTTTAAAAATACTATTTTCACAAAGAAACCTCTTATTATGTCCTTTTGTGAACAATAATAAAATTAATTTTAGTCACTCTGAGAAATTTAATTTGATAAAATAAAATTAATTTTTTAATTAATAATTTCATAATTAACTTAGGGTGAATTTTTGGGATTTTTTGAGAAAATTCATTTTTGGATGAATAGTGAAAATACTAATTTTTTATTCAAAACCACTTTTCCGTATAATTTATTTATATAGTTAAATTATATTTTAAGTTTGTTTTAAAGTCATAATAGATAAATTATAAATATATTAATACAATTTAGGTCATTGAAATTATTTTTATATTGAATTTAGATATTAAATCTTAATGAATTTTTGAACATTCTCACTTTAAAAACCCGCTTTCTCGCCACATTTGCGAGATTAACATTAAACTTAATTTTACCGCTTCCATGAATTTAATTCTAAAAAACATACATACATGGTGGTAATTGGTATTATATTTATATTCTAATAATATCAACTTAATTTTTGACCAAAAATATTAGTGAAAGTGACTATAATTAATTACAATGATTAAGGTAAAACTAAGCTTAACAAGGGACTAAAACTTAAATTTAAGAGAAAAATGACCTAGGAACTTGTACAAAACCAATTTTATGGCCATATATTATCCATAAAACTTTCATTATTAATTTTCTTTGGTTTTTATGAATTTTTTAGGTAAAAACCTGGTACACCTAACTCGTTTAGAAAAATGCCATGTGTGTCCCCTCACTCCACTATAAAAGGCACTCACCCCTCCCACTTCCTCATACCTCTAAATAAACTTTGGATCAAAAAATATCTACCCAAATATATCCTAAAAATCCCTCTTATAAAACTAGAATCCTCTAATTGAGAATAAATAAATCCAAGGAATCCCTTTGGTGCAAACCTAAATGAGTTACCCAAATAAGAGTTAACATCCTTCCTCAAGATCTTTAGTTTTATTTTCATTATACACCAACTCCATTATTATTATTTCATGCTTATATAAAAAAATATCCTTAATATACTTATATTTTTTTATTTTAAGGGTTCTACCTTCACTTACACACACTTCCATCTAATGGGTAACAAACTTACCATTCTTGTTTACAACAAACTACTGCCTCACAAAATGATGTTGTTCGTTTTTATTTTACCACCTTTCATGGCTGGGAATTATGATAGAAAAAATATTTATATATTATATATATTATATTTATAATTTATTTATGTATCTATAATTTTTATATATAACATACCTTTATGATTTCTATTTTTTGTAACTACAATAACTTTGTTTTTGGAAGTGTGGACTACCGCCTCCTCACAACGATGTGATTCGTTCACACATTGCATGATATGTATTAAGGATTTGTTTAATAAAATTATATTATATATATTACATATAATTATAATTTAATTATATTATATATATATATATGCATATATTTCATTTAATTTCATTCATCCAATAGGATAATAAAAAAAAAGCAGTGTTCATGCGTACGTATGACCTACCGTCTCCATGAATGGTATATTTAGTTTAATATTTATATCTTATATATATTATTATAAATAGATATATATATATAGAATTTATAAGATATTTATACCATGTTATACATTCATGAAATAATTTAATCATGATCTAAGTAAGAGGATTATGTATATAAAGTTAAAACATATACGAAAAATAAAGCAGGATATTACTCAAAACGTAACATTAACATGGAGTTGTTAATAAATAGGTAATATAAAGTCATAAAAAATCTTATATGTTATTAGATATAATAATATGGTTCTATTTTTTATATATAATAAACTTATATTTTTTTATACAGGAGGTTTTAAAGTTTATGAAGAAAGTCAAGACTTAAGGTAAGAGAATTTCGTCTCACCTTTTATTTTTGTGAGATACATGTCATATTCACCACTCATTTATTTTTTGTGGTGTGTATAATTACCATGGATTTATTATATGATTATTATAATTAATTTTATGGGGATTAACATATAAATTTTATTATATTTATTTCATGGGGTTTATGTTTCAAAAGTTATCAAATCGGTAAAGTAATTTTGTCTCAATTTGCCTTCTTTGAGACACATGCCATGTTATACACCTATATTTTTCTATGATGTGTATATAATGAATTTGAAATGATTATATATGTATCTAATTATTTTAATGATATTTAAAGCTTTATGTAATTTTATTCTTTTCATTTTATTATTATTTAAAGTTACCAAAGTGCTAACAGTTTATAGCTTCAATCTCATTGTTCAATAAGATTGTTTATGATTATGCTTCCATTGATGAAATATTATGATCCATCCTCAATAACTATCATGAGTTTTATTACCCTCTATATATGCGTGTTATATCTAATTAATGGTACCATTTTCCACTCTATGGTACTTAATATAATTAATAATTTTTTTTATGAAAATATGACTTCATTTGTCCTTTCAGTCTGAAATCTGTGTTCTTTTAAAACTGTGTTTTCTAAAAAAGTTTTAAAAAAAATTTAGGATAAAAATGTGTTTTTAATGATTTTAAAAGATTAATTTATATGTTTTCAAAAGGCTGTTTTCAAAGAAAAGTATTTCAATAATCTTAAATTTTCTTTTATATGTTTTCAAATTATTTTCAAAGAAAAAGGTTTTCAAAATGATTTCAAGTTTATTTTATAAATTTTCAAGGAAAATGGTTTTAAATTTTTTTTAAAGATTATTTTATAAGTTTTCAAGGAATTTTTTTTTCAAAATGTTTTTAATATTTTTTTTACAATTTTTAAAACTATTTTCAAATAAAATGGGTTTTAAAGGTTTTATGTTTTTAAAATACATTTCAAAGAAGAAAAGATATTTTCCTTATGAAATGTTTTTAAAAGATACATAATTTTTTTTCTATCTAAGAAGACATCTTTTTTATGTTACTCATGAATTTATAAGAAATGATCCAAAGGTTCCATTTATATTATTTTTTTGAATGGTTTATGTTTTGATGAAATGATGTTTATGAAAACCCATTTCTCTTTCACAAGTTATATATCTATAAAACTCATTCCTCTTTCCATGGGTTAAATGTTTATGAAACTTATTCCTCCTCCCCAGGTTATAAACTTATGAAACCCATTTCTCTTCAATGGGTTATACCATGATAAATTCTTATAAAACTCGATTCCTTTAATAGATTATTCTAGGATGAAATGATTATAAAACCTATATATTTTACATAGGTTATGATATCCTTAAATGTTTATGATACCCATTTCATTTCATGGGTTATGATATGATCTATTTTTATGGGTCATGATATGATGAAAGTTTTATTATATTATGGCACATGTATGTATGATTTTATTATGTGATAGGTGGGACCTATATCTCCCTCCAATGCATTGGGTAATTATGGATGACTCATGAGTATAAATGTTATGCGCGAACCTGATTAAATGTTCAAAATGTTATTCATGGACCTGATTTCTTATCCATAAGTTTATGCATGATCATGATTACATATTCACAATGTTATGAGTGAACCTTATTATGTGTTCATAATGTTATGCATGAACCTAATTACATCTTCACAATGTTATGCATGGACCTAGTTTCATCTCCATAAGTTATGCGTGAACCTAATTACATGTTCACAATGTTAAGCATGAACCTGATTGCATGTTCAAAACATTATGCATGGACCTAATTTCATGTCCATAGGTCTATGCAATGGCTCAGTTTCATGTCCTTAACTTAATGAGTGAACCTGTTACTACTTATACATGTTCATGATGTTATACATTGATGTGTATGCTAAAATTCTATGTCTTATTCATATGTTATGATTTCATGGATTATATTCCTAACTATCTTATGATTCATGTATTATGAACTGCTAATCTTTATGCCATTATTCATGTTTATGATCTTTGATATGTATGGTTTGATATTCTAATGATACAATCATGTTATCATACACTTATGTTCATGTCTTTCCTTTATTTACCCTTATTGATCATTCAATCTCACCCCTTCTTATATTTCCTTTCCCCAGGTTATGAAGAAATATTTTTAATTATAATTACTAAGTGGGAAGATATTTGTGGGACATATTTATTATCTTTCACTATGTTAGTAGATTTTTTATTCCAAGTTTCCAAAAGCACTAAACAAATACGGTCTTTGAGAATCCGTTTTTGTAATGTATTTAATTATTCCTAAAAAATAATATAATGTCTATGTACATTAAGTCTGGGTCATTATAATTTCATTGTGGAAAATAGTGAATATTTTCATGCCATGAATTGAATCAATCTATTGAGTATCCAAACTAGACTGCCATGTGATCTCAGACCCACCTCCTAGTATACTTGAGGATTCTAACGAGCAATGGGGGTCTAAGATGGTACCATGAGGAGACTATACCTCCTATATACGAGTTCACAATCATGGATAATTAACCTAATAACATCTACATAAACACATCAAAGTACAAATAAATGATAAACATATCTATCAATAATAAATGAATGCAGAAGCAATATAAACCCAAACAACCATTTCGATATACAAGACTAACCTACCATTAGGAGAATCACATATACAAGATAAATAAAGAAAAAATAAGCAAGGATAATAAAGAGGAACCACCCAAATATATGGGCCTCACCTTTAATCACTCAATCCCACTTGAGGTAATCTAGCTTGAACACACAATACCATGCCTCAACCCAACTTGTACATATAACCAAGAGAGAGTTTCTTAGATACTCATGTGAAATGGAATCCTAAACAGTGGGTGAGTATATTACTCAGTAAGGACACACCAAAGTAGTCCCATAATAACCATTACATGCTGTGATGTGTGTATGTGATATACTATGATAAAATAAATAAATGATCATATGTACACAATCACATAAATAAACAACCCACAATACTTACTTTGACTAGAGTCAGAATGCCTCTCAGCATGTCATACCGACTATGCTAACCATCGTGTCACCACCTCCACAAGTAAACTTGACTTAAACATTATATTTTTATTATGAAATAGGAGAAAAAGACATATAATAGGGTTATAAATTAGTGAATATCAAATGCATCCAACTTAACAATCATCATACAATCATTTAGGAGTGAAGCAATGTTATAATGTCTTTGAGCATGGGCATCACCTCAGGGGACCTCCATCCAAACTCTAGGGATATCATTACCACACCTCCAATAATGAGTAGAGGATCCTAGGGTGTCACCAATAATCCCTCATTCTCAATCCCTTAGGATGAACCCTATGGAATTACCAAGGCATTATCAATGTCAAGTCGACATCTTATTCTTAAGAGGGGGAGGATCTTGGAAATCCTATATGTGTAGGAACAACTGATTCCTAGGAAAACTAAGAAATATAAAGTAATACTCTTATATATCCCATGGGTAATATCTTGGGTATCTAATATCATGATTATCCTCAACCATACCCAAATAGGTGTGTCCAACTAATCCTAGGGGGTGTCCTAGGCAACGATGAAGGGGATCAAAAAATCACCCTCAAGATTTCTAACATCCATGCTTGGGGATATATTACCACCTAAAATATCATACCACTATTTGAATCCTAGGAATACCAGACATTAAAAATGGTCTAATAGTATCTCTATTCGAACCCAAGGCTCCCTGAGTATTCAAAATGGCCTCATTGTATCAAAGGAATCCCATGAATCCTAGGAATTTTTGCATGCATGCTATCACATAACCCAGAGGCTAAATCCTAGGTACCAACTTTAGGAATCCACTAATACATCAACAATATCACTATATTCTAATTGGAATATGCATCTTCCCCCAATATCCTTTGAGACTGGATCCTAAACATACTGGGCATCCTAGTGTCTCATCCATAAAAACAGGTGATTCCTAGGAATCCTGGGAAATCATAATAGTGTTGAGCCCAATGGATGATTCCCAGACATCTTGTGAAATCTCATTAATCAAGAATAAATATAAATAAAAATATAACAAATGTTTTCTAAACACCCATGATGATCATCATCATCTTAGCCCCATCGGGCTTCCTTGTCCATTTGGGTTCTAAGGTGACACCCGAAACCATCACTACCCAAACACACACACCCACCTAGGTCCAATATATTAATGGGGGACCTACTCAAGTCATATGGATCATTAAGTAAGTAAAGAAATTTAACTTTGGAACCTTGGTCATAAATTAGTCTCTGAGGTCAATTCCCATCACTCAGGGAAATCATGCTTCCTATTAGTTTCAACACATAAAATGACCTCTTGTTCTCAAAGGAGAAGCCACATAAGCACCAATATAGGGAAATGGCTCATAGAAAATCTCAGTTCCAAGGTCCTACTTGGTTGGTCCACTCACTAAACACAATAATAATCTATCCTAAGGTCATACACCTAGTCTAAGTCACTACCAAGGGAAAAGGATGATCACTCTCAACAAATATGAAAAGCCCTAGGTTTAGAGGTGTACGTAAGGTCCTTTAAGGCCTAGATATTCAAATGTCTATAATTCGATCCTCACCTTACTCTTGGAGGCATATTAAAGGTCTCACATGGACCTCTTGTATTGGACATTTCAAGTCACAACACACCTCCTTCAAGAGGTGAAAAAGGATCCCACTATGGGGATAATATGTATAATAAGGTATGGTGACCCCCTCAAGGGTCTATAAGTCACATGGAATCTTATTGGTCAGGTCCTTGACCATAAAAAATTTAGGAATAAAACTAGTTTACAATAACCCATGTGGTCCATGGAATTTAGTTTAATATCATACAAATTCTCAGCTGAATGAAAACCGATGCATCCACCCAATCCTAGGGGGTATCCTAGACATTGAGAAAGGGGATCCAACAATCAACCTCAAGATGTCCAAAATTTGTACTTAAGGATATATTCCCACCTGAAACCTCATACTTCCATTCGAATCCTGGGTTTCCTAAGCGTTCCCAATGCTCTAATGGTATCTTCATTTAAATCCCAGGCACTTAGATAATTTGCAATTCTCTCACTATATGAAAGTAATCATAGGTATCCAGTGTATTCTTGTATTCATGTTGTTGCATAGATATAATATTGGATACTCGGTACCACCTCTAGGCATCCAATACTACATTAACCATATAACTACATTCTAGTTAGACTAGGTATCCACCCCTAATATGCCATGAGATTGGGTCTAAAACATTCTAAGCATCCAAAGGTCTTGTCCATCTAAAAAAGTGATTCTCAAGCATCCCAGGAAATCATAATAGTATCAATCCCAATGGACTATTCCCGAGTATCCTAGGAAATATCAAGCATCAAGCATAAATGTAAATAAAAATATAACAAGGGATAGATGAATGCCAATGTTATTCATCATCATCTCATACACATCAAGCTTCTACATCAGTTCGAGTTCCATGATGATACCCACAACCACCACTTCCCAAACACATGAACCTACTTTAGAATTGATAATATTTTGTTTAATTGATATATAATTTTTATGAAATACTTGGTAATATCATACTGGTATTTATTCACTCACACCCTACCATTTCCTTCAAGAATCTGTAAAAATAGTTATTTCAGGTCCAAGATAAGTTAACACACCGCTTAGAGGTGATGGATGTTCTTGATTAGTGGGACCTTAAGAGTTGGTGTTGGATAGTGGAGTATGTGATCCAATTTTTACATAGAGATTCTGTGTTATTGTATTTTATGGTTTTATGTGATGACCTTGGATGATGTATCATTTTTTATACTTGTATCTACCTACCTGTGGTAAATTTCTCTTGAGGAGTGTTTGTAATATTTAATGTTTATTTGTCTTGATGAGTTATTATTATGGTTAATTAACTCCATATTTTTTATTTTGATGACCAAGTGATCATAGACATACCACAGGGATCGAGAACACCCTTTAATAAGTTTTAGAACTATTTTGAGCACTGTTTAGGTAGGTTATTTGGATCAGTTCATGACAATTCTCCCATGACATTCAATCAATCCTATATTTTAATTCAAAATTTGGATTTAATTAAAATTAATTACATGAGTTAACAAAAGGTAATCACATATAGTTGAAATCCTACACACCTCATACAACATTAAAAATTTATATAAACCATAGGGATAACATGCAAGTCCACCCACCTCATTTAAAATCCCCTGACCATTTTTACACCCCTAAATAACTCACTATCCGACCTCACCTAAGACCACATTGTCTCATCCTATTACCACCCATGTTCTCGGGTACCTATGTTATTCCAAGGAATCAAACACAATTAATTATAAATATTTATAATTAATTAAACTATTTTAACTAAAATTGTATAACACCCAATTTCTCATCGAATGTTTTCACTGCACTAGAACCAAATACAAAAATACCCCAAGGCCCTGTATCACATACCTGGACCTATTCCATGAAAAATAAACAACAATAAAATTAAAATAAATACGAAAATTGATTTAATTTAAGGAAAACACTTGAAAAATTCACACGGTACTGTACCTTTGATGAAATAAAGAATGACATCACCCATAATTCATCTTAGAATGTCCTTTAGCTAGGATGAACAAAACCACCCTAATAATATACCAATTTCAACATGATCTAGTGGAATTGTAATCAAATTCCTAAATCCAAAAATCAAAAATATGGAAGAATAAAGAAAAAGGATAGTATAAACTAATGGAGGTGAGCAAGTACCTTGAAGCACTATAAAATTCCCTTTAGAACACCCCAACATCAATGGGGAAGAAGGGAGATGGAAGGGGATCAAATCCCTACCCACACACACAACCAAAAGGGGAAGAATTATATCCCCCTTCTAAAAATAAAGAGGAAAAATGTAATTATTTCCCCTTTAAATCCCACTAGTGAGCTAATGGTTTCTACTGACTAGCTAATGGTATGTTGTAGTTTTAGCTACAACAATCGCCCCAACCACTCCCGAGGCTCCTATGAACCCTTTAGACACAAAATAAGACTTATATAAAGTCTAAAAACAACATTTGGAGATGTTATAATCCTCAAAATTCAATTTCAAATCCTAGTTCTCAAAACCACCTAGCCACTAAACTCAAAACTTCAAATTCCATCAGTAATTTTCACACCGATATGGACACAATACACTAAAAAATCCCCATCATAACAATTCTCATTCCTAAAAAATTTGGGTGGTCATCTAACCATTCAACCTGAACTATCTAGGATTTCAATTCCTCATCAGCTGGCCTCATTCTATTCCCAAACACCCAAAGCATATTCAAGGTGGAACCTCCATCTCAAGGTGCTTAAACCACTAATACCCAAGCCAACATTTGTAACCTTTATGAAAAATACTTGGGTGATGCTTTACTAAGCCCATACATCCTAAAACATGGTCACATATTTATCCAAATAATTATTAGGCTATGGTTCTCTCCTCTATAGTACTCAGTTCATAACAACTAACTTTAATGCTATAGTGATTAGGCTATTAGAATTTCCTATCAAAACAGAGCACCAATGTTATAATGATGTATTTGATGTGTTTTTCATATCACATTGATCGATAAAAAATGATAATATCATTCACTTACCATTCTTAGTTCTTTTTTTGCAAACCCAGACTGAGATGGGCACATAACCACCATCCACATTAAGTTATAAGCACACCAAATTTACCTAAAAAACCCCAATTTAAATATATAAATGCACCTTTTGTATAAAAAAATAAGTTCCAAATGTGGTTTTCAACTCAACACATCCATTTACACATGATAAGGCATGTTGATCCACCTCTAGTTGATCTATCCCAAAATGATCGACTCTAACCCCCGATGCATTACCACTTTCCTAATAATGATGATTTGATGCCTAGAACCATACCACGATCATCCAAACATATCCAATGAAGCCCTTACTTGTCTTATTGTATAATTACATAGTTGAATCCATAATCCATCAAAACCATCATCATGTCCAACCACACGTTCTAATGCACCTCTGATTTAAGATTCCCCAAACCATTCAATTCCATCTCAAACTCAAAGATAACACTCGATTTCAATCCAAGACCACATTCGATTCACCTATGGAATACCCTAAGGAATCTAGTTATGAATCAATTTTGTTTCACACTGGAATATGAATTCCACCATGTCTAATCCACAACTGATTCCACATACCCAAAAACCCTTCTATCACAAGGGTTATATGTCTACAAACGATATGTCACTGAATGAGAATGGTCATTGATATGATCTCATATTTATTTATTTATAATCCTACTCTAACTAGATAGTGAAATTTGGGTCTAACCCAAGGGAAGTTAATGATGTGTGGTCCAAATAGATAAAAATAAATAATAAAATGAGAAAATATAAACAAGGTAAAATGATAGAAGAGAGAATACGAAATGATGTGAGTAGTGGTGGTGTGTTTCAGTTGAGAGAGAGATATATAAATAAAGGGAAGCAAGGGAAATCAAGGTAAAATTATAGGGAAAAATAAACAGTATTGAACTGAGTAATGTAAATATTATTACATCAACTTGAACCATAAAAGTGATCAAATCTATGAGAAATAAGGTTGAAAATATTAACTATAATTAAGATATCTTCCTTGTTCAGTGAACTATCTTAATAATTGATATGTCTATTTAGATCTCAAGAAAAAGATGATCTTTATTGAAGAATACAGAACATCAACCTTTTCCAAATGAATTAATTCAGTTTAAATTTCCAAGGAAAAATATTTCACTACTCTTCAATCGTTAATACTTGAATTAGTTTATAAATAAAACTCATGAAGAATTTAAAATTGAAAAAACCAAATGAAAATAAACACTGTGAATCTATTATAAATATTCACAATGAATATCATTTAAATTAAAGGTTGAACTAATTTCCAACTTCCTGAATTTATTTAACTATAATTTCATTCTTCAATATTTCATTATAATTAGAAAGAATGAAGTAGTGGAAAAAATTACCAATAGGAATAAATACTTCTTGATTTAAATTAAATCAATAAGAGGCAAAGAAATTTGAATTCATTACAATCAGTTTTCCCCAAGAAATTTTTAGCTACACATGATTGAGAAAAAGACAATAATTATTTCCAAGGAATATATCATGAAGATAGAGGAAAAAAAAGAAATAGAGAAAGGGATAAATATTATATATTGAAGTAGACTTCTCCTTTATCTCAAGTTACAACTGGTTATTCAAATTTCATTTTTGATCCAGTATTGTAAGAATGAATCAATTATTGTGTAATGGATCCCCCTAAAAATGTTCAGGTGTTTCTATCTTCTTAAAAAAATGATAGTTCCACAAGCATAATTTTACTAACCTCACAGATCAGCGACACTTCCCTAATACAGGTGTTAAGCTCTAGTTCAACCTTTAACCACTACCACCTATAGATTTATCATATCTCTCCAGCTAACTTTTCAAGATGAACAACACTTAAATGTTTCATCCTATACGTTGGATCATAAGATTTATAATGGATATAAGAGGGGGGGGGGTGAATTATAGTTTAAAAAATTTAAACTAATTAAAAACCAAACCCATTTATTATAGTTTATTGGATTTATTGTGCATCCAACGATGAGAGTAACTTATAAAAAACTTAGAGTTAATTTAGTAAAACAAAGTATAAAAATGTTTAGTTAAAATAAGATTTCCTTTATACATGCACAATGTAATTAAAACAACATGTAAAAATATGTAAATTGAAACTTTACAGAGTTATTTAGTAAACTAACTAAAAATTTATAAAATAAATGAATACACTTTAACCTTATCATAAAGGAAGTCAATAACCTTGACTTAAGGTATCCCCATTTTAAACCAAACTGTTCGGTTTTTCTTTCTTCAATAGAAAGACCATAATCACAAATATTAGAATCATCCACATATTCTTATCCTTAAATCTCCTCAATCAGCCTGATCAAATCTAACTATTTTCCTATCCTTAAAATCCCTCGATCTTAAACCCATATCGAGAAAAAAATTAAAATGGAAAAATTATCTAAGGATTTTATAATTCCTCACATGGAATCCTTATAATAGAAAACTATCTAAAATATTACAAAGAAAATTTTAATGATAAGTTACAACAAATAAATCATTAGATGGATTGAGTTTGAAAAATAATGAGATCCAAACTCTTCAAATGCACCTATATTTATAGATACTCCTTCAATGGTCATATTTCTATGATTCTGAGAGTTGGTTTCAATGAACTCTGATGATCTTTAGTTTTACATATCAATTAGATATGCATACTTCCATCTGATGTTGTTTCTTATAGCACCATTACGATTCTATAAAATGCATTCCATCCAATAGATATATTTATGAATCTGATTATAATTTTTTTTATTATGATGGAATAAAACATGTTAGTCTGATGGATTAAACTCAGTCACACCTATAGAATAATATTATTAATTTCTATAGACTAGATCTTGCCACACTCATAGAATAGATTCAGTCATACTGATAAACTATATTTCATCACATCAATGTACTAGTCTTTAGTCAATCTGATGAACTAGAATTTGGTCAGTCTGATAGACTATAATTTAGTTAATCTGATAGACTATACATTGGAAATTATGATGGATCAGACATTAGTCAGTCTGATGGATTAGACTTGTATTTAAATTTTATGTTTTTTAGTTAATAAATATTACTACGATCGGTAGAATGAGTTGTTTTCTACAAAAAACATTCTAAAATATTGGGAAATATAAGGTTAATAAAACATAGTTTTTAAGGGTGTGTTGTGATTTTAAAAAAATAAGGAAATAAAGTATAGAAAGTAAAATTTCAACTTAAAAATATCCCCCCTTTTGAAAATAACAAAACACAACACTTAAAGATAAAACTAAAAAATTGAAAAAAATTACAGCTCATTATTCATTTAAGAATACATTTCCCCTTTATCATTATCATCCCTCACTTTCTTTATGTTTTTGTTAAATTTTTTTTTCCAAAATAATAAGATCAATAACTTCTTAAAAACAATTTCCTTCAATAAATTTTCTTATACCCAAAATAAATTATTCAAATATTTCTCCCCCAATCAATAATTTCTATAAATATTTCTCTCACAATTACTTCTCCACACACTTCTTCCCATTAAATATTTTTGATAAGGAATATTAAAAGTATAAAGTACTTGAAATATTAGTGATAAAAAACTATGAAAAAATTTATGAAAGATAAAAATCCATACATAATAAAATATAGAAAGAACATTCATCCAACCAAAATTGGAAAAAATTTAATCAAATATGTATATAGAAGAACATTTGATGATAAAAAATCATTCATTTTTTTGAATATTAAAACATCAATAAGAGTTTAGAGAAATGAAATAATTATTTATTTTGAAGATTCTTCACAATTAATTTAATTTTCTTAAAATCCTCTTGGTTATTTTCATCTTTTTTTTATAGTTGACTCTATTCTATCCATATTATCATCTAGAAAATTAAACCTTCAAACTTATTATTTAAGTATTTAAAAATTTTCTCTAAGAGAATTATTCTTAGTGTTATCAGATTACTTCAACTTACAGGATTCTTCTTCAAGAAATATGTTTTTCTTCTTGAGTTCCAATATGTTCAAATCTTGAGACTCTAATAGAGCCTTGAAATGTTCAACTAGTTCAAAAATTTTATCAACTTATAAAGAATTTTTTTTAAAGGAGTCAGAAATCTCCAATGAAGTCTTATTAACTAATTCTATTTTTTCATCATGAATAATCATATCCATATCAGTGTATTTTAACTATATAATAATTTTTTTAACTCTTCTTATTTCATACTTAGACTCAACTTTAAATGATTTGAAGTTTGCCTCATTTTTTACCATGATTTCATCCAAATGATTTAGAGCATCTGAAATCTATAAAACATTTAAACTCTTATGGATATTCTTTCATTGGGATTCAATATTTATTAGAAATGGAATTTCATCCACTAAATTCTTCAATGATTCATTGAAATTGATGAATCTAAAATATATTTTCTGATCAGAATGAGTAGTTTGTGAATCTTCTCAATCTAATGAAACATCAAACACACATCTCCTTAAGGGTCCATAAGCTACTTACTTATTCTCTTTATCTTTCTCAACACTTGATACTCTATCTAAATCAACATTTATATCAAACTTAGCCTTTTCTAATAATATTATCCGAGATTGTTGATTTTCAACTTCTTTTTCTAAACTATCTTCTATCTCAGAAACAACCAAGTTTGAATCTTTTTTATGATTGAGTAATAAAAGAAGATGATTTTGAAGTACTTTTATCTTATTCTACTTATTATTATTCTTCCTATTATTCTTATGAAGTTTTTTCTTTATAAAAATCTTCAATTTATTATTTTAGCTAGTTGAATGATTTTTCTTCACTTCTAAAGTCATATTTTCTAGGATTATTTATATAATTTTTAACGTTGAAAACTTTTTTAGTTTTTTTTAAGTGCCAATAATTTTTCCTTTTACCATTTTAATAGTAATAGGAACTTTATAAGTTCTAAAACACGTGGTTCCAAAATGGAGTGAGAAATAATAACTAGAGGAGAAATTAGTTGAATAAATATCAATGGAGAAATTAAGATAACCCTTTGTACTTACTCATCAATACTTATATGAATATCTCCATGCACTCTTTCAAAACCTTTCATCAAACTCTCAATAATTTTAGCTTTATCAAATATCTTTTTCTATTTATTTTCCTTCTCATTAACTTTAGAAGATTCTTCTATTTTTAAGGGATAAGTCCTTATCCTTGTCTAAATTGAACTCCAGATCTCCAACATTCTTATCTTCTTTTATTTTCATTATATTTTGAAAAAATTCATTATACATAACTTTAATTTTCTTATTATTTCTGGGGGGAATGAATAAAATGATTTAATTTTTTCATGAATTTTTTATTTCAATTGTTGAACTTCTGCATCAAATGAAACCCCGTCCAATTTATCAAAAAATTTATTCAACTCCAATGAAAAAAACTTTTTTCAACCTTGAAATAATTCCTTTATTAATCAAATAAACTTTTTACCTCATGGCTATAACTTGATTTTTAATTTTCATAACAAACAAAAAATTTATCAACAACTTTTTGATAAATCATGGAAACTAAAGAATCCTCAGCTTTATCTTAATTTTATTAATAGATTCTAATGAAAAATAATGCACTTCACTAAGTTTATCTTCCTCATAATCATCAGATAATCCAAGAAAAATATTTCCAAAACTTTTAGGGTATCTCTATCACCCTTACTTAGTATTAATTATCTCTACATCCATAATTAAATAACTCTTGAATCCTATTTGAAAGGGTAAAACTTTATAACTTTGTCATAAGAAGATAATAAAGATGACTTAGCCTTAGAATTTTCAAATGAACTAAGCTATTTTGGAAGTTTATGAGTTATGAGATAAGATTATTCATCCAATGACACTTCAATAAGTTTTGATACTTATTGAATATTTAACTTGTAAGAATCATAAAAATGATTAAAGTTTATAACTTACAAACCATCTTCTACACTAAACTCAAAATAAGAGTAAAATTCCATTACAATAGTTTCATAATGAAGATCAAAGTCTTTTTTCTCAACAGATACTTTTCCCCATACCTGAAATATCATTATTTATTTCATAAAGTAATCAGTTTTATCAAAGTACTTATTCTGTATCAAAATTTCTTTGAAAGATTATTTGTTTTCTATGTCTTTTGGAGTATACATTTTGCAGAGTCTAAACTGATTGATTAGATAAATAAAAAACTAATCAGATGAAATGAAAATGATTAGACTTGTGATGAATTTGAGATGCGAGAGTCGCCAATAATATGAGAAACTGATGTGGGATGTGGTGAACTACTCATCTATTTATAGGCTCAGGGTGATGAATCATATCCCAATGATATAAATACTTAGATTTAATTTCAAAACATGATTCGACAATAAAAAAAAATCCTTAGAATATTTAAAAATATTTAGGATCTCTTAAACTTTTTAAAAATCAATTTGTATCAGACATAATGATTTTCCAAAAAATAAAAATTTAAAACTTGTATTTTTTTAAAAAAACTATATAACTTAAACAAATATGGATAAAATACATCAAAATATAGTAAATATGAAAGATTATATACTATATTACAGAGTGAAGATATAACTTTCTATAAAAAATTCAGTCCGGTAGTATATTCTTCTTATTTTTAGAAAAACTAAATATTTTAGTAAAACTATGGTTTTTAGTAAATTCAAAAAACATAAGTTTTTATTAAATCCAATTTTTTTTTATAAAAAACAAAATTTCTAGTTAATTTTTAAATCTGAAGTCTTTTTAATAAATCCAGAAAATTTTAAAAAACTAAACTTTTAGTAAATCCAAAACATATATACCCCCTTTGAAAAAGTGTTCATTAATGTACGGATATTGGTAAAAAAAGTAGATATGAATGGTCATTTAATATTTACTATTACTAGATTCTATTTAATATATTCAAATCTATCATAACTAAGGGGTTTAGTAAAAATATCAGTAATTTGTTCTTACATTCTGATGAATTATAAAACAATATCTTTTTTTGTGTGATCCTGAAGGAAATAGTGTCTTATATCTATGTTTTTCACTCATGATTGATGTTTTGAGATTTTAATTAAATTAGTGAAACTTGTGTTATCACACAATATTTGAGTTTTACTAAAACTCATGGCATAGTCTATGTGTGTGTGTTGCATCCACAACACTTGAGCACAATAACTTCTAGATACCATATATTTAGCTTTAGCAGTGTAAAGTGCTATTGATTATTGTTTCTTACAAGACCAAGACACTTAAATCTTCTCCTAATAAATGACATGTTCTAGAAGTACTTTTTCTATACATTTTATATCCACCGAAGTCATTATCTAATTTTTTTTGTTCAAAATCATTTACAGAGGAGTAAAATAAGTTTAATTCCATAGTTCTCTAAAGATAATTTGTTTTACATCTTTAATATGGGACTCTTTTGTATTATCTTGATATCTTTCACACAAGTATACAAAAAAATTAATTCCGGTTAAATAGCTATTAAGTATATTAAATTACTAAACATTCTCATAAATATCTTTTGATCAGCTGGTTTCACTAATTCATCAATATATTAAGTATTTGAGGTTTCGATAGGAGTACTTATACTTTTAGTATTTTCATATCCAAATTTCATAATAATATTTTTATATAATTATGATGATATATAAAATTTTCTTTTGTTTTTTCTTGAAATTTGAAAACCTAGAAAATAAGTAAGTTCTCCCATCATGCTCATTTCAAACTCATATTTCATAATATCTGTAAATGAATTTGTTAAAGTTTTTTGTGTTGAACCAAATATAATTTCGTTTACATAAATTTGAACAATGGTGATGTTTTTGGAAACTAATTTTATAAAAAGTGTTGTATCTGTAGCTCCTGTAACAAAGTTGGTTTGTAACAAAAATCCAGTTAACTTTTCATATCAACCTCTAGAGGCTATTTTAAGTTCGTAAAGTGCCTTAGTAAGTTTGAAAATAGGTTCTAGAAAGTTTTTATTTTAAAAAATGGGGGGTTTTTATATATAAACTTCCTCCGTTATATATTTATTAATAAATTCACACTTTACATCCATTTGAAATAGTTTGAAATTAAGAAATAATGCATATGTTATTAGAATATGAATAGATTCAAGTCTTGCTAATAGAGAATAAGTTTTTTTTCATAATATATACCTTCTTGTTGATTATAACCCTTTGTAACAAGTCTAGAATTATTTATTACTATAATTCTATTTTCATCACACTTTTTCTAAAAAATCTATTTTACAAAAATTATAGAAGTATCTTTAGAATGTTTAAAAAAAGTCCAAAATTGATTCTTCTCAAATTCATTGAGTTCATATTGCATATATTTTATTCAATATTTATCACTTAAATCTTCATTAGAAATTTTAGGTTTGAATTATGATAAAAATACACAATGTTCAATGTTATTTATTAAGAAAATTTTAGTTTTAATAGGTCAATCTATATCACCAATGATATTATCACTAGAATGATTCCTAAGTATCAAATTATTTCTTGGGTTTACAAAACTTTGTTCTTTAGTAACATATTATTGAGGTAGAAAATTAGAAACATATTGTTCATTTTTTCTCTCATGATAAGAACATTCCAACATTGGTTCGAAAATAATTTTTCAAATAACATCTAAATATGTAGTTTTTGGTTGTTTAAAAATAAAATGATCAGTTTCAACAAATTTAACCTGTACTGTTTCTTCAACCATAATTTTATTTTTATTAAAAACTCTATAATCATTATTAGTTGTAATATAACATAAAAATATTCCTTCATCGTATTTTAGATAAAATTATATAAATTATCTTTAGTATTTATAGTGAATACTTTTCATCCAAAAAATTTGATGTAAGAAAGTGCTGTTTTCCATCCAGTTTACAACTCATAAGGAGTTTTATTAATAAAAGGTCACATTAGAACTCAATTTATATTATAATAAGTAGTAATAACTGCTTCATCCCAAAAAATGTCTAGCAATTTAGTATTCACTCCACATGGTTCTTGTAATCTTCTAAATAATTTTATTTCTTCTTTTAACCAAACCATTTTTATATAGGTGTTGAAAAGTTATGTATTATAACCTTTTTACTAAAAAAATGTTCAAAATCATAATTTAAAATTTCTCTACCACGATCATTATGAATAGTTATCAATGACTTATTTTTTTTTCATTTTTATCTAGGGCTACAAAAGTTTTAAAACAAAAAAAGGTTTCAAACTTCTTTGCTAGAAAATAGACCCATGTATATCTAGTGTAATAATCAACTAAAACATATAAAAATCATTTTACACCAATACTTATAGTTTATACAGGACTAAATATATCCATGTAAATTATATATAAATAATAAATAGTTAACACTTCACTAATATATTTAAAACTTGACTTTCATTTCTTTTCTAATTGATAAGGATAAAAAACTTTTCAAGTATCAAACTTAAGTTCAGGTATATCTTTAAATAGTCCTTTATTATATATTTTAGCTAAATTTATAACATTATAGTGTCATAATATTCTATTTTATAAAGAATATTGATCTTACATTTTACTAAGGAAAGGTAGATCTTGTCTCTTAAGTTATTCTATGTTGAGTGTAGAGATTCTCGTGATGATTGGAAGTAAGAATAAATTCATGTTTTGAACTATCAACAAAACATTTATCATTCCTAAAGTTCACAATATAAAATTCATCACAGAATTTACTTATGATAATAAGGTTGTTCTTAAGACCTATAATAAATAAAAAATCTAAAATTAAGGCTTTACTAAGAAGAATAATTTTACATATTCCAATGATTTCTCTCCTTGAGCATTGTCGCCCAAAGTAACTTTTCCATCTTTCATTTTTATAATATTCTTGAAGAAATCCTTGTTTCCATTCATATGTCTAGAAGAAACACTATCCATATACTATATGTTTCTATTGGTACATTACTTATTTTCATAAAAACAAAATTATTAGTGTTTTGGTAGCCACATCTTATTGGGTTCAGTATTATTAGAAAGTAATATATTTGGAATCCACATTTTTTCAACTTTTCTATCTTGATTAAATATTAATTATTTTGAAAATTATGCTTTATGAAATCCTAGATATTGAAATTTATTTAAAGAAAATTTATTTTTCTAGTGACCACCACTTTGAAATTTCTTGATTTTTCTTTTTCAAGTTTTCCTCTAGAAATATCAAGTCTATTAATTTTACAATTCTAACTTTCTAATAGTTTTTCAAACATAGACAATTCTTTAAAACTAGGTAGAGTATTATTATCTTATGATGAAGAAGATTTATCATTAGAATATGTATAATTATTATCATTATCACTATCTAGATAGTTTTCATTTAATGTAAGTTTGGTTAAATACTCAGCAGTTACCTTAGCCATGAAGCAATTATTAATCTTCAGAATATCAACATAGAAACCAATAATCTTCTAATATGAATTTTCATTGTTAGATGAGTTATCTAATGAACTATCTCCACCACTTTTACTCCAAATATATGAATCATTAAAACTTTTATTATTCTTGTGCTTGCAGTATTTCTTAGAATTCTTTTCTAAATTTCTATCCTTCTTATCTTTTCTTTTAAACTTCATATAGTAAATTATGATATGTCCAACATTTTTTTCATTCATAAAAAATAAATTCTGAATAATCCTTATTCTCAATTATATCATTGTGAATATTCTTATACTTATATGAAAATTCATTTTTCCCAACTGTCTTGTTCATGATTTTAGCAAGATTAACTAATTCAATTTTGGACTGTTCTAATGAAATACTTTGTGTTTCGACTAGAAGAATTTGAAAATTTATATGATGAATGAACTTTAATAGAAACATTATAAGTTTTATAAAAATAAACTCCTCTATCATTTTTCTTCATTTTTTAGAATCTCTTTTTTATCCCACCATCATACTGCATGGGAGTACTGATCAATTCGTCTAAAGATAGATTTGTAATTCTTCTCATATCATCCAAAGTTGTTATTTTAGATTCCCATTCAATGGGCATAATATCATTAATATTTTATACTATAATTTCATTTATAATATCCTTCTCACCAAATGATTATAAACTATTAATTTTTTTTGAATCTTTGGTGCATCTTTATAATAGATTCACCAGGTAAAAACAAAATGATTGATAGTCTACTCTAAGCATTTCTCTTCTAGTATCAATAAGTTTTGAAGTTCTAAAATATGTAACTTAAAATTTCTTACAAATATTATTTTCTTCTTCATAGGAAGATATATTACTATATATTTTTCTTAACATAGAAAATAATAGATTATTCCTTACTCTATAATTTAATTGATATTCCATCTTTTATTGATTAGTAAATGTAGAAAATTATTTCTCAAGAATATTGTAATTACTAGTTAATATAATGAAATTATCAACACTAGTATTAATAAAAAATTTCTTCATTCTATCTCTCTAGTACTCATAGTCATTACCATAAAATATTGGTGGTCTTTTATGATTTATATTTTCAAGTATACCAATGTTTAAACCTTCCATCTTATAGAAAAAAAAACTCTTTCTATAATTTAAACATTGATATAATAATAGTTTATAAACAAATAATTTATAATAAAAAATTGTAAAACATTAGAAACTGTCTTAAGATAAAAAATTAAGAACATAGAAAGTAAAGTGGTAGAACCTTTTCTAATACCAATTATTGGATTGTAAGAGTTATAATAGCTACAAGAGGGGGTGAATTGTAGTTTAAAAACTTTAAAATAATCAAAACCCAAACCTATTTATTATATTTTATCATATTGAGTGTGTTTCCAATTATTAGAGTAATTTTTAATGTACTTAGATTTCCTTCGATAAAACAAATTATAGAAAATTTTAGTTCAAAAAACTTTCCTTTATACATACCCAAAAAAAAAACAACTTGTAAAAATAAGTAAATTGAAGCTTTAAAAATTTCTTTAGTAAACTAGTAGAAAATTTATAAAAGAAATTAATACAATTTATCCACTTTATCCTTAGCATAAAAGAAGTCAATAACCTTGACTTAAGCTATCCAAATTTTAAATCAAAATACCAGGTCCATCTTTCTTCAGTAAAAAGTCCTCGATCACAGAGATTTAAATCATCTCTATATTACTATACTCCTAATCCATCGATAATCCTGATCAAATATAGATATATTACTATCCTTGAAATACCTAGATCTTAAAACCCAGTCATACACATAATACAAAAGAAAAAACATTCTAATTATTTTACAATTTCTCACATGAAATCCTTAGAATAAGAAACTCACTAAGATATTTAAAAGAAAATCATAATGATAAGTTATAGAAAAAAATATTTAGATGGATTGAGTTCACAAAAGCATCATCTCCCATCTCCTTGAATGATTCTATATTTATAGGTACTCCTTCAATAGTCATATTTCTATTATTCTTGGAGTTGTTTGAAATAACATCAGATGATATTTAGTTTTATAGCTCATCATGATCTGTATACTTTCATCCAATGTCATTTTTGATAGAACCATTACAATGATGTAAAATATATTTCATCAGATAGATAGATTTATAACTCTAATTATAATCTTTATTATTCTGATGGAATAAAATATGTTAGTCCAATAGACTAAACTTAGTCACACTAATAGATTAATATTATTCATTCCAATAGAGTAGGTTGTGTCACACTAATAGACTAGATTCAATCATACTGATAAAGTAGATTTCCTTTCACCGATGGACTACTTGTTAGTCAATCCAATGGACTAGAATTTGGTTAGTCTAATTGACTAGACTTTAATTAATCCGATGAACTAGACTTTGGATAGTCTGATGGATCATACTTTATTCAGTCTAATGGATCAAAATTTAGACACTATGATGGGTTAGACTTGTATTGAAAATGTATATTAATTAGTTAATAAATATTACTATGCCCCATAGAATGGATTAATTTATACAAAAACATTCTAAAATATTTAGAAATATAATGTTAGTAAAACATTTTTTTAAGGGTGTGTTTTGATTTTCAAAACTAAGGAAATAAAGCATAGAAAGCAAAATTTCGACTCAAAACTATACTCCATTAATCTCTATCCAACTAGAAAATCCAATAATTACTCTTGAATGCATGATATCCTTAAGTAAATCTTAGTGATTATTACTTAAATTAAAAGCTTTTAATTCCCCAAACCATGTGTAAAAAACTATTTCATTCATACCTCCCTTCTAATTGGACCTAAACTAATAAACTATAAGCTAAAGTTAATGTTAGACTCGAAATCCTATTCTCTATTCAACCCTCATCTAAATTACAATACCAAAATAAAATCTGAATTCATTGAGGAATTATAAATGAACTCCACTATAGATGGTTTATAATGGCTTCACAAAAATCTTAAAAAATTGATGCACAAAACTTCCATGTTCAACAACTACGATCTCAAACAACATCCCACCTTTAAAACAGGTTCACTCACAATTGAAATATTCTTCACACGGATTATAAATGGATCAGAACTTCATTGAGAAAATCCATCAAGCATTTGGAATGAAACTCATCACATCCATTCAATAAGATCATGAGAATAATCAAGGTCCCCATCATCTCCTACATCCCTTAATAAAGAGAAATTTAGAAATGAAATTATCTGACTTTAAGTTTGTGACCAGAGGGAAAGACTACATCTTAATTCATCCATAATGAAGATCTATTCATGATATTGTTCTAGTAAATATTATTATGTGTTCATATCATTTTATCATGAAAAGAAAAACATATCATTATTAATAAGATCCCAAATAACTATGATTCAAATTCCTCTATGATTTATAAGGCTCGGTCGGTACTTGAGAGGTATTAGAAAATCATCTGTGATCTTCAAAACATTGAAGATTCAAGTTCATAGACATGAATCCTTATACTCCACCCAACATGAAATGATCAAATCAATATTATATAAAAAAATATTGGTTTTATTGGTTTTAAGAACAATATGCTTTTATTCCCATAAAACTGAGATGAGAAATCATTTTTAATTTTAGATGTGCGAGCTAGAATTGGATATGTGTTTTTTGGATATGTGTATCCTTTAAATTTGGATATGTGGAATAGGTATAGGAATTTTTTATGTGATTCCACTACTTAAAATATTCTACGTATAAATATGGTTACGTAACACTAAATGAAAATTTGGATACATGAGTCACTACTCATACGGAATTGGCTATGTGAGAAAGTCGATTAAAAAACATGGATACATTGATATTTTACTACATGAGTGATTCCATAATTCCCCTATGTGGATCTATTTATTTGAAAATTTAGTATGTGGTATTTCCCACACATGAACATGCACTCACATGAATTTGTAATGGAAGTTAAAAATCATAAAAATTTGTAAATTAAAAATAGTGATCCATAACAAATTAAAAATTAAAATGAACACTTAATAAAATATAAAAATTGATTTTAAAATTTTACTTAACCACATTAAATCTTAAAATAAAATCATGAAACTTGGAAATTTAATTTTAATATAGAAAAATAATTAAAACATTCAATTAATAATTCAATAAAAATTCCAATAATAATACCACCAAAATAGTTATATAAATCAAGTGAAAATTAAAATCACAGAAGTTTTAAACAATTAAAACCCCAAAAAATAATTTTTATTAAAATAATCAAAGATTATCAACTTTGTCACACAATGACCAAAAACGAAAATATTTATCAATAAAATATTATTTTAGTATCAAAATAAACAATTATTACTAAAAAAGGATGTGGTAACATGTATTGAAATAACTCCACATAAAGTTTCCCCACATTGAAGACATTTATTGTCCTCAAGTAATCATATTGACACAATCATTGAAAGAAAATAATTATCAAAATTAAAAAATTTAAATTCCACAAATAATTGATTTTGAAAATTATTTTCCCTGATAGATTCTCTCAAGTAGAAAGTGTGATCTGCATATTGAAATAAATGATCTCAATGAAAAATTGATTACTATTTTACAAAAATTATAAACTATAAATTTTTTGAATGGAATTTAAACCCCATCAATTTGAATCCAAATAATTTCAAACTTCTCTTTACCTTTAGCAGAACAAAGACGAATAATTTAAAAGTTCGAAATAATTAGACACACCATTGTATAGGTAAAATTTAATAATTAGTCTACATAGAATAAATAACCTTCAACCACTATAGGTGTTAAGATATAATTCAACCTTTAACCAGTACTAGTAGTAATTAGTCTATAGGTGTTAATCTCTAATTCAACCTTAAACCACTACCACATATAACTTTATATAAATCTCTAACTAAATCCTCAATATTCATAGATACTAAATGTTGCATCCCACACTTCATTGATCTCTATCTAGCAATAACCCCTAGTAATTCCTTTTGACCATATGCTGGCCTAAATTCATTTTTGTAATTAGAACTTAAATTCCAAGAATTTAATTCCCCAAACCACTTTAAAAAAAAACTATTTCAATTATACCTCCACTTCAAATAAGACATGGACTAATAAACTTCAATCCAAAGTCGATGTAAAACCCAATATCTTATTCTTTGTTTAACCATTAGATCGATTACTATGTCATAATAATAACTAAATTCAATAATACATAATCATTATTCTCCACTAAAATTAGTTCATCAAGGCTTCACACAAATATTCAAAAATTGATTCATAAAACTCCCATGTTCAATAACCACATGCTTGATAAACTTCCAGCTTTTGAACCGGGTTCACCAACAGTTGAAACAATCTTCACATGTTTTACATGTAGCATAAAATTTCATTGAGAAAATATGTCAAACATATGTAATACAATTCATTGAATCCCTTTAAACAAATTTTTAAAAAAATATAGGTCCATATAATTACCTTCATCCATGAACAATAAAAAAACTAGCAATTAAATTATTCAACTTCAATTTGAAGATCAGAGGGATTGAATACATATTTATTCAACAAAAAAAGCTTGATTTATTATTGAATTATAGTGAATGTTCTCATGTGTTCATCATATTTTCTCACACAAAAACAATCATAACCATATTCTCCCTCTCTCAATTTAAGTTCATGATTCTCTAAAAACAAACAAATCTTTATTAACAAGCTTCCAAAGAAAAAAAATTCAAATTCCTCTATGATTGACAAGGATAGGTTGGTAATCCAGAGGCATAAAAAAAATAATTAGTGATATTTAAAACCTTGAAAACCCAAGTTTATCATCATGAATCATTCAAATCTAATCTGCGTGGCTCAATCAGCTCGATCTTCAATCAAAAAAGATTGATTTGATTGGTTTCAAGATCAATATTCTTTGAGTCCCATACAACTAAGATCAAAGTTCATTTTTTATTTTGTATATGTGAGCTAGAATTTGGATACATGGGAAGAAATTTGGATACATGGATCCTTAAAATTTTTCTATGTGCATTGGGTAGAGGAATTAGCTACATGAGTCCACTAATTAAAAGAGAATATTTAAAATTTTGTCTATGTATAATTAAATGAAAATTTAGATATGTGTGTCATTTCTCTAGGTAATTGGCCACATGGGAAATTTGATTTGAAAACATGGGTCCTTTAAAATTTTTATATGCGAGTGATTACATAATTCCTCTATATGGATATGGTTCTTTGAAAATTTACAGACGTGGGATTTTCCACACATGAACATCCACTTACATGGATTTATATTTAAAGATAAAAATCATTAAATTATTTAAATTAAAAATAGCGATCCATAACAATTAAAAAATTAAAATGAACACTTAATAAATTTCGAACTTCGATATTAAAAATTGACTTAACCATATTTAATATTTAAATAATACCATGAAACATGGACATTTAAATTTCCAAAAATGAAACCATTAAAATATTCAGTTAATTATTCAATAAAAATTATACCAAGAACAACACAAAGACAGTTCTCTAAATTGAATGAAAATTAAAATCTATGAACTTTTAAACAATTAAAACTTAAAAACATAATTTTCATTAAAATAATAAAAGATCATTAACTTTGACAACCAATGATGAAAAACCAAAATATTTATCAATAAAAGCTCATTTAGGAAACAAAATACTAAATTATTACACAAAAAGGATATGGAAACATGTTATGAAAAAAATGATACATTAGTAAATCCATACCATAGGTGTATTGTTTCATCACTTTTCCAATACAATTTGTCAACCACCACGTTCCATGCTACATTAATTTCCAAACTCAAATTTTTGATGTAGTTGTTTTACTCTCACTTGAGAAATGACTTGTGTAACAAACCAAATTTTTTTAATAATATTTTTTTTCATGAAACTGTTTGTTATATTATTTTGTACTCAACATAAATATATCTCTTTAATAATAAAGTGAGTATAATTTTAAATGTGACCATCGAGTTTCAACCATTATATGACCATAGGTAAATTATGATTGTTTGTAAATTATGATCATTGGTAAATATAACCATTGGAAACTATACTGTTCATAATTATTTTAATGTTATAAGTATTGTTTATAAGTAGGTGTGACAAAGGAAAATTAATACAAAAAGAAGAGTTGATGGTCTCATCCAGTAGAGTCGTGTCGTACGAATCCCCTTTTTCAGAAATTGGGAGGGAGGTAGCATCACTAGGATTCTCTCTTGACTAAGCCCAAGACAATATTCAACATGTCAAGCTTGAACAAAATCACATATGGTAGAAGTTCAAGTTATTTGAAATTACCACTCATACGATGTTATTCGAGCCGCCCCAAGAATCTATCACCATCTCTCACCTCACCATTAGGTCATATGAGGGTGTTATAAGGGTTCATGTTTCGAGGCCTTAGTTACTTAGTGTTTAATACCTTAGTATAAATAAAATCTTTATTCCATCAATTCCATTTTTAGAATAGTTTTTCTTAAAAATATAATAAATTTGAAAAGTTAATTTTTCGAAAAGAAATTGTACTTTTCAAAAAAGATATGAATATTTATAATAAATTATTATATTATGAATTATAATTATTTCAATGAAATAGTGTGATTAAAATACTCTTATCTAAATTTAAATGATAAAATAATTTTATTTTTTTCAAGTGTCAGAAATTTTACTATGCATTTTCTATCTGCTATTATTTTTAATAAATAATATTTTTTTATATTTATAAGTTAAATTTCTCATAATTAGAAAACTATTATGATAAAATAAACATCATTTTTGAAATAATCACATCAAAATTATATTAGGGTGAATTTATGAGAATTTTCTAAAATATTTTTTTTCCAGTGAATAGTAAAAATACATGTTGTGTTTTTCAATTTGTTTAATGACATAATAATGAGGTAATATGCAATATAAAATTCTATTAAACTATTTTGATGTCATTAAAAAAATTGAAAAACACAACCTGTATTTTTCAAGTGTCAGAAATTTTACTATGCATTTTCTATCCGCTATTATTTTTAATAAATAAGTTTTTTATATTTAAAAGTTAAATTTCTCATAATTAGAAAAATATTATGATAAAATAAACATCATTTTTGAAATAATCACATCAAAATTATATTAGGATAAATTTATGAGAATATTCTAAAATATTTTATTTTTTGGTGAATAGTAAAAATACAGGTTGTGTTTTTCAATTTTTTTAATGACATCCTAATGAGGTAATATGAAATATAAAATGCTATTAACTATTGTATTTTAAAATAATATAATAGGTGTCCCAAGTGTCCAATACCATGGGAAAATTCCATGGGAAAATTATGTGGGAAAGACCATGGTTTTGAAATTACCACTACCTTGGTGTATAAAGAAAATATTAAAAAAATCCCCATCTTTTACTATAAATACCAAACCATTTCTCCATTTCTCCATTTCTTTTATCTCCCTATTCATTCTCAAATAATATATGATATTTTTACCTCTTAAGTATTCCTCTCAAGGTTTCCTCAATCCACCAAGGTCCCAATCTTTTAGTTTTAGACGTTACTATTCAAGGTAAGGGAAATCTCAACTTCTCTTTTCCTTTCAAGTTCACTTTTTATGTGGTATATCTCTCAAATTTCCATACTATGTTTTTATATCCTTTTTATTCTATCATTTTACCTTATTAATATTATTTTATGAATTATAGACCCTTGTGTCCTCTCTTTTTAGTGTTTTCTAAAACCATGTTTCACACCCATTATGATGCCTTAATTTCTTCTCAAAATTTCTCTCCTTTTCTCAAGAAATTATCTTATTTTATTTTGTGAATATCCAAACCTATTTATTTATAGGGGTATTCAACTAGATTTAAAAAATGATCTATTTTATTCTAGTATTAACATATATTAAACCCACTTTCCTTTTTCGTGGGTTAATAATGATATAAAGTTATTGTTTTTAATAATTTTTTAAAAAAATGTCATGAATTTGATATGAAACCCATTTCTTTTATTATCCATATTTTATTTATGAAATGTTTTATTATGATATTTGTGGATAAAATTAATTAATACATATTAAGTGTGTTCCTTGATAGCACTCCACTGCATTGGGTAAAGAATATAATCTCCAGAGATGAAATGTTTTACGATACCTTGGTGAATAACCTTGGTAATTTTTATGACACCTTAGTGATAAACCTTAGTGATATTATTATGAATGACTTAATTAAATTTTGTAGCTATAAGCCAAGTCTCAACACTAATGGATCCAAAGGGATTCAAGGAGTGGTCCAAACACATGATTATCATAACCCATTATTCTATTAGTCAACACACATGTTGCATTAGTGAAATTTCATAACATTAAAAATACTTAAACAAATAGAAATAGATCATAGGGCTTTATTTTAGACCACCTACCTATTTTTTAAAATCAAAGAAATGATTTCAATAGGTGATGAAAACAAATAACTAATACGATGATGATTAAAATAAAACCGAGATCATACAAACATCAAGATCAAAAACTGATTCAATAGTGGTGAATAGATCACACCATGAAAATAGAGAAAAAGTGGAAGAGTGGAAAAAATCCAAGAAAAGTAACTCAACAGAGATAAACTGCTAGACTAAGATGTCTGGAAGGGAAGGAATTCCTCCAAAATAACTTGAAGATTCCCAGGGTTTGAGAGATAGAGAGATAGCTATATAGCAGATGAAAAATAAATCATATGCACTATGTGGTTTAAAACTGCTCATCCAAAGATATTCATGATGTGGAAAACTTTAACTATGCTAATTTTTTATTTATAAGATATGATGAAAAATGTGTCACCTCAGGTTAAACCCTGATCAATCGTATCATGATGTGAAACTGTTTCATAGCATATAATATTTTCATGCTCTGAACCAGTTCATGACATATTCTTGGAAATAGGTTCACATTGTGTAACATGTTCATGATGTGAAAGTTCCTAGTAGACATCTCTTAGGATATATTTTTTAGGAAAATACCTAACCACATTTATACACAGACTCTATTTATTCAAAAAAACATACATACTTAAACTTCAGGTCATTTTCCCCTACAAATGATCTCCATCCCTAAAAAGGGACTCGATCACCAAGGTTTAATGAATAGGGAAAACCCAAATTAAAATATGTTCAGCCAAAGAAAAAAGAGAAAAATATCTAGAAAAAGATGGGATATTACAACCTTCCCAATATATAACAACTTGTCCTTGTGCTACTCCAAGCGTAACTATAAGGTATTATAAAAAAAATTCTGGACACTATACTCACATATCAGGTTATGTACCCCAAGTTTCCTCTTGAATATTACCATATTACCACTACACTCGAATTAGAGGTATAGTCTTTCTTCAGAGATATTTCTCATTATGGTCCATAGTTTATATCGGATACTCCTCATAGAATGTGTCTAAACCAATATTTATTTCATCAAAATATACCACGTGATAAGGGTGAAGATGATATCTATGAAGTTGTGATACATGAAACATGTCATGCATAGAACTGTAGCGCTTTGGAAGGTCTAATCAGTATGCCACTAGACTGACCCTTTCCACTATCTCAAACAGCTCGAAAAACATGGGAAATTTATTTCATGTTTACCGGTATGATTTTTCCCCAATCTAGACGACACCAAAAGTAAAAAAATGACCAACCTTAAATTCTATAGGCCATCTCCACTGGCCAGCTTAAGATATTTACCTGCTCTACATGGTTACCAATTGTCTCCTGATCAACTAAAATTTCTCAGAACTATCCTGCATGAGACTAGGTCAAAAAAGTGATGACTCA
Organism: Viscum album; assembly: GCA_963277665.1. NCBI lineage: Eukaryota > Viridiplantae > Streptophyta > Magnoliopsida > Santalales > Viscaceae > Viscum > Viscum album. Next base: position 958,006,251 of record OY728128.1, on the reverse strand, counting down.
CCTACCTCCAACCAAAAAAGATATGGATGACACGAACTACCATACAAAGCCTCAAAATGTTCCATTTTGATTTATTTATGAATGCTATTATTATAATTTAACTCTATGAGTGTTAAATGCTACTCCCATGAACCACCAGAATATAGAACATAGACTCTTAACATATCCTCCAAAATCTGAATAGTTTGTTTAGATTGGATTCGAGTCTATGGATGATAGGCTATACTCAAAAAAATCTACAATCCCAAAGCCTTCTAAATATCCTTATAGAACCAAAATGTGAAATGAGGATCTCTATTAGAAATGAAACTCCTTGGAACACTAAATAATTAGACTATCTTCTTCATGAAACAACTACCCAGATCATTAATAATGAAGGTCTCCCTAATTGGAAATAATTGGGATATATTTTTTAGTAGATCCATGATCACCCATACTGCATCATTCTTACAAGGGGTCCTGGGAATTTCTATAAAAAAATATATAGTTAAATCATCCCATTTCCATTATGAAATAGGAAAAGGCTGAAAATATTCTATTAGACCTTTGATACTCAACATTTACTTGTTGATAGGTGAAAAATATTACCATGAAGAGCACTACCTCCTTCATTCCTAGAAACCATTATTATCTACAGAGGTCATGATTCATCTTTTTCTACCCTGGATGTACCGCTCATCTAGAAGCATGAAACTTTCTCATCAACTTCTCATGAAATCCCATAAGATCCCATACTCAACCATGGATAAGAAGAACATTTTCACTACTTAGAGACCATATTGATATTGGATCTCCACCATATAAGATGTATCTTAGAGTTAATCCCTCTGAATCAGATTATATTTCTATCTTGATCTTGTCTAAAAGAATAGGTATAATAGATGTGGGAGTTAGATATTCTCATCCCTAGGACTCTTAAACATCTAGATGCATGTATGAAAACCGTATCATCATCCTCCACTCATCACAAGAATCCCACACTACCTATGTATTCATATTTCATCTCAAGAAATTGGAAATAACATTTCAATTTCCTTGTGTATAAGCCAACTCTAAGTTAAAAGAATACATATACTCAAACCACCTCCTCTGTTGAAGGTTTAGGTCCCATAGAGAAAAGAAGCACATGAGGCTCATATAATCTGTGTACACCACAAACCTATCACCCAAAAGATAGTGTCTCCAGTATCTCAAGGAATGCACGACCATAGATAAATCTAGATCATGAGTAGGATAATTCATCTTATGCGGTCTTAAATATATAGATCCATAAGAAACAACTCATTCCTCCTATATCAGAACTACTCTGAGTTCAACTATGGATGAATAAAAATACACGATATATGCCTTAACAAACACAATTAATGTGAGGATCAGTGTTGAGATCATCCTTCCCTTTAGATTTTGAAAATATATCTCGAAATTATCTTACTAAACAAACTTAACCCCTTTCTTAGTTAGCCCAAAAATCCGTGCTTCCAAAGAGGAGAAGTCAAAGATAAAAATCCTATAATAACTTTCTAAACCCAAAAATCTCATAATCTCAAAGACATTCTTAGACTTCTCCCAATATACCAATATTGTAACATTATTTGGGTCTACTGACACTCCAATATCTGAGATGAAATAATCCAAGAAGTTCACTTTATCAATCAAGAAAATGTATTTGGATAGATTGGTGTAATGTTGAAGCTCTATAAATATACTCAAGTAGATGTCAATATATTTGGAATTATCATCTACTGATTGGGATTGCACTAAGATATCATTGAAAAAATAGAAAAACATGGTCAATAAAAGGATAAAAGATCTATTTCATTAAGTAAATGAATACATCCAGTGAGTTTTTCAGACTAAACGACATCACCATGAACTCATACAATCCATACCAGATCCTAAAAGTAGTGAAAGGTATGCCTAATGGTCTCACTCTCAATTGATGATACCTTTATCTAAAGTTAATCTTAGATAAATTTTGGTCACCTCTTAGCTGATCGAAGAAATCATCAACGCATGGAAGGGAATACAGGTTTTTGACTATCATTTGGTTCAATCTTTGATAATCCACACATAAGAACAAAGTCCCATTAGAATTCTTAGTGAAAATAATTAGAGAACCACATATATATGTACTAGGCTCTATAAAACCCTTATATTCTAGATCTTACAAATGAACCTTAAACTTATGAAGCTCTGTTATTACTATCTTGTAAGGTGGGATAGAAATTGGATCTTCTCTTGGCACTAAATTGATTATAAACTTGATGTCCCACTTGTGTGGTATGCCATTGAACTCATCAGGAAAGAAATCCTACAAAATGTCTACTACTAGAGGAAAATTACCCTGCTATATTCTACAATTATTTATAGAAATACCTTATATCGAAGCTATGAAACAATCTAATCTACACTGAATTGGTCCTACATGACCAACTTGAAGATCCCACTCACCCTTGTAAAAATAGATACCTCCTTATAGATATATAAAGGAAACTCTATTTCAATAACAATTGATATTATTATGATATATAAATAGCCAATCCATACCAATAATCAAATCGAAACCTATCATTTTAAGTACAAAGGGTTCCTAAAATAATTGATAACAACCAATTTCTATAGAAAATGCTTGCAACATTATATATTCTCTAATTGCACTCCCAAAATTTTATTAATATTCAAGACACTATCCAAGTTTTCCAAAACCAAGCCCAAACCATTTACAAAAAGGAGATGATATAAAGGAACACAATGCTCTTATATCAAACAAAATGAAAAAAGGGTAGATGATACAAGAATCATGCCTCAAACACTAGAAGGTCCTTTATCAAAACTATATGGAGTAGACTATATAGTGTTAAGATGACTTTCCCCTCTTCCATAAGATACATTATGACTCCTTAGTGTTATTCCCTCTTCCTGGTATTTCCACTCCTTCACTAGGGTACCATTATCCCTACCTTGACCTGAATGCCTAGTGGAACTCTAGATACCAATCTACTAGGGGGTAGCTGAGTCCTTCTTAGACTCCAACACCTATCATTATCCCCTTTCAATTCTCTATTACACCATTCCCCTAAAAAACATCTATATTTTACCCAGTGTACTACAAGAATATACTCCAAATTAGGGTATAGAAACTAAGGATGCTTCTGGAAAACATTTCTAAACTGATATAATTGTAATAGAACATGGTCTTGAGATGGATTCCCATTACCCTGACTACTCTACCCATTATTTCCTTGTAAATAATAATCATAACAACACTTATTTCTACCATAATAAGTTCTCTTAGTTATCCTTAATGAAATAACCTAGACACTTCTTGGGGCCTCTCTTAGATTCCCTTCCATGATGAGAGGCTAATTCATCATGTTTGAAATGCTACTTAGGAAAAAAAAGTTCACCAATTACTTGATCTCATAGTAAATCCTATCTTGAAAAAATATCATCTTACTGAGCTCATATGGTTCTAAATATGGTGTTTTGCACTGAAGTTCATTGAAAAATACAACTTAGTCCATCATTAACATGATCTATTGTGTTAGGTGCATTAATTCATTAACCTTTTCATCCCTCAATGTTTCAGGATAGAAGTGTCTTAGAAAATTCATCTCAAATTCCTTCTAATATAACTCATCTTGATTACTTTATTACTTTAAAGTGTCCCACTAATTCTTGGATGGTTCAATAAGAAAGTATGAATAAATATTCACCCTCCTATTTTTGTGTGTCTCAAGGTTCTTGAAGATTGTTTATAATGACTCAATCCATAACTCGGTTGCCTAAGGTCTCCCTCCCCAGTGAATGTAGGTGGATGTTGTAGTTGAAACTCTCTCATCATCTCAGACATCTAAGGCACGGTGTGAAAAGTATCCTTTTACATGGATCACATGACTATTAAGAATATTCCACAAATATGAACATACATATAATCCTTAAGATATTTAGGAATATCTAGTTTAGTTGCATTAGGTGCATGTTGATTTTTTCTCTCCTAATTCTCAATTCAAAGATGACGAGGAGACATTTTCTCTACAAGGAAAATACACTTCTTCGAACACTAGATAACAATAAGGTCAACCTAAACAGGTGAAAATAACATAGAACCATTGGATCATGGTCTCTCTAAACATGGATTAACAAGTTAATTAGCATGACACAAAAGGTATTTCATTTCATTTATTAGATATAATGGGTATCTCATTTCATAGTTTATATAGGAAAATATATAACATGCAATAAATATGTCCATATCATGAACAATTCATGTCAAGATATATCCCTATGTGCCTATCATGATACATTAATACTCATCTCTTACCAAACCAGGCCACAAGTATAAATCTCAAGAAATAATAAAATCATACAACATGCGAATCAACCAACATGAAATACATCAAACATAACAAACAAACATCACGAACAATAATACCATACCTGAGTAATTGGATTTACCCCCATACATGGGTTAGTTAATAACATGAACAAGCTCATTACCAAGTCCCAACACATCCTAGTGTCATTATTCCCTTTCTCAAATAGTAAATTAATAAAAAATAATATCATGCTACATTTGACACCACTTTGTAACATACCTTGTCCCAATACTCTCTCATGTGGTCAAACCGGGTTGGTTATTAGACCTCAAAAATGCCTCCTCATATTCCATAGGATTTCAACTATAATCAGGGGTGAAGAGAACATAGAGGTGAGACAACACCCCATATTATTGAGTTATAATAAAACAAGAATAAAAAAACATTAGAGAAACGTAAAATAGTAGAAACAATACATCATAATAGATAACAAAACAATAAATGTTGACTGAATAATCCAATAATAATAAAATGATAAGGTAATGAAAATATGTAATGAATCGAAATGTAAAACTTAAATCAATACAGATAAAAGACCTTGGTGAAACAAATAAACTCAAAGACCTAGGTCTCGAACCCAATTTAGGTCCCATATATAAGCTCTAACCCATCCATAGAGAAAAAAATCAACAAATAGGTCACTTTACCTTGTCCAAACCTACACCCATGTAATCTGCTCAGGTAAAAAACAACAACCCAAATTGGGTGCAAGTAAATCTCAGCAGGTCGACAACACCATGTCTGGAAAAACCAGTCTGATAATAAGTTCATGTAATAAAGCGATAATCAGAATTATTAATTAGTCAATTAAATAAAAGAAAATAATCAACCTACTTTGAAAAAATGCTGGAATATCTCTAATCATGTAGCATATCCTGCCAACCATAACCGCAAGTCCATATCATAATCACATAACCAAACAAAATCCTTAATATAAGAATTTTAGAATAAATAGAACAAGTCCTATATATAAGTATTTCATCATAACCAGAAAAATCCCTTTATATAAGCATTTCAACATAACCTGACCAAACCCTTTACATAAGCATTTCAGGATAACTGGGACAAGCCCTTTATATAAACATTTCAGCATAACCGACCAATCCCTTTATATAATCATTTCGACATAACCGTGACAAGACCTTTATATAATCATTTCAATATAACCAGGCCAAGCCCTTTATATAATAATTTCAACATAACCAAGATAATCCCTTTACATAATATTTTCAACATAATGGGGCCATGACTTTTATATAATCATTTCAGTATGAATCACAAAACAATTCATAATAGAAATAATAAAACAACATAATATCATAAGATAAAATGGTCAATTAATCCAATTACCATTTGAATTTCAATTATCCTTTCATTTATCAAGTTATATCTTAAGTTTTCATCAGGATAGTGTACACACCCAATTAATACCAATTATCACCACTCATTTAAATAATCATGTAATCCATTTTCAAGGTGAATCCATCAAAAGAAATCAACTGAGGTCTCATGTAATTCTAAAATATATCTTTAATCCATTAGCCAGTTATTTATTATTCAAGTGTAGGATCACCCTATGGGTAGACACATGTTAGGTATGAACACTACTAGATCTGAAGGGATTTAATGAGTTATCCAAGCACATGATCATCATCATCCATTATTCTGTTAGATAACACACACATTGTTTTAGCACAATCTCATAATATTGAACACCCATAAACAAATATAAATGGACCATAGTATTTGTTTTATACCACTTACCTTTATCTTGATATCAAAGAAACTCTTTTAATAGGTAACACGAACAAATAATAAAGGCGATGGTGATTATAAGAAATCCTAGATCATGAAAAGATCAAGATCAAAACCCAATTCAATGGCGATAAAGATATCACACCATGATAATAGAGAACAAGAAAAATAGAGGGGAAAACTAAATCAAAGGAACTCACCAGAGATCAACTGCAAGACCAAAACATTTATAAGGGAATGAATTTCTCCAAAATCATCTCGAGTCACCCTAGGGTTTGAGAGAGAGATCTTCAAAATGGATGAAAAATAAATCATACAAATTGTGTTATTTAAAACCAACGATCTCGAGATACTCATGATGTAAAACCCTTTCATTATGTGAATCTATTGATTTATAAGATATACCAAAAAAACACATCACCTTAGGTTAAAATAACCCCTATAAAATATTTCACAATATGAAATAGTATAATAGAGTGTGAAATTATCATTATTTGAACTAGTTTATGACATATTCTTGGTAATGGGTTCATGTCATGTAAAATTTTCATGATGCAAAAGTGTCTAGAAGATATCTATCAGCCCAACCCCTATAGGAAAATATTGAATTACATTTATAATTGAACTATATTAATTCAAAAAAACATACATACATAAACTCTAGGTCATTTTTCTTAGAAAATACTCTCCATTCACAAAAAGGGACTTGACCATCAAGGTTTAAAGAAGAAGGAAAACACAAATGAAAATAAGTTCAACTAAATCTCAAAGAGAAACATACCTAGAAAAAGATAGGATATTACTATAGTGACCATTATATCCCATATTTCTAGAAGTGAAGATAATAGTAGAAATACCCATACATCATCAACAAAAGTTACCTTTATCAATTGGAGTTTACCATGAATCATGTTGAAGCCATTAAAATGACCTACTACTGGTCTTCCTTATAGAATCCTTAAACTTAATAACTTACAAAACATGAAAAACATTATTCTAATCTATATACTTTTCATATAAGTCTACCAATGTCTTCAGAACATCTATTGTAGTCTTAAACTACCAAATATTTAACAAAACATTTTTTTCCAAAGACATTCTAACCAACACTAACACTTTATTATCAATGCATTACCATTCATATTTATCTATTAATATTGGTTCCATCCTAAATAATGAAACTAAAAAGTCCTTATAAATCAGATAGTTTTCCATATTCATTCTCCAAAAGTCAAAATCCATCCCATAAAATTTCTCAATTAAGATATTTTTTTATTTTGATTCCATACCTGAACTACTGCTAGTGTGCTGAGCCAAAAACTCTAGATCTAGTCCCTTGATATAATATGTTGGTGAAGTTAGTGGTAGAATTAAAACCCAATCACCTGTACTTATAATAGAACCACTAGTAGTATGATCATCGACCCACCAAATGTTCACACACATATCAATACAGTAGAAAAAAAAATTTAATAACTTTAATTCGTCCTTTGACTAAGTGTATCAGAAGTAATAAGTCATTTCACTCCACCAACCACACAAATTCTACCTATCAATAAAATTAAAATATAATAAAAAATTCAACTAAAATTCTAAAAATATAAATACATGCAACATAAGTATGTAAAGTAGTAAAGGGACATATAGGATATTAACATGCTTCTTACCTTTGTCATATATGTATATGAAGAACAACTATGATTTATTTGTTTTACCATAAGTAAAAAATAATTACTATCAACCAACAAAACCAATAATAATAATTCATTGTTGGGTGATTAAAAATTTGTAAACCTTTGATATACTATGCTTGCATCAGATTCATTGTTTATGAACCTCTACACTTTGTTCAGTTTGGTCCCCACTTTATTTATAGAAAAATTTTATGGTTCTCTAGGTCAAAACATCTTTTTATATTCAAGGAAAATCTACCAAATATAATGTCACTATTGATTTCATGTAACACTGTTGACCACAATCACTTTCCCTAGTAAATAATTATGGATTATTCTTTTAAGAGAATTTCTTCTAAAATGTTCACCAAAATTTTGGACCACCCTTTGATGTCATCAGAAGATATGAACTTATGATGAACTTTCTTCCTTTAAAGAGTATTACTAATATTTTCATCACATCGATCCTATACACTTTCCATTGAACTAATTTCTAGTGAACTTAATTCAGATTCTTGAACTTTTGATGCACTAAACTTCTAATTTCTTCTGAACTTACGATTATTAAAACTAGGTTTCACATCGTTAAATTATATAAAATTTTGTTTCTTTAAAATTATCGTATGATTATTCATCTATTTATAAGTTTGGATGGATATTGTGTGGACTCATTAAGAAATAATTTTAGAGAATATGTGATTTTATTTTTAGGTTGATCCCCAATTAATTTTAATTTAATATTTCATGGCTATACTTACTCTTCTATTAGATAAGAAAAAACCTTTACATGTCCTCAGACTTACTTTTACATATCATCTTCAACACACCAACATAAAAGTATATTACTCTTACATAACACTCTAGTTCATGGGGTTACTCTTACATACCTTAAGAGATCACCATCGACACTTCTCTAGATTTTCTTTCTTGTATAAAGACTTTTACTTATCAACTATTTCATATCCATGGAAAATAAAAAGGCCCTTATGTATCCTAGAGAATATTCTAGTTTACTCTTATGTATTATGTGTGCGAACTCCAAAATTTGAAAAGGATAGGAATTTTACACATAAAAAAATGATTCTTACAAATCAAAGAAGTTACTTTTACATATTACAATGATGAATTTTATATATAGGTATATTTTTATAAATTATTGAGTATAGATTTAGAACTACTCTTTGGTATTCACGTTGAGATTTTGATGACCCTTACTTATTATTTAAAGGATCATATGCATCAAAGGGTGTATATAGAGTTTTCTAAATTTCTTTTCCACTATTATGGAAGGTCTAATATATATTCTGTTGAGATAGTATGTGAGTATAATATACTCTATAATACCAAATATAGGATCAAAAGATACAATAGATATGATACTGATTATAGTATCAAATTATGATGTAGATACTCAAATACAAGAGGGTGGGGGGGGGGGGGTTAATTTTATACTTTTAAAAATTCCTTTGTAACTTTTAAATATGGTTATGTTTAACAAGGTTAAACAAGGTAATTCACAAAACCTATAGTTCTACACTCTTGCTTGAATCCGGAAATATGATTCCAAGAAAGTGAATCCAGAAAGATGGTTCTGGAAAATGAAACTTAAAGAAAGTTTACAAAGATGAAGATTCTACCTTAAAGCATATAAAATATAACTAAAACAGAGTAAAAGTATAAGAAAATATAAGATAGTTATACTTTCCTCAACCATACAAATACAACGGAAAAACTTGTAACAAAACAAGAAACAGTAGTAAGTATTTTAACCCAAAGAGAAAGGTATAAAACAACCTTGGATAAAGATCCCTTGATTTATACTTTCAATAAAGTCTGTCTTACCCACACTAGGGTAAACCATCGATACAAAGATCGGAGTCTGTCTTGGTATCTCCACAAGCCCTCAAATTTAAGGTAGTTGGCACCTCTGTCTTCCTCAGCAAGGAAGCCCTCAACTTCAAGGTATTCAGCACCTCTGTCTTCCTATCCCTGGAAGTCCTCGATTGTAAACAGTAACAATCGGAGTCGCACAAAGAAAATCTAAACAAGAAGTTCAATACACACAAAGCATTAAAGTCTCTCTCTCTATAAATCACTTCAGCAGGATGTAATCTCTAGATTGATCAACTTGGTGTGGTATTTTTTAAATGAGCTCATATTTATAGGCAATGATTCTATAGTCAGATCCCTCCTCTAATAGTCATATTTTTTCTTGAATTTTAGAGGGACCTATACACGTGTCACTCAAACAACGGTTAGTTAGTAACTGAAGCACAACATAATTTTATAATAAAACAAGTATAAGAAAAATATAGTTATATAAATAAAATCCAATATTCGGAGTGTAAGGAAATATGAAAGTTCAGAGTCTAACCAAAAATTAATTTAGAGTCTATAATAAAAATATATTCAGATTTTGTTTTCTAGGAATTCAGAACTTGAACTCTATAGAATTTCAGAGTCTAAATTTCAAGGAAATTCAGAATCTGGATTCTCAGGAATTCGGAACCAGAACTTACAAAGTTCAGAGTCAGAGTTCATGATAATTTGGAGTCAAAACTCATAAGAGTTCATATCTATAATTCGTAATCAGAATTCGGAGTCAGAACATAGAAGAGTTCATATCCAGAATCCGTAATTAGAATTCGGAGTCAGAACTCAGAGGAGTTCGTATCCTGAATTCATAATCAGAATTCAGATCCTAAAATAGAATGCTTCATATCTAGGTATTTATAGGATTCCACGGTTTTGGTTTCAAGCCGAATTTTATACTTAGAAAAACTATGATTTGAACAATGAAAACATGATAAGGATAAATTTCCTTGGGGAAGGAAATTTTTCCTTATAGAAGTAAAACAAAGTGTAAAAAGAGATTTACCTTGAGATAAGGTGTTTGTGATTTTCAAAACTAGGAGAATGGTAAAGTCATAAGGAAACCTTAATGACTCAACAATATCCCGAAGTATGAAGGAATGGAAAAGTCATGAGGAAAACCTCATTGAATCAACAATATCCCCCTTTTTGGAAAGCACAAACATCCTTACAAAAAAGAATAAAAGGACTTATAAAATATTTTTCTAGACTTTGCAAATAAAACTTATCTCCCTTTAATCATGGTTAATGGTGAATATGACTAACTCCCCCTTAGGCTTTGGAACTCTAAGGATCATATTCTATATTTCCAGAATAAGAATTTTTATTATATTGAGTATGGAAATCTTCGTAATGGAAAACTCCCCCTTAGATAAACTCCCCCTTACTTAGTGATATTTCTTCTTTACTTAGAATTCTTTTTCCTTCTCCCCCTTTGTGATTTTCAAAAAGAGTTTGAGGGAATGAAAAAAATATGGCACCTTAAATATTAGTACAAATATCCAAACAAAACAAGCAACCACAATTTCATTAAGATTGGAAGAATTTGTACAAGGAAAAACAGATACAACAAAAGATCGGATTTTGATCTATTTTGCTTCTTTTTTCTTTGGGTATCAGCTTCTTCACAATGGTTTTCAGATTCTTTAGCTCTTTGTGATCCTCTTCTGCTTGCTTCTCTAAGTATTTTATCCTATCATCCTGAGCCTTCAGAGCCTCTGCCTGAACCTTTAGTAGGTCATCTTACTTCACTAACTTTTCTTCAATCTCAATCCGGAGATTCCTTTCTGTTTTACAACTTTGGACAACATAATTCAACTTCCCATTATGAACTTTGACATCCTAAATCTGATAATTCTATTCAAGATTTATCTTTTCCTTAAATCTATTTGTAAGATCTTTGATTTTTCTATCTTGATTATCAAAAGATTCCTTAACATCATTTTTAAAGTCATCAATCTCTCTCAAATCTTCAACTACATTCTTCGACCAGCTCACCATTTTCTTGCAAGATTTTCTGTGGGCTTCATAGTTGATAAAGAAATTCTTGTAATCAGCCTCAACCTTTATACACCTATCCATCACCATGGATATATAATCTGATTTTTGACTCATGATATACTAGATCATCTGGCATCTGGAGTTAATTGTTGGAAAGATCGGAATGGTGTCCACTAGCTTCTTTAGGGAATGAATGATAAAATCATGTCCTAAAGCTGATGATTCCGAATTTGACACTTTGTTTGGTGATGTTTCTTCCTCTAGCTCGACCATCTTCCTCTTAGAAGATCCACTATATTGTTTATTCCTTAAATAAATTTTGGTTGGTGTGTCAACAACCACTTGTTTGCCTTTGTTGGTTTTCAGAATAGCTTCTTCATCTAGAGACTCATGCTCACTCTCATGCAACTGAACAATCTTGTCTTCATCAATTTTTTCTCTCTCAGCTCCTACTTAAATATCCTCTGGATGAATGAAGTGATTATTATAGATTTATTCCTCAGATAATTTGTTCACTTACTCTTCATCCTTCTCATTAACTCCAGGAGTAGCATGTTTCGAAGATCCGACTTGAGAAGTCCAGATTGAAAATTTTTCAGAATCACTTTTCTTCTCATGATAATCTTAAACTTTCTTAATCCGATCATCAGTGAGACTAATAATTTCTTCCTTTTCTTGCACTTATTCCACAACTTCTATCTATTCAACAACCTTCTATTGAACTTTTTCCAGATTCATAAACTTTTTCCTCGGTGTCTCAGGTAATGGTTCAACTAAGAAAGATTTCGGTACCAGAAAGTTCTCGGTTGCTACTTTAGTAGCCTTCAAAAGAGATTGCACAATCTCTTCCTCTGACATCTTCTTCTTAATATTCTTCTCTTTGGATTACTTTTCAAGCTCTTCAGCAGATTTCTCTTTCAATTCTTTGGCCTCTGCAGGGTCTAGACCAAACTGTGGCTCCCATTCTTTTTGGTTCTTCTTATCCTCCCTCCATTTGGAAACAACTTCATCTGGATAAGATTTCTGATTCTTGGGATTTGGAGGTGCGTTTTGAGATTCCTTAGCTTTAGGGGTTTCACCTTCAGCTACTAATTCCTTCAATTTTCTTTTCTTTCCAGCTTTCTTAGATAGTTTCGCCTCTTCAGCATTTTTCAGAACGGTTTCTACCTCTTCCACTGCTAGATCATAAAACTCTTCTAATTCTTTAAAAAATACAACATTCATTCTTTTCAAAGTGTCATCACTAACTAACATCACTTTGCAATTCCTCATCTTATAACTGCAAGGAATCTTGAATGATTCAAGACACCGAACTATCAACTTGGAGAGTAGGGCATGATAAATGATTATCTGTGCTCTCAGATTCCCATTCTTGATATTCTCTATTGTAATGAGAATATGCCTCATCAGATTGATCTTCCTTAGATTTACCAAAATATCCAAGAAATACAAACCACTTTTCTTAAGAGTGTCCTTATCACCCTTTCTCGGTATGATAAAACCCTGAACCCATAACTGTAGGATCCGATTTTTTGTATAAAAGTGAGAAATTTTTGTGGTCTTGAAATCTGTAAGTCCAAGAAACTCCATAGCCTTTACCTTGATAAAACTTACTTGTACATCCGGTAACTTGTGAGAACAAAATTCTTCTTCTCCTTTATAGGATAAACCTACCAAGCTTGCAGCCTTAGTGTATGAAAGTTTATATGTTTTTCCATAACTATTGAAAGAAAATTTTTCTCTTCCATATTCCTTGAAAAAACAAACTGATTCATAAAATTCTATCAGCAAATCTGGATACACAAGATCTTGTGCCCCTGGATTCAAAATGGATACACTCTCCCATCCATTAATCTTGATATTCTTGGAGATAATAGAGTTATATTTATTAAAGAAGTTTGTATGTACCAACCTCTCCCTGTATATCTACCACTCCACAATCGGCTTAAAAGTAGACATCTCTTGAGAAGGGACTTCACTAGACATTCGAAGTTGAGAAACTTTGAAAATCTGGAACGAGCTTTTGTAGTGGGGTAGAGCTTAGACACACAAAAGCTTTGAAAACTGATGTGGGATAACCATCGTGGGTCCCCTTTATATAGGCGTTGATGCGACAATTCATCTTCCCATCTGAATCCAATGGCTAAGAAATCTTCTAAACAGACATGATGGTTGAAATGATAGCCACTAGGAAAAAATTGGTTGAATCTGATCTTTTGAGGTTTTTAAAGGAAAACATTCGGATTTAAGTAAACTAGAACCTGATAAATTTTAAAAGAAAATATCAGCAAGTAAAAGGTGATTACAAAAACTCAAGAAAGAGTCATACCTTTCAGTTTTCTAGGAAGATTATTCGTATTGAGGAAAATTATTCTTGAAGAACTTTTAGATTCCAAAAAACTCGAGTACAAAAAAAATGAGTACACAGATTTTCATTACAAAAATTTCAAATATGAAAATTTTCATTATGAAAATTTCTAGTATGAAAATCTTCATTATGAAGATTTCAAGTATGAAAAACATGAAAAAATTCACTATGAGAAATATGAAAAACTTTATTATGAAAAATATGAAAAACTTCATTACAAAAAATATGAAAAAAATCATTACGAAAAATATGAAAAACTTCATTACGGAAAAAAATATGAAAAAATTCATTACGAAAAAAATGAAAAACTTCATTATAGAAAAAAATATGAAAAACTTCATTACGAAAAATATGAAAAACTTCATTATGAAAAATATGAAAAACTTCATTTTGAAAAAAACATGAAAAACTTCGTTACGAAAAATATGAAAAACTTCATTACAAAAAATATGAAAAACTTCATTAAGAAAAAAATGAAATACTTTATTATGAAAAAATATGAAAAACTTCAAAGAAAAAGTACTTCCCCTATGAAAAGGAGTTTATTACTATAAGGAGATTGATTTCAATAGAAAGTAAACAAGGAGGATTACCTTATGGTTATCATTCCTAACTTTTGTTTAATGTATTCAAACCTATCGGTGGGTAAAGAATTTTTTAAAATATCAGCAAGTTGGTCTTGCGTTCCGATGAATTGAAGAATGATATCTCTTTTTTATGTATGATCCCTAAGAAAGTGATGCCTAATATCTATGTATTTTGCACAAGAGTGATGTGCATGGTTTTTACTAATGGTAATGACACTTGTATTATCACACAAAATTTGTGTTTTGGTAAAACTCACACCATAGTCTGTGAGTGTGTGTTGCATCCAAAACACTTGAGCACAACAACTTCCAACTGCTACATATTTAGCTTAAGTAGTGGAAGGTGCTACTGAGTGTTGCTTCTTGCATGACCAAGAAACTAATGAATCTACTAATAAATGACAAGTTCTAGATGTACTCTTTCTATCCATTCTATATCCACCAAAGTCAGCATCTGAAATTTTTTTTAAAACAAAATCATTTCCCGAAGTATAGAAGAGTCTTAAATCCATGGTTCCCTTTAAGTAGCGAAAAATTCTTTTCACTGCCTTTAAATGAGATTCCTTAGGATTGTATTGATATCTTTCACATAAGAATACTAAAAACATTAAGTCTGGATGACTAGCTATCAAGTAAAGTAAAATTCTTATCACACCTCTAAAGGATGTTTGATCTATTGGTTTCCCAGCTTCATCAAGATCAAGTGTGTTTGAGGTACCAATGAGAGTACTTATACTCTTAGTGTTGTCATATCCATACTTTTTAATAAGATATTTAATATACTTATGTTGGGATATATAGATTCATTCTGGTTTCTGAGAAATTTTAAAACCAAGGAAAAATGTTAACGCACCCATCATACTCATTTCAAACTCATATTTCATTAGATCAACAAAGTAATCAGTTAAATATTTCTAGGTTGAACCAAATATAATGTCATCAACATAAATTTGAACAATCAAATTTTTTTTCTTATCTTTATTTATAAAAAGGGTTGGATCTGCATTTCCCTTAACATAGTTATTTTGAAGAAGGAATCCTGTAAGTCTATCATAACAAGCTCGAGGGGCTTGTTTAAGGCCATACAAAGCTTTTGTAAGTCTAAAAACATGATCAGGATGTTTTTTATCTTTAAAAATAGGAGGTTGTTCAACAAAAACTTCCTCTTGAACATAACCATTAAGTAAAGACATTTCACATCCATTTGAAAAATTTTGAAATTGAAGAATGCTGTAAAGGAGAGTAAAATACGAATAGATTCAAGTCTAGATACTGGAGCATAGGTTTCTTCATAGTCTATTCCTTCTTGTTGATTATAGCCTTTAGAAACTAATCTAGGTTTATTTCTTAAAATGATTCCATTTTCATCACACTTATTTATGAAGACCCATTTTACTCCAATAACAGAAGTTTCTTTAGGTCTTTCAACCAAGGTCCAGACTTTATTCCTTGCGAATTTGTTTAGCTCATCTTGCATAGCTTTAATCCAATCATCATCTCCTAAAGCCTCATCAGTGCTTTTTTGGTTCTAATTGGGAAAGGAATGCTTTATGTTCTACTTAATTTCTTAAGGAACTACTAGTTCTTACAAGTTGATTCACATCACCAATGATGCTATCACTAGGATGATTCTTAAGAAACAACTGATTTGGGTTTTGTAAAACCTATTCATCAACATAGGGTAGAAAATATTCTGGGGTAAATGTTTCAGAAGTATCTTATTGAAAATTTTCATTATCAGAAGGATTTTCTGTCAAAGGTTGATAATAAATTTTTGAAAACACATCCAAAGATGTAGGTTGGAGTTGTTTAAAAACAAAAAGATCAGTTTCATCAAATTTTACATGTACTGTCTCTTCAATAGTACAAGTGTTTTTATTGAAAACTATATAAGACTTAGAAGTTGTGGAGTAGCAAAAAAAAATTCCTTCATCAGATTTTGGTGTGAATTTATGAAGATTATCTTTAGTATTCAGAATGAATACTTTGCAACCAAAAACTTTAAAGTAGAAAATTCTAGGTTTTCTACCTTTCCATAACTCATAAGGAGTTTTATTAAGAAAAGGTCTAATCAAAACTTGATTTATAGTATAACAAGAAGTACTTATTGCTTCATCCCAAAAATGTTTGGCTATAGAATATTCACTCAACATGGTTCTTGTTATCTCTTGAAGAATTATATTTCTTCTTTCAACAACACCATTTTGTTGATGTGTTCTAGGTGCTGAGAAATTGCGAGTAATGACTTTTCTACTACAAAAAATTTCAAAATCAGAATTATGAAATTATCCTCCACGATCACTATGAATAGTTTTCAATGAAAGGTTTTCTCATTTTTAACTTGGGCTCTAAAACTTTTGAAATATGAGAAGGCTTCAGACTTCTTTTCTAGAAAATAGACCCATGTAAATCTAGTGTAATCATCAACTAAGACAAATACATAATACTTGCCCCCAATACTTCCAGTTTGTGCAGGACCAAAAAGATCCATATGCACTAACTGTAATGAATCATTAGTTGTGACTTCACTGATAGATTTAAAACTTGATTTATTTTTCTTACCATATTGACAAGTGTCACAAACTTTAGAAGAATCAAATCTAAGCTCCGGTAGATCATTAACTAATCTTTTCTTAGAAAGTTTTCATAAGTTCCTAAGGTTACAGTGTCCTAACCTTCTATGCCACAACCAAGAATGATCTTCAATTTCACTAAGTAAAGGTATATCTTGGCTCCTAAGGTCTTCTAAGTTTAGTGTGTAAACATTCTCTTGCCTATGGGAAGAAAGAATGAACTCTTCTTTGGAATTGTGTACTAAACACTTGTCATTCCTAAAATTCACAAGGTAACCTTCATCACATAATTGGATTATGCTAATTAGGTTATGCTTAAGACTTTTAACAAATAAAACATTTGAAATTAATGTTTTTCCAAGAAGAATGATGTTACCTATAACAATAATTTCTCCCTAGCATTATCTCCAAAAGTTACTTTTCCTCCTTTCGTCTTGATAATCTTTTCAAAATAGTTTTTGTTACCAATCATATGCCGGGAACATCCACTATCCATGTAACATGTATTTATATTGGTACCTTATCTATTTTCCTGAAAATAAGAAAAAGTTAGGTTTTCAGAATCCAAACTTGATTGGACCCAGAATTCTTAGAAAGTAAAATTTTAGGCACCCACATCTTTTTAGAAAAATAGGATTTATGAAATCCTAAATATTGGGTTTTGTTTAAGGAACAATTTTTTGCCCAGTTTCCACCACAATGACACTTAGTTCAAAAAGGAGTACTTTGTGGAACAAAATAATTGTTACTAAAAATAGGTTTAGAACTAGTATAACTAAAACTAGAACTATTCCTTAGAGGTCAAATTTGGGAATACATTTTATAAAAATTTTCCTTACCTAAGGTAAAGTTTGACAAACACTTCCTCAAGTAAAATATTTTAGATTTCAGTTTTATAACCAAGTTCTTGTCTTCCAAAACATTTTATTTTGAACTAGAGTTAGGCTCAAAAACATTTTTCTTAGAAATTACATTTTCTAGATCTTTAGAAAGTTTATTCTTCTTAGAATTTACTTCCTCAAGATTTTTTGAAATACTTTCAAAATCAACATTTTTCTTATCAAGTTCTTTAGAAAGATCTGATATTTCCTTAGTAAGAATAGTATTACTAGAATTTTCCTTATCAAGATTTTTCATGAGTTTTGAATTCTCAATCTCAAGAAGTTTGGAAAACCTAGAAACTTCATCACAGGTAGGTAAAGTGTTATCTTAATTAGAAGAATATTATTCATCAGAAGAGTTATAATATTTACTATCATTAGCATTCAAGGATATATTGGTCATAGATTCAACATTGTGTGCCTTATCCATTGAAAAATGATTGTCAATAGGTAGTCTGGATATTAGACCAAGTTTCTTCTGTCCAGAAGATTCATAATCTAAAGATTCATATGAAGAGTCACCACCACTGGCACTCCAGGTGTTATTAGCTTTCAAGACTTTCTTAGCTTTAACCTTGTAATAATTATTCTTGTTTCCCTCATAATGGTTTTCCTTTATTTCTTTTCTCTTAAGAATAGGGAAATCAGGCCTTGTATGTCTAGCTCTCTTGCATTTATAACATGTTACTTATGAATCTTTCTTATCTTTCCTTTCTTTCTTATTATATTTGGATTAAATGTTCCTCTGTCTAGCTATCTTGTTCATCCTTCGAGTAAGATTTTCTAATCATTCTTTGAGGATTCACTTTTACTAGATTTAGATTGGATAATAACCTTATTAGATTTGGATCTAGTAACTCTCTTAGGAGTCTTATCTTTCATATGATTTGAAGTAGTAGTAAAAGCAACAATTCCATTCCCATTCTTCTTCATTATGTTGTTAGCATCTCTCTTCATTCTAGTCTCATGTTGAAGTAGAGTTCCAAATATCTCATCTAAGGAAATCTGTGTAACCTTTCTATTATCATCTATAACTGTCCTCTTGGATTCCCACTCATTTGGAATGATGTCTATAATCTTATCAACAAGAGCTTCATTATCTAATCCTTTCTCACCAATGGATTGTAAACTATTCACAATAGTCATGAATATTTTTTGCACCTTACATATGGGTTCTCCATAAGGAAAGAAAAAACTATGATATTCAGCTCTGATCATGGCTCTTATTATTTAAATAACTTTGGAAGTTCCAAAGTGAGTAACTTCAAGTTTCTTCCATATAGAATTTGCTTCTTCACAAGATGAAATTTGGATATATATATTTCTAGTCATAGAACAAATTAATGTATTGCATACCTTATAATTTAGTTGATATTCAGGCTTTTCTTGATTGGTAAAGGTACTAACTTCTTTTTTAGTGATTTTATATCCTCCAGTAAGCATAAAAAAATTATCAACACTAGTATTGATAATGAATGTCTTCATACGATCTCTCCAATATTCATAGTCATTTTCATCAAAGATAGGTGGTCTAGTTGGATTGAGATTGTCTATGGAACCAACATTGATTCCATCCATCTTTAAGAAAAATTCTTTCCACACAAAACTTGTTAATAGAAAAATTTCATACACAAGGAAAATATTCCTAAGCAAGGAAAATAAAGAAAAAGAGCATATCTAAGAAAAAATATGAATCCAAACTATATGAATCTGAAAAAATAATTCCAGAAAATATGATTCTGAAAAATATAAGAAGAAGATGAATTCTCTTATGAATCTAATCATGAGATTAATTTAGATTGAACCAATACTATGATACCTATTGTTGAGATGGTATGTGAGTATAATATACTCTATAATACCAAATGTAGGATCAAAATATACAATAGATACGATACTGATTGTAGTATCAAATTATGATGCAGATACTCAAATACAAGAGGGGGGGGGGGGTGAATTGTATACTTTTAAAAATTCATTTGGAACTTTTAAAGATGGTTATGTTTAACAAGGTTAAACAAGGTAATTCACAAAACCTCTAGTTCTACACTCTTGCTTGAATCAAGAAATATGATTCCGAGAAAGTGAATCCGGAAAGATGGTTTGGGAAAATGAAACTTAACGAAAGTTTACAAAGATGAAGATTCTACCTTAAAGTGTATAGAATCTAACTAAAATAGAGTAAAAGTATAGGAAAGTATAAGATAGTTATACTTTCCTCAACCTTACAAATACAACGAAAAAACTTGTAACAAAACAAGTAACAGTAGTAAGTCTTTTAACCCAAAGAGAAGGGTATCCAACAATCTTAGATAAAGGTCCCTTGATTTATACTTTCAAGAAAGTCTGTCTTACCCACATCAGGGTAAGCCCTCGATACGAAGTTCGGAGTCTGTCTTGCTATCCCCGAAAGCCCTCAACTTTAAGGTAGTCGGCACCTCTGTCTTCCTATCCCCGGAAGCCCTTGATTGTACACAACAACAATCAGAGTCGCATAAAGAAAATCTAAACAAGAAGTTCAGTACACACAAAGCATTAAAGTCTCTCTCTCTAGAAATCACTTCAGTAGTATGCAATCTCTAGATTGATCAACTTGTTGTGGGCTATTTTAAACGAGCTTCTATTTATAGGCATGGATTCAATGGTCGGCTCCCTCCTCCAACGGTCATATTTTCCCTTGAATTTCAGAGAAACCTGTACACATGTCACTCATACAACGGTTAGTTAGTAATTGAAGCACAACATCATTTTATAATAAAACAAGTATAAGCAAAATATGGTAATATAACTAAAATTCAATATTCAGAGTGTAAAGAAATATGAAAGTTAAGAGTCAAACCAAAAATGAATCCAGAGTCTATAATACAAAGATATTAGGATTCTGTTTTCTAGGAATTCTGAACTTGAACTCTATAGAATTCCAGAGTATGAATTTCAAGGAAATTTGGATTCTGGATTCTCAGGAGTTCGGAACTAGAACTTACAAAGTTCAGAGTCAGAGTTCATGAGAATTTAGAGTCAGAACTCATAAGAGTTCTTATCCAGAATTCGTAATCAAAATTTGGAGTCAGAACTCAGAAGAGTTCGTATCCAGAATTCGGAGTCAGAACTCAGAAGAGTTCTATCCTGAATTTGTAATCAGAATTCGGATCCTAAAACATAATGTTTCATATCTAGGTATTTATAGAATTCTGAGGTTTTGGTTTCAATCAGAATTTTATACTTAGAAAAACTATGATTTGAACAACGAAAACATGATAAGGATAAATTTCCTTGGGGAAGGAAATTTTTCCTTATAAAATTAAAATAAAGGGTAAAAAGCGATTTTCCTTGAGATAAGGTGTTTGTGATTTTCAAAACAAGAAGAATGGTAAAGTCATAAGGAAACCTTAATGACTCAACAATCTCCCCAAGTATGAAGAAATGTAAAATTCATAAGGAAAACTGTATTGAATCAACATATTCATTATAGGAATCTTATGCATAAAGATAATTATTTAATATTTTAATATGTGTCTCAAAAGGACTCTTATGTATGATTATATAGCTCATACATAACATAATGTGACTTTTATGTTTCAGAGTCCTTTTCAAAAATTCAACTTCATTCCTTCAACTAACTTTTATATATCAAGGGCTATAGTAGAATAAACCTTACACAAATCAATCCATTTATCCATTTTAACTCATTTCAGTAATATTATAGAAGTTTTGTAGCTTTTAATATTTTCGATTTTGATTTTGATTTTGATTTCTTCAATAGGATTCTTGATTCTTCTCCTACAATGGTAATCATTTTTCAGACATTACCGATTACTGAGGTTATCTTCATATACATTAAATATTGGATTACTTTATAAAATCCTCTTGCTTAACTTTAAGAAATTATATAAAAAATATTAAAACAATAAATAAGTATAGGATTAATATTAATTAATTATAAAATTATATAATCAATAAAAAATCATAAATATTAATCATATTTTCAATAAATTCCAAAAATAACCAAAATTACAAAACATTATTAAATTCCCTAATTCTATATTAGTTATGGGGTTAATTGACATTGAAAAATAGAATAGAATTATGGAGATATTGGTTCATATCACCCCAAACTAAAACCATTTAACTCTTTGAAAATACAAGGAATTCAATCCCAAAATATCATAATGATAAGATTAGATGATCAAACCAAAAAAGAGAAAAAAACTAATTAATTTTTAATTAAAAATATCATGCTTTTTTAACAAGTACCACCCACTGACCTCTTCATTTCACTCAGGGTTTCAAACTTTAAATCCTTCCTAAATCACTACATGACTTACCTCACATGAAAATTTCAACCTATTCACTCTAGGAAAAATTTAAATACAATTATGCTCATTCTCAGAGTATATACGATCAAGAAAATTCTTAGAAATATTCTAGTTTATTTACTAGCAGAGAAAATTTGATAATAAATAGGACTTTCAATATGATGATTTTAGGTTCAAGGGATGATAGGTTTCAAATATGAAAATGTTTTTGGCAGAATAGAAGTTTTTAATCTCTTAAGCACATTAGATACTAAATTTTAGAAAGTTTATATTTAGTGATAGTAACTTAACTCATTAAATCATAAGAGAATCACTCTTAGCACCTATTACATTTATTATTTTGTGTGATTCATAACTCTAAAATGATCAGAATTTAAATCATTATAATGTATATATTTTTTCTATATATATATATTTTCTTTTTTTTCTTTTTTTTTCTCATATAAAAATTGGGAATCATGTATGGAAGTGATTAAAATTTATCTTTGGACACTACCTAATTTTTTTTAAGGAACCTCATACTCAGCCCCAAAATATGAGCTTCATCCCTAGAATTACCAAGAACATACCCTCTCCCCCCCACAGTTAACTGAAAATATAACATGAAATTCAAAAAATATATGGGCAGATAGGGATTATATCAAAATGAAATTTGAATAACCATGTAGGTAGTTCATTACTTCTATGTATTTAAGGAGGTTAAATGTAAAGGTGTCTAGAAAAGATGTTTATTACAAAAAGGGATTTTTCAGCTGAATGATGGCCTCTATTATACATAAAACACTTGAATACTATATCTTCAAATAAGAATCAAGGAAAGTTTTATCTTAAAAACATTACCTTATACTCTTAATAAAGGGATTATAAGGAATAATATGAAAAATTAAGCATAGAATGTCTCTCAAGTTGGGGATTATAAGTAATTGGATAGTCGATTCATGGATTAAATGGACATTTTTAGTCTATTTACAAGATTTCAATTCCATGATAGTAGAAAAAAGATTATTTTATCAATACTTTAAACATAGAAACTTAAAAAATTATTGATGTTTTTAAAATTATAAATGTATTTTCATTGGATAGGATGAAATTAAATCTCAAAATTTTTATATAAAGATACACACAAAAAAGTAGGAGGATTTTTCCATTTAACCAGGTTGAGATCCCCCCTCCCACACTTATCCATTTACTACCCCTATTTATTGTTAAAATATTATTATGGTATATTTACATGAAAAATTTTAATTAAGTATTAAAAAAAATAAGAAAAATGTGTCATCCTACATAATGGTTATTTTGGATTGAAATACCTTAATTGTTCCTTGATGTTTCTTATACTTTTCTCCCATGAAAAAATAAATAAAATAAGAATACAAGATAAATTTATATATAGTAAATAAGGAAAACATAATAAAAAATTAAAGGGAATGAAAAAGATTAAAAATATTTGAAAAAACTCCATAATAGGTGTTGTATTTTATGTTATCCATAACTGTATAGTCTTTAAATTATCCTCAATATAATGAATGATTTGGATTTTTTTAGAGAAACCAACACATATTTATTGCTATTTTTATATAAAAATATTTATTATTCTCTTTTTTGGATGATTTTTGTCAAATGGTGATGAAAAAATAAGCATAGGATACAAATTCTCTTCTAGTTTAGGTTCTATAATTGATTCTATAATTACGTGTAATGTTGTTACATCATCCTCATATGTAACAATGTGAAAATTAATTAGAACCAATATTATTTAATCAAATTTAACCATTAATTATTTGATATAATATTCTTCAACTTCTAAATTAGTACATTCACAAGATACATGTGTAAAATCTACACAGGAAGAAGCTATTAACAGTTTACTTTCCATAAAATCTAATAAAAACAATCTAATTTTCATTATTCTCCTTGTGTTGTATTGAGTTACAAACCATTTTTTATGGTTGGTAATTTGAAACAAAATATAGCTATTTGGTAATGTAGTTAATGTTCTTCTAGGATATCTTTAATAATGAAAAATTTGAGTGTATCTCCCTCTATGGATAAAGTTTTTTGAAATAATGTTGACTTTTCATCTTTAAAAGTTGTAGTTTCACATGATATTTCATTCTAATCAAATTAAAACCATTATTTTTCTAAAAACTATTAGTCTATTACACTCCAATTAATATTAAATACTTTTTAATTTCTTAATTTTATATTATGTTGAAAAAATAAAATTCTAATTCATTCATCAACTCATCTTATAAGGTTATTCAATAGAAACCGTCATGGGATAAGATACTCATTTTCATGAACTTTTTTTTTGAGATTTCAATTATTTTAATTCCTTCAAGTAAGTGGAAATAATTTTCATTTATTTACTCTCTTCTTGAAGAAATCTAAAATTTTGTTTCACTTGTTGTTTCAAAGAATCTTCCTTTATAGACTCATTGAATTGTTGATTAACATAACAATTATAAGAATAATCCCTACAAAAATCCTTATTTGAAATATTTTTTTATTTTTAGTTATTAATTTTTTTTGAAAAAATAGTGCGTGGAAGTAAATTTTAATCCCAAAAATATTTCCAAATTTAAATATAGATTTTTTATTAACCCCTTTCAATGTTTTAAACTATAAATGCATCATAGTTATGTACCATAGGTCAATCTCTTTGGGATACCACTCACAAAAACTATTCTTCTATTGTCCCAATTTATTATCTAACTAAAATATAATAATAAATTAAAACCTAAAATAGTGTTTTTTTCTAATGTTGTGTTTGTGAAAATTAGAGAGAATTTAAAACATGAAAATTAAATTCAACCAAAATGAAATTATAAAGAAAGAAAAAAAAATCCCTAGAATCTTCCAAACTCTTTCTTCATAGTATGTTTTAATTTCTCTAATATTACTCTATGATAATTTCCCAATGTATATATAATTAAACTTACTACCCTTGAATTTATAGATATATAATTCCATAAGATAAATTCAGTGTAATTTATACCATTATCTCTTTAGATTAAGTGAGGGAAAAAACCTCAAATGAGTGTGGATCATTTACTAAACCCACCAGTATATAACTAAATTCCAATCATCATAGGAGAACTAGTTCCACTGCTCAAGTGAAGGGTGATAATATAGATTAAGTATCAAGGATGAAAATATATGAACAAAAGATAAAGAGAACTAACACTAACCCCAACCTCAATCGACCATAAAATTCCCAGAAATTAAAATAGGGAAGAAGAGATATGGTGCATGGAATCTAGAAACATTCATATAGGAAGTGGACCTTGGGTTAGTCTATCACCATTTTTGATACTTGAGGGATTATAATATAAAAAATATAAAATAATGGGAATGAACATGAACATAGATGATAAAATTAAATTAGATTAATTGAAAATTAAAAATTAAAAGAAATGAAATATTTTATCTAATCTCATACATGGAACTGAAAACTACTCTTTCTTACATTCAAGTAATACCATATAATTTATATATTATTTTTCTTCATTCTTTTCAAATTCATGTGCTATTTCTCTCTTGTATACTTTCATCTTATCCACTTCTATTTGAATTTTCCAAGAGGGGTCATGAATTCCTTCCAATATTCTTTCTTTGAAATATATATATAATTTTTTATCTCTTTATAATTCAAGATAAATATCCTATAGACTCATCATAAAATAATTTCAGAGAATAAGGGGTTTTATTTTTAGTTTGAGACCCAATAAGTTTTAATTTAATATTCCATGTCTTTATTTACTCTACCAGTGGATAAATCACGACCTTTATATATCCTCAAAATTACTTTTATATATTAAAATTAACTACCAATATAAAATTATATTACTCTTATATATAAATTTGGGTCACAGGGTTTCTATTACATAACTCATGGAAGTGTTTTTGAGATATTTTAAAATTTATATTGTTGGAGGTGGAATCTTACTTATCAAATATTTCATCTCTAAGGAAAAGTAAAAGACCATTATATATTCTATTGAAGATTCGGGTTTACTCTTGTATATTATATGCATTAACTCCAAATTTTCCAAAAGATGGGAATTTTATGAATTAATTGTGATGAATTTTATGTATCAACCCATGTAGATTTATATATCTCAGTGGTGGAATTTATGTATTGAAATGAATTTTTCAGTTCATTAGTGCATAGTCAGAATGATTCTTATACAATTTGGTAGTGATTCTGATATCCCTTACATATGAGCTAAAGGAAACATACATATCCTGGGGTGAATTTAGAGTTTACTAAATTTCTTTCCTACTAATATTGAAAGAATCATATGTATTCAACCTAGGCCTCTTAAACATCCCAATACTTTTCTGATTTTCCAATTTGTGGATCAGAATGACTCTTATATATGAGTATATGGATCATATGTATCAAAACATAACTTTTATGTTGTATAATATTTTACCAAAATTCATTTTAATTCCTTTATCTAACTATTATATATCCAAGGCTCCAATAGAAACAACTTTATACAACTAAATTCCTTTTTCAATTTCATATAATTTATGTTATCTTCTAGATGTTTAAAAACCATTAGGAATCCATATTTTAATTTTGCTTCTGATTTCTTGAAAAGACTTATAGATGATGCTGCTACTACTATATTCATTTTCTAGACCTCAATGCTTCCTAAGTTTATATTCTAAGAAATTAAATCTATACATACTTGTAGGCCTCCTCAAGCTTATATTTTTGAAAATTTTCTAAAAAATATGAAAAACAAGGATTCAATATAGGCTTAATCCAAATTAATTCCAAAATGGTATGATCAATGAAAAATAATAAATTATAATATTATTTGAAATATATTAAAAAAACAAAGAAAAAATAAAAAATCTATTAATTTCCCTATTTTCATTAATTATTGTGTTAATTGACATTGTAAAATCAAATAAAAGTATTAAAATATTGGTTCATATCACATAATTCGATTTAAATTTAGGTTTATAGAAATATAATTATGAAAAATTAGTGTTTTGTATATAAAATTTTAAAACCTCACAAGAAATAATATTTTTATATAGTTATATAATGTAATAATATTTTAGAACTTCAAAATGAGGCTGATTTAATAAATAAGTAATATTTCCATAAGTATTGGATTGAAAAATTAAGTAAATATAAGATGTTATAAGGTCTCCCTCTTTTAATAATTTTTCAAAACTATCAAGTTCATGATGAAAATTTTATTTATTAAAAATTTGATTAATTCATAGGTTATATTTCCCAAGTCTCATGAGATGAAAATTTTGATCAACCTAAATTTATTAAAAAATGTAACCACCCAAGATTTTGTACACCTTAAATTAATACTATGTTCAATAGCTTGCTCCACACGCAACATAAAACTAAAATGAACCATGAAAGATTTATTATTAAAAAACTTAGAATAAGAAAAACTTTGTTAAATAATAAGTGATTATCATAAAATATAAAATGCATACAAAATATGATTAGGAACACTCAAAGTTTTTAAAAGGATTTTTCAATAAAAATGTTTTTCTTCATATATATTGAATTTTCATTTAAAATATACATTTATAAATTTTAGAATTTTAATTGTACATAATTAAATTCATTTTTTAATTCCATATAATAAATTTATATTAGGTTTAATTATTGATATTTTTTTAAAATAATTGATTTTTAGGTGAATAGTAAAAAATATTGTTTTTTCTAATACCATCGATTTTATGTCATTATCATAATAAAATAATGAATTAAAAGTATTTAAAACCATTTATAAATAAAAAATTATATTTATAAAATAAAAAAAATCATTTAAAATTATTATATTGATTTTATTAAACCCATGTGAAATGTTTTGGAAACTCAAGTAATTTTTTAATCCAAAAATAGTTTTATTCAATTATATTTGTAAAATTAATTTTAATCACTTTTAGAAATTAAATATGAAAAAATGGAATTCATATTTTATATAATTTTTTCATAATATTTATTAAGTTTAATTTCATTTTTAGGAATAAAATTATGATTACCAAGATTAAAATGAATGACAATGATAATAGTTAAACAATTATTTATAAATATTTTTTTAAATATTATATAATTTTTATCTAATAAAATAAACTAAGATATTCCCATAATATAATTAATATAATTTTTAAACCTATATATAAATATATTACCACTTATTAAATTGGTAATCAATACTAAATAATATTAAGAACACTTAATGGTAAAAACATTATTTTATAAAAAAAAATTATTCCATATATTAAATGTTTTAATTTAAAATTAAATTTAATATTATTTATAAATTGAATTTTATTTAATATAGGTTAAATTTAGGTTCATCACACCAAAATTTGGTAATATGGGCTATTTTATTTTTTCTGTAAAACATATATTTCTTACTTAAAAACTAGTTACCTAGGTAAAAATGAAAATGGTAAAATGTAAAAAACTTAATGGTAAATGACTTGAAAAATGTTTAAAACGTGTATTAAAATAATATTTAGAGGATTTATTGACCATATACCACCCCAAAATCCATTATCTATCACTTTTGGATCCATTGACACTTGAATAATGTCAATCTATTTTTGAAAAATAATATGTGTTCACAAAATTTCCCTTTTCTTCACATATAAAAGGGGAAAAATCCCACCAAAACATACCACACATATTTATTATAATTTATCCCTAAAAATATTAAATTTTTAACCTAATATAAAACCATATCATGTTCATAATCATCTGGTCTCAATTATTTATCTTATTTCCATCATTTCCAAGGAAACTTTCAGGAGAAAGTTCAAGGTCCCAACATGAGTCTTACTTAATCCTTATCCTTTTCCTCTTAATTTTTCACTTCCATAGATATACTTACCATAGTAATATAATGAAATAAGTGTCATTATTATACTTATTTGTTATTATATTAATGTAATAAACCTTATTTATTCCATCCCATCTGCTTAGAAAGATAAATGAATGATGATCATGTGTTTGTGCGGACTATCACCTCCATGAAGGGGCTTGCTTTATTTTCCACCACCACCAATAATAGATTAATTTAAAAATTTATTTAATCTAAAAAATTATGTTTATAACAATATTAATACAATATAAATATAATATTGTACATTCTATAAGTTATATTAATAATAAATGATCATATTAAACTTAACCACCTAAAATGAACATGTCAGAGTACCCTTCCTAATTTGAGCTCATTTTATGTAAACCTATATAACTAGATAAATTTTATCATAGCATAATAATAAATTAAATACACCCCTAAAATTATATATATTATGGGGTTTTCTTCAACACCCTTAACCATGGTTTACCTACCTAAATAATTATATTAAAATTAACTGAACCACCTCAAATGACCCACATAAGAAAAAACTATATAATAAAAAAGTAGAATATGATCCTAAATGGTCTTTAATAGTTTAAATATATATTAATAATGTTAATAATAAGGAATATAATAAACTTAATTTTATTATTTATGAATTTAGGTGCATGCCTAGATCGAATTAGGAACAAGGTAAGACTTTGTTATCTTAAATTACTTTCCTTGAGATGTATTTATATTATACACCTAATATTGATTATATGGTGTACATGATGCCTATTTTATTCAATAAAAAAATAAATCTCTTTTATTCATAGTTTTATAAGTTTAATTTTTTGATCTCACTCAATCAAGGGGTTTCTATTTAAATTTCACTCAAGTAGTGACAATTTTCTTGACTCAAAATATTTCCCTCCGAGTCATAAGTTCTCTTCTGAATTCTGATCTTATAAGCCCCCTTTATCCTTATAATTCATTCTAAATATAATATTTTTTATTTTTATCTGGGGAAGTTAATTATTTTTATTTATATCATCTTCCTTGATGAAATACCTTCTCAAATAAAATTTTGATGTTTGGAAGAATAACTTCCATTCCTTCCAATGAATATTTTTCTCCACATCCATATTTTCCTTATAGAAAAAGTTATCCTCAATTTTTGGTAAATATAATATAGATTATTTTATAAAATCCTCCTAATTAATTTTACCTAATTTCAAAAGGTAAATCTAATACTCTTTTTATGTTATAGGTTTTCAAAAAGGTATTGAAAAAAAAATTAAAAATGTTTTCCATCCTTTGAAAATAAAACTCTTTATCTCTGACTAATAATTTTTTATATACATCCTTTATGTATTTTTCAAGACTCTATTATTGTATATTTATTGAAATGTGATAATTTAATATATCTAAAAATGTTTCTTTATAAACTTTTTGAAAATGAATTTTCAAAAGAAACCAGTGAGTTTGTTTCTTAGGATTTCTTTATAAAATATAGAAAAGAAAATTAATTTAAAAACTTTTACACAAGAATAGATTTCCCATAATTTTAAAAACTCTCCCATGTTTCATGGTTTTAAAAATTAAATTATTTTCTAATTATTCTATGAGTATTAATTAAAAGGGATTTTATATAAATAGTGTTATTTCATCATGTTTTCAAAGTAAAATTCTATTATTATTCTAATATTATTCCTCAACTACCCATTGATTCTTTACCTATGCTTTCAAAACATGAGAAATGTTAAAACTCTAAGAGAAATGTCCCATATCTACCTTTTTATTTCCTAATAATCTTTGATGTATAACTATAATTTTATTCTAATTCATTTCCTTTATAAATACCCCATTTTTATTCTTTTGAGCGAAGGGTGTTCACTTAGTTACTCAAACATCAGTTAATTGGGGAATTATTGACAAAACTGTATAACCTTTATCTATATAGTGTAAATAACATGTGTTATATTATTCTAAGGGTATTTAACTATATAGATACTTACTTTAATTGAAAACCCATTTATATTCCATGGGTTTATCATGCTTATTGATAGGAATATTTTATGTAAATTATTCCATTTGAAAGGGATATTGAACCCATTTACTTTCCAATTTTTTTTATAATAAGTGATTGATTTTTTATGGAACACATATTTAAGGATGATGATGGATGGGGTTATATATCACCGTATAATTAATTAGTAAATTTTATATCTCATGAGATCAAAGGGTATATGGGAGGATTTAATATAGTCTAAAGGGTGCCTAAGAGTTCTATCCCAAACCCAAGGGTAATCTAGAGGATTATCCCAATCTGAAGATGGTATATGAGTGATTATCCCAATACTACTATGTGATGAATATCTTTGTGGGTATCCTTGACATATCATTTTTATGATTATTTTTGTACCATGACTTATGAAACATGATTTATGATCTATTTTTTATTGGGTATGATTTTTTTATGTATCCTGATTATACCCATATGCTCGTATTATGCTCAACTATTAAATTTGATTGTTCTTGCTTATGTTTACCATTATAGAGCATTTGAACTCACCCGTTTCTTATGTTTCCTTTCCCTAGGTTATCAATATATATATTACTTGTGGGAATTCTAAAAATAAGTCTAGAGGAGTTTGATTATAGAAAAATGTTCACATGTGTTGAAAAATAATTTGGTTATGTAAATAGTTATAAAAGACACTAAACCAAAAGTTTAATAATTTGTTTTTGATTACTATTATATTTAATTATAATATGAAAATTTTGGAATTTTAGTTTATATAATATCACTTGGTATAAAAGTTAATTTGTAAAAGTATGTGTTTTTAGCACTGAACCCAATAGTGTAGGTTTGGGGCACCTCAATTGGTATCAAAGGCGTGTTTAGTTTTTTTATAGATTAGTTTAGTCATTTTTTATTAATATAAGAGAAATTTTGTGAAAACCCTAAGAAAATTATATGAGATAAGTCTAAGTATATGATAAAATCCCAAAATTTTGTTAAATTAGAGATTGTGTGGTTCTCCTAGAAATCACATCTCTATCTGGATAATATTAGTGGATGTAGACTCTAGCACATATTTACCTAGGCATAATAACGATAAAAGGGTGGATTAGATTTTAACTAAATCATCTCCTGGTGCATTATAAAGTGGCCTAACTTCACACCTAGTTTGACACTATCAGGGGATATGATATATTTAATTCATATTATCTATAATGAACTATTAATAAGGATCTGAGTAAGATGTTAACTAATTAGGTTAGAGAAACTAATATAAAAATGAACATGGATAACCAAGGATTGAACAAAATGAGTAATATATTGAACCAAAAGTATTTTAAGTTAAATATAAAGGTGTCATAGGGGAAGGCATATTTATATTAATGTTTTTATATTCACATTTTAAATATTATCATAAGCATTTTTGTTTTTATATTTTTTTGAAATAGGATCACATAAATAAAGTAGATAAACGTATCTATCTATTAACCATTGTGTCTTATAACATAATGATGGAGCATAATAAAATGGTTTAGAATCCTAATATATGCCTGTTATACCTAAGGTAGTGAGGTTTATGTATTAATAGAAAATAAAACATGATAATCTTAGATATTTTTATTAGTGAGTGATATTTATCGATGATATTATCTTATATTATAAAAGTTATGAGGATTATGTGAGACATATAAGGATTCTTATTTATCAGTTTTCCCTTAAAGGTTTGGAATCATATCTTAAATTCTATCAATAAATTTTAAAATTGATTTTATAAAAGATTATATTTTTTGGAATAACTATTAAAGTAAACATGATTGAGGTGTGGATAACCCTTAGGTTTAAGAGTAAGATTGATTTTTAGAAAATTGAGTTAGATAATATTGATAACCTTGGAATTTATCATGGATATAATATAAAAGTTATCCATGATATTTTTTATTAATTTTTTCTCATTTTGGGGATTATGATATATATTGACTAGTGTGTAACTTTATAAACTAGTGGTTACTACATTTGAGGGTTATATTTAGAGTTAATTTTTGAAGGAATATATAATTTTTATATGGTTTAATGTATTGATGATTCAAAGGGTTTTATAAAAGTTATTCTATATAGAATATTTTTTAGAGTGTATACATACTGGGGTACATGATTATATAAATGATTAATGTTGTTTGGGGAAGTATGAGAAACTTGAAAGAGATTAAGAGGTCCAGGTAGATGTCATATTAAAGTTATATCCCTAATGATAAATATGTTAAGAATAACAACACCTACTTTTATTAGTGAGTATTAATTAAAATTATGAGGAATTAATTTATTTATGTGGGTTAGAATGCAATGTCTTCAGATTTTTTACCATTTAAATTAATAATATGTTCGATAGCTTGATCCACACACAAAAATGAACTAAAAATATTCATGAAATATTTATTAAGAAAAAGATTAAAGAATAATAATATACCTATAGTAAATAAAAACATATTATAATCAACTATAAAATATATACAAAATGTGATTAATAACACTTTAAGTTTTAAAAGGTAATTTTTTAATAAAAGGAATTTACTTTATATATTTAAAATTTTATTTAAACATTTAATTTATAAATTTTAGAATATTAATTTTGAAAAAAGATATTCATTTTTTAATTCCACATAAAAAATTAGCTTAGGGTTAAATATTAATATTTTTATAAAATAATTTATTTTTAGGTGAATATTAAAAAATATTGATTTGGCCAATACCATCTTTTTTATGAAATTATCATAATATAAGAATTAATTAAATTTTTTAAAAAATTTCTATTTAAAAATATTATGTTTAATTTATTAAACCTATGTGTAATTTTTTTGAAACTCAAGTAATATTTTACTCTAAAAACTATTTTTATTCACTTATATAGAAATTTTATTTCCATCACTTGTAGAAATTAAATATAAAAAAATCATTTCATATTTCTTATCAATATTTTCATAATATATAATAATTTTAATTTAATTTTGGGTTATAAAATTATGATTACTGAGATTAAAGTTAATAACAATGATAACGGTAAAACTGTTATTTTTAAAGAATTATTTTATTAATATTATGTTATTTTTATCTGATAAAATAAATTAATATCTTCTAAAAAATTAAATTAATATAATTTTTAAACATAGACATAAATATATTATCACTCTTTCATTTGGTAATCAAAACTATATAAGATTAAAAACACTTAATGGTAAAAACAATATGTTCTCCAAAATAGTTTTTATATATATGTATTATGTTTTTATTTAAAATTTAATTTTATATTATTTAGATATTTAATTGAATTAAATAAAGGTAATTTTTTTAGAACACCCAAATTTGGTAAGAGGGGTTATTTTATATTTTTTTAAAATATATATTACTTAGTTAAAAACTAATTACCATGGTAAAAAAATGAAAATAGTAAAATGTAAAAACCTAATATTAAATATCTTGAAATGTGTTTTAAAAAAGTGTTCAATTGGTAGGTGTAGGATTTCTCAAAATTATCCTACCCCACACTCCATTATTTCCCACTTCTGAAGCCTTTTACCTTTGAATAATGACATTATATTATTGAAAAACAATGGGTGTTCAAAAAAGTTCCATTTTTCACTTATTAAACAGGAACACTTCCACCACTTCATACCATAGCTATTATTTATGATTTCAACCTAAAAATATTCTATTTTTATTCTACTATAAACCTCTATTAGGTTCATAGTCCTCTAGTCTCAATTAGTTATCCTAATCCTTTTATTTACAAATATACTTTCAAGAGAAAGTTCAAGGTCCCAATGTGAGTATTACTTAATCTTTATCCTTTTAATTTTAGGTTTACACTTCCAAACCTATAATTACTTATAAAACCCCAATTTGAGGTATTTTACTAGTTTATTCTATATTTTAAGTAATGTAATGGTTGGGTTAGGCCTTAGTAAGGTTATAGATTTCTTTAAAATATTTTAAAGTTGATTTGGAGGGAGAACAATTTGAGCATGGTTAGTGGACACCGTGAAGATTCCCCATATAACCATGAAATATATAGATGGTTATTATAGGTATAAAAATTATTGGTATGGAATTTGGATAAACTATATGATAATCGCGAGGCTTTGAAATATTCAAGAAAAATCATATTTTCATGGTTAGAAAATGTA
The DNA here is from genome assembly GCA_963277665.1 of Viscum album. Taxonomy (NCBI): domain Eukaryota; kingdom Viridiplantae; phylum Streptophyta; class Magnoliopsida; order Santalales; family Viscaceae; genus Viscum; species Viscum album. Next base: position 957,970,797 of record OY728128.1, on the reverse strand, counting down.
TTATCAAATAGTGTGGATCCTTATAATGAGAACAATTAATTTTTTTTTAAAAAATTAAAGACCTAAAACATATTATAAAACCCTAATTATTACTCCTCTAACATAGGATCTTGAATTATAGTAATTACCTAGTATATTTTGGTTATCTTCTTTTTTTATGACGATTGATTCCAATGGATCCGAGAGCATTGGATCCAGAAAATTGAAGGCAAGATACTCATTTTTCATCACCCTCCTTGATTCTCCCATTTTCTCTAAGAGGAACCTTAGATAAAGTCAAAATTTACTAAATATATTTGTTATAATTTTTTTATTAATTATATTTGTAATTTATTGAAGGAATGGATTAGAAATCCCAAATATTTACAATCATGGGAGAAATGTTCATGTCGAAGACTTCAGAGGTAGGTGGCTTCTCTTATTTTTCTACTTTCTCCTATAAGGAAAGGGGTTTTTATTTTATAAATAAATTTCTTATGGTTTTATATGGAAAATTATTATTAAATATCCATTATAAATCTCTTTTCTTGGCTGGTATTACAAACTAGTATTGTGTGTGATACCCATAAGTTGTTCGATTAAATGATTTAATAAAATTGGTTTAAAAAATAATGGTTTTGAATGTGAAAAATTAGAATGAATTTGGTGAGTGTATGTTCTTATGAATATGGGTAGTAGTATGTGGTTGAAACATGGTCAGGATGCTAATCTTTTAGAACATTAGATTTTTCCACTGAGTAATGACATGGGACTAGAGGGATGAAAACCACTCGTGAGTTGGACTGCCCAGGAGTGGCCTTCAGGTAGTGGTTTCATTGGTTATTGTTATATACTGGTGTGTGGATTCATTCCATGGGTGTGTTTTTAGTGTGAGTTATTTCATTACCTTATGATATATATATATATATGTGTGTGTGTGTGTGTGTTGTAAACTAGTTTTCATGCTTATGACTATATTTTATTTTAAATAAAATGTGATCTAAAATGTCTCTTATTTTAGTGACATTTGGGGGAAGACTTGGGGTTTACTAACTAGGTTGTATACTCAACCCTAATATATTCACCATGGTACATATATATCTTTTTTTTATCATGATATAGAAAAGTTTAAGGTTTTTTATTTTACTAGTAGATTTGTGTGATACAATGATCTTGGATGTATAGAGTTGGATCTTGGGTTGGCTATCAAGTCTTACCATTTATAGTAGTGCCACCTTGGAAACTTGTTTATTTTTATCTTGAGTACTATTTACCTTGAGTCTTATTATATTTAGATTGTATAATTTTTTTTCACTTATACTGTTACTTTTATCGTCTCTTGGTTATACATTTGGAGTTATTTTGGTTTTGTTTCATGAATCATATTATTCTATTTATATTTTATTCATTTATAGGTAAATAGTACCCCTTGTTTTGGACCACCCTTATTGCATGAACCCTTATTGCATGAACAACCATGGAAAAGTCACACTGAAACCATATATTGTTCCAGTGTATTTGAAAAATAGTGTCCACCGTGCTGATAAACTCCATCATTTTGGCTTCCATGGTAGTAGCATGTCTATAAGGACCATAGTTTCACGCCACCACATCCCCCTGGTGGTCCTTGAAAATTACCCTGAAGCCTAATGGTCCCAGGTTTCCCTTAGAGGCCCCATACCTGTTTCATTTTTACCACCCACTAAAGGGGGAAGAACATAGAACCTCCATCATTCCACTTGGTTTGGGATAAAAACATGCAACCTTTAAGCACCTTATAATCATTAATTCCCTAACTGAGGTGATGTAGTGCTCACTGATCATAGAGTTGGCATTTTATATGGCCACAATAATGCTGATAACTGCAGTGTTTTCATGGAACCTTTCTTGGTAGTGTATTGTATTTTTGTGGGATTTCCAGACAACATGTAAAACTTTAGCATAGGCCACTTGAATTAAGGCATTAAGATACTTTGATTCTGGACTCAGAACATAGAATGTAGAAAATTCATAACATAAGTAGTGCTAGGAAGATTCAGCTCAAAGATGGAGTAGTGGAGAATGTAGTTGCACCTGAACCACAGGTGAACCCATAACATTTATAGATTATTTTAAAATCAATACAATATGTAGACAATGGGAATAAAATTGGGTAACTAAGTCATACTAATCATAAATTATATTTTTAGAAACAAAATAGACTGATTTTTAGGGGGATTCGAGAACTTGACAAGTAGAGACATGACTTAATATGATAAATCAAAATTTGGATTTCCTTGGAATTTTAGATTATGTAAAGGTGAATATATATATATATATATATATATTCTAGAGGATCTCATGCGGAAATAGTTGGAATTATATTTTCAATCTAAACTCAACCAATTCATTACTTGGATAGGATTTGATGAATTGTTCAACAAACAATTTTATTTTCATCCCTTCAAAGTAAACAAAATGATATATTTCTTTATACTAAAGCAAAGAAATCTTACCATGATATAAAACACAACTATTTTTATGAACTTAGTTATCTTTTCTCTAGAGGTATCAACAATCTCACATATGAAGGCACATATATTCAAGGCAGGTCTATAACTAGATATTCATTCTAGGGTGGTCATGTTCTTGATCGATGATAATATAGACATGATCAACATGGAAACTGTGGCCGGAAGATACATAGTTAGAAATTCTAGTAGAGTAAACACCTTTATATTCAATGAAAAGGGTGGAAACTCAAATTCTAGAAACAAGAGGATGAGGGAGACCAATTCCCATGAAAGTAGAGAACCAAAAAATAAGAACATCATCCAAGTCTCTTTCCCACCACATCAAAGTATGGAACAAAGTTTTTTCCAATATGAATCAATTATGCATATGAAAAGGGTTTATATAACACAAACCAAATACTATCACAAAAATTTCTATAAAAGATATCTCAACCATTATAATACAAGACCCATAGATCTAATAGGAGAATATGTATTGAATTAGTCTCAGATCTCTCATGTTCAACCAAGGTGGTCTCGTCTAAATAGTTCTCACCCTTAGAGTTAATAATCATAATATTATTCTAGGTAATCCTTGTTAGTCTAGATAGAACTACCAAAACAAGGAAGAAATGAATAAATAGTGGTATTTTAATGATAATTATATGGGGTTGAGCAGAAAATCATAGTTAAACAACCGGGTCCCTCGATAGTGCAAGATACCCTTCATATGAACTATACTCTAATGCAAGTATTGTTTGATACTATCACATCACAATATTTTATTTATTTACATGTGGTAAATCAATTGGGGTTTAACATGGAAATTATTCCTCAGGTATTAATAATAAAATACACATTCCCTAGTGGGAATATAGAGGATTAAAATATACTGCATGACTTATTACCATAGACGTGGTCAAATTTTTATGGGAGTTTATAACCTTGGAAATGGATATCTTTGATTTTATCTTTCTAATGGACTTACTAGTGTAATTCAAAGAATATATTTATTTTTACACCCCTATAAGTAACCTTCGTATCCCCAGATGGTGTTTTTCAATTATTTTAAGGGGATTGGGATATGAATGCTGGTAGATTAGGGTCTTTGGTGGTAGTAGATGGAACTAAATATTCATATTTTTCAATAATTACTTTGGGTACTATCAAAGAAAATGGGACTAGGAGTAATCATGGTATACTAGAACAATAACCTAATGTATTTCCATAAGATTTATTTAGGCTACCACATGAAAAAAATAGATTTTCTATCAATATAATTCCCATATCGAGTCTTTTTTCTCTACCATCATATAAAATGAAACCAACTGAACTATATGAATTAAAGGACTAACTGGAAGAACATGAAATAAATGGATTCATTAGACCCAACACATTTCCCTAATATTCTCCATTCCACTTCATAAAGAAGGAAAATGGTTTGATTTTTTTTTATGTTTTGACTATGGTAAATCGAATCTGGTTATAATAAAAAACCATACCATATTCCTCAAATTTATAACCTTTTCTATCAAATGGAGGGATCCAAATGGTTCTCCAAAATTTATCTATGGTCTGGCTATCAAAAACTCTGAGTTATAAATGAGTATATTATGAATATGAATTTCATAAACCATTATAATCACTATGAATATATAGTCATTCCCTTTGGACTAATAGATGCACCCTATTTTTCATGGATTTAATGAATCATATCTTGCATAAGTATCTAGACCTATTTTTCATGGTATTTGTTAATGATATTTTGGTGAAATCATGAAATAAAAATAATCATGATATATACTTATAGATTGTATTGAGTGATTTTTTATAGCACTGAATTTATGTTAAATTCTCTAAGTGTGACTTTTGGATACAACAGGTATATTTTCTTGGGTATGTAATATTTAAAAGTGTCATATCAGACAATCCTAAAAATATTGAAGCGATTATATCTTAGAAACCACCTAATAATGTCTTTAAGATATTAAGATTTCTATTAATAGTAGGATATTATCATCTATTTATCTACGATTTATCAAGACTCACCACTTCTATGACTAATTTTACAAGGAAAGGCATTCCATTCAAATGGAATAAGGATATCTAGAAATCCTTTCAAGATATTAACAATTAGATTACTTTATCACCTATCCTTATCTTTCCAGAACTAGAAAAAGGCTATGTAATATATTATGATGCTTTTAGATAAGGATTAGGATGCTTTCTCATGAAATAAGACCATATTGCAACTTATGGATCAAGATAGTTGAAAACTCACGAAAACAATTATTCAACCCATGACCCAAAGTTAATTGTGGTGGTCCATGCACTAAAAACATGGATCCACTACCTATTTGGTGAAATTTTTTCCATGTTTTTGGATCATAAAATCTTGAAACATTTGTTTTCTAAAATGAATTTGAACCTAAGAAAATTATAATGTATGAAATATTTACAAATATTTGATTTTGACTTGTTCTATACACAAAGAAAAGGAAATTTAGTGGAATATTCTTTGAGTTATAAGTCATATAACAAGGAAATTAGATAGTATAATGACCAGTGGTATATAATGGGAGTAATTGCTAACATGCATTTGAATTGTATGGAATATAATTAGAATGAATTTTTATTTACGATTAATATAATTCCATATTTAGTGAGTCTAATCATAGAAGATCAAAAACCAAACCCAAATTTCCTTTATATGAGGTTAAAAACCAATGGTGGGGAAACCATTGATGTTTTTATTGTTGATATAATCTATGTTTTATACTTTTGGAATTGAATTATAGTTCCTTCATTATGCCAAGAACAATGTATATATTATTTTCACCATTCAAAATAGGAAGTTCACCTAGGAATTAAAAATATTTAAAGGGAAGTGAAGACCCATTTTTTTGGTTGGGTATGAAATAGAAATTGGATGATGAAGTTAATTTCATGAATCAACCCAAAATACCCCCATAAATTGGTACCCGACTTAATCCGTCACATGCCTAAAGGGTGTTCTCAATCCTCATGGGTTGATGACTAGCAACTGGGAATCAAAAATAACTAGAGGGAATAATTTTTCCTAACCTAAAAATAATAACATGGCATATTCATACATAAATTAAAGAAACAATGTAAGGAAACCAGAAGAAATATATTACATAAATAATAGAAAGAAGAAAAAACAATACATTTTCGAAAGTATCTAAACAAAATCCAAGGTGTGAGTACAACAACAAAGGGAAATACCCAAAATGAGAAATAGTTACTTAATATGATAAGAGGATTTCATCATAGTATCTCACCACCAGCTACCCAAGACCAGATAACTAAAACCTCACTACCTCGCTACAAGGTCATACCTTTTCTTGCTTCAAAATACATAACCGGGTCTATACACTATCAGATGGGTGTGTAGGGTGTGATATAACATGATCAATAGGACCCCAACTAGGTGTTCCATATCAAGTCTCTATATAATAATATGAACATTCTCAAATTTAAGTAAAGCAAGTCATGATGACCCATTAAACAGTTTTTATATCAAAATCATGGTAAAACATTTCCCCCTTTTCCATAGTTCTAAAAAATATAGGAACAATGGTTTTAAAACATATAACATATATATAAAAGTAAGTAATAAAAGCTCAAATATTACAAGATCAAGAACATGTAAATCATTCCAAGGATCTATGTAGGCCAAGATAGCTAGAACACTTGTACCAAAACATAAACAACCATGAGCATCAAGACACTAGACATTTTCAATGAATCTAGGGAGTAGAGGAACACCACATAAAGTGAAACTACCAAAAATGTCTAAAAAATCCCTAGGATAGTTAGACTAGGGAGAAGAGGAACACTCCATGAGTGAACCCACCCAATAGTAACAACAGATGAGGCCTATTTCTAAAGAATCCACATAAGTAATTAAGGATTTCTATGTGCTAAATTTTAAAAATAATTTAATCAAAAAATTTATTTGAAAACCATTTCATAAATTCATTTCAAAATTCTTTAAAATTACCTTTTATTTTACCAAAAATGGGGTAAAAAACACATTTTATCAAAAACCTATTTACACACATACAAATTAATAAATCATTCCAATTCATTTATAAAAAATTTATAAAACCAGATCATTCAAGGTTCATCTAATACAGACTAGATATGTAACCTTCTACCTCAAGCTTAATTCATACACACCCGCAATGAGATCCACCAACACCAAAAATAATTCATGGACAGCAAAATATTCTCTGAAAGGAAACAAACTCACTACACTAAGACTAAAAAAATGACCAACCATTGGAATAAAATACCATAATGAATCTAGAATAATCACACAAGAACCAATATGTGATCAATGTATTCTATAAACGTGGACCAACACCACTTTCGTGAACATTATAAAGGAAGAAGAAGAAAGGAAACTTACTAGGAGAGATGAAATACAACCACTATGGTGATCAAGCACCGAATTATGTGATCTAGAAAGAGAGAGATCACAAAAAAAACTCTTTTCATAGCCCTAGGGTTTGAGGAGAGGCATAAACATTGAAATAATGAAAAGTGATTAGATGCGTAGTGTATAAAACCTACAGGTTGTGTGGGATTCATGACATAAATTCCATGATTTTATTGTATACTAAAAAGGTGTTTACTTGGATAAAAAAACAAAATTAACCATTTCATGATGTGTAAATGTTCCATGGATTGTAATTTTTTCACACTTTGAACCAGACTCCCATCATCTACATGAAAATGGATTCATCTCATGTAACCAGTTCATGACGTGAATGTTTCCAGTAGGTTGTGCACAATACAAGTTTTGAAAATAATCCCTAAATAAACTCCAATGCTATAAAAACCTAAAAACACACTCTTAAACATTAAAAGATACATATGTTTTTACTAGGATGTTACAGACTTCCCACCATAAGAATTTATATCATCGGGAAGTCATGTGGAAAAAGGGTGCTCTAAAAAAAGGTAAGGCCACAAATCCCTTACTAATATTTCATGCTCCCATGTATCATGAGAATCTAATCCATGCTGTCATAACAATATAAAAAACAAGATAGAGTTCCCATGTAATAATTTCACCTGAGAATCAGTAATATCCATTATCTTATCTACAACTAAAACATCTAGCTCCAATTCAATGTCTTCCCAACAAAGAGCATGATAGGGATCAGGATGGTACTTCCTACAAAAATATATATGGAAAAAATCATGAATACCTAGAAAATGATTAGGTAATTCCAACCAATATGAATGCTACCCAAGACACTTAGTGAAATCAAACATTCTAAAATATTTGGGAGCCAAATTTCTCTATTTTAAATCTGACAGTGACCCAATCAAGGAGAAACTTTCAAGAAAAATCGGTCACCTATGGAAAAATACAAATGAGTGCATCAATAATACACATATGATTTCTTCCAAATTTTCAATTTAACTAGACTCTAACATATATCTTGAATCCTCACTGATGTTTCCTAAATGATACTTAGTTCCAAGAGACTTTCCTCAACCACATATTTCCAATAAAGAGGCAATATGTATGGACAACCCTACAAATCCATGAAGGGATCCATTATGAATGATGACTAATAACTGTTTTTATAAGAAAAATCAACTTGTCCCAGATGGATATCCCAAAACCCACTAAAATCCAAGACAAATATATAGAGTATATCCTCAAGGACCTAAATATCATGATCTATCTAACCATCTATTAATGGATGATAAGCTGTACTCAACCTAACATATATCTCCATCACCTCTTGGAGAGTTTTCCAAAACTAGGAGGTAAAACTAGGATCCCAATATAAGATAATAATAAGGGGAACCCCATGTAACCTCATAATCTCCGATACATATAGATTACTCGAGTATTCCACTTTATTGGTGTCCATGATTGGTATGAAACGAATAGACTTCTTCAACTGATATACCACCATCTAGATATAATCATTCCCATACAAGGTCTATTTTAATACAAAAAGGAAATCATGGAAAACTTTTCATATTTATAAACTAGCACATAAAGAGTTTGGATAAAACCAAAAGTTTTAGATGTTATACCTTTAATTATTGGTAGGATTAACATTGGAAAATATAATACACAATGTAATGATTCATACCAATCCACTAAAAACATCACCTCATGTTGTAATGCATCTTCATAGTTCATAGATGAATGAACCATGAATAACTATGATATTCATACAAAAACAATATCCTTATAGATGTTGGGATGAAAAACTAATCCCCAAAGTGGACAATACAATTAAAAGGGAGAGACAAACTCAAAATGGTTTCCCCACCATATAGGGTTTCTGGAATTGCCCTGAATTCATCATCTTATAACTAAACCTGTAGAATAGAATCAAGGAGATATGATGATAACTAAATACTAGTCAGAACCATAATTCAAATATCCTCATAATAATCTAGATGCAACTAAGAGAAGATCTCCATTAGGTTCTACTCTTCCTTTGATTCCAAAACAACATGCAATGGAACTTTCCTACTGAGAGTGTCTACAATGAAATTACCATTCCCCAGGGTGTAGGTGATGTCAAAGTCAAATATCTAAAGATATTACAGCCACTTACTCTATTCTATATTCAATACTTTTTATATAAGATATGCCTCAGACTCTTATGGTTATAAAAGACTATGATCCTCTCCCCAAAGAGATAGTACCACCAAAATTTAATCATATGAATTACTTTATAAATATCTGAATCATTAGTGGGGTAATTATTATCATATGGTTGAAGATAATTAGATCCATATGCCACAATATGATCATATTGCATAATAATTCCACCCAAACTAGCACCAGAAGCATCATAGTATACCACACACCACTTATTGGGCTCAGGTAAGATCAGAATAGGTGTTGCTGTCAGAAGTTGTTTCAGTTCATCAAAAGACGAATGAAATTTCATATAACATGTGAAACTCACTCCCTTCTTGGTAATATTATTCAAGGGAGATGAAAAATTCAAGAAATACTTTATGATTCTCTAATAATATCTCGAAAGACCAAGGAAGAACTAAATATTGAATACATTACATGGATCCTCCCATGAAAATACAACATTCACCTTCTCAGGATCAACTAATAATCTATGTTTAGAAATCACAAGCCCCACTAACTTCACTTCTTGGATATATAAATTTCATTTTGAAAGCTTTCTATAAATATGATTATTCCTCAATATTTCCCAAACCATTTTTAAATGGTTCTCATTCCCATGCTTAGATCTTGAGTATACTAGAATATCATCCACAAATACAATGACAAATTTCTTGAGATACTAATAGAATATCCAGTTCATAAAATCCATAAAAATTATAGGATCCTTAGTCAGACCAAAAGGCATCATAATATATTTCTAATGTCCATACCTACTATTAAAAAATAAATTTAGTATATCAGACTCCCAAACTATGAGATAATGATAATGTAACTAAATATCAATCTTCAAAAACAACTTTTCCCATTTTAACTAATCAAATAGATTATCCACACAGGGTAAATGATATTAATTATTAACCATCACCTGGTTTAACTTCAAAATAATCCACACACAATAGAAGTGAACCATCATCCTTCTTGGAAAAGAGAATTGGGGAAACCCAAGGTGAAACACTAGGGAAAAAAACTTTCACCATTAGATAATACAACTAAATATTGATATCTTTCAGCTCTATGTGTTCTTTATAATGAGAGGGAATCAATATCAGATACGTATCTATCACCAGATAAATCACAAACTTTACCTCCCTCTATAGAGGAAGAGCAGATAAGTCATATTGTAAGACATTAGGAAAATACCTAACAACCAAGGTAAGATTACCAATAGGACAAACGTTATTAGGATCAACTACAAAAACAATATATAACTAACTCTTGAGCTCTGGGCAAAAAGTTCCTACACAATGAGACCTCGGATCCCACTCTCCTTGAAATACCATAGATCACTCATCGGTAGCAAGGAATGAGACATGTCGATGATATCAACCAACCTAATCATTATGAGCGATAAGCTAATCCATCCTGATGATAAAGTTAAATATATCTATATCAAAAAATAGGAAATACTAGACTAATTTTATATCATCTATCAATAGAAAAAAATAAGGACCTTAAAACCCATACTCTTTCCTCTTACCAAGTTGTGTCACTAACTCTATAAAAATGGTCATGAGCTCCATTTTAATTTTAAACATATCAACGAAAAGGGAAGATATAAATGAGTAGGATTCACCTATATCAAATAAATCACTTGTTACAGATGATATAATAAAGATGGAACCTCTCATAGTCATAGGTCCCAAGTCAATTTCCTTTGGAAACCCATCCATTGTGTGAAGGTGATTCACTCTGGAAGCCTATGGCTAGATCCATATAGAATTAAAAGTGTTTAACTATGTTTTATTAGACTTTAGACCTGATGATCCCTAACCCTAACAAGGAATAGAAATATCCCAATAGAATCATTATAGATGGCTATAGTGTCCAAAACCATTGCTTATATTTATAGGCACATAACAAGAATGTTGAGTTTTATGAACTTTCCACACTAATAGAATGTTAGGGTCATACTACTATCTATAAATGATGATGTTTAGGAGTCCCACTATTGATAACCACCTCCGCCACTCCTACAATGCCCAGTCTAATTCCTCTTTATTCTAAGTGCACCAATGAAGCTATCACTAGGTTGAAGATAAGGGACATAATGGATAATATTTCATGTTGTGTATATTTCTACCATCTTTTCATTTGTATGAATATTTAGTATAAATACCTATGATATGATATATATTCAAAAACCCTATAGGTTCTTATGGACCTTTAACAGATCATTCTTTAATACCTCAGGAGAAAAACAATCTAGCTCCGTGAATTAATTGGTGTACACCGACACCAAATGATGTCCCTATTATAAAGAGAGTAATTCCAAATACTTTTCCATAATCATATAAGATGGATAAAATTTATGGAATAAGAGGGTATTGAAACCATTCCATTATAATCCCACATTCATATCTACTGAAATATGGAATCCCAACATCGTTTGTTGGGACTGTTGAGTCTGAAAACTACAAACTTCATCTTGATAGACTTAGGTATGTCCAAGAAGTCAAAGATCTGATAAATATTTTACAAACATTCATCCACCTATTGGGGATCACTCGTACCCTTAAAGTATGGGGTCTTATTATGTAAGAACTCCCGAAATTGATTCCCTTATCCTCTAACTCCTGGTTTCATATCAATAACTACATTATGGACTAGTAGTACATTTTATTCCATGAGTCAAACTACTTTCACGGTAGACTCTATAATATTTTGATTCAACAGAAGATTCCATTAAGGAGAATCCTGTCACATGCTGAGTATATCAGCACAACAGTTTTCCCGTGCAACACCCCATCCCCCTCCAAGGTGGGTGGGGTTTATCCATCCAAATCTTTATATGTTGCCGGGTTCACTTATTTCGTCCTACCATGGAATCATCAAGAGAGTGGACCCAACTACCAACTAGTGGTGTTAAGATTGACACACATTATCTTCTACATTGTTAGGGTGACTCTCATCTCTTTGATAGGGACAAATCAGTTGAACCACAACCTTGATGTTCTTACTGGTATGGGAAAAGACCCCCATGATTGGGTCTTGACATTCTCCCACCACCATTACATGCATGCCCTCATGTATGGAGGATTGTGGCCTTTTTTTTGTCCGTGAAATGGTATTCTTCCAACTAACCGGCTACTAAAAAATGGACAAGGGGATGATCTTTCCTTATCATCGGCATCAATGGTCCACCCACTCTCTGGGTCGCAAACCACCATGGTCCACCCTCTCTCTCAGGGTCGAAAACCACCTCTATGAAACCCACCCTTCATAGTGACATCTCTGACTCTAACATCTCTTGAGCATGACCTTCTCTGTTGTGTAACCTCCGCAATAACACCCCAAGACTCCACTCCCAGCACCAAGGTCCAACTGAAAGCATTATGCAACACTATAAGGCACATTATCTCTGATACCACTTGTTGTGGGATGAGCCTCTCAACACAGAAGTTCACCCGTGTAGCACCTAATCCCCCTCCAAGGAGGGAGGGGTTCATCCATCTAGTTCTTCATATTATGTGAGGTTCACAGGTTTCGTTCTGCCATGGAATCATTAGGAGAGTGGACCCAACTCCCAACTAGTGGTTTCAAAACTGACACACACTATCCTCCACATTGTTGGGGTGACTCTCATCTCTTCGATAGGGACAAAACTGATGAACTGCATCCTTGATGTTTTTTTCAGTGTGGGAAAAGACACCCATGATTGGGTCGTGACATTTCTTGTCACGGGATGAGTGTCTCAGTACACCAGTTCACCTATGTGGCACCCCATCCCCCTCAAAGGCGGGCGAGGTTCAGCCATCCAGCTCTTCATATGATTTGAGGTTTACTGTTTTTGTCATGCGATGGACTCATCATAAGAGTGGTCTCAACTCCCAAACAATGGTGAAAGGACTGAGACGCACCATCCTCCACATTGCTGGGGGGAACTCTCATATATTCAATAGGGACAAACCTAATGAACCGCAACCTTGATGTTCTTACTGGTGTGAGAAAATACCCCCATGATTGGGTCGTTACATTATCCCAACACCATTCCATGCACAACTTTATGCATCACCCCATCCCCTCCAAGGTGGGCGGGGTTCAGCCCTCCAGCTCTTCATATGATGTGAGGTTCACCGGTTTCGTCCTTCCATGGACTCATTAGAAGAGTGGCCCCAACTCCCAACTGGTGGTGTTAGGAATGACACACACCATCCTCCAAATTTTCAGAGAAACTATCATCTCTTTGATAGAGAAAAACCATATGAACCATAGTCTTGATGTTCTTGCTGGTGTGGGACAAGACCCCCATGATTGGATCATGATATTCTCCCACTAGTATTTCTTGCATGCCCTCGTGCATGTAGGATCGTGGCCTTCTGTGTGTCTATGAAATGGTCTGTTTCAAACTAAACAAAACCAAGAATGGCCAAAGTGATGCTCTTTCTTTATCATCGGCATCAATGGTCCACCCACTCTTTGGGTCACAAACCACTGTGGTCCACCCTCTCTCTCTGGTTCAAAAACCACCACTATGAAACCCACCCTTCATAGTGGCGTCTATGCCTCTTAAATCTCTCGATCACGACCTTCTTTGTCATGTCACCTCCTCCATGACACCTTAGGACTCCTCTCCCATCAACAAGGTCCAACCGGAAGTATTATGCAATACCACGAGGCACATTCCCTCTGATACCACTTGTCACATGCCGAGCGTCTAAAGACAACGTTTCACCCATGCGGTACCCCATCCCCCTACAAGGCGGGTGGGGTTCAACCATTCAACTCTTCATATGATGTGAGGTTCACTGGTTTCTTTTTTTCATGGACTCATCAAGAGAGTGAACCTAACTCCCAACCAGTGGTTTTAGGACTGACACACACGATCCTACACATTGTCGGGGCGAATCTCATCTCTTTGATAGGGTCAAACCAGATGAACCACAACCTTGATTTTATTTCTAGTGTGGGACAAGACCCCCATGATTGGGTCATGACATTCTACCAACAACATTCCATGCATGCCCTCATTCATGTAGGATCATGGCCTTCTGTGTGTCCATGAAATGGTCTACTTTCATCTAAGTGGCTACCAATAATGTCCAAGGGGACACTCTTTCCTTATCGTAGGTATCAATGGACCAACCACTCTCTAGGTCGCAAACCACCATGATACACCCTCTATCTTAGGTGCGAAAACCACCTCCATGAAACCCACCCTTCGTAGTAGCGTCTCTGCCTCTGACATCTCTCGAGCACGACCTTCTCTACCGTGTTACCTCTTCCATGACACCCCAGGACTTCGTCTCCCACCACCAAGGTCCAACTAGATGCATTCCACAACACCATGAGGCACATTACCTCTAATAACACTTGTCATGGGATAAGCGTATCAGTTTAGAAATTATACAGTGTTGTGCCCCATTCCCCTCCAAGGAAGGCGAGGTTCAACCATCCAACTCTTTATATGATTTGAGGTTCACTGGTTTTGTCCTACCATGGACTCATCAGAAGAGTGGCCCCAAATCCCAACTAGTGGTGTCAGGACTGACATGCACCACACTCCACATTGTTGGGGGAAACTCTCATCTCTTTGATAAGGACAAACTAGATGAACTATAGCCTTGATGTTCTTGATGGTGTGGGACAAGATCCCCATGATTGGGTCACGACATTCTTGTCACGGGCTGAGCGTCTCAGCACAACGGTTTTCCCATGTGGCACCCCATCCACCTACAAGGCAGGTGGGGTTCAGTCGTCTGGCTCTTCATATGATGTGAGGTTCACTAGTTTCATCCTTCTATGGACTCATCAAGAGAGCGAACTCAACTCCCAACTAGTGGTGTCAGGGATGACACACATCATACTCCACATTATCATGGTGAATCTCATCTCTTCAATAGAAACAAACTAGATAAACCATAGTCTTGATGTTCTTGATGGTGTGGGACAAGACCCCCATGATTGGATCATGAAATTCTCCCACCACCATTACATGCACGCCCACATGCATGGAAGATCGTGGCATTCTATGTTTCCATGAAATAGTATGCTTCCAACTAACTAACTACCAAGCATGGAAAAGGGGACGCTATTTCCTTGTGGTTTTAATCAATGGTCTACCCACTCTTTGGGTCGCAAACCACTGTGGTCTAACCTCTCTACTAGGGTTGAAAACCACCTCCACAAAACCCGCCTTTCATAATGGAATCTTTGCCTCTGACATCTCTCGAGCGTGACCATCTCTTTGTGTCACCTCCTTCATGACACCCCAAAACTATGTTCCCACCACTAAGTTCCAACTAGCAGTATTCCGTAACACCATGAGGCACATTCCATCTTATAACACTTGTCACGGGCTGAGTATCATAGTACAATAGTTTTCCCATGCGACACCCCATCCCCCTACAAGGTGGGAAGGGTTTAGTCATCTAGCTCTTCATATGATGCAAGGTTCACTAGTTTTGTCCTGCCCTAGACTCGTCAGGAGAGTGGCCCCATCTCCTAACCAGTGGTGTTGGGACTGACACACACCATCCTCCACATTTTCTAGGTGACTCATATCTCTTTGATAGGGAAAAACCAGATGAACCACAACCTTGATGTTCTTACTGGTGCAGTAAAAGACCCCCATGATTGGCTCATGACATTATCCCACCACCATTCCATTAATTCCCTTGTACATGAAGGATATTGTCCTTCTGTGTGTCCGCAAAATGGTCTGTTTCCAACTAACTGGATACTAAGCATGGCCAAGTGGGCGCTCTTTCCTTGTCGTTGGAATCAGTGGTACACCCACTCTCTGGGTCGCAAACCACCATGGTACACCCTCTCTATTAGGGTTTAAAACCACCTCCAAAAAACCCACCATTCATAGTGGCATATCTGCCTCTGATATCTCTCAAGTGCGACCTTATCAGTCGTATCACCTTTACCATGACACCCCGAGACTCTGCTCCTACCACCAAGGTCCAACCGGAAGCATTCTGTAACACCACAAGGCACATTCCCTCTGAAACCACTTGTCACAGGATGAGTGTCTTAGTACAGTGGTTCACCCATGTGGCACCCCATCCCCTTCCAAGGTGGGCAAGGTTTAGCCATCTATCTCTTCATATGATGTGAGGTTCACTAGTTTCGTCCTACCATGGAATCATCAGGAGAGTGTCCCCAACTACCAACTAGTGGTGTTAGGAATGACATGAACCATTTTCCAAATTTTCGGGGAGACTCTCATCTCTTCGATAGGGACAAACTAGATGAACCATAGCCTTGATGTTCTTGCAAGCGTGGGACAAGACCCCCATGATTGGGTCATAACAATCGGCTCACCATCCTCTAGAACCTATGAGAGACATCTTAGACGCATAATAATACACATCAAAAATAGAAGAATTATTATATGATAGGATAATATCAGTTCAAAACAAAAAACCATAAGAAAAAATTGATATTAAGTTCAAAACTCAACACAAGAGATACACATCCCAACATCCAATGGTAACTTGAGTCTCGTTATGGAAAGATCTAGCTAGGAACTCACATAAATATACCTATAAAGTCTCAAAAATCCTATCTCTATTCTAACAGGTGTACCAATAGTAAACATAACCATCCTATGATACCAAATTATCATGAACTGTCCTAGGTTACCCTCACGAACTGATACCCAACTCGATCCATCACATACCCGAAGGGAATTCTCGATCCCCAAAAACCTGATACTATTACTCAGGCATCAAAAATAACCATAGGGAATGATTTAACCCAACCTAAAACTAAAAATATTCCATCTACATATATAATAGTATGAAATAGAGGAAGGAAACCAGAATAAATATATTCCATAACTAAAATAAAGCAACAGAAATGATATAATCTTGAAAAAAGATAAACAAACTCTAAGGTTGGAGTCCAATAGTAAAGGATAAAACCCAGAATGATAAATATCTACTTCAAATGATAAGAGGATGATATCCCACTATATCACCACTAGCTACCCAAGATCAGCTGATTAAAACCTTTCCGCCTCGGTATGAATCCTTGCCTTTTCCTACATCAAAATACATAACCAGGTCTACACACAACCTATCAGGTGTAGAGGGTGTGAGTTAATAGGATCAATAAGATCCCACCTAGATGTTCCATATCAAGTCTATGTATAAAAATACGAACATGATGAACTTTAAAGAAAACAAGGAATGATGATTCATTAAATAGTTTTTTAGATCAAAATCATTGTAAAATGTTTCCCCTTATGCCCACAATTTTAATCAATCCAGGTAAAATAGTTTCAAGGAATATAATATATATATTAAATTAGGTAATTAATGTTCAAATAGTACATGACCAAACATAGGTAAATAGAACCTATCTCAAAATCAAGTCATACACACCTGCAACGAGATCCACCAACACCATAAGGAACACAAGGACAATAATGTATTCTCTCAAAGGATATGTACCCACTGCACCACAATGAAAAAAATAATGGCCCCTAGAATACGATCACACAATGAATCTAGAAGAATCACATGAGAATCAATATGTGATCAAAATATTCTATAAATATGGTATAAAACCACTAACATGTCCAATGTCAATGAAGAAGCAAAAAGGCCACTTACTAGCAGAGATGAATTTCCACTACCATAATGATCAAGCACCAAACAATGTGATCCAAAAGGAGATAGATCACCCAAAATCACTGGGTGTAGCCATTGGATTCGGAAGAGTCCCAAATTTTGAAAGAATGAAAATAGTATATGAATTAAGTATATAAAAAATATATGTCACATAGGATTCATGATGTGAATTATATATTTAGGGTTTGAATCCTATGATTTTCATGTACGCTGAAAAATGTGTCTCCTCAGCTTAAAAAAACAAGATTGACCTTTTCATGATGTGATCATGTCTCATGGATTGTAAATTATTTTCATGGTCTGAACAAAACTCCCAAAATCTTCCCAATAATGGATTAACATCATGTAACCACTTCAAGAAATGAATGTCTCTAGTAGGCAGTTCATAGTCCAGGTTATACAGAAAATCCTCAAACCAACTCCCACACACTCAGAACAAGAAAACACACTATTAAAAATTAAAATAGATATACCTTTTTACCAAGATGTTATAGTTATGAAATGTCTCACCACCAATAGGTAAATTCTGAACACCAACAAACAAAATTCATTCTACAATAGTTGTATATACCCATTTGGAAATGGGAACAAATTTTCATGGAAAATTTTACTAGTTGTAACATACCTCCCCATCTTACCCTCAAACTGGTAGTCGGACCAGTCACCACATGACCTCAAGCACATATCCCCGTACGTGAGAGGATAACAACAAGAAGAGAGGGTCTATGGATAGTCAGTGGGGATACTATACCCTCATGTTCATAGTGCACAATGGTAACAAACAATAAACTCAGACAACAGTGAAAGAATATATAAAACAATAATCATCTGAATAATAAAAAAGGCCAATGCTAGTTTACACAATGCATGTATGTCATGGTGATATATATATATGAAAGTAGTAAATAAAAAAACATGATATACATCTCAATAAAGAAATAATTAAAAAGACTCAATCCCCAAGGGAAATCTCCACAAGCATCCCGAGCTCCTGCTCAGTCCTTTGCTCCTAACTCCCACGTATAAGCAAACAACATAGGAAAAGTCCACAATCCTGCAAACAGGAAAAGTATACTTGAGTACCCGAGTGAAATGGCAGCCCAAATAGTGTGTGAGATATAAATCTCAGTAGGCTGGGACCACCGGTGTCTAGCTCAATTTAGACAATGCAATACAATTAAATAGTTTGCAAGTATATCGAAGCAATAACAGAATTGAATAAATAATAAACAACCCATCTAGGTTCCTAAGGGGCACCTGACAATGAAACCTACTTCAGCCCATGATTGGAATGTCTGATCATGTCAATTATGTATATATATATATATATATCGTAACAATGTATATATATATATATATAAATAGATAGATATTCATAGCATCCTCCTATATGAACAAAGCACATACCAATGCCAAATGGACATATACCCTGGATAATATTTCTAGTTGGATGAAGATTTAATGCATATACATTCATTACCAGGGGAAGCGCTCACAGTATTTCACTTGGTCCAAAATCCAGGAGCTCTCACGGGCTCGTGGAAATCAACATGGAAGCTCACACGGTCTTCCTAATCCAGGATCTCACAGTCCTTTGGGAAATGATGTTGGATGGATCGAGGCATAACATATAGACATCCATCACCAAGAGTAGAGCACAAGGCTTATCCTCTGGCTCAACTCCATTAGCTCTCATGGTATCTGGAGGATTAGTATAAAAACCAACATATTCTTTCTCCCCAAGGGCTCTCACAGTCCCTTGGCTCCCCTGCCTATACAAGGCATAACCATTCACAACATATATTGCATGAAACATTTAACCTCTCATTCATTGAATTAGACTATTTAAATTACATATAAGCAAGAATATTCACATTTATACTTAAGGAAAACTATCTTAAGTATTTCAATTAAAACATTAACATGGGATTCACATTCAACTCAAAAACATGAGTCCTGGGCCTCTCATTCATCTCATTGACCATACTCAAATCCATTAGTTAACTCAACAATTAACTAGGTACACAAATCCCATTAATTAATTTATCAATTAATTAATCAACAACACAATTCATAACTCATAATTAATTTTTCTAGAATTAATTATCACAATATAAATCTAAACTCTCCATAGTCTATTCCACAATTAAATATCTAGATCATAATACCAAAGGCACATAATTAATTCACAATTAATTATCTTAACTTCGCCAATTAAATATCTCATAATTATTCCCCTGATTAATTATCTATATTAAAATCTCAAATAATATAATTAATTGCTAATTAATTATCTCAACTTAACCAATTTAATATATATCAGAATTAATCCCCTGATTAATTATCTCAATTAAAATTTTCAAATCAAAAAATTAATTCACAATTAATTATCTCAACATAGAAAATTTTATATCTCATAATTAATCCCCCTATTAATTATCTAAATTACCATTATAAGAGAAAATTATTAATTCTTAATTAATTATCTCAACTTAGCCAATTTAATATCTCATAATTAATCCCCCGATTAATTATCTCAATTATAATATTCGAAGCACATAATTAATTCACAATTAATTATCTCCACTTAGCCAATTTAATATCAGTTAATCCTTGGATTAGTTATCATCTCAAAGCACATAATTAATTCATAATTAGTTATTTAAACTTAACTAAATTAATATTTCACAATTAATCCCCCATTTAATTATCATATAAAATCACATAATTAATTCAAAATTAATTATTTTAACTTAACCAAATTAATATCTCATAATTAATCCCTTTATTAATTATCATCTCAAAGCACATAATTAATTCATAATTAATTATATCAACTTAAAAAAATTAATTACTCATAATTAATCCCTCGATTAATTATCATCTCAAAGAACATAATTAATTCGTAATTAATTATTTCAACTTAACCAAATTAATATATCATAATTAATTTCTTGATTAATTATAATGTCAAATCACATAATTAATTCGCATTTAATTATCTCAACCTAACCCAATTAATTACTTATAATTAATCCCTTGATTAATTATCATCTCAAAGCACATAATTATTTTATAATTAATTATTTCAACTTAACCAAATTAATATATCATTATTAATTCCTCGATTAATTATCATCTCAAAGCACATAATAAATTAATAATTAATTATTCCAACTTAACCAAATTAATTACTCATAATTAATCCCTTGATTAATTATCATCTCAAAGAATATAATTAATTCGTAATTAATTATCTCAACTTAACCAAATTAATTACTCATAAGTAATCACCTGATTAATTATCTATTTTACAACCTCATAACATATAATTCATTCAAAATCAATTATCTCATTCCCCCGATAAACAATTTAATCCAACATTGCAGTCAACTTTATCAAAAGTAGTAAATCAACAAAACTACATTTTGTTAATTAGGAAAAGTTAAGAACCATACCTCAATGAATTTGGTCAAGACAAAGATTCCTAACTCAATCTGTGACCCCATCGCGTACACGTACCTCAACAAAAGTGCACACGCACTTGAAAATTTATCATCAAACCTAAAAACCATGAAACGACAACCTTAATTAGTGTGGTGGGGACCAACGCGCACCTAAAACATTAACCACAACACTAAACAACCATAAGAATCTAATTCAAGGGGTGAAAACCAATTATCGGGTTTATAGCGTTACCCGAAAATGACAACAGTGTACCTAATCAAGCCGAATCGCTACGCCTTCGGCGGTGGTTGTTAGAATATAGACCAATGGGCCCTGAGACATTATCTACACCTCCTATAATCAAAAGAAATGAAGAAACTGAAGCAACCCCGTACCTTAGGGTTTCAACCCAAAGGAACCTGGGCGAAGGAGAACCAAGATGACTGATGAAAAGAACAAAACATGCAGAGAATGACTTACCTCGGTGAGACAGACAACTTTCATGAAGGAACCACCGCGATCTAGTGCATGGAGAGGGAGCCGAGAGAGGAGGGTGGTGTGCCACCCATGGGTGATGCACCATGGGTGCGTTGTGCCCCCTGTAGGAGGAGGGAGGGGTATACCTCCCTCTTCTTTTCTCCCTTAAATAAATTAAAATTCGAATTTAATAATATAATAATTAATATAATAATAATAATAATAATAATAATAACCACAACCATATTATTATTTTTACCATTTAATATTATACCCCTTTGATAACCTCCAAACTACTATTTACACATTATTTAATTAAATTCTACTCAACCAAATTTAATTAAATTAATTCTCCAACTCATGCTATTTAATTAAATTCTATCAACATTCAATTTAATTAAATTTAAACCCCAATTTTGCATCAATTAATTATATTTTTATTAAACTTGAAATTAATTAAATAAAACCCCCTTTTCACATCATTTAATTAAATTCCATTTAACATAATTTAATTTAATAAAATTCTTCATCTTGCCTCATTTAATTAAATTCCTCAAACTTAATTTAATTAAATGAAACCATCATAATAATAACTATTATTATTATTATCATTTAATAAAATGCTTCTTTGATAAAACCCAAAACTACCCAATTACATGTTATTAAATTATTCTCCAACTAATTTAATTAAATAAATTCTCTAACACATAATTATTTAATTAAATTATCTTAATACAATTTAATTAAATAAAACCCCCATTTTTCATCAAATAATTAAAATCATCTTAACCTTGAATTTAATTAGATAAAACTCCAACTCCACATTTAACACATCATTTAATTAAATTCTTCTCCCATGAATTTAATTAATTAAATTCTCCAACACATTATTATTTAATTAAATTATCTCAATATAATTTAATTAAATAAAACCCCTATTTTTCATTAAATAATTAAATTCATCTTAACCTTGAATTTAATCAGATAAAACCTCAACTCCATATTTAACACATCTTTTAATTAAATTCATTTCCAACCGAATTTAATTAAATAAATTTTCCAACTCATTATTATTTAATTAAATTATCTCAACATAATTTAATTAAAAAATACTCTAACACCTCATTAATCCTCATTTAATTAAATTCATTCTAACTGAATTTAATTAAATAATTTCTCTAATTCATGTTATTTAATTAAATTCTCTGAACACAATTTAATTAAATTAAAAACTCCAACTCATCAATATTATTTAGTTAAATTCTATCAACCTCAATTGTATTAAATAACAATCCCCTATTTTTCAATGACTAATTAAATTATTCTTAACATTGAACTTAATTAAAAGAAACCCCAATTCCTCAACTACACATCATTTAATATTACCATTTAATATTTTATGTTCTTTGATAACCCCCAACACCTCATTTACATGCCATTTAATTAAATTCCTCTCATCACAATTTAATTAAATAAATACTCCAGCTCATAATTATTTAAAATAAAATTAATTATTTTCATCTAAATTTAATTAAATAACTTATCAATCTCAAACATCATTTAATTAAATTTTCTCAATGTTAATTTAATTAAAAGAAACCTCCTTCATCTCATTTAATTAAATTCTTTTCAACCATGAATTTAATTAAATCAAATTAACCTGAAACTCAAAACTAGATAAACCTTATAGTTTGACTTACATGGTCAGACAAACTGTGCGCATACCATGCATACACTACTGAACACCTGCTTTATTAGGCATAGTTAACCAGCACAGTTTTAACTAACCGTGCACAGCCCATGTGAACGTCACTGCCAGGTCCGGTTCTCCTGAAACCCATCCTGCTATCTAGGAAACTCTTCGAGCCTTTACCGAAACCTGTTATCAACACTTTAAAAGAGCCCAACTTGCAAAACTTATTTTCGAAGCTTGGTTTTAAAACCGAACCATTTAGTAAATGAAAAAGTTCAAAAACTTTAATATTTTAGCCCGATCCAAAAACAAGAGAATTTACAATTTAACCACATTAAAAACTTCTCAGCCCTGAGAAGCCATTGGAAGCAACTACAACACTAGCCAACCCAACAAGGTCAAGAATTCTCATTTGAACGATCACATTGTATTTCCAAACTTCTAATGCACCTTTAAGGTGCCCATACACCTTACCATTGGCATTTGGCTCCCGTTTATAATATAAAATTTATATTTAACCTTTTAACTTTAGTATCCTTTTATCAATTGTTTGAAAACATAGGTTACCCTTTTCCTAGTTATAAGGTTCCCATACACCTTCCAACTGAAACTGGGTCCCGTTATAAACACAACAAAAAAATGTTTCACTCATACATCCATTTACATATCAAAACATCTTTATCTTGTTTTAATAAGCAGTAACACAACTGGATGTTATAACACAAAATCCTGAAACAATATAAAGACATGCTAATAAATAGGAAGCATGGCATATAAACACCCAAACATGTTATATCTATCACTGAAACATGCTCTCTAAATTGGAATGCTAAATCAAATCAAAACATGACATTTCATCCAAGGCACACAATCAAAATTAGTAGGCATCCTACTAATTCAACTACATGGAATGTAATATGCATAGCATGTGAATCTCTAAATTCCTAAGATGATGCATGTAAAGAAATTTCCTTGTCGTATCAAGCCAAGGAAATTTTCCAAAATTCTCAAAATAAATAAGTAGTGGAAAGTACACTAGTCACTCAAGGTGAAATCATATCAACTGTAACAGAAAACCGTACCAACATCAATTCCCAACCCTAGCCAATTGGTCATTTTCAGTACGTGGGATGATCAGTCCTAGGAACGAATATTAACCAAGCACCTAAACTTTCTTAGTATCCAATCTACCATCCCAAAATATAAGGACAAAGGAAAAAAAGAAAATCAGTCCTCTGATACCACTTTGTAACATCCCGACCTGCCTTACCCTCACACCAGTAGATGGACCAGTCACCACATGACCTCAAGTGAATCTCCATATACACCAGAGGCTACCGAATAGCAGTGAGGGTCTATGTATAGTTAGTGGGGAGACAATACCCTGATATTTAGAGTGTAAAATGGTAACAAATAATAAACCCAAACAACAAAATAAGCAGATATAAAACAATAATCAACTAAATAATAAAAAAGGCCAATGTCAGTTTACAAAATGTATTCATGTCCTGGTGATATATATATAAAATTAGTAAACAAAAAAACATGATATACATCTAAGTACAGAAATAGAGAAAAAGACTCAAGCCCCAAGGAAGGTCTCTATAAGAATCCCGATCTCTCGCTCGGTCCTTCTATCCTAACTCCCAATTATAAGAAAACAACATAGAAAAATTCTGCAGTCCTGCAAATAAGAAAAGTCTACTCAGGTACCCCAGTGCAATGGCGGCCCGAATAGGGTCTGAGATATAAATCTCAGTAGGCTTGGAACACCAGTGTCTAGCTCAATCTAGACAATGAAATAAAATTAAATAGTGTGTAAGTATATCTAAGCAATAACAGAATTGAATAAATAACCAACTACCCGTCCAGGTTCTTAAGGGGCACCTGATAACGATACCTGCTTCAGCCCACGACTGGTATGTCTAATCATGTCAATTATGTATATATATAGTAAAAATGTATATATATTTATATATAAAGATAGATATTCTTACCATCCTCTTATATGAACCAAGTGTGTACCAACACCAAATGAACATATACCTTGGATACTATTTTTGGATGGACTAAGATGTAATGCATAAACATTCATTACTAGGGGAAGCACTTACGGACTTGCCCCTGGTCCAAAATCCAAGATCTCTCACGGTCTTATAGAAATCAATAGGTAAGATCACACCGTATGCCAACCCCAGGCTCTAACAGTCCTTTGGGAAATGATGTGGGATGGATAATAACGTAACACACAAACATCCATCACCAAGAGTAGCACACACAGTCTATCCCCTGGCTCAACTCCACAAGCTCTCATGGTCTCTGGAGAATCAGCACAAAAACTAATATATTGTTTCTCCCCAAAGGCTCTCACAGTCCCTTGGCTCCCATTCCAGACAAGGTGTAACCATTCACAACATATAATTCATGAAACATTTAACTACTCATGCATTTCATTATCCCATTTCAATTAAATACATGCAAGAATATTCACATTTGTACTTAAAGAAAACCACCTTAAGTATTTCAATTAAAACATTAATATGGGATTCAAATTAAACTCAAATACATGAGGCAAGGGCCTCTCATTAATATCATTGACCATACCCAAATCCATTATTTAACACAACAATTAACTTAGTACACAAATATCATTAATTAATTCATCAATTAATTAATCAACAACATAATTAATAACTCATAATTAGTTTTTCCAAAATTAATTATCTCATTATAAATCTCAAATCTCCATATTCTATTCCAAAATTAAATATCTAGACCTTAATATCAATGGAACATAATTAATTATCTCAACTTAGCCATTTCAATACCTCATAATTCATCCCCTGATTAATTATCTATATTACAATATCAAAGCATATAATTAATTAATAATTAATTATCTAAACTTAACCAATTTAATATATATCCTAATTAATGCCTTGATTAGTTATCTCAATTAAAATTTTCAAAGAAAAAAATTAATTCACAATTAATTATCTAAACTAACAAAATTTTATATCTCATAATTAATATGACAACCCTGCTTTTATTACAAACTTAAACCTGATTTATTACATAAAACCTTCACTTGATACAACATGGAAGATCGAGAGGTCTAGTGTATTTGGGGTTTATTAAATTACATAGAAACTTAAAGTATGAAATACAACATCTTTATTGAAAACTTCCTTTACATGACCACTACATTCCCTCGCACTTATCATTGCATGGGATAACCTGAGGACATGCATAAGAAAATGGTGATCTATAAAGCCTAGTAAGGGAATAATCATGGAATAACATGAGGAATACAATACATGTTAGATAATAGGAATATCAATAGATAAAAAGAGAAGCATAAACATAAAGGCATGATAAAACATGATAATCATAACATGGAAATGTGGCAACAACACTTAACATGGAATTAGCATGAGCCAAGGCTCATTGCACCTAAAGCATGAGTAAATCCTCATTGCACATGAAGAACGAGTAAAACCTCATTGAAATTGAATTATAATGAGTCAACACCCATTTCACATGACGTATCATGATACTATACTTTACCCAATGCATTGGAGCGCTATAAGGGCGCACCCTTTTTAAACATTTCATTTCATGCATAAGTGTGCCACATGGATCATTTAACATGGATTCATAAAACTTAATCATTTATTCCACGATAAAGGAATGTGGAATTTATACATGAAAATTTATAATAAATAATTAAATGTGAATAAAGGCGAATACCCTTGATAGAGAAATGAGCATGGTATTCACTACACAATGGCATTGACTTGGAAAATCGGTGCAATTTCAGAAGCGTAACGGCGTGACGTAAGAATTCATAAAAATGGTTGATGAGAGAGAAAAAGGGGCGTATCATCATATTTACATGACATGGACAGTAAGGGGGTCATATAGATACATTTCCCAACAAATGTAATGAAAATTAGATTCATGATACAAAAGAATTGCCTGAATGTAAATGAGGAGAGATAAATTCCTTTCAAAATTTTGTCATAGTAACAGGTGTACATGGAAGGATTTTAATGTAATAGAAAGGGGTCTCCCATAATTAAAACATAAATAGGGCTGTATGGGGGAGGTTCAAAACCATACCCCAATATTTATAATTGAAATTAAAATGGCATAACAACATTAAGAAAATTGGACAAAAATGAGAAAGGAAGAAAAAACCCTTATATGGAAGTGTGCTTCCAAAGGCTTGAGAGAGGCTTGAGAGAGGCTTATTGGGAGCTTGGGGCACCTTGGGAGGATTATAGGGAGATTATGTCAGAGGTTGGATGAACTCAAAAGGCTTTGAGTGAGGAGAAAGTGGGAGCTTGGGTGGGTTTATATAGGAATGGTGATGGAATTATTTATTATTTAGGGTTGGGACACCTCACATTAAATCAATTCAAACCACAAACCAGCCCTTGGTTTTTTCCAACAAGGATTGGAAAAAAATATTTTACAAGGAAAAAGTCTGAAAATCTTAAAATAATTGGGTTTCTTATGTGGAGGTGAGTCACACTCCCAAGGAAAACGATTTAAAAAGACAAGATGTTTAATAAGCCTTGAAGGGTCCATTAATGCTTTGTAAAATAAGTAAAACAAACCCAAAATCACATTATTATAATGGTAAAACATATATTTTCCGAACATAAGGCTTATAGAATTTTATTACATCACTATTGGGTCATTATGATGTCATAAAACACTTTATATATTTAAACAGTATTTAATTTTTACCCAAAAATTTGACTCTCTCAGAAAATTATGAAAAATTAACCGTTGGATAATTTCGACATCCTAATTCAGAAAATAATATTTATTTTATCTAAATAATTTTCTAATTATGTTAATTTTCACTTTTAAAATAGAAACCAACATTTACCGAAAATTCACGGGTTTTGACAAAAAATGGCTTTCAAACCTTAATAAAAATTACGATTGCATTCATAAAATTATACAATAATTTATATTTAATAACAATTAATATAATAAAAATAATATTTTATTAAAATATTATTTAATACAAAAATCTATTAATTAATCAAAATATATTTCTTAGTTTAATATTAACTAAAAACATTATTTGAGATTTAAAAACTATTTACATGGTAACAAAAATAACATGAAAATATATTAATTATTATATACAAAAATAATGTATATAACCATAGTGCTAAGGTCTTGTTACATAACCCCTTATAACACCCACATAAGACCAAAGAGTAAGGTGTGCGATGGTGACCGACTCTTGGGGTGGCTCGGATAACACGACTCGGGTGGTAATCTCTACCAACTTCCCGTTCTCTCATAGGTGGTCCTACTCGAGCTTAACCTATTAAAGCTCGGATTGGTCTTGGTCAAGAGCGAAGCCCAATGACCCCACCTCTTTTCCTAGTTCTAACAAATGGGCTTCGTATGGGGCATGTCTACTGGATGAGGTCATCACTTCCTTTGTTTGAGTAAATTGGATTCGTTAAAGCCCTATATTTATACTAATCATGTGATCATTGTTCAATGAATATATTAGAAACAGTCACAATTCTTAACATAAAACCAAAGAATTTGACATTTCAAATAAACATTTTACATAAAGATACATTTAATTAGATCAAGAGGGGTTTCCATTAATAAATCTTTGGGTTATTACAATCTTCCCCCCTTAAGAAATTTCACCCTCAAAATTTCCTTTTTCCACACTAAAACAAATGAGAGTAACTCTGCTTCATCACTTCCTTCGATTCCCACATCGCTTCTTCAAACTTGTGGTTTCTTCACAACACCTTGATGAGGGACATTGTCTTATTTTGTATAACTTTTTCTCTACGGTTTAATATCTTCACTTTTTGCTCCTCATACGATAGATCATCCTCTAACTATACCACCTCTGAAGAGAGTATATGTGAAGGGTATGGTATGTACTTCCTTAAGAGGGATACATGAAAGACATCATGTACTTTGTCCATGGTAGGTGTAAGTGCTAGTCGATAGGCCACAACCCCAACACGATCAAGAATATCTAAGGGGCCGATGTACTTTGGACTTAACTTCCCTCTCTTTCCAAACCTCACGACCTTCTTCTATGGAGATATGCATAGAAATACCATATCTCAAACTTTAAACTCAAGGTCTCAACGACAGTTATCTGCATAACTCTTCTGTCGACTCCGGGCTGCCTTGATATGCTGCTGAATGGTTTTCACCTTCTCCACCATTTCTTCGACAATTTCTGGTCCCAGCAGCTTATGCTCACGAACCTCATCCCAACATGCTGGTGTTATGCACCTTTTTCCATAAAAGGCTTCATATGGTGCCATTTAGATACTTGAGTGGAAACTGTTATTATAAGAGAACTCAACCAGAGGAAGATGTTGATCCCATCATCCTTTAAAGTACATTGAGCATGCTCTCAACATGTCCTCAAGTGTTTGGATAGTCCGCTCATATTGGCCATCATTTTGAGGATGATAGGCCATACTGAAGTTCAGTTCAGTATTCAGAGCATGTTGAAGACCCTTCCAAAACTTATAGGTGAATCTTGGATCTTGATGAGACATAATATATAGCGGTACTCCATGCAGTCTTACCACTTCCCTGATATATATCTGTGCCAGTTGATCCAATGAGAAATCCTCCCAAATAGCAATGAAGTTTGCAGACTTTGTAAGATGGTCCACAACAACCCAGATTGCATTGTTGACTTTGGATGTCTTCGGAAGTCTAGTGACAAAGTCCATGGTGATGTTCTCCCATTTCCATTCTGGTATGAGCAATGGTTGCATCATCCCCTTATACTTCTGCCTCTCTACCTTCACTTGCTGACACACCAGACACTTTGATGTGTATTCAGTGATCTCCATCTTCATATTATCCCACTAAAAAAGCTCTCGGATATCTCGATACATCTTTGTGTTTCCTGGGTGAATAGAGAAATTTGAACTACATGTATCATCCAAAAGTTCCTTCTTCAGCTTCAGACTTGTTGGAACACATAGTATTTTCCCAAATCTCACAATTACTTCTTTATTAACATTAAACTACAAGGATTTCTCTTTTCTGATAGCTCCCACTTTTTCCTCAATTCCCACATCATCATTTTGAGCATACTTTAACCTTTCCAAAAGTGATGGTTGATCAATAATTTGTGAAAGGATTGATGATATTCCTTTATTTATGATTCCCATTTACATCCTCATCAAATCTAAGATGATTTTATCCTTTTCAATTCTTATAAATGATATAATTGTTGGGTCCTTTCTACTTACAACATCTACCACCTTGTTCGTTTTCCCAGGGTGGTAATGGATTGAGCAGTCATAGTCTTTGATCAACTCTAACTACCTTCGTTGGTGCATATTCAACTCTTTCTGTGTGAATATATACTTGAGGCTTTTGTGGTCCGTATATATTTCACACTTCTCCCCAAAGAGATAATGCCGCCAAATTTTCAAAGAGAAGATCACTGCATCCAACTTGAGCTCATGTGTTGGATAGTTCTGTTCATGAACTTTCAATTGTCTTGAATCATAGGCAATGAATTTTTCATTTTTCATAAACACACATCTTAGTCCCTTCTTCGAAGCATCACTGAATACCACAAAAAGTTATCCACTTGTGGGTAAAGTGAGCACGAGCACAGTGATAAGCCTCCTTTTTAACTCCTTGAAGCTTTATTCGCATTCATCACTCCAAGCAAACTTTACCCCCTTCCGAGTTAGCTTGGAAAGAGGGTTGGACAATCGTGAAAAAATTCTCACAAATTGTCGATAATATCCAGTTAAACCCAAGAAGATACAGATATCTGTTACCGATATTGGCCTCGACCATCCCTCAATTGTATCTATTTTGGAGGTATCCACTGATATCCCATTTCTTATGATGATATGGCCCAAGAATGATACCTATTTCAACCAGAACTCACACTTGTTGTACTTGGAATAGATATTCTCCTTCTGCAAGGTCTCTAGTATAGTTCTTGATGCTCCTCATGATCCTCATTGGTTTTTGAGTATATTATAATATCATCTATAAAGACTACCACAAATTTGTCGAGGTAATCCCTATTGACTCAATTCATCAAGTCCATGAAAATTTCTGGAGTATTAGTGAGTACAAAATGAATTACTATGAATTCATAGTGCCCGTATCTTGTACGAAAATCAGTCTTGGGGATATCTTCCTTCTTCACCCTTACTTGATAATATACTGACCACAAATCCACCTTGAAGAAGTATTGTGCTCCACGCAGCTGATCAAACAATTTATCAATTCATGGGAGATGATACTTGTTATTTATCATGATTTTTTTGAGATCACGATAATTGATGCAAAGGCGCATTGACCCATCCTTCTTCTTGACGAAGAGGAATGGTGCACCCCATGGTGAAGCCCTTGGGCGTATAAAACCTTTATCCAGATTCTTCTGTAGTTGTTTCTTCATCTCTTCAAGCTCCACAATAACCATTCTATATAGAGTTTTGGATATTGGCAATGCCCCCAGTATAAGTTCAATTGAGAATTCAACATATCTTCTAAGACGAAGACCAGCCAATTCCTTGGGAAACACTTCATCAAATTCCCTCACAATAGGCATGTCTTCAAAGATGGTTGCTTCCTTGGACTTAATCATCTGATCCAAATACGCGTGATCATAGGGAAGTAATATCCATGCTTGAGATAATGGAGCTAAAGAAGATTCATCTTCCTCCTTGCACTTGTAATGAATCAGGGGTCGATTCTCCACATGAAGAGTGATTTATATCTCACGATAATTTATGTTGGCTCTATATAAGGAAAGCCAATCCATGCCAAGAATTGCATAAAATTACACCAGAGGGAGTATGAAGAGGTTCTTCAGGAAGTTCAATCCACAGATTATGATAGGGGAGGAGTTATATTCATGGGAAGCAATAATCTCCCCATTTTATGTACTCACCGACATCTTCAATTCCACGATTTTTGGTAGTGATGGTATTATTCTACTAAAATTTTAAGATTTAAAAGAATGCGTAGAACCAGAATAAAAAAGTACATTCACTTTTCTTGAATGAATAACTAGTGTACCTATCACCACTTCATTGTCAGGGTTCACTTCGGCAATAGTGATGGAAAAAGCTCGCCCTTACTGCCTTGGAGGTTGTTGGTTACCTCTGAAAACCGTTGGCTTAGGTCACTGATTTGCAAGATGCCCTAGTTATTTGCAGTTGTAGCAATGAACCACGCGTTGAGGTTCAAACGGAGCATTCCTCTCCTCTGTCGCAGTCGCGGGTCTTTCTTGCCGACAATTTACAGCCAGGTTCCCTTCTCTTCTATACGTAAAGAATTTTCTTGTACCCTTTAGGAAATTTTCGGGGTGCTTCTTTCTGCACCTTTGGAAAGTGGGGTGATCGATTTTCATAGCAATGTTGGATTTATCCATTGGACCACTAGCATTGAAGTCTACCTTACCCTTCTTATCCCCATGATACCCCTGAGATTATACAATCTTCATTTCAACCTTGAGGGTGCATCATACAATTTTTTTATATCTGTTGAAGTCATGGATTGCCAGTGCTTTCTGCAGGCTAGGTTTCAGCCCACCAAAGAAGCGGTCAACCTTGCATTCGGGGGTAATGAAAAAGAAAGAATCATATTGTGAAAGCCGTGTGAAGTTTGACTCGTATTCTCTAACATATTCTTCATCTTTTTTCTTGAGGGCATGAAATCCCCTTTCCATCTTAAGCTGAAGGGTGCACGGAAAATATTTATCAAAAAACATCTTCCAGAAATTATTCCATTCCAATGCCTCGATCTTCTCCTCAGGCTTTTTATTTTTCATCAACGTCCACCATTGATCAGCTTCACCCTTTATACGATAAGCAACCAGAAGAACCTTATCTTGTTCATAACATTGAAGGATGAAGAATATCTTTTCAATGGATATAATCCATTGTTCAGCAATTGAGGGATCAGATTATCCATTAAAAGTAGGAGGCCTTTGTCTCATGAAGCTCTTGATAGCGACTTGTTATTTCTTAGTGGGGTTGAACGTTCCTCTTGACCCATGTTTCTATTCAAATCTTGAGTTAGCTGAGATAGAAGCCTGAAAAAGTTCGTGATTCCCACTCCCATTGGATTGGGCATCTCATTAGTACAATCATCACATTGATATTCACATCGATTGTTAGCACGTGTCCTCCTATTACTGGCCATTAGCTGGAATAAAAGGAAATTTAGAGGTAACATATAAAGGGTAATACAAGGACAAAACTGATGACTTGTAAATAACTCTTTTTTCCTTAACATATGAATCTACAGGATTTAGTCTTTGTTATCCATGATATCCTTTCTAACATATATTCTTAGGGCATTTTTTTCCCTCAATAATGGTTCATACTAAGCTTGTGAATTTACCAAAGAATATCCCCCGAGAGTGTCGTAACTAAGAGTGAAACAAGGCCCATTGTCATGCACTAGTTCCCGTTCGAGTCTAGATCAAAGCAGTGTTTTCAAGTTTTACCCATAGGATACATCTGTGCCAGAGCCGCCTCTACCTGCTCGTATCCAGACAGGGATATATTTGCTTGATAAACCACTTACTAAATACCCACCAAAACATAGGGATTTTTTTATTATACTTAGTCTTGTATCTAAGGCTTTACTAGGGTTTTCTAATCATAATCCCAAAAATAATTAAATCTATCCTCTGATACCAACTATGACAACCCTGCATTTATTACAAACTTAAACCTGATTTATTGCATAAAACCTTCACTTAATAAAACATGGAATATCGAGAGGTATAGTGTCTTTGGGGCTTAGGAACATTGCATATAAACTTAAAGCATGAAATACAACATCTTTATTGAAAACTTCCTTTACATTACCACTACATTCCCTCATACTTATCATTGCATGGGATAACTTGAGGACATGCATAAGAAAAGGGTGAGCTATAAAGCCCAGTAAGGGAATAATCATGGAATAAAATGAGGAATAAAATACATTTTAGAAAATAGGCATATCAATAGAGCACAAGGGAAGCATAAACATAAAGGCATGATAAATCATGATAATCATAACATGGAAATGTGGCAACAACACTTAACATGGAATTATCATGAGCCCAGTCTCATTGCACATAGAGCATGAGTAAATCCTCATTGCACATGAAGCACGAGTAAAACCTATTTGAACTTGAATTAGAATGAGTCAACACCCATTACACATGACATATCATGATACTATACTTTACCCAATGCATTGGAGCGCTATAAGGGCACACCCTTCTTAAACATTTCATTTCATGCATAAGTGTGCCACATGGATCATATAACATGGATTCATAAAACATCATCATTTATTACATGATAAAGGAATGTGGAATTAATACATGAAACTTTATAATCAATAAGTAAATGTGCATAAATGTTAATACCCTTGATAGATAAATGGGCATGGTATTCACTACACAATGGCATTAGCTTGGAAAATCAGTGTAATTTCGGTAGCATAACAGCGTATCATATGAATTCATAAAAATGGTTGATGAGAGAGAAAAAGGGGTGTATCATCATATTTAAATGTCATGGATAGTAAGGGGGTCATATAGATACATTTCCCAACAAATGTGATGTAAATTATATTCATGATACAAAATAATTGCTTGAATGTAAATGAGGAGAGAGAAATTCTTTTCGAAATTTCGGCATAGTAATGGGTGTACATGGGAGGATTTTAAAGAGAGAGAAAGGGGTATCCCATAATTAAAACATAAAAATGTCAGTATGGGTGAGGTGTGAAACCATACCCCAATATTTATAATTGAAATTAAAAGGTCATAACAACATTAAGAAAATTGGACAAAAATGAGAAATGAAGAAAAAACCCTTACATGGAAGTGTGCTTCAAAAGGATTGAGAGAGGCTTGAAAGAGGATTCTTGGGAGCTTGGGGCACCTTGGGAGGATTCTAGGGAGAGTAGGGAAGAGTTTGGACGAACTCTAAAGGATTTTAGTGAGGATAAAGTTGGAGTTTGGGTGGGTTTATATAGGAAAGGTGAGGGAATTATTTATTATTTAGGGTTGGGATACCTCACATTAAATTAATTCAAACCACAAAGCAGCCCATGGTTTTTTCCCATGGTTTTTTCCAAAGGGGATTGGAAAAAAATATTTTACAAGGACAAATTCTGAACTTCTTAAAATAATTGGGTTTCTTAGGTGGAGGTGAGTCACACACCCAAGGAAAACAATTTAAAAAGACAAGATGTTTAATAAGCCTTGAAGGGTCCATTAATGCTTTGTAAAATAAGTAAAACAAACCCAAAATTACATTATTTTAATGGTAAAATATATATTGTCCAAACATAAGGCTTATATAGTTTTATTACATCACTATTGGGTCATTATGATGTCATAAAACACTTTATATATTTAAACGGTATTTAATTTTTACCCAAAAATTTGACTGTCTCAGAAAATTATGAAAAATTCACCATTGGATAATTTCGACATCCTGATTCTAGAAATAATATTTATTTTATCTAAATAATTTTCTAAATATTTTAATTTTTACTTTTAAAATAGAAACCAAAATTTATCGAAAATTCATGGGTTTTGACAAAAATGGTTTTTAAACCTTAATAAAAATTACGATTGCATTCATAAAATTATATAATAATTTACATTTAATAAAAATTAATCTAATAATAATAATTATAATTTATTAAAATAATATTTTATACAAAAATCCATTAATTCATCAAAATGGATTTCTTAGTTGAATATTAACTAAAAACACTATTTGAGCTTTAAAAGCTATTTACAAGGTTACAAAAATAACATGAAAATATATTCATTATTATATACAAAAATAATGTACCTAACCATAGTGCTAAGGTCTTGTTACATAACCCCTTATAACACCCACATAATACCGAAGAGTAAGGTGTGCGATGGTGACTGACTCTTGGGGTGGCTCAGATAACACGACTCTAGTGGTAATCTCTATCAACTTCCACTTCTCTCGTAGGCGGCCCCGCTCGAGCTTAACCAGTTGAAGCTCAGCTTGGTCTTGGTCAAGAGAGAATCCCAATGATGCCACCTCTTTTCCAAGTTCTGACAAATGGGCTTCGTATATGCACATCTATTGGATGATGTCATCGCTTTCTTTGTCTGAGTAAATTGGATTCATTAAAGTCCTATATTTATACTAATCATGTGATCACTGTTCAATGACTATATTATCAACAGACACAATTATTAACATAAAACAAAATATGTTGACATTTTATATAAAATTTTTATATAGTGATACATTTAATTAGATCAAGAGGGTTTTCCATTAATGAACGTTTGGGTCATTAAAATATTCCCCCCTTAAGAAATTTCACCCTCGAAATTTCCTTTTTCTACACTAAAACAAATGTGGGTAACTCTGCTTCATCACTTACTTCGATTCCCACATTGCTTATTCAAACATGTGGTTTCTCCACAAAACCTTGACGAGGGGCATTGTCTTATTTTGTAGAAAGTTTTCTCTATGGTCTAAGATCTTCACTGGTTGCTCCTCATAAGATAGATCATCCTCTAACTGTACTAACTCTGAAGAGAGTATATGTGAAGGTTCTGGTATGTACTTCCTTAAGAGGGATACATGAAAGACCTCATGTACTTTGGCTATGGTAGGTGGAAGTGCTAGTCGATAAGCCACAACCCAACGCGATCAGGAATCTCAAAGGGGCTAATGTACCTTGGACTTAACTTCACTTTCTTTCCAAACCTCATGACTTTCTTCCATAGAGATATGCCTTGAAATACCATGTCTCAAAATTTAAACTCAAGGTCTTGTCGACGGTTATCTGCATAACACTTCTGTCGACTCTAGGTTACCTTGATATGCTGGTGAATGGTTTTTACCTTCTCACCTATTTCTTCAACCATTTCTGGTCCCAGCAGCTTACGCTCACCGACCTCATCCCAACATGTTGGTGTTCTGCACCTTTTTCCATAAAGGGCTTCATATGGTGCCATTTGTATGCTTGAGTGGAAATTGTTATTATAAGAGAACTCAAACAGAGAAAGATGTTGATCCTATCCTCATTTAAAGTCCATCGAGCATGCTCTCAAAATGTCCTCAAGTGTTTGGATAGTCCGCTCAGATTGGTCATCAGTTTGAGGATGATAGGCCGTACTGAAGTTC
This sequence comes from Viscum album, assembly GCA_963277665.1. Lineage (NCBI taxonomy): Eukaryota > Viridiplantae > Streptophyta > Magnoliopsida > Santalales > Viscaceae > Viscum > Viscum album. The sequence goes on along the minus strand of OY728128.1, from coordinate 957,933,220 downwards.
AGTTTAGTATTCCGAGCATGTTGAAGACTCTTCCAAAACATAGAGGTAAATCTTTGATCTCGATCAGACACAATAGATAGTGGTACTCCATGCAGTCTTACCACTTCCCTGATATATATCTGTGCCAGTTGATCCAATGAGAAATCCTCCCCAATAGCAATGAAGTGTGTAGACTTTGTAAGACGGTCCACAACAACCCAGATTACATTGTTGACTTTGGATGTCTTTAAAAGTCCAGTGAAAAATTCCATAGTGATTTTCTCCCATTTCCATTCTAGTATGAGCAATGGTTGCATCATCCCCTTATACTTTTACCTCTATGCCTTCACTTGCTGACACACCAGGCACGTTGATGTATATTCAGTGATATCCTTATTCATATTATCCCACCAAAAAAGATCTCAGAGATCTCGATACATCTTTGTGTTTCCTGGGTGAATAGAGAAATTTAAAATATGTGCATCATCCAAAATTTCCTTATTTAGCTCCGGACATGATGGAACACATAGTCTTTTCCCGAATCGTACAATTCCTTCTTCATTAACATTAAACTCTGAGGATTTCCCTTTTCCTATAGCTTCCACTTTTTCCTGAATTCCCACATCATCCTTTTGATCATCCTTTAACCTATCCAAAAGTGATGGTTGAACAATCATTTGTGAAAGGATTGATGATGTTCCTTTCTTTATGATTCCCATGTCCATCCTCATCAAATCTAAGAAGATTGGATCCTTTTCAATTCTCATAAATGATAGAATTGCTGGGTCCTTTCTACTTAGAGCATCCTCCACCTTGTTCGCTTTCCCAGGGTGGTAATAGATTGAGCATTCATAGTATTTGATCAGCTCTAACCACCTTCATTGGTGTATATTCAAATCTTTATGTGTGAATATATACTTGAGGATTTTTTGGTCCATATATATTTCACACTTCTCCCCAAAGAGATAATGCCACCAAATTTTCAAAGTGAATATCACTACATCCAACTTGAGGTCATGTGTTGGATAGTTCTGTTCATGAACATTCAATTAACTTGAAGCATAGGCAATGAATTTTTCATTTTTCATCAACACACACCCTAAGACCTTCTTCTAAGAATCACTAAATACCACAAAAAGTTCTCCACTTATGGGTAAAGTGATCACGGGCATAATGATAAGCCTCATTTTCAACTCCTTGATGCTTTCTTCGCATTCATCACTCTAAGAAAACTTTACTTCCTTCTGATTTAGCTTGGTAAGATGGTTGGAAAATCGTAAAAAATTTCTCAAAAATCATCGATAATATCCAGTTAACCCCAAGAAGCTACGGATATCTGTTACCGATGTTGTCCTCGGACATCCCTTAATTGCATATATTTTGGAGGGATCCATAGATATCCCATTTCTTGTGATGATATGGCCCAAGAATGATACCTCATTTAACTGGAACTCACACTTTCTGTACTTGGCATAGAGCTTCTCCTTTTTCAAAGTCTCTAGTACAGTTCTTAGATGCTCCTCATGATCCTCCTTGGTTTTGGAGTATATCATAATATCATCTATAAATACTACCAAAAATTTGTTGAGGTAATGTCTAAAGACTATATTCATCATGTCCATGATGATTTCTAGAGCATTAGTGAGTCTGAAATGCATTACTATGAATTCATAGTGCCCGTATCTTGTACGAAAAGAAGTCTTTGGGATATCTTCCTTCTTCACCCTTACTTGCTAATATCCCAACTGCAAATCCACCTTGGAGAAGTATTTTTCTCCATGCAGCTGATCAAATAAGTCATCAATTCATGCGAGAGGATACTTGTTCTTTATCGTGATTTTGTTGAGCTCACGATAATCGATGAAAAGGCGCATTGACCCATCTTCTTCTTGATGAAGATGACTGGTGCACCCCATGATGAAGCAATTGGGCGTATAAACCCTTTATCTGGATTCTCCTGTAGTTGTTTCTTTAGCTCTTCAAGATCCATAATAGCCATTCTATATGGAGTTTTGGATATTGGCAATGCCCCTGGTATAAGTTTTATTGAGAATACAACATCTCTTCTAGGAGGAAGAACATGCAATTCCTCGGGAAACACTTCAGTGAATTCCCTCACAATAGGCATGTCTTTAAAGATGGTTGCTTCCTTGGACTCAATCATATGAGCTAGATACGCGTGATCATAGGGAAGTAATATCCATGCTTGAGATGATGGAGCTAAAGAATATTTATCTTCCTCCTTTCACTTGTAAAGAATCAGGGGTCGATTCTCCACATGGAGAGTGATTTCTCTCTCACGAAAATTTATGTTGGCTCTATATAAGGAAATTCAATCCATGCTAATAATTGCATAAATATCTATCAGAGGGAGTATGAAGAGGTTTTCTGAGAAGTTAAATCCACAAATTATGACAGGGGAGGAGTTATATTCATGGGATTCAATAATCGCCCCATTTTCCGTACTCACCGACATCTTCACTTCCATGATTTGTGGTGGTGATGGTATTGTTCTACTAAACATTCGAGATATAAAAGAATGCATAGAACCAGAATCAAAAAGTACATTCTCTATTCTTGAATGAATAACTGGCGTACCTGTCACTACTTTATTGTCGAGGTTCACTTCGGCAGTAGTGATGGGAAAAGCTCTCCCTTTCTGCCTTGGAGATTGTTGGTTGCCCCCGAAAACCCTTGGCTTAGGGTACTGATTTTCAAGATTCCCTGGTTTATTGTAGTTGTATTAATGAACCACGTATTGAGGTTCTAACAGAGCATTCCTCTCCTCTATCGCAGCTGCGGGTCTTTCTTGCTGACAGTTTATAGCCAGGTGTCATTCTCTTCTACAGCTAAATCATTTTCTTGTACCCTTTAGGAAATTTTCGGGGTGCTTCATTCAGCACCTTTGGAAAGTGGGGTGTTGGATTTTCTTAGCACCATTGGATTTATCCATCTAACCACCAGAATTGAAGTCCACCTTATGCTTCTTATCCCTATGATACCCCTGAGATTTTACGATCTCTATTTCGACCTTGAGGGCACATCAGACAGTTTCCACATAGTTGTAGAAGTCACGGATTGCCAGTTCTTTCCACAGGCTAGGTTTCATCCCACCAAAGAAGCGGTCAACCTTGTATTTAGTGGTAACGACAAATCCAGAAGCATATCGTGCAAGCCATGTGATGTTTTCCTCGTATGCTTGAACAGATTCATCATCTTTTTTGCTTGAGGGAAAGGAAGTCCCTTTCCATCTTAAGCAGGAGGGTGCGAAGAAAATATTTATCAAAAAACATCTTCTAAAAATCCTTCCATTCCAATGCATCGATCTCCTCCTCAGGCTTTGTATTTTTGATCAACATCCACCATTGATCAGCTTCACCCGCTAAATGATAAGAATCCAGGAGAACCTTCTCTTGTTCAGAACATTGAAGGATGGAGAAGATCTTTTCAATGGAGCTGATCCATTGTTCAGCAATTGAGAGATTGGATGATCCATTAAAAGTAGGAGGCCTTTGTATTATGAATCTCTCAATAGTGACTTGTTCTTTATTAGGGGGTTGAACATTCCTCTTGACTCATGTTTCTATTCAAATCTTGATTTAGCTGAGATAGAAGCATGACAGAGTTTGTGATTCCCGCTCCCATTGGATTGGTCAACTCATTAGTACAGTCATCACATTTATTTTCACATCAGTTGTTAGCACGAGTCCTCCTATTACGGGCCATTGGCTGGAATAAAAGGATAGTTAGGGGTAACACATAAAGGGTAACACAAGGAAAAAACTGATGACTTATAAATAACTCTTATTTCCTTAACATATGAATCTACTGGCTTCAGTCTATGTTATCCATGATCTACTTTATAACATATATTCATAGGGAATTTTTTTGTCCCTTAATAATGTTTCATACTAAGCTTGTGAATTTACCAAAGAATATCCCCCAAGAGTGTCGTAACCAACAGTGCATCAAGGCCCGTTGTCGTGCACCGGTTCCCATTCAAGTCTAGCTCAAATTGGTGTTTTCAGGTTTTACCCCTAGGATACATCTGTGCCAGATCCTCCTCTACCTACTCGTATCCAGACAGGGATGTATTTGCTTGATAAACCACTTACTCAATACCCACCAAAACATAGATATGTTTTTATTATACTTAGTCTTGTCTCTAGGGCTTTACTAGGGTTTTCTAATCCTAATCCCAAAAATAACTAAACCTATCCTCTGATACCAACTATGACAACCCAACTTTTATTACAAACTTAAACCTGATTTATTACATAAAACCTTCAGTTGATACAACATGGAAGATCGAGAGTTCCAATGTATTTGGGGCTTAGGAACATTACATAAAAACTTAAATCATGAAATACAACATCTTTATTGAAAACTTCCTTTACATGACCACTACATTCCCTCGTACTTAGCATTGCATGGGATAACTTGAGGACATGCATAAGAAAATGGTAAGTTATAAAGCCCAGTAAGGGAATAATCATTGAATAAAATGAGTAATACAATACACGTTAGACAATAGGAATATCAATAGAGAAAAAGAGAAGCATAAACATAAAGTCATGATAAAGCATGATGATCATAACATGGAAATGTGGTGACAAAACTTAATATGTAATTAGCATGAGCCAAGGCTCATTGCACACAGAGCAAGATTAAATCATCATTGCACATGAATCACGAGTAAAACCACATTTCACTTGAATTATAATGAGTCAAAACTCATTGCACATGATGTACCATGATACTATACTTTACCCAATTCATTGGAGCGCTATAAGGGTGCACCCTTATTAAACATTTAATTTCATGCATTAGTGTGCCACATGGATTCATAAAACTTCATCATTTATTCCATGATAAAGGAATTTTGAATTCATACATGAAATTTTATAATAAATAAGTAAATGTTCATAAAGGTGAATACCCTTGATAGAGAAATGGGCATGGTATTCACTATACAATGGCATTAGCTTGGAAAATCGGTGCAATTTCGGTAGCGTAACGGCGTGACGTAAGAATTCATAAAAATGGTTGATGAGAGAGAAAAAGGGGTGTATCATTATATTTACATGACACAGATAGTAAGGGGGTCATATAGATACATTTCCTAACAAATGTGATGGAAATTAGATTCATGATACAAAATAATTACTTGAATGTAAATGAGGAGAGAGAAATTCCTTTCGAAATTTCGGCATAGTAACAGGTGTACATGGGAGGCTTTTAATGAGAGAGAAAGGGGTCTCCCATAATTAAAACATAAATAGGGAGGTATGGGAGAGGTACTAAACCATACCCCAACATTTATAATTTAAATTAAAAGGGAATAACAACATTAATAAATTTGGACAAAAATGAGAAATGAAGAAAAAACCCTTACCTGGAAGTGTGCTTCAAAAGGTTTGAGAGAGGCTTGAGAGAGGATTCTTGAGAGCTTGGGGAACCTTGGGAAGATTCTAGGGAGAGTATGGAAGAGGTTTTATGAACTCCAAATTCTTTGAGTGAGGTGAAAGTGGGAGCTTGGGTGGGTTTATTTAGGAAAGGTGAGAGAATTCTTTATTATTTAGGGTTGGGACACCTCACATTAAATTAATTCAAACCACAAACCAACCCATGGTTTTTTCATATGGTTTTTTCCAATGGGAAGTGGAAAAAAATATTTTACAAGTACAAAGTCTGAACTTCTTGAAATAATTAGGTTTCTTATGTGGAGGTGAGTCACACTCCCAAGGAAAACAATTTAAAAAGACAAGATGTTTAATAAGCCTTGAAGGGTCCATTAATACTTTGTAAAAATAAGTCAAACAAACCCAAAATCACAATATTTTAATGGAAAAATATATATTCTCTGAACATAAGGCTTATATTATTTTATTACATCACTATTGGGTCATTATGATGTCATAAAACACTTTATATATTTAAACGGTATTTAATTTTTACCCAAAAATTTGACTCTCTCAGAAAATTATGAAAACTTAACCGTTGGATAATTTCGACATCCTGATTCAGAAAATAATATTTATTTTATCTAAATAATTTTCTAATTATGTTAACTTTCACTTTTAAAATAGAAACCGACATTTATCGAAAATTCACGGGTTTTGACAAAAATGGCTTTCAAACCTTAATAAAAATTACAATTGCATTAATAAAATTATAAAATCATTTATATTTAATAAAAATTAATCTAATAATAATAATATTTTATTAAAATATTATTTAATACAAAAATCCATTAATTCATCAAAATAGATTTCTTAGTTGAATATTAACTAAAAACACTATTTGAGCTTTAAAAACTATTTACAAGGTAACAAAAATAAAATGAAAATATATTAATTATTATGTAAAAAAATAATATACATAACCATAGTGATAATGTATTGTTAAATAACCCCTTATAACACCCGCATAAGACTAAAGAGTAAGGTGTGCGATGGTGACCGACTCTTGTGGTGGCTCGGATAACACGGCTCGGGTGGTAATCTCTATCAACTTCCACTTCTCTCATAGGTGGTCTCGCTCAAGCTTAACCTGTTGAAGCTCGTCTTGGGCTTGGTCAAGAGAGAAGCCCAATGACACCATCTCTTTTCCGAGTTCTGACAAATGGGCTTCATATGGGGCATGTCTACTGGATGAGGCCATTACTTCCTTTGTCTGAGTAAATTGGATTCGTTAAAGCCCTATATTTATACTAATCATGTGATCACTGTTCAATAACTATATTAGCAACAGTCACAATTCTTAAAATAAAACCAAAGAAGTTTACATTTCATATAAACATTTTACATAATGAGACATTTAATTAGATCAAGAGGGTTTTCCATTAATGAACATTTGGGTCATTACAATTAATCCCCTGATTAATTATCTAAATTACCATTCTCAAAGAACATAATTAATTCACAATTAATTATATCAACTTAGCCAATTTAATATCTCATAATTAATTCCCCAATTAATTATCTCAATTACAATATTCAAAGCACATAATTAATTAAAAATTAATTATATCAACTTAGCTAATTTAATATCCCATAATTAATCATCTGATTAATTATCATATCAAAGAATATAATTAATTCATAATTAATTATTTCAACTTAACCAAATTAATATCTCATAATTAATCTCCTAATTAAATATCATCTCAAAGCACATAAATTTTTCATAATTAATTATTTAAAATTAAAAAAATTAATATCACATAATTAATTCCTTGATTAATTATCATCTCAAAGAACATAATTAATTCATAATTAATTATCTCAACGTAACCAAATTAATTACTCATAATTAATCTCTCGATTAATTATTATCTCAAAGCACATAATTAATTCACAATTAATTATTTCAACTTAACCAAATTAATATCTCATAAATAATTCCTTGATTAATTATCATCTCAAAACACATAATTAATTATCTCAACTTGACCAAATTAATTACTCATAATTAATCTTTTGATTAATTATCATATCAAAACACATAATTAATTCATAATTAATTATTTCAACTTAACAAAATTAATATCTCATAATTATGTCCTAGATAAATTATCATCTCAAAGAACATAATTAATTCATAATTAATTATCTCAACTTAATCAAATTAATTACTTATAATTAATCACTCGATTAATTATCATCTCAAAGCACACAATTAATTCACAATTAATTATCTCAACTTAACCAAATTAATTACTCATAATTAATTTCCCGATTAGTTATCTATTTTATAACATCAAAACATAAAATTAATTCATAATTAATTACCTCATTCCCCCAATAAAAAATTTAATCCAACATTGTAGTCAACTTTATAAAGAGTAGTAAATAAAAAAAACTGCATTTTATTAATCAGGCAATGTTGAGAAGCCTATATCAAGAAATTTGGCCGATCCAGAACTTCCTAACTCAAACTGCAACTCGCTTGCATACAAGAACCTCAAAAAAAGTGAACACCCACTTGGAAATTTATCATCGCACCTAACAACCATGAACTGATACCCATAATTAGTATAGTGGGGACAAACGCACACCAAAAATATTAACCGTAACTCTAAAAAACCATAAGTATCTAATTTAAGGGGTGTGAAACCAATTATCAGGTTTATAACCTTACCTGAATATGATGGAGGTGGACCGAATCAAGTTGAACCACCATGCCTTTGGTGGTAATTGTTGAAATATGGACCAATGGGTCCCGAGATATCATCTACAGCACCTAGAATTGAAAGAAATGAAGAAACTGAATCAATCACGAACCTTGGGGTTTCAAACTAATGGAACCCGGGTGAAGGAGAGTTGAGACGACCAATGTGAAGAACAAAACATGCAGATAAGGAATTAGATTGATGAGACAGACAACTTCCATGAAGGAACCACTGTGATATGGTATGCAGAGTGGGAGCTGGGAGAGGAGGGTGGTGCGCCACCCATGGGTGTTTCACCATGGGTGCATCACACCCCCTGTAGGAGGAGGGAGAGGTGTTCCTCCCTCTTCTTTTCTCCCTTAAATAAATTAAAATTAAAATTTAATAATATAATAATTAATATAATAATCATAATCATAACCATCATATTATTATTATTAGACTTTAATATTATACCCCTTTGATAAACTCCAAAGTCCCATTTACACATTATTTAATTAAATTATCCTCAACAAAATTTAATTAAATGAATTATCCAACTCAGGATATTTAATTAAATTATCTCAATATTCAATTTAATTAAATTAAAACCCCTATTTTTCATCAATTAATACAATTTTCTTAACCTTGAATTTAATTAAATAAAACCTCTATTTCAGACCATTTAATTAAATTCCGTTTAACTTAATTTAATTAAATAAAATTCTACATCTCCCCTCATTTAATTAAATTACTCAACCTCAATTTAATTAAATAAAACTATCATAATAATAACAATTACTATTATTATTATCATTTAATAAAACGCTTCTTTGATAAAACCCAAAACTCCCTAATTACACGTCATTAAATTCTTCTCCAATGAATTTAATTAAATAAATTCTTCAACACATCATTATTTAATTAAATTATCTTAATACAATCTAATTAAATAAAACCCCTATTTTTCATCAAATAATTAAATTCATCTTAACCTTGAATTTAATTAGAGAAAAATATAACTCCACATTTAACACATAATTTAATTAAATTCTTCTCCCATGAATTTAATTAAAAAAATTATCCAACACATCATTATTTAATTAAATTCTCTCAATAAAATTTAATTAAATAAAAACCTCATTTTTCATCAGAATAATTAAATTTATCTTTATCTTGAATTTAATTAGATAAAACCCCAACTCCACATTTAACACATCATTTAATTAAATTTCTTTCCAACCAAATTTAATTAAATAAAGTTTCCAACTCATTATTATTTAATTAATTTATCTCAGCATAATTTAATTTAAAAGAACCTTGACACCTCATTAATCCTCATTTAATTAAATTCATTCCAACTGAATTTAATAAAATTATATGATCACAATTTAAATAAATTAAAAACTCTAACTCATCAATATTATTTATTTAAATTCTCTCAAACTCAATTTAATTAAATAATAATCCCCCATTTATCAATGACTAATTAAATTATTATTAACCATGAATTTAATTAAAATAAACCCAAAATCCTCATCTACACACCATTTAATATTACCCTTCTTTGATAACCACCAACTCCCCATTTACATGTCATTTAATTAAATTCATCTCATCTCAATTTAATTAAACAAAGACTCCAACTCATCATCATTTAAAATAAAATTAATTATTTTCATCTCAATTTAATTAAATAACTTCTCCATTTTAACATCATTTAATTATATTCTATCAACTTTAATTTAATTAAAAGATACCCCCAACATATCATTTAATTAAATTCATTTCAACCACGAATTTAATTAAATTAATTTAACCCGAAACTTAAAATTGGTTAGACAGTATGGTTTGATTTTCATGGTCTGACAGACTATGCACAGATTGTGCATTCACTACTAGACACCTGCTTTATTAAGCATGGCTAACTGGCACAATTTTGACTAACCATGCGCAACCCATGCGAACATCACTACCTGGTTCGGTTCTCCCAAAACCCATCCTACCATCCGGGAAACTCCTTAAGCCTTTACCCAAGCCCGTTATCAACACTTTAAAAGAACCCAACTCATGAAACTTCTTTCCAAAACTTGGTTTCAAGACCAAACTGTGTAGTAAATGAAAAAGTTCAAAAACTTTCGTATTTTAGCCTAGTCCAAATACATGGTAATTTACACTAGTCTACCATAGACACTTCAAAAACAAGATTTTATTTATGTGATTGTGGAATGAATCATTAAGAAAAAGAATTCATTCCAATCCAATAGTCTAATACGGTGGAGGATATGGTAAATCTATATATCAAATAAGTAGTGAAATTGCATGGACTATCAGTATCAATTATCTCTGATCGAGACCATCATCTTAGGTCACAATTTTGGTGATCCTTGCAACAAGTCCTTGACACTCATCTGACCATGAAAACAATATATCACCCACAAACGGATGGTCAGTTGGAACATATTATTCAAACATCAGAGGATTTTCTCTGAGTTCGTGTTATGGATTTTAGTGGTTCATGGGAAGATCATTTTCCTTTAATGGAGTTTCCATATATAAAAATTTATCTATCAATGATATAAATGGACCCATTCATGGAATTTTATAGTCTTACATATCAATTTATTATTTTTTGGGTAGAGACTGTTGAAACAACATTGATCGGACAAATTCATTTCCATTAAACTACTGCTAAAATCTAGATAACCAAGAAATAGATGACAAGGAACTAAATCTATCAAAAATCATATATATATATCGTCATCAAAAACCCTAATCTTTTGAGGTAGGTGAACATATATTTTTTAATGTATCCTCAATACTAATTCATTATTGGTTTGTAAATAAAGGAAAATTAACCCCTCGATATGTTGGGAAATTCAATATTTTGGAACGTATTGATGACATTTCATATCGGGTTTTCTTACCACAAATATTAAGAATTGTTCATAATGTTTTCCATGTGTCTTAATTAAATAAGTATCAGTATAACCCTAGCCATGTGCTATGCAGGGCCATGTCACTCTTGAATAGGCTGCTATGTTAATCTAAGCCCTGCTTCAGATTATATATAGACAATAAAAGATCTTGTGAGGGAAGAATATCTATTTAGAATGAGTGTTGTGGAATCATAAACATATTCAAGAGGATAGATGTGAATAAATGAGATTTATATTAGATTAGTGGCCAGAACTCTTTAATGATAACTTTAAACTTCAGCTTCTAAAGGATGGAAATTCCCACGGTGGGGAGAGTATAACACCCTTATGTGGATTTTAAATTTTTGGGACCAATATTATTTTCACGGTTAGCACATGGTTTTCCAAAATATGTGGACTAACCATGAGATGAGAATAATTAAATCTTAATATTCAATTTACTACCTAAAACATCACTGGAAACCCTTATTCTTCCTCCTATAACATAATATCTAGAATACCAATACTTCACTAGAATATTCAAGAAATATTTTTCTTTCTTGTGATCTATTCCAACAGATCAAGGAGTGTTGTTTCTAGGAAACTAAAGGTAAGATCCACATTATTCTTATCTCCCTTTGATTCTCATTTTTTTCTAAGATGAGCCATAGATTGGGTGGACCATTCCTAGAAGTATGATTAGATATTGTTTTGATAAATCATATTTGGGATTCATTAAAGGAATGGATCAAAAATCCTAAATCTTTAAAATCATCTTATAATTATTCGTCTTGAATTATTTTGAGGTTGGTGGCTTCTCTTCGTTTTCCACATTCTCCTAGAATATAAAGGGTCATTTTTTCAGAATAAATTTATTATTATTTTAGTTGGAAAATTCTTGTGAAATATCCATTTTAAATATCATTGTTTGGATGGTAAAAAAAACTATAATTTTGGGTTACACTCTGATTTTATTCATTTATTCATAACTTTTTGTATACTCCCTTTAGTAATTTTCATGTAAAAGTGCATAATTGGTGCGAAATACCCATGCTTTAATACTAAATATAACTTTTGAGAATTATTTGAATTAATCCAATTGATTAAATTTAATATTTTAATTATAAATCTCACCCTACTTATCCTAATTTTATTATTTTTATTTTTTAGTGTTCCTTATTCAATTTCCTACAAATCATAAGACTGAAGTTTGGGCCAATTTGGCCAATTGAAGGGTCACATGGTCCACATAAGAAGGCCCAAAGAATTTATGAAGAAACTAGACTGTCCAAGAAGATAGAATTTTTGGGCTTAATACAAAATAAAAAATTATTTGATTCTCTACCAAAAGTCAGGGGAAAATACAATTCATCCTGGATAAAAATGTTAAGGCCTAACTCCATAGAAAATGGGCCCAACTGATGTTTTAAAAACCATCCCACCATTTTTTCTGGGAAATAAAATCAGTACACTATCCTTAAATTTTCTCCTGATATTAACAACAAATTGGTTTGAGATTTTTTAGTATGAAAGAAAAGATACAGGTGGCCAAATTTTTAGAATAAATGGTTCAAATTTTAGGGAATATTCCTATTCAAAAATACAAACAAATTATGACCATTAAAAAATATTTGATAGAAATGGAAAGATTAAATTTTTTTATTCAAACTACCATAACTTTGGCTACTTAAGTCAAATGGATGAAAAATTTTCATAGTAAATATAAAATATCCATATTTAAAAGTTTTAAGAAGAATATATCTTAATATTATACTATCTGGATGGTCTAATAATTGAGCCTAGTTGAGGGGAATATTTGGAATGCAAACAGTCTAACTCTTTGGACTATAAATATATCCCCCTCCCACTACTACAAAATTGTCTTTTATCAGTGCTAAAAAACCCATTTATCAGTGCTTTTTGAGCGTTGTAAAGTGCGACACTAATAAAGGGGGGGGGGGGGGGTCCCTTTTATCAGCGCTCAAAAAGCGCTGATAAAGGTTACCTTTATCAGCGCTAAAAAAAGCACTGATAAAATCCCCCTTTTATCAGCGCTAAAAAAAAGCGATGATAAAAGGGGTCTTTTATCAGTGCTTTTTTAGCACTGATAAAGGTCAAAAAAATTGAAAAAAATTAAAAAAAATATATAATTTGTGGGGGTTTTACAGTGCTTGCTTGACCCCCCTTTTAACAGCACTTGTTCCCCCATCCCCACCCTCACCCCCTCAACATGCACCCTTCACCCAACTTCGCTACACCTGCGTGACCCTGCTGCCACTAGAATTCGAACACAGGACCTCCCCCCTTACGCGCTGCAACTTTACCACTTATCCATTTTGTTTTGTTCTCCCTTTAATGGTATATAAAGTTATTTATATATATAGTTATATTTATTTGTATATTAATATAGATCCATATTTTAATATAAATTTATTTAGTTATATTAATATAGTAATATATATATATATTCATATATTAATATATATATATATAGTTATAATTTTTTATCCGTATATTTATTTGTATATTAATATATATATTTATAAGATTAATTTCAAATACATTTATAGAATATGTGTTTTTATGTGTGTTTATAAATAAATAAATAAATAAATAACTAAATACATACATAAATATATACAATACACACACACACACAAAGATATATATATATATATATGTGTGTGTGTGTGTGTGTGTGTGTGTAGTTATGAATGAATACATAGAAATATGGATGTGAAAAGTCATCGAGAATGTTAAAACAACTATAAATTCTAATCCAGAAGTTTGTTTCAACTCCACAACTAGTCAAATCGAAGAACATGAAATGATCTTCGATATGATATGTGGTAAAAGCAAAATGGACATCTGGATCAGAAGTTAGAGATGTTTGAATGTTAAAACGACCATAACTTCTAATCTAGGAGTCCGTTTCAGCTCCACAATTAGTAAAATTGAAGAAAATGAAAAAATATTCGATATGATATATGGTACACGTTTATCAGACATCGGTATCGGAAGTTATAGCTATTTTAATGGTAAAAAATTGAGGTATCCTGACTAAAAACTCAATTTTGGAGCCCTTCTGGGCCTTTTTTGGCCTAAAAAAACCTTGGACGGGTTCCATGGGTCCATAGGTTTGTAGGTCTCGTCACAGGCTTCGATTTGATATACTGTAGATCTCAAACAGAGTCCTGGATCAAAAGTTATGGCTGTTTGAAGTTTGAGTTGTGTTTTCAACATATTTTTCATCTTTTATTTTTTTTTTTTTTTTTTATACTCAAAGTGTTATTACATGACTATTGGTGGATAAAAATTACATAATGATTAATTAAAAATATATTTTAAATTATTTTATAAGCCTCTTTTACTAAATATCATATACATTTATATTTGATTTCCATTCATCATTTCTAAAACATATTTAGAAAATAAATATTATATTTATATCAATATAATAGATTTATATCTTTATATATTTTTTTTTTGAATTTTACCCTTTATCAGTTATTTTTATAAAAGTGCTGATAAAGGGGGGGTCTTTATCAGTACTAAAAAAAGCATTCATAAAGACCCCCCCCTTTATCAATGCTTTTTTACTAGCACTGATAAAGGTGGGTCTTTATCAGCACTTTTTTTAGCGCTGATAAAGACACCCTTTATCAGCGATCTTAAAAAGAACTGATAAATGTGTAGTGCTTCCCGTGCCCCGTTTTGTAGTAGTGTCCTCTCCTTTCAAGGAGTTGGCATTTAAAAATAGAGGAGGATACAATTGCATGACCAAAGACTTTTCAAAGGCCTGATAGGACCTTCCAAACTCAATTTTTCGCTTGAGAGACCCTTCATCGTCTATTTGTTTTCATTTTCATTTGCCTTCTTTTCAATTGTAATCGCGTAAGTTGTTTTCAATTTCATTTAAATTTTAATGCGTGTTTCCTATTAATATTATATTTTAATCATCCATCCAATGTTATTAAATATTAATGGTATTAAAAATATTTTAAATCAAAGTTGAAACTCCTTGCCTCTTTTGATTTCTCATTAAATCAAAAGTGTGTTTTTAATTCTCTTCACGTTTCGTGTGTGTGTTCGACACATAAATCTTATCTCGAACCATTATTTTTATTATATTTTTAAATCATCACCATAGAAATCATAAATTGGATTAATATCCATATCAATGGATGAGTAAATAATCAATTGAGGTGAGTCATAATTTGGATATGTTAAGTGATTGAGATCTTTTTCTCGTTGAGTATTCTTTAGGTTAACATTGTGTATGTTAAACTTAAAATGTAATGGATTAATGTCATGTTTTGTTTAAATTATGGATTCCATGGATTATTGGAACCATAAATACTACCATAAAAAATTACTAATTGAGATTAGAACCCTAGTTAATTTAAGTCTTGGAAGAAATCCTTAACACTTGGGAATTCTGATCAAAGTCATCTTGTGAGGTGGGTGTTAATTTAATGCAATATAAATCAAAGCTCAAGGATATCATAAGCTTACATACCTAATTTTAAACTCACCCCAATATTTATAAAATAGTCAAATCAAACATCACCCTCCAATCAATTTATTTAAGCTCTATAAAGACACCCCCAGTTTCAAAAAACAAAACAAAAACAATGGACTATAAAAAAAGTATCGTCGCTGATGATTTGACCTAAGTGCCGCTATACAAATTAGTAGAGAAATAAAATTTTGAACGGTCGATAAGAGAAAATCAGCCACAATAAAAATGGTATCTTTTATAGGCATGGTGTGTTAATTAGTCAGTAGTTTTTGATTTTTTGTAAAATAAAAAAAATTAAAAAAAATAAAAAAATATGAAAAAAACACAAAGAGAAAACCACCTTGCTCATCCTTGAAAGCTTATCTGAATGCCCTGTAGCCTCCCAAACAATACCTCGGATTTGTTTGACCCTAAAATAAAGAAAACTCTTCACCAAATTAGGAGGAACATTAGGGATAACCAAATCACTCAAGAGCCAATCATTGTCCAACCAATTGAACTAGATATAGTCAATCCCAGGGAATAAACCCTTAAGGAACATTCTTCCCCTGATATGAATTTCATACCCCTTTATATTCAATATCAAAATATTAAGGCTGATTTATAACTCTAATCGGGTTTGATTCATCTTCTACCTCATTTCCATGGGCTAGATAGTGAAGATCCACATTTTTACCTTAAAGAGTTCCAAGTTGAGTGATTTACCATGAAGCCTCAAGGGGTTTCTGAAGAACATATCAAACTCTAAGCATTCCCTTTATCCTTAACTGAATCTGCCAAGTAATAAATATACTACCTCCCTCCCGGTTCCATAACCCCATGGATTTACATGAAGTAACTACTCTTAGATTTCATGCCAAATTTTCATGTAAAATTACATAATTGGTGTGAAATAGCCATGTTTTAATACTAAATATATTTTTTGAACATTATTTGAATTAATCCAATCGAGTTAGTTTACTATTTTGATTATAAATATCACCCTAATTTTCCAAATTGTATGATTGTTGTTTTTAGGGTTCTTTATTCAATTTCCAACAAATCATTGGACTGAAGTTTGGGCCAATTCATCCATTTGTAGGGTCATATGGTCCATACAATAAGGCACAAAGAATCTTAGAAGAAACTGGGTCAGCCATGAAGATATAATTTTTGGGCTCAATTAGAAATAAAAATTATTTTATTCTCTACCAAAATTAGTTTTACAATAAAATTAATCTTTTATAAAAATTTAATGGCCCAACTCCATAGAAAAGGGCTCCAACTGATGTTTTGAAGTCTATCCCACCATTCTGTTCGGGAAATAAAATATGTAAAAAAATCCTTGAATTTTCTACTAATATAGACATCTAATTGGTATGATATTTTTCCGTATGAAAGAAAATATATTGGAGGCTTACTTTGTAGAAGAAATTGTTCATATTTTAGGGCACCATTCTATTCAAAAAACCATTCACATTTTGGCCTTCTAAAAATATTGGATAGAAATGGACAGATTAAAATTATTTATTCAAACCACTATAAAATAGGATAATTATATCCAATGGATGTAAAATTTTCATAGTATACAGAAAATAGAAATATATACAAGTTGTAATAAGAAGATATCTCAATATTCTGCATTCTGGATGTCCAATCATTGATCCAAGTGGAAGGGAATATTTGGAATGCAAACAGTCCAACTCCTTATAAATACATCCCCCTCCTCTCCTTACAAGGAGTTGGAATTTAAGAATAAAGGAGGATACATTGTGAAAAAATCCTTACCAAAGTCCTGGTGGACCTTACAAACTCAAGTTTTCACTTTAGAGACCCTTCCTCCTCTCTTTGTTTTCATTTTGTAATCACGTAAGTTGTTTTCAATATCATTTGATTTTTAATGCGTGTTTCCTCTTCATATTCTCCTTCAATCATCCATCCTCTATTGTTAAATATTAATGGAATTAAAAATATTTTAAATCAAGTTGAAACTGATTGCCTCTTTTTATTTATCATTCAATCAAAAGTTTATTTTTAATTCTCTTCATGTTTCGTGTGTGTGTTCGGAACACAACTCTTATCTCGTCACATTATTTTTCTTCTATTTTTAAATCATCACACTAAACATCATAAAAAAATTACTATCCATATAAATGGAAAAGTAAATCATCCATTGGGTTTATTCATAATTTAGGGATGTTATGTGATTGAGATATTTTGCTCGTTGAGTATTCTTTAGGTTAACATTGTGCATGTTAAACTTAAAATGTCATGGATTAATGACATATTTTATTTAATGTGTAGATTCCATGGATTATTGGAACCATAAATACACTACCAAAAATAAGTAATGACTGAGATAAGAACCCTAGTTAATTTAAGGCTTGTATTAAAGTCTTAACACTTGGGAATTCTGATCGAAGTCATCTTGTGAAGTGGGTGTTAATTCAATGCAATATAAAAAAAGATCAAGGATATCATAAGCTTACATCCCAAGTGCTGAACTCGCCCCAATATTTATCAAACTGTTAAATCAAAAATCATCCACCAATTAATTTATTTAATATCTACAAAGACCCCCCCCCATTTTCAAAATAAAAAACAAAAAAATCAACTATAAAAAAAGTATCATCGCTGAGGATTCAACCCGACTACCACTATACACATTAGAAGAGCACCATAACTTTGAAAGGTTGATAGGATAAAATAAGTCATGCTTTAAATGGTGTTTTTTTAGTGATGGTGTGTCAATTAGTCATTAGTTTTTGATTTTTTGTAAAACAAAAAAAACCAATAAAAAAATCTGAAAAAAATACAAAGAAAAACCTACCTTTCTCATCCTTCAAATCTTATCCAAATTCTACATATCCTCCCAAATAAAACCTTAGATATATTTGACCCTAAAATAGAGATAAATCTTCACCATCTTAGTAGGAACATTATGTATAATCAAATCACTAAAGATCCAATCATTTCCCAATCGATTAAACTAGATATGGACAATCCTAAGGAACAAACCCTTAAGGAACTCGTTTCCCTTGATATGAATTACCTACCCCTTGGAATTAAATGTCAAAATATTGAGGCTAATTTTGAACTCAAATTATGTTTGATTCATCTTTTACCTAATTTCCATGGGCTAGACAGTGAGGATCCACACCTTCATCTCAATGAGTTCCAAGTTGTGTGCTCTACCATTAAGCCTTATGGGGTTTCTAAAGAATAAATCAAACTTTGACCTTTCCCTTTATCCTTAGATGAATCCAACAAGTTATGGATCTAATAAATCCCTCCTAGTTATGTAACCACATGGAATGACATGACAAAACTCTTCTTATATTTCATGCTAAATTTTCAAGTAAAAGTGCATAATTAGTGTGAAATACTCATGTTTTAATACTAAAAATAAATTTTGAGCATTATTTTAATTAATAAAATCAAGTCAGTTTACTATTTTAATTATATATCTCAACCTAATTATCTAAATTGTATTATTATTGTTTTTTAGGGTTTCTTATTAAATTTCCTAAAAGTTATTAGACTAAATTTTGGGCCAATTCATCCATTTTAAGGGTCATATGGTCCACAAAAGAAGGGCCAAAGAATATATAATGAAACCAGATCAACCATGAATATAGAATTTTTGATATCAATCTAGATGTGAAAATTCTTTGATTCTCCACCAAAATTTTTGGGACAATACCATTCATCTTGGAAAAAATTTCAAGGCCCAACTCCATAGAAAAGGGGCCCAACTGATGTTTTGAATTCCAACCCACCATTCTATCCAAGAAATAAAATTATCACATAATCCTTGACATTTATCATTCTATAGAAATAAAATTGGTATAATATTTTATATTATAAAATAAAAGATATATTTTTCCAATTGTTTATGAGAAATTATTTAGATTTGATGTCATCTTCCTATTCAAAAACCCATTCAAATTTTGGACTTCGAAAAATCCTGGATAGAAATGGACAGATTAAAATTTTATATTCAAACCACTATAAATTTGGTTACATAAGTCCAATTAAATCAAAATTTTTAGATTATATAGAAAACATAATTATATACAAGTTTTAAGAAGAATATAGCTCAATATTATGCTTTCTGGATTGTCTAATCATCGATCCAAGTGGAGGGGAAGATTTGAAATGAAAACAGTCCAACTCCTTGGGATATAAATACATCTCCCTCATTTCCTTGAAAGGAGTTAACATTTAATAATATAAAAGGATACATTTTAATGAAAAAAGAATTTACATAGGCTTGGTATGACCTTACAAACTCATGTTTTCACTTGATAAACCCTTCCTCTCTCCTTCTTTTCATTTTCTTTTGTGTTCTTTTCAGTTGTAATCGCATAAGTTGTTTTCAATTTCATTTGAATTTAAATTCATATTTCCTCTTCATATTATATTTTAATCATCCACCATATAATGTTAAATATTAATGGTATTAAAAATAGTTTAAATCAAGTTGAAACCCCTTGACACTTTTAATTTCTCATTCAATCAAAAGTGAGTTTTTAATTCTCTTCATGTTTCATGTGTGTGTTTAGCGCACAACTCTTGTCTCATCCCATTATTTTTATTATATTTTTAAATCATCAACCAAAACATCATAAACCAAATTAATATTCATCTCAATGGATGAGTAAATCATTAATTTGGGTGATTCATAATTTGGGAATGTTAAGTGATTGAGAGATTTTGCTCATTGAGTATTATTTAGGTTAACATTCTGTATGTTAAACTTAAAATGTCATGGATTAATGAAATGTTTTGTTTAACATGTAGATTTCATGGATTATTAGAACCATAAATACACTATCATAAATAAGTACTGATTTATATTATATCCCTAGTTAATTTAAGGCATGGATTAAATCCTTAACACTTGTAAATTCTGATCAAATTTATCCTGTGAAGTGGGTGTTAATTTAATGCAATATAAAGCAAAGCACAAGGATATCATAAGATTGCATCCCAAATGTTGAAATAACTCCAATATTTATCAAATAGTTAAATAAAACATCATCCACCAATCAATTTATTTATGATCTACAAATAAACAACCCTTTTTTAAAATAAAAAAGTAGTTGACTATAAAAAAAGTACCATCTCCGAGTATTCGACCCGAGTGTTTTTATACACATTATCAGAGCACCATAACTTTTAAAGGTCAATAAATGACAATAATATATGCTCAAAATGGTTCCATTTCTCGGGATTGTGCATTAATTAGTCAGTAGTTTTTTATTTTTTCTAAAACAAAACAAAATAAAAAAATAAACCAAAAAATTCTAAAAAAACACAAAGGAAAACTTAACTTTCTCATCATTTAAAGCTTATCTGAATTCCCCATAGACTCCCAAAAAATCCCTTGAATCTATTTGACCTAGAAATAGAGTGAACTCTTCAAAAACTTTGGGGAAATATTAGGGATAATCAAATAATTCCAGAGACAATTATTGTTCAACAAATTGAACTTTATATGGATAATCCTAGGGAACAAACCCTTAAGGAAATTGTTTCCCTTGATATGAATTACCAAACCCTTGGTATTCAATATCAAAATATTGATATGTATTTACAAATATAATCAGGTTTGATTCATCTTATACCTAATTTTCATGGGCTATCCAATGAGGATACATATCTTCATCTCAAAGAGTTTCAAGTTGCATGCTCTACCATAAATCCTCAAGGGGTTTATCAAGAACAATGAAAACTACAAGAATTAAATTTCTCCTTAGCTGACTCCACTAAGTCATGTCTCTACTACCTCCCTTATGGTTCCATAACAACATGGAATTACATTAATCAACCCTTCTTATATTTCTTTCCAAATTTTCATGTAAAAGTTCATAATTGGTGTGAAATACCCATTCTTTAATACTAAATATATATTTTATCATTATTTGAATCAATAAAATAAAGTCATTTTACTATTTTAATTATAACTCTAAACCCACTTATCCAAATTGTATGATTATTTTTTTATGATTCCTTATTCTAATTCATACAAATAATTATAATGAAGTTCGGGATAATTCGACAATTTGAGGGGTCATATGATCCACACAATAAGGCCCAAAGAATCTATGAAGAAACTGGATCAGTCATGAAGATAGAATTTTTGGGCTCAATACAGAAGTCAAGATTATATTATTCTCTAACAAAATTTGGGGTATAATACAATCCATCTTGGATAAACAATTTCAAGTCACAACTCCACAAAAAAGGGGCATAACTGGTGTTTTGAAGTCTAGACCACTATTCTGTTTGGTAAATAAAATAAGCACAAAATCCTTGACTTTTCTTCTGATGCAGACATCCAATTGGTATAATGTTTTTCAGTATGAAAGAAAAGATATGTGTTCCCTAATTTTTAGAATATATTTTTTTGGATTTGAGGGGTTATTCTTATTCAAAAATCCATTTACATTTTGGCCTTTGAAAAATTATGGATAGAAATGGACATATTAAAATTATTTATTCAAACCACCATAAATTTGTCTCCTTAATTCCAATGGCCACCATATTTTCATAGTATACAGAAAACATCCATATCTATATGTTTTAATAAGAATATATCTTGTTATTCTGCATTCTGAATGGTCCAATCATCGATATTAGTGGATGGGAATATTTTGGAATGCAAACAGTCCAACTCCTTGGACTATAAATAAATACCCCTCCTCTCCTTGCAAGGAGTAAGCATTTAAAAATAGAGGAGGATAAATTGGCATGAAAAAATACTTTAAAAATTAATGGTAGGATCTTCAAAACTCAATTTTTCATTTCAGAGACCCTTCTTCCTCTCTTTATTTTTATTTTCTTTTTGCGTTCTTTTCAATTGTAATCACATAAGTTTTTTTCAATTTCATTTTAATTTTAATGTGAATTTCCTCTTTATATTATATTTTAGTCATCCAACCTCTATTATTAAAGATTAATGGTATTTAAAATAGTTTAAATCATGTTGAAACCCCTTTCCTCTTTTGATTTCTCATTCAATCAAAAGTGAGTTTTTAATTCTCTTCATGTTTCATGTGTGTGTTCAACGCACAAATCTTGTCTCGTCCCATTATTTTTCTTCTATTTTTAAATCATAAAACTAAAAATAATAAACCATATTAATATTCATATCAATGGATGAGTAAATCATCCATTTGGGTGAGTCATAATTTGGTAATGTTAAGTGATTGAGAGCTTTTTCTCATTGAATATTCTTTAGGTTAACATTGTGTATGTTAAAATTAAAATTTCATGGATTAATGAAATGTTTTGTTTAATGTGTAGACTTTATGGATTATTTTAACCATAAATACATTATCATAAACAATTACTGATTGTTATTATAACCCTAGTTAATTTAAGGCTTGGATTAAATCCTTTACACTTGGGAATTCCGATCAAAGTCATCTTGTGAAGTGAGTGTTAATTTAATGAAATATAGAGAAAGTCTCAAGGATATCATAACCTTACATACCCAATGTTGAACTCACCCAAATATTTATCAAATCATTAAATCAAACATCATAATTAAATAAATTTATTTAATATCTGCAAATAAACCCCCCCTTCAAAATACAAATAAAAAATAATCGACTATAATAAAAGTACCATTGCTGAGGATTCGACCTGAGTTCCACTATAAACATTAGTAGAGAACTAGACCTCTGAACGATTGATATGAAACAATTATCCACACTTAACATGAACAATGTGTTCTATTAAATGATTTAATTAAATTTCTTTCCAATATAATGGTTTTAAATGTGATAACTTCACATGAATTTGGTGAGTGTATGTTAATATGCATATGGGTAGGGCCATGTGGGTTAAACATGGTTATGGTTAAAATCTTTTAGAACATTGTATTATTATATCAAGTGAAAAAAGTATACTGGATTTATGGAAACTACTCATGATTTTTTCTATTTAGAAATGGCCTTTGGGCAGTGACTGCATTGGTTAGTGTTATTCAGGGGTGCATGGGATAATGTGATGGGTGCATTTTTGGTGTGAGTTATTTCACCACATTTGTGTTTATATGTGTGTGTGTGTGTGTGTGTGTTGTGAACTAGTTTTCATGGGTTTTTATATATTTTATTTTAAATAAAAAGTGGTATAACATATCTCTTGTATTATTTGGATTTTGGAGAAGCCTTGGGATTTACCTACTGGGTTATATACTCACCCCCTATATATGCACCTTGGTGAATTTGTATACACTGTTTATCATGATATAGGTAAGGGAAAATTTTCTTATTTTACTAGTGAAGCTACATGATGTTGTGATCTTGGATGTCTAGAGTTGGAGCTTAGGGTGGTTAACAAGTT
The DNA here is from genome assembly GCA_963277665.1 of Viscum album. NCBI lineage: Eukaryota > Viridiplantae > Streptophyta > Magnoliopsida > Santalales > Viscaceae > Viscum > Viscum album. The sequence goes on along the minus strand of OY728128.1, from coordinate 957,909,315 downwards.
AGTTTTTGAGAAGTGATTCCTTGGTTCCTTGTGTCTTTTTATCTTAAGTTCTATTTACATTGAGTCTTATTATCTTGAGATCGTATAATTTTGTTTTATTTTCCACTTCTGCTATTACTATGATTATTTTATGGTTATATATTTATAGTTATTATCGTTTTTTATACATAATATTGGTTTTTTTGTATGTTAATCATTTAGGGTAAAATCATTCTTTATGTTTTGATAAAGCCGATGAAAATTATTATCAGTGTTTAGTGCCTTAGGGATGTCGCCTAAGGTTAGTATAATATTGGTCCTTTCCAAGATAATGGGTTGGGTCAGAATGATACATTACTATATTAATATAATGACCTCAGTATCATTAGTATACTAAAGTGATATTATTTTAATGGAACAACTCTTAATTGTTCTATCCCATCCACTTAGAAAAATAAAAAGTGTTGATCATAAGTTTGTGCGGACTATCGCCTCCATAAAGTGGCGTGATTTGTTTTATATCACCACCTAAAATAGAAAACATTAAAAATTTTGTTAAAGTAATTTTCTTTATAAAAATATTAATATTATATAAATATAATATTCTAGATTCTATAAGTGATATTGATATTAAACATTCATAATAAACTTAACTACCTAAAATGAATATATCATAATTCCTTTCCTAATTTGAGTTTATTTTATAAAAACTTATATAAATTTATAAATTTTATTCTAAGATAATAATAAAGGGAATTCACCAATACAATTTTGGAGATTATGAAGTTATTCTAGAATTCCGTTAATCATGGTCAACATACCAAAAGAGTTACATAGAAATCAACCAAACCACCTCAAATAACCAACACAAGAAAAAACTATATAATTAATAAATATCTTAGGGTAATAAATATACCTTAGTAATTAAAATATATATGAATAAGGTTCCTAATAATTTATATAATAAACTTAATTTTATTAATTAGGAAGTTAGGTACATGAAAGGAATGAAACAGAAATAAGGTAAGGGTTTATTATCACAAATTCCTTTCCTTGAGATACATTTTTATTATGCACCTAATTTTTTTATAGGGAACATATTATTTTTATTTTATTAATTAAACCATGAAATATATCTCATTAATGGTATTATAATTTCAATTTTAATATCTCTCTCATTTAATGGGTTTTGATTTAAATGTTACTCGAGTCCTAACTGTTTTCTTGAATTAAATTATTTCTCCTTGAGTCATAAACTCTATACATGATTATGATCTTATAAGATACTTTTATCCTTAAAATTTCTTTTAACTATGGTATTTTATATTGTTTTATATGGAAGTAACTTATTTTTCATCTATATCATTTTCCTTGATAAAATACCTTCTCAAATAAAACTTTGACATTGGAAAGAATGACTCTCATTCCTTCCAATGGATATTTTCTTACATGTCCATATTTTCCTTACCACTAAAGTTATCCTCTACTTTTTTGTAATATAATATGGATTATTTTCAATGATCCTAATAATTTTATACCTATTTTCAAAAGGAAAATCTATTAATATTTTTATGACATTAGTTTTCACAAAGGCATTTTAAAATATTTTAAAAAAGGTTTTCTATCCCTTCAAAATAAAACGTTTTATCTTCCACCCCATTTTTTATCTATACAAAATTTATGTATTTTTCAAGACACCATTATTGGATATTTCATAAAAAATACTATTTTAAAATATCTAAAATTTTTTATTTCCAACCATTTTGAAAATTAATTTTCAAAATAAACTAGTGACTTTATCGCATATAATTTCTTTATAAAAATAATAAATAAAAAATATATTTAAAATGTTATGACATTAAAGGATTTCCTATAATTTTGAAAAATAATCCCAATTTTTCATGGTTTTAGAAATTCAATTATTATTCCCTTATTCTATGAGTTTTAATTAAAAAAAATTCATGGAAAAAGTGTCTTTTTAATCATGATTTTCAATATAAAATTATACTATCATTCTTTTTTTTTTTCAACCACCCATTGATTATTTACCTTTGTTTTAACAAATAATTAATGTGAAAACTATATAATATAAATGACCCATCACTACTATTTTATTTCTAAATCTTCTTTGTTTTGTAACCATAATTCTCTTTTAATGTATTTCCATTGAGAATACCCTATTTTTGATTCCTTTGATTAAAACGTGTTCACCCAGTTACCCATACACTGATTGATTGGGGAAGTGTTGACTAAATATTATAACAATTATTTATATGGTGTAAATACCATGTGTTATTATATTTTAAGGGTATTAACCTAGAGAGTTTCATAATATCATTGGATACCAACTTATATTCCCTGGGTTTATCATGTTTATTGGTGGAATTATGATTTTTTCCTTATATGATTCCATTTTAAAAGGATATGAAGCCCATTTTGTCTTCATGAGTTCTTTATGATAAATAATTGACTTCTTATGGAACACATATGTAAGGATGATGATAGGTGTGTTGGTCAGAGTGGGGGTAGTGGTTAATTGAGCATCCAATAAAAAAATTCTTAAAAAACAATGTTAATTCCATATATTCTAATTTAAAATAGCCATGTTATATAATATAGTAGGTTTATATAATTTAGTTTTTAAATATTTTTTCAATGGATCTATCAAAACCCAGTTAAAATAATTTGAAATCACACTAAATTTTGAAACAATTTTACTCACACTAAACATAATATATATATAACAAGTAAAAGTTAACTATTATAGTATAATTTTCTAGACACAATTTTTAGATACTTGTTAAAAAGTAAAATTTTAAAATATAGAATTAAATGAAAATAGTTTTATAAAGTGTAAGAAAAAAATAACGCATTGAATAATTTTCAAAATGGGAGTTTTAGTTCAAATATGGAACCTTGTCTTATCTACTTGAAAATAGCCCATTTCCAAATAGATTTATTATAAAAAATAAACTGATATAAACCTATATTGGGTTTTAAAAGTAATAAATATACACAAGTAGTCCATGATACAACCAACCTCTTCCATAGTTATTTGTGTGATAACATATACAAAATGAATAAGGAGTATCATATTTCTTCTCTTTGTAGTATAAAAGTTGTTCTAAATAAATAAATAAGAAACACATTCATGACTCAAATATAAATAAGAAAAAGAAGAGTATAAAGAATGAATAGTGAGTTTTTATATATTTTAATATCTGATCAGCTTAGGTGGATCAATTATCTTTAATTTTTTCCTTGAAAGTGGATGAAATGGTCATATTAAGATTCCACTTAGATGTGGTAGTCAAGCATAGATAATAAAGTATCATGGGGATAAATAATTAATAGAGTATCCTCATAGGTTTCACACACTTTTACATCCTTATTACATGTGATACTTCCTTGGATTTATACTCAACTACCCTCTAATTATTCATCAATGAATAACCATAATTTATTCTTTGTACTGATCACCATTTTTTGAAAGTATTAAATTCTCTAAATTGTATTTAATTTTCATAAAGTAGATATTTTGATAAATAATATTTTATTATTGGAAATATGTATAAGGATAAGGTCCATACTTATCCATTACATGAATGATCTCATAGAATCTTAACGACATAGTCTTATTAAGGCACAGAAGGAGTTCCACAAAAGATTGACCAGACAAGGAAAAGAAGAACGAGACTTCACATGAAAGTATCCATACTTATCAAATGATATTTGATTCCTTATTACATATGATATTAACTTCTCATGGAATATTTGATCACTTAACATAGATTATATATCCTTATCATAGCCTCATAATACTTAGAATTTTTTTACTTTCACACAGATGCATAGACACAAACTCATAGGCATAGAAGATCCATCAGTACGTATAGTCACTTGAATTAAACTTATAGCTGATTAATATTTTTTAAAAATTTGGGTCAGTTACACATGGTTGATCAAGTATTTATGTTGTCTCTTGGCTTGAATGCATGTGTGACTAAAAAAATACATAGTTGATATAATTTATTTACATGTATGATCTTACACTTAGTAAAATATGAGATTATCTTCACAAAAGCTAGTCTACATAGACATTTTTCATCACATATGCTTGCTTAATATTATGACCAATCCTTCACAAAAAATCTCTAATAATAGTCATATTTAGAAATATTTTTCATATGAAATATGGTTCTATTATTAGTATAATTTTATATATTTTTTAGAAATATACTTCACTATCAAATAACATATAATTCATTAGTTATAAAATAATAATGGTTTAGGATCATTAAAACAATGAGTTATTGGACAAATCCAACAATATACTCCTTATTTATGATCAAAAACCATGTAAGGTAAATAATAAAAATACATTTTACTATTAATAAAATATTATAACTAATAATTTGACATATTATTTTTTATAATAAAAAGAGTGTAAAAAGATTAAAAATTTCTTATAACTCATTCTCCCCTTTTAGTATTATAAAAAAATAAGAAGAAAAATAAAAATAAAAAACACATAATTAATATAAGAATAAATAGAAATAGCCTTATAAAACAGGTTAGTGGGTTTTATACTAATTTCAGAAACAACCCTATCAAATATCCAAATCTGAATGTGAATCAGACTTATCTTTGTGATAGAACTTTAGATCAATGGGTTTATTTTCCATAGAGGTAGAAGGATTAGTTGATGAATGAGGTATATATTCAGGAGGGTGAAAAAAATACCTCTTACAATTAGTATTAGATATTGAAAGATTGTGCTGGGTAAAGTCTAAAAGGACTAGTTGGAGTAGGATAGGTAGAGGTAGGAACAAATGTCACTGGTGAATCGGGTGGGGAAATAATAGTATACTTTATAGTGTAAAGATATAACCCCATGACATGAGTGAAATAACTGAATGCTTTAGATCCATGAGCTATAATATATAATAATTATTCTTTAACCTTCATAAATATTTTTAAGAGATGTGTCAACACCTTCAACTTCCCCATTTTATATTTATAATATTGTGTTTGAGGAGGCATTTAAAGGTCATATTTAAATGATCAAATTTTTTTTGTCCAATTGGATTTAGTGAAAAAAATATCAAATAATAATCAATAACCCTTTTCATAGATTCTATATCCTCTACTATTTGATTAAAATAACTCCTGGAGAGCTTAAGTGTCCTAGGAGCATGGGTTTGAAAACCATCTATCACCCTTTCTTAGGTTTTAGAATATTAATTCAAATAAAATTTAAGCTCATATTTTAAAATATGTGTAATATCAACATCATAAAACTGTATAGAGAAGACAAGAGCAGTAGGATTATGATTAATATTGGCTCGAGAAGCTCTGGAATAGCAAGTAAGAGATTAAAACTCCACAAACATGTTAATTTCCATTTTATCTAAGTGCAATATCATTTCATAAAAATATCTATGAATAACTATAATATACTACAATATCCTTTCATTTTAATATCCTAGATGACTAGCTTGGTTTAGAAATTGGGGCTGAATATAATGAATAATAGAAGACAAAACCATTAAAATGCCATCCTCTTTGGAAGCATCAAAGAAAGTTCTAAAATCAAAAAATAGGTTCTTAGATATATTAAATAAATTTACTTGAAATTAATTTAAGTAATATAAGGTAATATAGGTATTGGTTGGAGATAGAGATATGAATAGAATTGAAGCAACCCTTCCACTATAGGATCACTAGAAACCACTAAAGTAACTGCTTCTACTAAAACAGTTACTTATTTTAATAGCTCTATTATGAGGTTCTTCTTTATAAACAATAAGATTGAGAGTTTAAAACTCTATCCTTATTTACACATCAATATAAGCTAATAAAAAACCTTATAGAATAAGAGAAATATAATGTCTGTCATGTTCAAGTGGACTTACTTTATTAGTATAATAATTATCCCCATTATCATCTGACTCATAGTCAGAATATACAATTCCAAGTAGAGAAGATCTTGGTGTTTTCTCCCCCTTAGAAGATGATCTCACTTCCTTATTCCTTGGAGTGGACCAAATGTCTAGAATCATAGATAAATCATCATTATATCTTGAAAATTACTCAATAGATTTAAACATGAATTCCTCAGAATCATCATTTTTAGAATTAGAATATGAGTCCTTATAAAATAAATTAGACAAGGCTCAGAGTCAAAAATCTTTTCAGAATATATAACTCCCTCTTAAGATGGAAGAGACTTAGCGGAGTCTAGAGGTCCAAAAGATACACCCTGATATCAGGTTATTCTATAAAAAATAGAAGGCCAAGGAATCCTTTCATCTCAAAAATCCCTAAAGTATTATTCATCTGAATCATAAACTACTTTTCAGTCACTTTTGTAGGCTCTCCTAAACTATTCATCCAAAACAACAAGTTCATATTCACAGTTAAAAACTAATTATTCCTCATAATAATATTCAAAAACTTATTCTAGTTCCAAAATAGGGTATTTAATATTTTTAGGTCTCAGAGGGTTCTTAATAGAATAGATTTTTTTTTATATTTTCTAACTATCTATAACCCAAACATTATTTTTAGGATTCCAGTTTACATTCATCATTCTGCAAGATAACTGACTTAGAAAAATACCTCTAGATATTGTAGAAATTTCCTCCCCCTTAGGAATAATCTTCTAACAATATAATAAAGTAGATATAAACTTAAGGTAAGGTAAATAATTTAACTTAGATAAAGACTTACTCAACTCCTACATATACCTCATTAGATATATATTTAAGCTCACCTTTAACCCATTATTAAATATATACAATAAGAACACATACTGATGTCTTAATTTACTAAAGTTCCCTTTATTGGGATATAAGAAGATGTATAAACTTTAGCAATAATCTATATTCACCATTAAGTTCAATAACATTTGGCATCCTTGGTTTTCCATCACCAATAAGCTCCTAATGATCCTTTTAAATCTCAAATATTGAATTTCCATTCAAATAATAGCATTGAAAATCCTTATACTCTCCTAATGACACACTTTTAATAAATTTTCCATAATTTCAAGGAAAATATCAGCTCCTCTCCATTCACATATGTTCAAATAAAATATTTTTTTACCCATATCAAACTCAATATATAGATAAAGTTATTTCACTAACCTCAAATAAAAAGTTCAATTATTTTAGATGAACCATTCAGTCTAACCCTATTATCAAACCACTCTATAAACCAGAGAACTACTAGTTAATAACCATTCAATGTATATTTCATTCTCTTACATCACTCAAAAAGCTGATATATATTGATTTTATAGATTAATGAAAGTACTTAGGGTAGGTTTTAGTTTCTTTATAGGTTGATATTCTTAATGAAAAGATAAAACCAGAGGAAACTTTTTTCTCAAAATTTAAAATTGGTTTGTGATACTAGGTGAAAATATTTAGTTGAAATAGAGGAAAAAGAGAGCTAAAGAGTTGTGATGGGATTTAGGGTTTTTAACAGTTCTGATTCAAATTTTAAATTAATAGGTTTTCAAATAATTTAGGGTGAATAAATAAATAAATTGATAAAAATGAGTTAAAATAATAAAATAATAAAATTAGACACATAAGCATTAAATTTCATAGATTAAAGTCCTCAAAAGTAACTTCCATGGAACCGGGTTCACAAAAAACAACCCCATGGAAGTAGGTTCATGGATGAAAACCCTATGCAGAAGCTAAGGCCATGATAGTCATTCCTTCATAGAAGATATTTTTTAGAGGTTCCTAAAACCTATAACTTAGTTTAACTAGACATGAGTATAAACCAAGTGTAGTATAAAAATAAAATTATGACAAACATAAAAAGAGTTATTAATATTTTCTAAATATAATTAATGTAAGTAAAGTAGAGTATTCAATCATTATAGGATATTAAAATAACAAAATAAAGGATTAATAATAATTGATCATTCTCAATTCATTTATGATATAACTTAATCTATTAAAACTCATAGGATTTTTGAATATATCAGTATGTTGATATTTTTCCAATGAACTCAAGAGTAATATTGCCTTTTTAAAAATGATTAATAAAAAAGTGATGTCATATGTCAATATGCTTTGTTTTGGAATGTGAAACATGGTTTTTAGAGATATTAATAACACTTGAATTGCCACATTTTATAGGGACGTAGATGAATTGATATCCATAATCTAGTAGAGTTTATTTAATCCATAGAATATGTTCACAAAAACTTTCTCCAAATATGTATTCAGCTTCAGTAGTAGACAATGAAACAAAATTTTGATTTTTACTACACTATGATACTAATGATTTTCCCAAAAGGTGATATATACTAGAGTTTCTTTTTTTTTTCTAACTTAAAAAACTATAATAAATATATTAATAACTAATTAATTCAAATTCATGGCCTATAGAGTAAAAAAATCTGAAATTGGTTGTATCTTTGAGGTATTTGAAAATCCTTTTAACAATATTAAGATGTGATTCCCAGGTTTTTTCTTAAAAATGATCTCACATACATAAGGTAAATATAATTTTAGTCAAAATAATAATTAAATATAATAAAATCCCAATCATACCTCTATAAATAGTTTTGTCAACTAGTTTCCCAATTTCATCAAAATATAGTATAAAGGTGGTAGTCGTTGGAGTATAAATTCTTTTAGTGTTATCCATTCCAAAATGTTTAAAAAGATGTTTTTTATACTTTCCTTGATTTAAAATAATTCAATCCTTATTTTGAAAAATTTTAAAACCAATAAATAATTTTGTTTCTCCCATGAAACTCATTTAAAATTCATTTTTCAAAAGTTTTGAAAATTCAATACATAAAGAATGTTTTGATGAACCAAAAATGAATTCATCAACATATATTTGATAAACCAAAACCTCTTTTTAAATTCTTTTAATAAAAAAATTAGTATCAGCTAAACCTTTTGAAAATAAATTTTCAATTAAAAATAGATAATGTTATCATACCAATCTATTAGATCATGTTTAAATCATAAATTACTTTTAAAAATTTGAAAACATGATTTGGAAAATGACGGTTTTAAAATCCCAAGAATTGTTTAGAAAAAAAATCCTCAACAATATAACCATTTAAGAAGGCACACTTGACATCCATTTTATAATGTTTAAAATTTAGATGAGTTATATAAGCTAGCAGTATTCTTATATCTTTAATTTTAGCTAATGGTGCAAAGTCTCTTTATAATCAATACATTCCTCTTGACTATAGACTTTTAAAACTAGTATAGTCTTATTTATAATTACTATTCTTGATTCATCAGCCATATTTCTATATACTCATTTATTTTGAATAGTAATGAATTCTTTGGGTCTTTTAATTAGTTCCAATATTATATTCCTTTCAAATGTTGTAAAAGTGAGTGGCCTAGATCCAACTTGAATAGTTATTTTCAATTACAATATCATGTATAAAGTGAGTTATGCATGATGTAAACTTACTATAATAGTGTTGGTATTTCTATATCCACTATTTACATGGTAATTTCTTGAGATTATTTGTTCTATTAAAAGGTTATAGTAGTTCCCAAGATATCATTAGAACCTAGTGATACCATGATAGTAATCTCAATTTTATGTTTTATGGTCTAAATACATCATGTTGATAGGACACATATTATGTGTAACCATCAGGCGTTGGGGACTCATAAGCATTGAGACTTATTCTCATGAAGTTGTAACTTGGTGATCTCTAGTAGATGAGATAATGAGGGCTAGCCTTCAAATAGGAACACCACAATATTCATGTGTCATTGGTTGTTTATATATATATATATGAAAAGATGTATTTCCATCAAGAATTGAAGTTATTATTGATGTGTACCATTTGATTATATAATTTTATGTAAGATGAAAACTATGGAATTGATTTCATATTGAGGTATCTTGCGTTGGGTGCATCATTGGTGGTATAACATTGATTGAATAATCAAGATATAATTTTTTACTTCTAAAAGGAAGTGATATCTCAAGCATAGTTGATCATGATGGTAGTATCTTCACTAAATCCATGTCTATGGTAGAAGAAGGTAGGTCTATCTAGTTTGGTCAATTAATAATAAATAAGGAAATGATTATAACAATGAGGGTACATATTTCTTTATGAGATATCTCAAGATAAATAGATTATATGACATAGAGTGTGCTTGTAGGAAATATTTTCATTGCAATGACTTTTCCTTATCTCCTTGGGGGCCTTTATGGGTTGCTAGAATACACTTATGGTCTGTAAATAGTTTTAATTTTTATTGAGATAAGGTCTTAGAGGTTCACACACAAAGCATATTCAAATTATTCCTTATTCTAATGAATAAGAGTTTAGGACTTGGTGGGACCCACCACAGGGTTCCAAGGATGTATGAGAATATATGATCACCATGTAATAAATAAATTCATTTTTATTTGAGTTTATAAAAAATTGGTATTGAATTTATTTATTAAAAGTATTCACAAGATATTAAGTGGATACATGAAAAAATATTATATGAAAGAATATTATTAAAATATTCAAGGTTCGTTTAATATTTTTAGGAAAAAGAGTTGAGATAATGAATCTATTTTCTCATGTAATATATATATATATTATATTATAGGAAAGTGATAAATATATAAATGATTTTTATGAAATAGTTAGTTGGTCATAACACATTGTTTATGGATTATTTAGTTTGAAATAAAAATTAGGGCACTACAGAGTCCTTTGCAAGTATTTTAATCTCACTATATAAGTGGGAGGAGGATCTAATTCATATCACTATTCATAACTTAAGTTTGAGGGCCTCTATTCCCACAATCCCACATCCTAAAGAGAGAATATCTTAATCCAAGTAACTGGTCTGAGTTCTCCTTCTTATATTGGAGGATCGGCATAATAGTGATCATTAGGATGTTGAAGGCTTCAATGAATCTCCATGGTAACACCCACATATTGATGATAAATGATACCTAAAACTTTTAAAGCACATGTGGATGTTCTAGAGGGATTAGAATTTTATTCCTTCAATTAATGGTCACCGATGATGAGTGGTTTTCGAACATGTCATCAAATCAAACAATGTAAATTTTCAGTTTATTTTTCATGCTTAGTATCTTTATGAAGGATCCTTGTCCTTTGTATCAAGATTCATATCATCAGAGGTGAGATAGTTACATCGATCAATGATATAAAAATTTAATTCCCCATACCATATTGTAATGAACCAACCTAGGTAAACTAAACCATCCACCCAAGATGACAATCACACAGTGAGGTATAATAAGGATAATAGAAACAAATCTTGAATATAACAAAAACAATAATTACAACCATAGTAAAATGTGGAAGAAAGAGATACAAAAAGTGTTAGGACCAAGATGATAAAAAAGATGACTTTATTTAGGTATTTTCTTTTATTGTTAAGGAAATATCAAATAAGGAGAAATCACTTCACTTTTTTTTGGGTGAAAATTAGACTGACTATCATATTCAAGAAATCAAACTCAAAATACTTGAAAAGGTCCATCATATTGAGGTGTAGCTTACTAGAATAAAAGGATCATCAGACTCACCTTGAGTCCATAATAAAAGATTTTATCATAATAGGGATGAATTGGATTATAAATGACAATGATATAAAACTGATGATTCATTTTATTTTTAATTTCTCACAAATCTTAAGTAAGTTTTAAAACTTGTGATAAAATATTGTTGAATGAAAGGGGGAGAAACGGTGTTGCTGAACATATTCAGGACAACAGTATTCATGATGAGACAGAAAGAAAAATTTTACTGGAAGAATGGGAAGTTATAATAATTTTCATTATAAATCTGATTATGCTAAATATGATCTTCAGCGTATTCAAATTCATGAATAAATTTGTGATACTTTATTAAAGTTTGAAGGAAAATAATGGTGGAGAAGGCGAAGATTTACATTCTCAAGATCATCATAATGATTTTACCAAATGCAGATTTGTTTAAAGGATGAGGATGTTGATCATAATGAAGGTGCTAGTTTTCAGTCATACCAAAAGACAAATTTTTTAAATCTTTAGAGAAATAATTTTATGAGTTTCATAATATGAAAATTAAAAAAAATTTAGTACTGAAAGATCATTGGTATCATATTCATAAAATAAGAATTAGAAGTGGTTGAAGAAGTTTGAAGGAATCTTATATCTCCATCGTAATGAAGAAAATAGAATGAGAGTTGTTTTAGAGAATCACAATGAGAAGACATATGTTTTCCTTCCTACATTTGGTGTAGAGAAACGTAATAAAGAGACTTTTTTTACATTTGTCTTCATCTTAATGAGGCAGATCATAATTGGGAAATTAGATTGAAGAATTAGACTTAGAATGAAGATTTTTTAGAAAGTTTCAACCATTGAAGAAGTTAAAGGGAGATACAAAAAACATTAATATTTGAAGATTCTAAAATAGTTTGAATAAGATACAAAAGTTTTGACAAGGGGGTATTGAAACTCAAAGAAGATTTTTTTCTTTTCATCAGTTAGTATGGAGCATCTTAATGAATAAACCATATTGGGAAAATTGTATTAGAGAATCAGAATTAAACTGAAGTTTTATAAAGAAGTAAAAAAGAGAGCTTAAGTTGTTAGAAGATTTGAGAAGGTTTGAGAAGATTTGAGAGGTGTTGAAAAATCCATAAATGCATCCGAAATTCAAGGAAAATAGAGATTTCAAGAAATTTGGTTGAGAGGGAAACTTTTCAGAATCCAACCAAAACCATATTTGGGTCACCTATAAAAAGAAAAAGTAATTTATAATTTTATCTAACATAATTAATATTCATAAAAGAAAGATAGAAGGTGGAGTGATAAATAATTATAGAGAGAAGAATTTTCGGGATCGAGCCTTTTGGAAAACAATTTCCAAATAGAAGGAACATAAGAAAAGATACAATATCATATTAAGCTATTCATCATATTGGGTTGGATCATCATACTGATAAAATTGTATTAGGATTTCTGAATTGAATAAAAAGTAGTTTAGAATTATCATTACTATATTCTGATAGAGCCATATATTTTTTTGTATTGAGAAATCAGACTGTGAAAATTGGACTGGGAAATAGGGTTGAGTATCATTAGGAAGTCTAATAAGTTATTACTATATTTTGGGTAAGAAAGTGAAGAATTGTTTTGAAAGATCATATTTTTTAAAGTTGATCAAGAAACACGGTAACATGTATTCTTACAAAAACTTTCTTATATTATTTTATTCTACTTGAAGCACGTGAACTGTTGTATTGATCATAGTGCTACATGAGTGTGATGGCATATCCTACTTGTTTTATTCTATACAAAAGGATTGTTTTGTAGTGTATTGTGTGGTATTGTATCATTTCCAAACCATACCAAGAATGTAGATACTCTTATTGAGTGGTGAAAATTGTAAATTATTGTGTTCCTGTGAATGTTTGTTTGAATTGTTTTCAATAGGGAAAGAAATATTTAACTGGCGGTGAAAGTTGTTATATAAGAAAGGAAAAATAAAAGAAAAATATATCACTTATTCACCCCTCCCACTATCAATGATACAAATATCTTGACATGGAAATTACAATTGGTATCAGATCCAAGGTTCCCTTCATTAATTCTTTACTGAAGATTTTAAGAAAAGTTAATGGAGAATTTGAATTGTGTCAATAGTAAAGGTATCTCTATATTAGATGGTAATAATTATCATATCTAGAAATATATAAAAGGTAATTATTAATAGTTACTGGTGTTTCCATAGTCAAATGTATATGGGATAAATTTGAAAACATATACAAATTCAATACAAAAGTGAAGAAGCCAAATATACAAATTTGAAGGCCAATGTATGAAGATCTTAAGATGAGTTAATACGAATTTTTTGGTGAATTATTTACCAAGTTGAATGAAATTATCAACACTATCATATGTATTGGTGAAAATTTAGAGGATTATAGAGTTTTTGAAAAGATCTTAATAATCCTTCCTTTCAATTTTGATGGTAAAGTTTCTTCATTAGAAGAAAAATATAAGGCCCCAACCTTAAACCTTACTTAATCTTGAGTTATTACAAGATTTCACATTGAGGATCTTTTCGGGTTTAGAGTTTTAGAGAATTAGATCATAAAACTTGCATTACATTCCACATATAAACAAAGTGGTTACAAAAAGATAGTATTCTTCATTCCCATCAATGGAAACACATTTAAAATAAAACGTGGATTATTTCTTGACACATCCTTGACTCTATCATCTTATCATGTACCTTTCCCTTGACCTGTGAAAGACATTTCAAAAACTTGGGATGAGCATAAAAACTCAGTATGGGTTATAAAAAAAACATGGAAAGGAAACACGAGTTCATATATACATAAGAATGAAATCATACTTTACCCATAAAACATAGGCACTTTAACATACCTCATAAAATCATGAATAAATCATAGAAATCATAAGACATAAAGGTAACTTGAGGCATTCATAACATTCTTACATAGGGAGTAACCCTCTTGGTTACGTTTGGAATACCCATCACAGTATATTCCCTAAAATCTCTTCGGATAAACCTTAACGTTTCACTCCTTCACGTTACCCAATGCATTGGAGAGCTATAACGGGCTCACCCGCCCTTAGTTTATCACGGAACCACCCGTCTTCATAATAATGCCCAAGAACCATAACATAATCATATCACATAAAACATGCATAAAGGAAACATAACATTTCCACATTTCAATAACGAGATATCAATACAACACATTGATATAATAAAAACATTATGAAAGCCATTTTCAATACCAAAGTAAAACATGGTATTTATTTTTCGTTTAAAAAAAAGGTATGGCTTGTAGAGGAAGCCGAAACTCAAATAACGGTCACTACGGCGGAGAAGTCGTTGTCGCCGCATACGTACGACAAAAACATTCCCTTTTTTAGTTTAGTAAACGCTTCGTATAAAAAAGATTCCTTTTGAATAAACGTAAAAGTCAAAGGGGTTTATACACCGTATAAAAGAAAGTTGTGTATAAAATAAAATATGCCTCAATGAAAGGAGATTGAGACGAAGTCCCATACCTCGTATCCGACTTGACCCGACCGTTCTTTAATCTCCTGAATAATAAACTTGAGTTAATCTCTACTTTCTTATTAATCTTTTTCAAGTTCATTATTCCTTTTATACCATGTTATGAACATCATGTAATCAGTTAAGTTAATAATGTTCATTTTGTCGGTATTTGGTTCTTAAGTCAAAAATAGACTTCTTACACTTACATGTTGTTAATTTGGTCATAGGTTCATTATATCCAGAATGATATTAATGATTTGGATAACATATATATCATATATATTCATCATATACATGTATTTATAATATTACATCATATTTATAGGTAAGAAATGAAATGCACCGTTCATGGAGACGGTAAGCCGTACGTACGCATGAACGCTACTTCCATTTCTATTTCATTTTTTCTGGAATGGAATCATAATGATATAAGAGTATATTATATTTCCAGTATAATAACATATATAATATCATTAACTTTATCCTTTACACATCCCACATATGGTATTAACGAATCAAATCACTTTCAGGGGGCGGTAGTCCGCACTTCCTAAAATGAAGATATCGTGTTTACCCATAATGGAAACCATAAAGGTATGCCCAAAATGAAAAAAACAGAAGCTTAAGGAAAACATAAACATATTATATATCATATATAAAAATATTTACATCATAATGGCCACCTTTGAAGGTGTTAAATGAGTATTTAACAATCATCGTTTCGGGAGGCAGAATTTCTCCATCCACGGAAACCGTATGTTCTTTAACCATTTGATGTAGTTGTGTGAGAGTGTAGCTCAAATAAATATTATAACAACATCCTTGTATATTTAAGATACTGGTGTTGTTACAAAATAAGTAAATAAAAAGAGTTTAGGGGGTTGGAGAAGCAAAATAAAACAAATGAACATGAGAGAATGAATTACCTTTAAAAGTGTAACTCCTTTTGATTTGAGCCTAAAGGCTTCCTTTGAAAGGATTCTGCCCAAATGGAATCCTCTAGGATGAGGAGAGGGATGTGGAGAGAGTAAATGGGCAGGGGTTGTCCGATCCAAAGGCTTGAGGAGTGTGTGAAATGAGGTAGAGGTGGGGGCCTTTTATAAGAGGAGAGGAGGGGCACTTTTGGAAAGTAAAGAAATATTACTTTATTTGAAAATGTGTTTTGGTTTCAAAAGGTCCCACGTTGATATAATTCGTGGATAAGGTGATAAGGGTTCGAAATCCACTCATCCAATTGGTTTTGTACATGTGTACTTCATAGATTTTACATTGTCTTTCCATTTTATTTAAATCGTCAAATAATGATGTCATCGCTGCATCATTATTATGTCATAAATAATTTAATTTATTTAATGTCTAAAAATCATAAAAAAATTCTATGATGTAGGAAATCTTTTTAGCTTTCCAATTACTATTTATAATCAAATATCTGATCTTTATAACCCCATGTAAAAATTGTTTTCGTGAAACATATTATGTTTGTGTCATTTTTACTTTTACATTAAATAAAAAGTTATTTATGTCATTTCCCAACCAAAATGTCTCCATGGGGTCCCCAAGTTGACCCATGGCTTGTATTTGTCTGCCATGACACAACCAATAAGGTTGGGACATGTTTCTAGGTCATTTCATATTATTAAAGCATTATTTATACCTTAAACTACACTAATTACCACTAATCGCGATTAAAAACTTAATAAGTTACTATTCACCAAAAAATTATTTTAATCTCATTGAACCACATTTTAATTCTTAATGACAGCCATGTATGTCGGATTTTCAAAATTCAATACACATTAGTGGTAAACTTTCATTTAACTGAAAAATCAGTTTGCTTGATTACCACTTAGTGGTTTCACTATTCATCAAAAATTGAAGTTTTTCAGAAAATTACCAAAAATTCACCCTAAGCTATATTTGATATTCCGAATTCAAAAAATTAAGTCTATTTTACAAAATTCAAATCATATAAGTCACATTAATTAATTTAATAATTAATTCCCGCTACCAGAGCAAATAGCGTGTTTTTACAAAACAATAAGTATCAAAAGATTGACACCAGTTTAAGTCTAATTTAAAAGTGAAATTGATTCCAATGACCACCATTGGATAAAATGGTAAAAATATATTCTAATTTCACTTCAAAACCAATTAAAAACATAATCTAATCATATAAATAAATTAGATTAAAAAGCAGTTTTGATGTAAAATGCAGTATTTTTCACTATTCATTAAAAAATGAACATTGTCAGAAAAATACCAAAATTCACACAAGGTAAATTTTGATGTCCCAATCATAAAGGATAAGTTTATTTTGACAAACATAGTTTATAAAATTGTCAAAATATAGATTCAAAAATGGTTTGCCATCAAAAGGCAGTAAAACAATCTTTTAAGAATATTAGTGTATTCCATGCATAAGATTGTATTTATTTTCATTTTAAGCCTCTATAACACTATCTTAATCATTAATAGACATAGATAAAAATATCTATTATTCATTACTTACTTGGGATGTTGCATCCTTCCCCCCTTTAGAAAATTGGGTCCCCGCAATTTATTTACTTATCGAATAAATGGGGGTACTTATCCCTCATTGCATTTTCAGATTCCCATATTGCCTCTTCAATCATGTGGTTTTTCCACAAAACCTTTACCTGCTTAATCACATTATTCCGTAACACTTTCTCCCTGTGGTCAAGAATCTGGACCGGTTGTTCCTCATAAGATAGGTTCTCTTCCAGCTGAACTACCTCTGGACTCAAAACATGAGATGGATCTGGCATATACTTTCTCAACATCGAAACGTGAAAAACATTGTGTAATTGAGATAAACTCGGAGGTAAAGCCACTCGGTATGCAACTGATCCAACTCTCTCCAGAATTTCGTATGGTCCAATAAACCTTGGACTCAGCTTTCCTTTCTTACCAAATCTCATCACACTTTTCCAAGGAGAAACCTTGAGAAAAACATGATCACCTACCTCGAAAGATAGATCCTTCCTCTGGTTATCCGCATAACTCTTCTGCCTGCTCTGAGCTGTTCTCATGTGTTTCTGAATCAGCTGAAATTTTTCTGCCATCTCTTCTACCAATTCTGGTCCCATCAACTTCCTTTCACCCACTTCATCCCAGAAAGCTGGAGTTCGACACCGCTTCCCATATAATGCCTAAAATGGTGCCATCTGTATACTGGAATGAAAACTGTTATTATATGAAAACTCAACCAAAGAAAGATGTTGGTCCCAACCTCCCTGATAATCCATAGAAAAAGCTCATAGCATATCCTCCAATGTCTAAATTGTTCGTTCTGACTTCCCATCTGATTGAGGATGAAAAGCTGTACTAAAATTTAATTAAGTACCCAACGACTTCTGAAGGCCTTTCCAAAAGTTAGAAGTAAACCTAGGATCACGATCCGATACAATGGAGAGAGGAACTCCATGTAACCTGACTATCTCTTTAAGATACAAACGGGAAAGTTGATCAAGAGAGAAAGTATCTCGTATAGCAAGGAAATGAGCAGATTTGGTCAAGCGATCAACAATAACCCAGATTGCATTATTACCTCAAGATGTCTTCGGTAATCCAACAACAAAGTCCATGGATATATTCTCCCATTTCCACTCTGGCACTGGTAAAGGCTGAAGCATCCCTTTCGGTAACTGCCGCTCTGCTTTAACCTGCTGACAAGTCAAACACTTCACAGTAAAATCAGCAATATCTCTTTTCATTCCATCCCACCAGTAATACTCCCACAGATCTCTATACATCTTAGTACTGCCCGGATGAACTGAAAACGGAGAACTATGAGCTTCACATAACAACTCTCTCTTCAACTGTGAATCACAAGGCACACACAATCTCTTCCCAAATCTCAAAACGCAATCATTATCAATGTTGAATTCAGGCAACTTACCTTTCTGAACCAGCTCTACCTTTTTCTGCAACTCACTATCTTGCTTCTGTGCTTGCTTGATTCTATCTGATAGAGATGATCTCACTGATACCTGAAACAAAATAGAAGAACTTCCTGCACCAACAACTTCTATGCCAAAGTTCATCAAATCCTTAACCAAAGGATCACGTTCCAAACGCAACATTGTTAATGAAGCATTACTTTTTCGACTCAAAGCATCAGCCACTTTATTTTCTTTTCCTGGATGGTAATGAATTGTACAATCATAATACTTGATTAATTCCAGCCATCTCCTTTGTCTCATGTTTAACTCTTTCTGAGTGAATATATACTTTAAACTTTTGTGATCGGTATATATTTCACACTTTACTCCATACAAATGATGCCTCCAAATTTTTAAAGCAAAAACAACAACTGCTAGTTCCAAATCATGTGTAGGGTAATTTACCTCATGAGTTTTCAACTATCGTGAAGCATAAGCAATTACCTGATCATTCTGCATTAGGACGCAACCAAGTCCTTTCAATGAAGCATCAATGTATATAACAAACTCACCATTCCTGGAAGGTAGTGCCAAAACTGGAGCATTCACCAATCTTCTTTTCAATTCCTGAAAACAATCATCACATTCTTTTATCCAGATAAACTTAACACCCTTCCGAGTTAGCTTAGTCATTGGACTAGATAACCGTGAAAAATTTCTAACAAACCTTCGGTAATAGCCTGCCAAACCAAGGAAGCTACGAATCTCAGTTACATTTGTGGGTCTTGGCCATTCTTCCACAACTTTTGTTTTTGCAGGATCAACAGTTATTCCATCTTTAGAAACAATGTGACCAAGGAAAGAAATTTGTTGCAACCAAAACTCACACTTGCTGAATTTCCCATACAATTTCTTTTCTTTTAAGGTTTTCAAGATAACCCTTAAATGTTTTTCATGCTCCTCTTTACTTTTAGAAAACACCAAAATATCATCAATGAAAACCACCACAAACTTATCCAAGAACTCATGGAAAATTATATTCATTAAGTCCATGAATACAATAGGTGCATTGGTTAGCCCAAAAGTCATTACTACAAATTCATAATGGCCATATCTCGTACGGAACACGGTCTTCGGAATATCTGCCTCCTTTACCTTCAGCTGATGGTACCCCGATCTCAGGTCAATCTTTGAAAAAAACTGAGCTCCCTGGAGCTGATCAAACAAATCATCGATATGAGGAAAAGGATATTTGTTCTTAACAGTGATATTATTCAAGGCTCTATAATCAATGAAAAGTCTCATAGAACCATCTTTCTTTTTAACAAATAAAACAGGAGCACCCCATGGTGATGTGCTAGGTCTAATGAAACCTTTGTCTAATAAATCTTGCAATTTCTCCTTCAACTCTAAAAGTTCAAT
Organism: Viscum album; assembly: GCA_963277665.1. Classification (NCBI taxonomy): domain Eukaryota; kingdom Viridiplantae; phylum Streptophyta; class Magnoliopsida; order Santalales; family Viscaceae; genus Viscum; species Viscum album. The sequence continues at coordinate 957,888,939 of OY728128.1, read as the reverse complement.
TGGTGCCATTTGATAAGGGGGTTTTGAAATTGTCTTAGCATCAGGAACTAAGTCAATAGTAAACTCAACTTCCCGATCTGGTATTATTCCAGGCAACTCATCAGGAAAAACATCAGGATACTCATTTACCACTGGCACATCATTAATCTGAACAGTTCCTTTATTTTCAACGACGTGTGCAAGGTAACATTCATTTCTATCTTTTACAAGTTTCTCGGCCTCTTGATATGTTATCAAAAGTAAGGGTTCATTCTTGTAAACAAACTGAAAGTCTTTCTGAAAAGAAACTTCTTTAGCTCTATAGTCAATCTTAGCATGGTAAATAGAGAGCCAATCCATACCCAGGATAACATCAAACTCTACTAGAGGTATAACAATAAGGTTTGCAAGTAGGTTCTTTCCACAGATAAGGATAAGAAGATTCTTATAAATTCTTTTTGCCTCAACATTCCCCCCAGGTGTTTTTACCAAAAGTTCAGGAGTCATTTCTTGAGATGATATTCCCATTTTACTAGAAAAGGTTTCAGAGATGAAAGAATGTGTAGACCCCGAATCAAACAACACACTGGCATAATCTGAAAAAACAAACAAAGTACCTGATACAACCTCATTTGATGGCCCGACATCTGCTGAAGTAGTTGCAAAGGATTTCACCACCCCTTTCTGCTTGTAGTCTAACTGCTTCCCATCACTCAAGCTCCTTGTCAGACACTCGTTTGCATAGTGACCCATCTCATTGCACTTATAACATTTCACTAACTGTAAATCAAATTTGTTCTTACCTTCACCTTGATCCTTTTCAGTGAAATCACGACCCTTATGTCCCATCTTACCACATCGGTAGCATTTCCCAGAATTTAGAAGACATTCCCCCGCATGCCTTTTGCCACATTTATCACAAACTGGAAACTTAGTTCTCTTACCATCAGACTTTTTTGAAGAATTCTTACCTTTCTCCTGCCAGCTCGGTCTCTTCTTCTGCTGGTTGTTATAGAAAACTTGGTCATCGGCAAACTCCATTTCCACCTTCTTAGCACATCGAACAAGCTTTTCATAACTTTTAAACTCACGAGAAGCTAATTCCCTTCGATATTTTGGCTTTAATCCTGAGTAAAAATGATTGATTTTACTATCAAGGTCCCGGATAAAATTTGGAGCATACCTTGCCAATCGAGTGAACCTTTCTTCATAGGCAGCCACTGAGTCTTCCTCTTGCCTCAATTCCAAGAATTTCTTTTCCATCCTAAGTCGAACAACCTTAGGAAAATACTTCTCAAGAAACATACCTTTGAATTCATCCCAGTCAAGAGCATCAATCTCATCGGCGTCCCTGATATTTTTAACCATAGACCACCACTGATCTGCTTCACCCTCCAAACGGTAAATAGAAAGACTAACCTTTTGATTGTCTTAACACCCCATGACATCAAAAATCTTCTCCAGTGCTTTAATCCACCCTTCAGCTAGCACAGGGTCAGATGATCCTCTGAATGATGGTGGATGTTGCCTCATGAAATCTTCCACCACTGACATGTTCCTTTGGGGTTGGTCTGGCTGATCTCGTGTATGGATACCACCGCCATTTATCGCTTGAGTCAACTGCGCCATTACTGCAACAAACTGTTCAGTTCCAATTCCGACCATCTCGGGATGCTGATTCGGAAGGTTATTTCCTTCCGTATGCCTTCCTAGCACTGCTTCCCTGTTTCCTCTGCGGAAAACCATTCTGAACAAACATGTCTTAGATGAAGAAACATGGTAATCTTTAAATGCTATATCATTTCGAAAAAAAATATTTTTGGATAATCATTTAATAGTATTCTAACTCCTAAAGTTATCTAAAACGACCTTTGATACCAACTATAAGGCCCCAAACCTTAAACCTTACTTAATCTTGAGTTATTACAAGATTTCACATTGAGGATCTTTTCGGGTTTAGAGTTTTAGAGAATTAGATCATAAAACTTTCATTACATTCCACATATAAAAAAAGTGGTTACAGAAAGATAGTATTCTTCATTCCCATCAATGGAAACACATTTAAAATAAAACATGGATTATTTCTTGACACATCCTTGACTCTATCATCTTATCATGTACCTTTCCCTTGACCAGTGAAAAACATTTCAAAAACTTGGGATGAGCATAAAAACTCAGTATGGGTTATAAAAAAAACATGGAAAGGAAACATGAGTTCATATATACATAAGAATGAAATCATACTTTACCCATAAAACATAGGCACTTTAACATACCTCGTAAAATCATGAATAAATCATAGAAATCATAAGACATAAAGGTAACTTGAGGCATTCATAACATTCTTACATAGGGAGTAACCCTCTTGGTTACGTTTGGAATACCCATCATAGTATATTCCCTAAAATCTCTTCAGAGAAACCTTAAAGTTTCACTCCTTCGCGTTACCCAATGCATTGGAGAGCTATAATGGGCTCACCCGCCCTTAGTTTATCACGGAACCACCCGTCTTCATAATAATGCCCAAGAACCATAACATAAACATATCACATAAAACATGCATAAAGGAAACATAACATTTCCACATTTCAATCATGAGATATCAATACAACACATTGATATAATAAAAACATTATGGAAGCCATTTTCAATACCAAAGTAAAACATGGTATTTATTTTTCGTTTTTAAAAAAAAGGTATGGCTTGTAGAGGAAGCCGAAACTCAAATAACGGTCACTACGGCGGAGAAGTCGTTGTCGCCGCATACGTACGACAAAAACATTCCCTTTTGTCGTTTAGTAAACGCTTCATATAAAAAAGATTCCTTTTGAATAAACGTAAAAGTCAAAGGGGTTTATACACCGTATAAAATAAAGTTGTGTATAAAATAAAATATGCCTCAATGAAAGGAGATTGAGACGAAGTCCCATACCTCGTATCCGACTTGACCCGACCGTTCTTTAATCTCCTGAATAATAAACTTGAGTTAATCTCTACTTGCTTATGAATCTTTTTCAAGTTCATTATTCCTTTTATACCATGTTATGAACATCATGTAATCAGTTAAGTTAATAATGTTCATTTTGTCGGTATTTGTTTCTTAAGTCAAAAATAGACTTCTTACACTTACATGTTGTTAATTTGGTCATAGGTTCGTTATATCCATAATGATATTAATTATTTGGATAACATATATATCATACATATTCATCATATACATGTATTTATAATGTTACATCATATTTAGAGGTAAGAAATGAAATGCACCGTTCATGGAGACGGTAAGCCGTACGTACGCATGAACGCTACTTCCATTTCTATTTCATATTTTCTGGAATGGAATCATAATGATATAAGAGTATATTATAATTCCAGTATAATAACATATATAATATCATTAACTTTATACTTTACACATCCCACATATGGTATTAACGAATCAAATCACTTTCAAGGGGCGGTAGTCCGCACTTCCTAAAATGAAGATATCGTGTTTACCCATAATGAAAACCATAAAGGTATGCCCAAAATGAAAAAAACAGAAGCTTAAGGAAAAAATAAACATATTATATATCATATATAAAAATAGTGACATCATAATGGCCACCTTTGAAGGAGTTAAATGAGTATTGAACAATCATCGTTTCGGGAGGCAGAATTTCGCCATCCACGGAAACCATATGTTCTTTAACCATTTGATGTAGTTGTGTGAGAGTTTAGCTCAAATAAATATTATAACAACATCCTTGTATATTGAAGATACTGGTGTTGTTACAAAATAAGTAAATAAAAAGAGTTTAGGGGGTTGGAGAAGCAAAATAAAACAAATGAACATGAGAGAATGAATTACCTTTAAAAGTGTAACTCCTTTTGATTTGAGCCTAAAGGCTTCCTTTGAAAGGATTATGCCCAAAGGGAATCCTCTAGGATGAGGATAGGGACGTGGAGAGAGTAAATGGTCAGGGGTTGGCCGAGCCAAAGGCTTGAGGAGTGTGTGAAATGAGGTAGAGGTGGGGGCCTTTTATAAGAGGAGAGGAGGGGCACTTTTGGAAAGTAAAGAAATATTACTTTATTTGAAAATGTGTTTCGGTTTCAAAAGGTCCCAAATTGATATAATTCGTGGATAAGGTGATAAGGGTTCGAAATCCACTCATCCAATTGGTTTTGGACATGTGTAGTTCATAGATTTTACATTGTCTTTCCATTTTATTTAAATCGTCAAATAATGATGTCATCGCTGCATCATTATTATGTCATAAATAATTTAATTTATTTAATGTCTAAAAATCATAAAAAAATACTATGATGTAGGAAATATTTTTAGCTTTCCAATGACTATTTATAATCAAATATCTGATCTTTATAACCCCATGTAAAAATTGTTTTTGTGAAACATATTATGTTTGTGTCATTTTTACTTTTACATTAAATAAAAAGTTATTTATGTAATTTCCCAACCAAAATGTCTCCATGGGGTCCCCAAGTTGACCCATGGCTTGTCTTGGTCGGCCATGACACAACCAATAAGGTTGGTACATGTGTCTAGGTCATTTCATATTATTAAAGCATTATTTATACCTTAAACTACACTAATTACCACTAATCGCGATTAAAAACTTAATAAGTTACTATTCACCAAAAAATTATTTTAATCTCATTGAACCACATTTTACTTCTTAATGACAACCATGTATGTAGGATTTTCAAAATTCAATACACATTAGTGGTAAACTTTCATTTAACTGAAAAATCGGTTTGCTTGATTACCACTTAGTGGTTTCACTATTTATCAAAAATTGATGTTTTTCAGAAAATTACCAAAAATTCACCCTAAGCTATATTTGATATTCCGAATTCAAAAAATGAAGTCTATTTTACAAAATTCAAATCATATAAGTCACATTAATTAATTTAATAATTAATTCCCGCTGCCAGAGCAAATAGCGTGTTTTTACAAAACAATAAGTATCAAAAGATTGACACCAGTTTAAGTCTAATTTAAAAGTGAAATTGATTCCAATGACCACCATTGGATAAAATGGTAAAAATATATTCTAATTTCACTTCAAAACCAATTCAAAACATAATCTAATCATATAAATAAATTAGATTAAAAAGCAGTTTTGATGTAAAATGCAGTATTTTTCACTATTCATTAAAAAATGAACATTGTCAGAAAAATACCAAAATTCACACAAGGTAAATTTTGATGTCCCAAACATAAAGGATAAGTTTATTTTGACAAACATAGTTTATAAAATTGTCAAAATATAGATTCAAAAATGGTTTGCCATCAAAAGGCAGTAAAACAATCTTTTAAGAATATTAGTGTATTCCATGAATAAGATTGTATTTATTTTCATTTTAAGCCTCTATAACACTATCTTAATCATTAATAGACATAGATAAAAATATCTATTATTCATTACTTACTTGGGATGTTACAAAAAAGATCCAAAAAAATTATATCTGGATGATTTTCATAGCACTCTCATCACTTATGAAATAATAAGGGAGAAAGATATGAAAAGAAAAAAAATTATAGGGAAATTACTTTCAAGGCTACTAAGAAATTGAAGTCAAAGAATATTCTTATTGAATAAGAATATGGTGATTCTAATTCCTAAAATGATGTTTGTAAAAATATTGATGATATTCTACCCTTGTTTTCTAAAAATACGAGAAGAGGCATAAGTAAATATAAAGGTAAAATCCCTTGAAATTCTTTGAATGTGGATCTGTTGAGAAATTTACAGCTAATTTTCCTTGTAGAAATAAATAAGATTATATTGATGAAGTAACTCCACTTGTTGGAAGCTGTGGTGGTTGGGGCGTTGGGAGTTTTGGGTGACAGTCACAGGGTCAATTCCCTGGGTCAATTTTCTTCTTGTGTGTGTTGTAATAAAAACATTGTTTAAGAGGATAGTGATGAAGAATAAATAAGTCCATGGATATTGTGGAATAAAAAGGGTGATAAGTATAAATATTTATCCATATGTAAAGATAAAAATTTATTCAAATCCAAAATAATGAGTTTCTTATCTAAAGGTGAAGAAGAAGATATTGATGGTGAATCCAAAAAATCTACTGAGCATATTAGTGAGAATAATTTTATTACAATAGTGAATAGTGAAGAGTTCAATATTAGTAGTTCAGAAGAAGAAGAAAATCGATTATAATATCATTTGAAATAAGTGAAAGAATTCTTGAGAAATATTGGAAGGAAAGAGGAAGAAATTAGGAATTTGAAAAATGAAAGTTACTCAAAAAATAAAAAATAACTGATTCCTGATGAGAAAGTTAAGTTGCTAAAATAAATTGATGATTTGAATAAATCTCTTGAGGAATAAAAGAATCATAATGAACATCTAGAAGTGAAGTTAAAGGAAAAATAATAAGAGTTGGAACTTTTCCAAGAAAAACTTTTTAAAGCTAAACAGAAAGGTAAAAGTTTCAAATACTCTATCTCTAAAGTTGGTGAAAGTTATCTTAAAGACGGACTATAAAGGATAAAAAAAGTTACCTTAAAAGGTTGAGAATAAATATTGAATTGGTTTTGAAAGGAGAAATTTGGGAAAGTTATGTACATGACCAAGATTAACAAAGTAGAGAATTCATAATTTTATGAAAACCCTAAGTCCAAAAATGCTTCTAAACATTCTAAATATAAAAATTTTTCTATTAGTTTTGGTTCTAATAAGGATGAAAAGAAAACTGAGTTGAAAAAAAATATTCTGATTGATAACATAAAGGTTGGAGGTCAGCAAAGTTAGATAAGAAATACAATAAGTTTTCTAAGAAACATGTTCACAAATCCAGTTAGTATAGATGTTTTAGAAGAAAATATTCTTTCTATGGATACTGCTAATATTGTGGTGGATTTTAGAATACATAAAATATGTTTTTGTTCAACCAACAACAATACTACTATTCCAAAAATTTAGAAGTCAATGTTTGAGTGAGATTCAATCTCCTCAAAGGAAGAAGTATGCGAATGTTTTTTTAAGAAACCTGATAAGGTTGGATTAAAAGTTGAAAATAGGTTCCAAACCCTAGAAACTATTTTTGAAATGTGTGAACAACCTAGACATCTTGAAAAGGTTTTTTTTTTATCGTCACAATAAAAGTTTGTTAATAATTCCCAAAAGTATGATATGAAGAAAGAAAAATATCTTGTTATAAAAACTGCCCTGAAAGCTACAAAAGGAGAATGACCATAGATTATAAATAGTGGGTGTTTTTATCATATGATAGGATATTTAAAGTTGTTGAAGAATATTAAATACTTTAAAGAATAAATAGTGACATTTGGCAATGATGAATCCCTTAGAATCAAAGGTGTTGGATCAACCATCATTGGGAAAGAAAAGATGAAATCCAAGAAATATTTGTATGTTTATGGGATAAAACACAAATTGCTAAGTGTTTCAAAAAAAAAATTCATGAAAGAAACAAAGTTATTTTTAGAAAATATGTAATTTTTATGAAAATTGAGGAAGATAGAAAGATATTTACAATAGACCAATGTATAAAAGAAAATTTATTTATGTTGGTGAAATAAAAAACCCTTATTCCTTTGGTATGGTGGAAGAAAATAAATTGTGGCATAAAATGATGGGACACATGTGTCAGAGAAACATGAGAATGTTATCAAAGTGAGATAGTGTTCAAGATATTCCTAATATGTCATGAAGATGAGATTGGTGTTGTACTATTTTATAGAAATGAAATATTATAAATTATGGGTATAAGAAAGTTGAAATTTGTTTAAAAAAATCCTCAAAACTTATTCATTCTGATATATAAGGTCCAATGATAAAACAATAAAAAAATAGAGATAAGTAACTCATAAATTTAATTGATGAATTTACTCACATTACTTGTGTTATTTATATGAAACATAAGTCAGATGCTCTAAAAATGTTTAAAAGTTTCAAGAGAAAAGATTAGAAGGAATGTAAGTATTCTATAAAGAAGTTAAGAATTGATAATTGTAGTGAGTATAAGAATAGATAATTTTAAAGTTATCATGAGAATCATGGAATTCATCATGAGTTCAGTTCACCATATACTCCTCAAAAAATGGGGTTTCTGAATGAAATAACAAAAGTTTGGTGGAAATGGGGAGAACTGCATTACTCAAACATGATCTTTTTCATTACTATTGGAGGAAATCCATGAGAACTATTGTGTATATCCAGAACTAATGTTTCTATAGGAAAATTTTATATATGACTTCATATGAAATGTTTTATGGAAAAACTTAAATATTGAAAGACTTAAGAGTTTTTGGGAGTCCATGCATCATAAATAATAAAGGTGGACACCTTGGAAATTTTTAACAAATATGCGATGATGGAATTTTTCTTAGTTATGCTCTAGAAGGAAGAGGATATAGATGTTTCGACAAAGAAACAATAATAAATTTTTATTTTTCTGATGTGAAAGTTATTAAAAAATCTTAGGAGAAAAAACAGACTAAGACTGATAAGGAAGTTGAGAAGGATAAGGAAATTTTTGGTAAAAATTATGATAAGGATACATGCAATTGTAATCCTACTCAAGAAGAAGAATCAAAATAAAATATTTCCAGTTATGAGGAAGAATATTGAAAACATCATCCCAGTATGAGGAAGTAAGTGGAAACTCCTAACATTATTGGTGATCAACATCAAAAGGTTTAAACAAGATGGAAAACACATGCTATTACACATACTTATTTGTATTCAAAAGTTGATCTAAATTATGTGAATGAAGATTTTGAGTATCTAGAATGGGTTTAGGCCATTAATGAAGAGACAGATCAGATAGGAAATAATGATACATGGGAACTCGTACCTAATCCAAATAATAAAAATGTTATTGGTACAAAATGGGTTTTCTGGAATAAGTTGAATGAAGAAGGTGAAGTGATAAGGAAGAAGGAAATATTAGTGTGAAAATGTTACTCTCAAATTGAAGGTGTTGATTTTGATGAAACTTTTTATATGGTGGAAAGTTTGGAACAATCATAATTTTTCTTGTTATTACTGCACAACGAAGTTACAAATTTATTAAAATGGATTCAAAGTCTGAATTTTTAAATTGGAATCTTGATGAGAATGTTTACATTGAACAAATTTGTAAATTTTTTATTGGTAAAGATGAATGTTATGTGTGTATTTTATGGGATAAAAAATCTCTAATATCATTGTATTCCAAATTGGATACCTTCTTTAGAAACACAATTTTCAAGAAAGGAAGAGTAGATAACAATTTTTACATCAAGGAAAGTCGGGAGTTTTCTCTCATCATAATTATTTATGTCGATGGCATTATCTTTGCTAAGAATGATGAAATAACTTGTGAAATATTTGCTGAAGAAATGAAAATTTTATTTGAGATGTCCATGTTGAATGAGATGAAATATTTTCTTGGGAAAAAAATATTACAGAATAAGAAACACATTTTTCATTCTCAAGAAAAAGTATACTAAGGAACTTCTTAAAAATTTTGGTATGGAAAATTAAAAACTAGTTTTAACACTGATAACAGTGGGAAAAAATTTGAATATATATATAGAAGGAAAGAAAGTTGATCAAAAATAGTTTCAAAAGTTTATTGGAAGTTTTTTATATTTGAATGTCTCAATACCCAACATTGTTTATGTTGTTACCTTATATGAAGGATTTCAGAGTTCTCCTAAATAATCACATTTACCTGCTAGAAAATAATTATCATATATATCAAAGGAATACAAAATTTTGTAATCAAGTATGATATCTCAGACAATATTTATTTGTTTTTTTATTCAGATGTTGATTGGGTAGGAAATGTTGATGATAGAAGATTCACATCTAGTAGAGTTTTCATTTTGGGAAAAAATTTGTTATTTTATATACAAAGAAATGGAATTCAATAACTCTCAGTACTAATGAAGCTGAGTATGTTGTTTCTACTCAAGCCTCTTCCCAAATTATGTGGATGGAGACTAAATTAGATGATTTACTTATTGAAGTGAAGTTACCCATTCTCTTGGTTTGTGATAATCAAGGTGAAATAAACCTCACTAAGAATCCGATGCAACATTATCATTCAAAAATATTGATATCAAATATCATTTCATCAAAGAGCATGTAGAGAAGAATAAGTTGAAACTGGAATATGTTCCTACATTAGAACAAGTTTCTTACATATTCAAAAAACCTTTACCAAAGTAACCTTTTTATAAATTAAGTTTCAAATTGGGCATCCAACCTATTTCTTATCAAGGTTGAGGTATGTGTTTTGTACCCTATCTCATCTTACCTTTGGATAGTGTTTTTAAGGGTTAGAAATGTTTCATAAATCTATCCTTAAATAATGCATGTATAAAGGGGAGTTTTTGGTAATATGTGAATTCATAAATGTAAGTGTGTGAACTATGCTAACTATTTATTGGAGTGATTATAGGAAACAAAATTTTTGTATTCCAAGAAATTTTAAAATATGAGGAAGAAAAGATGAGGAAGAAACCTGAGGAAGCAAGTTGAAAAAGTTTTTCATGATCACTTCTTTTGGGTAACATGGTTTTTCTATCAATAATTCTTGTTTCCTATACTGAGTTAGCTCATGTAGTCTTGGAATTATTGAAACATAATTCATAGCTTGAGGTTAAAAAGTTCAGTTATTTATGAACATTTTTAACAACAAAATCCAAAGGGGGAGATTGTTAGGACCATGATGATAAGGAAGATGATTATATTTAGGTATTTTCTTTTGTTGTCAAGGAAATATCAAAGAAGGAGAAATCAACTCACTTTTTTTAGTGAAAATCAGGCTGAACATCATATTCAAGAAAGTAGAATCACAATTCTTGAAAAGGTCCATCAAATTGAGTAGTATCTTGCTAGAAGAAAAGGATAATCTGACTGACCCTAAGTTCGTAATGAAAGGTTTTATCATAATGGGGAAGAATCAAAGTATACTTGACTATGATATAAAATTGATGATTCTTTTTTTGTTTTTTATTTCTCACAAATCATAAGTATGTTCTAAAACTTATGATGAAATATTGATGAAATAAAGGGGGAGAAAAGTTCTAGCTGATCGTATTCAAGACAATCATATTCATGCTAAGAAGGAAAGAAAAATGTTGCTGGAAGAATGAGAAGTTTCAATACTTTTCATTATAAATTTGATGATACTAAATATGTTCTTCAACATATTCAAATTCAGGAAGAAATTCATCATACATGCGAAATGTTTGAAGAAAAATAAAGTTGGAGAAAGTGAATATTTTCAGTCTCAAGATCATTATAATGAGTTTACTAGATGTATATTTATTTAAGGCTAAGGATTTTGATCATAATAAAGGTGATGGTTTTCAGTTGGAACAAAAGACAAAATATTTAAATCTTAATAGAAATAAGTTAACGAGTTTCATAATAAAAAAATATAAAAAAGTTGAGTGATGAAAGATCTTTGGCATCGTATTCTAAAAAGAAGAAGTAGAAGAAATTGAAGAAGTTTGAAAGAATCTATTACCTCCATCATAATGAAAAAATCAGAATGAGAGTTGGTTCTGAAAATCATAATGATCAGACATATGTTTTCATTCTTACATTTGGTATAGAGCAATGTAATTAAGAGACTGTTGTTTTACATTTGTCTTCATCGTAATGAGGTGGATCGTAATTGGGAAATCAAAATGAATAATCAGATTCAGACTAAAGATTTGTTAGAAAGTCTAAAGAATTGAATAATTTAAAGATAGATATAAATATTTGAATATTATAAATGAGTTTTAATAAGATACGAAAGTGTTTACAAGGGGGATCTTGAATCTTGAAGAATATGTTCCTTTTTTATTTTCCTTAGTTAGTATGGAGCATCGTAATGAAGAAATCGTATTGGGAAAATAGGATTCAAGAATCAAAATTAGACTGAAGTTTGTTAAAGAATACATAAGTGATTTAAAGTTCTAAGAAGATTTGAGAAGGTTCAAGAATATTTGAGAAGCATTGAAGAAGTCATAAATACATATGGAATTCAAGGAAAATAGATATTTTGGGAAATCTGGTTGACCATGAAACTTTTTCATAATCCCATTCAAACCATATTTGGTTCACCTATAAAAGTTTAAAGTACTTTTTACTTTTATCTGAAAAAAATATTTTTTTTTGAAAAGGAAGAGAGAAGGAAAAGAAATGAAGAATTATAGAGAGAATAAGTTTTTAGATTGAGTCTTCTTGAAGAAGTTTTCCAGACAGAAGAAACATAGGAGAAGAGACTAGATCATATTCAGCTGCTCATTGTATTAGGACAAATCATCAGATTGAGAAAATGATATTGGGGTTTCTAGACTGAATAAGAGTTAGTTTCAAATTGTCTTAACCATATTCTTATAGAGCCATATATTTTCCATATTGAGCAATCAGATTTCCAAAATCAGACTCAGAAATTGGTCTGAGTATTATTACAAAGTCCGGGAAGTTCTTACTAGCTTCTAGGTAAGAAAGTGAAGAATTATTTTGAAAGATCATATTTTTTGAATTTGATCAAGAAGCACCATAACATGTTTGTTTCATAAACATTCTTATATCATTTTGTACTACTTGATGCACATGCACTATTGTATTGATCATAGTGATACAAGAGTGTAAGGACATATCCTACTCATTGTATTACACACAAAAGAACTATTTTCTAGTGGATTTTGTGGTATTGGATTGTTTCAAAACCATACCAAGTAAATATCTACTCTTATTGAGTGGTTAACCTTGTAAAATTTAATGTTCCTATTGATGTGTGTTTGAATTGTTTTCAGAAAGGAAAGAAATATTTAATAGGAGATGAAGGTTGTTTCATAAGCAATGAAACATAATTGAAAAAGATATCACTGATTCACCCTTACCCCTCTCAGTGATACAACTATATTGAATATAAAATTAAAACAAGATCCAAAAAACCCAATAAAAACAGGATAAACTAGAAAATTAGGGAAAGAAAAGACCAAACAAGTCTCCACGTGACCATTAATCACCACCAAACCATCCCACTACGAAGGTGAAATCTGATAAGAGAACCTAGCATGCTGCATGATTACCTTCCCTTTCCCCAAGTCTTGAAAAACAAGGTCTAAAATATCCCAAAGGAAAACATAGGATGTGAGCACATATCCCACTAGGATACCACTAATGAATATATACAAGTTCTAATATCAGGAATGCATAAGTTTTAGATTTAAAACAAAATCCAGTTTATAAATAATTTTCACAAATAAAAACATTTGTAAAAATTTAATTTGTTTTCCATAAATTTATACCATATTCACCAAATTCAGGAATATATCATGTATAATATAAAAATCAATAAATTTAACATATGAGAAAATATCCATGAAATAAATCATCATGCAATAAATCAAGTATAAATTACAAAGCACATCATTTGGACTCTAGCATATGGGAATACATACTAGACATAAAATAATCCTAAAATAGGCATAATTTGGTTCCAAAGGACATTGAGTACTTCCACAGTCTCTCTATATCAAAAAATTAACCTCCTATTGTTCCAAACACACTAGGGTCACCTATTCCCATTTCTTGATGTACCCAAGGTTTCCAATGTGCTATGTTTTTCCAAAACCAATTCCAAAATCCATGATAATATTTTATAAAAACTATTTTTCACAAAACAAAAATCCATTTCAATGAACAATCCAAAGTGATCAGAAAGAACATATAGAAATTCATGAATTAGATAAACTTTCATAGATACACCTACCTCAAGAATGATGGAAACCTATATGCCTTCAATAATGAAGATCAAAAAACCATAGATCAGCCTTTGAAAGGCAAGGTATGATAAGAAATTGTACAAGATCGATATAAAACACCAATAAATCATGAATCTAAAACAAAAATACAACCCCAACTACCTTTGTGACCAAATACAATAAAGAAGCTGGGAGACCGCTTACCAGAGATATGTAGTTCAACCACAAAATGAGTCAAATGTTTAACATAGTGATTCAAAAGAGGAAGATCACCCAAAATCACCATAGGGTTCAAGAGGAAAGCTTATTCACTAAATGTAAAAATATACAAGCATGTAACGTGTTTAAAAATACCGGGCCTAATGAATTCACATCTTAAATATCTTTCATGGTGTGAAGTATCACGTATTAAACATACATCAAAAAATGATTTTCCTAATATTAAATTAAATCTGAATTGAAATGTTCACTATGTGTAATGGTTTCAAAACCTATTAAATTTTCACACACTGCATGAGATTTATGAAATCTACCCAACTTCCTATTCACGTTGTGAAACCCATTCATGATGTGAATGTTTCTAGAAAGTATTAATTAGCTCGATTTTCTATAGAAAACCTTATAACTAAAACATAAGGCTCTTTGGTCCCAAATATCATCCTCTAATCCCATTTACACTTTTATACATATACTCTATTAATTCAAAGAAACATACATCCTTGAACATTATGTCATTTCCCTAGAAAAGGCTCTCTATTCTCAAGAATCCCGTAATGCACTCAAACAAAAAGGAAAAAAAACAAAAGTCAAAGAATACATGATTAAAGGTAATAGGGTTCTATAATCTCCCAACCATAAATGATTTTTGTCCCCATAAAGTCCTCAAGATCCTAGACACACAAAAAGTGAAGTCCACTGCTAGCACATCAATAATTATCTCTCCCCCATCTCATGGATATCTTTTCTGTACTATAATAGTACATGGACTAAATGAATCATTTTACCATGAAACACCTTCTCTTGGAAATCCAGAATCAAAACTGTTTGCTCAACCATAGTGATTTTGGGGTTAAGATAGAAATCCTCCCATCCAATCACATGGGAAGGATCCTCTTGATACATCCTCAGCTAGGAAATATGAAACAAGTTATGGATGGAGGTCAAATAATATGGTAAGTCCAACTGATTGGCCACCTTTCCTAGAATCCAAAAATATCAAAAGGTTCTATGAATCTCGATGCCAACTCACACTTCTTACCCAACCAATGATGTCCCAAGAGATGTAAAACTCTAAGAAAGATTCTATTACAAACCTCAAACTTCATAATTAAGCAATGAAGATCCAAATAAGATTTTGGAAGACTCTGTTCTATGAGAAATATCTTCAATATCAACTTCCCCATCTTTTCCTCTATTGAACAAGACTCGACCCAACCAAGGACTGATCTCCCAACTTTTCTCAGTACAAGAGAGATCTAAATGGATACCCAAATAAATAATCAAAGGGTTCCATTTTGATCAAGGCTAAATAAATATTGTTATAGGAAAAATAAAATAAGGGAAAATTATTTCCCTAGGAACCACCAAAATCAATCACACTTTCATGGATCATATCCTCAAAAACAAGGATAGCTCTCTCTATCTGTCCATCTATCTATGGATGATATGTTGTGACCAATTTCAACAGGGAACCCATAACCTTCTACAAAACTTTCCAAAACCTAGATGAGAAATTCAGGTCCCAATCAGAAAAGACTATAGAGGGAACCCCATGAAGTCTCAAAATATATTAGACATACACATCCCCAAGATATTCTACATTCACTATCTCTTTAATAGGGATGAAATGTACTAATTTCATGAGTAAATCAATGATCACCCAAATATAATCCTTCCTAATAGTAGTTAATGTTAAAAAAATGAAAATATATATGGAAATATCATCCCATTCCCATATAGAAATGGGTAAGGGCTACAAAAAACTAGTGGGTCTCTGGAGAACCTCCTTAATTCTCTGAAAATTAATACACCACAATATAGAATATATTGTAAACCATATCATATTTGGACACCAATAGAGACATATCAAATTATGACACATCTTTGTAGTTCTTGGGTGTATAGACTATCAAGAATGGTATCCATTTTTTTCAACTCTTTCCTTATAGAAAAATGAATAACCAACCTATTTTGAAAAAAATGAAGTGCCATTGGGAGACCGAGACAACTCACCCAAGGTCTCCCCACCACAAAGGATTTTACTAAAGGTTTGGCACTTAGGGTTAGACATCTACTCAAGCTAGACCCACTCATAAAATAATGATTTAGATTTTATCAAAGATAGACATACCCTACCACTATATTCTTCCATTCACAAGTTCATCTGAAGAAAAAAAATCATTAAAGGAAACACTCCCACTGATTCCTTCACTGCTTGTGCCATAAATTTCCTTATCAGTACATCAATGAACACATTCCTTTTTCTAGGATTATATGAAATATCAAAATCAAAAGTGAGGATATACTCCACCTATCATCTATGTTGTAATTTTAGATCCCTATGAGTGAAAATATACTTCAAGATTTTTTAATCATAATATAGAATAAAACATTCCCCAAAGAGGTAGTGATGACACATTTTTATTTCTTGCATAATAACTTCCAACTTAAGATCCTAGGTAGGGTATTTTTTCTCATAAGAGTGTAACTATTGAGATCCATAGGCTAACACCTATCTCCCCTGCATTAAGACACACCCCAAACCTATGCCTAATGCATTATATAAAATATCATAACCAAAACAAGGTTCTAGAAGAATCAAAATTGGAGATGAATTCAGTCTCACTTATAGTTCCTCAAAAGATAACTAACACTTTTTTGTAAGATCCCGGATTTTCTTAAGGTATGTTTTGTTTATGTTATGGTTTAGTTCTATATTTTTGGCTAAATAAGTGTTTCTATAAGTTTATGTGAAGGCTCGAGGGTGCCCCGGGGGCTCTGGGTGTGAAGAGAAGAGAAATCAGGACAAGCAGTGCTAGGCGCACGGTCTGCACACAGTTAGGTGAAACCGTGCGGATATATCGTGCGGACCCGCCTTCCTTAGAAAGTATCCTTAACATGGAATGATAATGGTTAGAGAAAACCGTGTGGGATCCTAGGAAAACATGCTAAATTGGTGTTTTTGGATAGTATATTCCCCATGGTTTTTATGGCAACCCACCTTTTTATTATATAACTTTTCATTATATTTTACAAATAGAGGATCTTTAAAGTCTAGAGTCTTGGAAATTAGGAACTTAATACAAGAAAACAACATAAATTTTTTTTTATAAACCACTTTTAGGGATTCATAATAGGTTCATCCTACATACAATTACTGCATCTCCTATCCTGGAGACATACATCAAAGGAAAAGGGTGAGCAGAAGGCCCAGTAAGGGTAAACAAGGGAATCGATTTACCTGTGACATCAATAAGAACTTGAATAAAAACATAAGGACATGAGAAATGGAAGTATAGTCATATCATAATAAAAATAACTTGAATAATAACTTGAATATGTTGCTACAATATTTCATTTAGACATTCAGGAACATATCACCAAGGTTTATCCCTAAGGTGTCATAAAAATTACCAAGGTTATTCTCTAAGGTATCATGAAACTTGTCATCTCAAGAGATTAATTATTTACCCAATGCATTGGTGCACTATCAGGGTGCACCATTAATATATCTTTACTTTCATGTGATCCACATATATCATAATCAAACATTTCATAAATAACCCATAGAGAATAAAATAAATGGGTTTCATTTAAAAATCATGACGTTTTAAAAGTTCTTAAAAACTTGATCATTAAGTCATTTATAACCCATGGAAAGGGAGTGAGGGTTATATGTATGTCAATTCCAGAATCAAATAGATCAATTTTATGCATCGATTAATATCCCTGGATATGAAAATAGAAATGGGTATTCACATAAATAATATAAGAGAATTTCTTGAGAAAAAGAGAGAGATTTTGAGATGAAAATTCTGCAGCATAACGGCTGTATAACATGGTTTTAGAAAAAAATGAAAAGAGAGGGAACAAGGGTCACCCACTCATGAATAATTCATAATACAGTATGGGTACTGAATAAGATAATGGTACGGATATTTGAATGACACACCACATGAAAAGGAAACATGAAAGAAAAGAGAAGATGTAATTTCTTTTACGAGAAATTCGGCAGCATAACGACGTCACTTAAAAATTCAGAAAACAAATTGATGAGAGAATAAAGGGTATCTCAACAATTAGACATGAAATGGACAGAAATGAGAACATATAAGAACATCTCCTCAACATAAAGATATGTAAATTATAAGACACAACATAAAGGAAGTCATGACTTAAAAGAGGAGGGTGAAAGGATCCCTTACCTTGATAAGTAACTTCGAAAGCTTGAAGGTTGGGACCTTGGGAGGCATGAGGGCACCTTGGGAGGACTCCTTAGGAGGTAGGGAGACCAGAAATTCGTTGAGTATGATTTTTGGAATGAAATGAATGAGGGAAATGTCTTGGTATTTATAGGAAAAGTGAGTGAATAAATTATTAATTTCCAAGGGACACCTCATCGGTGGTATTTGCAAAACCATGGGATTGCCCATGGTATTTGTGCATGGTTTTGGTCACTTGGGACACCTCATAGAATAAATCACTATTCATAAGTCGACAAGAAATATTACATCATTATTACATCATTAATGATGTCATTAAACACCCGAAACTCAAAACTGCATTTTTACTATTCACCAAAAATTGAACTATTTCAGAAAAATCCCTAAAATTCACCCTAACCAAATATCGATGCTCTGAATTGAAAAATTAAGTCCATTTTATGAAAATAATTTTCTAAATAATTTTAATTTATTTTTTTAAATAAAATCATTATTTATCCAAAAAATACAGCTTTAAAACTATAACTCATTTTGAAACACCTTAAAAGAGTAATCAAGGTCCCATAAAATTATCGAATAACTATAAGAAAAAAAAGTAACAATTTATGATTAAATTTTATGAAAATACATTCCCATTTTAAATTACTAAATTAATTATAAAATTGATAATATAATATTTATGACATACAAAAATACCAAAACTTAAACTATGATCGTTTTTTCACTTTTAAGATGTCTAAAATGTATTTATATATTCATGGGTGAAGTTTCTATTTTTTTTTATCAAATTACAATTCATTACTATTCATATGGGTATGTTACTATTCCTACTTTACTATTCACTAAAAACCAAGTTGATCTTATTAGACTCTAAATTTCTTACTGAACACAACTGTAGAAGACCATTTCTTGAAAATCACTTCACATTATTAATTATTTAATGAATACAAGAACATTTTAAAAATACCCCTTTTTTCCTAAATTCATCAATAATACACATCCTATATTTATTCGGATATTTAAAATTCACAACTTTTCCATAAGAAGAAATAAAAATTTTATTTATATAAAAAAATTACACAAATAAGCTAAGGTCTCGTTACATAGACCCTTATAACACCAGCATAGGAACTAAGTGTAAAGTGTGCTATGGTGATAGAATCTTGGGGTGGCTCGGACAACATTTCCCGAGTGGTGATTTATATTAGCTTGAACTTCTCCCTTAGGAGATTCCGTTCAAGCTTCATACATTGAAGTTCGGCTTGGGCTTGGTCTAGAGCAAAGCCCAGTGATGCTACCTTCTTCCCAAGCTCCGATAGATGGGCTTTATATGGCTCAAGCCTACTAGATGAGTCTATTCAATATTATTTCTGTATTAATTAACCAAGATAACCAAATTTACAAAAACACAACGTTAAGATTATAGTTTCCAACTGTCATATTGACCAATGGTCATATAACAGTCAAAACCCAACGGTCTCATTTTAATTATACCTACTTTATTAATTAAAGGATATAATTTTGTTGAGTATATAGTAAAACAACACACAAAATTATAAAACAAATATAATTAAATAGTTCAAGTCATTACATTCTTCTCCCCTTAAGAAATTTCATCCCCAAAATTTTATCTCGTACCCTCTGATGGGAAAAGGTGTGGGTACTTCTGTCTCATGTACTCCTCTGGTTCCCATGTGGATTCTTTACATTTGTGGTTCCTCCATAACACCTTAACAAGGTGGGTTGTCTTGTTGCATATAACCTTGTCTCTATGATCCAAGATCTCCACTGGCTGCTCCTCATAAGAGAGGTCATGTTCCAACTGTACCACCTATGGATTTAGTACATGTGAAGGGTCAGGTATGTACTTCTTCAAGAGGGATATGTGGAAGACACCATGAACTTGGGATAGATTTGGAGGAAGTTCAAGCTGATAGGCCATTGCTCCCACATGATCAAGGATTTCATATGGGCCAATGTACCTAGGGCTGAGCTTCCCTTTCTTCCCAAACCTCATGACTCTCTTCCAAGGTGAAATCCAAAGAAAGAATTTGTCACCAACATCAAACTCCAAGTCCCTTCGATGGTTTTCAGCATAGATATTTTGCCAACTCTAAGTAGACTTAATGTGTTGTTGGATGGAATGGACCTTTTCTGTCATCTATTGCACATGATCAAGCCCAAGAAGCTTTCTCTCACCAGCTTCATCCCAACAAGTTGGAGTTTTACATTGCTTCCCATAAAGAGCTTCATTGGGTGCCATTTGAATTCTCGAGTGGAAGCTGTTATTGTAAGAGAACTCAACAAAAGAGATATGTTGATCCCATCCACCTTTAAAATCCATTGAGCAAGTTCTCAGACTTTCCTAGAGAGTTTGAATAGTCCTTTCAGATTGGCCATCAGTTTGGGGGTGATAGGCCGTACTAAAATTCAATTCAGTTCTCAAATCTTGTTGAAGACTTCTCCATAATTTTGATGTGAACCTTGGATCACGATTAGATATGATAGAAAGTGGAACTCCATGAATCCTTACCACTTCCTTCACGTAAATCCTGGCAAGTTGATCAAGAGATAAATCTTCCCGAATGGAGATAAAATGGGAAGTCTTGGTGAGATGGTCCACAATAACCCATATCGCATTATTTCCTTTGGAAGTTCTCAAGAGACCGGTGATGAAGTCCATAGTGATATTGTCCCACTTACATGCTGGTATGGGTAGTGGTTGCAATACCCCTTTAGGAAGTTGTCGCTCTACCTTCACTTGCTGACATACCAGGCACCTTGAAGTGTAGTCAGAAATCTCCCTTTTCATATTATCCCACCAATAATGATCACGAAGGTACCTATACATTTCTGTGCTACCAGGATGTATAGAGAAAGTAGAGCTATGAGCTTCATCCATCAGCTCCTTTATTTCTAGAATAGATGGAACACATAGTCTTGTATGAAATTTCAATACACCTTCTTGATCAGTATTGAACTCAGGAAACTTCCCATCCTTCATAGCCTCAAACTTCTTTTATAACAAAGGATCTTCTTTATGAGATTTCTTGATCTTCTCTTGTATTGAAGGTTGAGAAATGATTTGGATTAGGGTTTATGGTGTCCCTTCCCTTATAATTCCCATATCCATATTTACTAGGTCATTGATCAAAGGATCTATTTGAATCCACATCATGGACAGAACAACCGGGTCTTTCCTGCTTAATGCATCAGCGACTTTGTTTTCTATTCTGGGATGATAATGAATTGAACAATCATAGTCTTTAAGGAGTTCCAAACATATCCTTTGTCTCATGTTCAATTCTTTTTGTGTGAAAATATACTTCAAACTTTGATGGTTTGTGTATATATCACATTTATATCCATAAAGATAGTGCCTCCTAATCTTCAGAGCAAAAACAACCACAACCTGCTCCAGATCATGCGTAGGATATTTCTACTCACGAGTCTTCAATTTTCAATATGCATAAGCAATGACCTTGTCATTTTTCATGAGGATTTACCCAAGCCCTTTTAGAGATGCATCACTAAAAATAACGAATCCTTATCCACTTTAGGGAAGAGTTAACACAGGTACAGTAACCAATATCTTCTTCATCTCTTGGAAACTTTCCTCACACTCCTTTATCCAGATGAACTTGACCCCTTTTCAAGTTAACTTGGTTAATGTATTAGAAAGTCATGACATTTTTTTTCACAAACCTCCTATAATATCCCACTAATCCAAGGAAACTAAGAATCTCAGTTATTTTTGTAGGCTAAGGCCACTTCTCTACAACTTTTGTCTTTGCAGGGTCAACTATGATTCCTTCATTGGTAACAATGTGCCCTAAGAAAGCAACTTGTTGTAACCAGAATTCACATTTACTGAACTTTCCAAAAATTCTCTCCTTCTGTAGAGTTTGTAAAATAACCCTTATATGATCCTCATGCTCCTCATGACTTTTGGAATATATCAGAATATCATCAATAAAAACTACCACAAAGTTATCAAGGCAGTCCTTAAAGACTCTATTAATCAAATCCATAAAAATATATAGTGCATTAGTCAGTCTAAAAGGCATAACAACAAACTTATAATGCCCATATCTTGATTGGAATGCATTTTTTAGAATATCTTCTTTCTTCACCCTCAATCGATGATAACCGGATCGAAGATCAATCTTAGAGAAGAATTGAGCCCCATGAAGTTGGTAAAATAATTCATCAATTCTTAGAAGAGGGTATTTGTTCTTTACTATGATTCCATTCAGTTCTCTATAATCAATGCATAACCGCATCTATCCATCCTTCTTCTTCACAAAGAGAACACGTGCTCCCCAAGGAGACACACTCGGTCAAATAAAACCCTTCTCCAAAAGATATTGGAGTTGTTTCTTTAATTCCTCCAGCTCCACACTTTCCATCCTATACTGGGACTTTGATATTGGATGAGATCTAGGTACAAGTTCAATGGAAAACTCTACCTCTCTTTCTAGGGGAGGTCCAGGAAACTCCTCGAGAAATACGTCAATGTATTCCTAGATGATGGGTACATTTTATATCCTCAAACTCTTATTTCCTTCTTCTTATTCTCTGATCAATTCCATAAAGAAAGATATAGGAGGTTATTCTAGAAAAAATAAGGTTGAGATATCTCTCCTTGAAATATAACTGTAGGTTTTCCATTCAAGACTACTGATATTTCCTTACTTATGCATTTGATCTTAGCATTATACTTTGAGAGCCAGTCCATCCCTAGTATAATGTTGAATTCCAGCATGGGAATGACTACTAGATTTACGATAATATTGTGCTCACCAAAGTAGATACTAGAGTTTCTAAACACTGATGATGCTTGGATAATCCCACTAGGAGTCTTGACTGATAAATCTACTTTTAGCAAGTCGGGGACTGATTCTAAATTCTTTGCAAACTTGGAGGAAATGAAGGAATTCATAGAACCAGAATAAAAAAAAGTATTTGCTAGCTTTGAGAGAACAACAATAGTACCTACTACCAAATCATTTAGAGCTTGAACTTCAGCTGTCGTGATAGAAAAAGCATGACCTTGCTCCCTTGTCCTTTGCTGAGGCTGATGGTGGTTCCCCTCCACTGCCCTCGGATTTGGACAGTGATTGGAAAAGTGCCCCAGTTGTCTACACTTAAAGCATGAGACATTAGGTAGGGCCTGCACCATATTCCCCTTTTCGTTAGTGTTTGGATTTTGAGGTTTCACCTCACTATGACAATTCCTCGCAATATGGCCATCTCTTCAACACTTGTAGAATTTCCCGCTCCCAAGCAGGTAGTTCCCTGAATTCTTCTTACCACATTTATTACACGTGCGACATTTCACTTTCTTGCCTCCTCTTACTTGATCAAATATCTTCCCTAATCTTGGCTCCATTGATATATTTTTGTCGTTGGATTTATGAGACCACTGCGTCTCACCAAACTCCAGTTCAAATTTCATTGCACTTCACAAAATCTCCTCATAGCTGTCATAATCTCAGTTGGCTAGATTCTTTCATAGATGAGGTCTCAGTCTACCAAATAATCTATCAAACTTGCCATTTGAATCCATGACAAAGCTAGAGGTATATCATGAAAACCTTGTGAAGTTCATCTCATAGCTTATGACAGATTTGTTCTCCTTCTTCTTGAGCTTGATAAACTCCTTCTCTATTCTTTTTCTCATGGAATGAGGGAAATAATTACTGAATAAGATCCCTCTTAAATCTTCCCACTATATAGCTTAAACTTCCACTCTTTGGTCGTGTTTTTAATCAGCTCCCACCACTGATTATCTTCTCCTTCTAAGCGATAGACATCCAGGGTGACCTTCTCTTTCTCTGAACAGCAGAGCACAGAAATGATCTTCTTGATAGAGCTGATCCACTGCTCAACAATCAATGGGTCAGTCGATACACTGAAGGTTGGTGGTCGTTGACGCATAAAGGACTCAACATAATGTTGTTCCCTTTGCGATGATATCATTCTCTCAGCTTGATTCAAGTTATTTCCCATAACTTTAGTCAGTTGATTCATCATTTGCATGAATGTTTCCATTCTGGCTTCCATCAGAGGGTCATCAGTGCATGGTCTATTGCGGTCACCATTTGCACGATTCCTCCTATTGCCCGCCATTTTCTAAAAGAATAAAACCTTAGTGATAAACTTATTTCATTTAAGAATCTTTTAACTAATAAGGATTTTATGTCTTAAAACTTCATGCTTCAACAATTAAATTTCTCTATAAATCTTTTGTAATGATTCATAAAAATATTATGATTAACTAAACATATCCCCCAAGAGTGTCATAACCAAGAGTGAAAAAAGACCCGTTGTCGTTAACCAGTTCTCATTCGAGTCTAGCTCAAAGTGGTGTTTTCGGGTTTTACCCCTATGTACATATGTGCCAGAGCTGCCTCTACCTGCTTGTATCCAGACAGGAATGTATTTGTTCAATAAACCACTTACTAAATATTCACCAAAATACCAATAAGTTTTAATATATTTAAACTTTTCTATAAGGTTCTTCCTAAATATTTCATAGCCTAATTTCCACAAATAACTAAACTGTCCTTTGATACCAACTATGGCAACCCACATTTTTATTACATAACTTTTCATTACATTTTACAAACAGATGATATTTAAAGTCTAGTGTCTTGGAAATCAGGAAATTAATATAAGAAATCAACATAAAACATTATTCTAAACAAATTTTAGGGCTTTATCATAGGTTCATACTACTTACAACTACTGCATCTCATATCCTTGAGACATACATCAAAGGAAAAGGGTGAGTAGAAGGCCCAGTAAGGGTAAACAAGGGAATCCGTTTACTTGTGACATCAATAAGAACTTGAATAAAAAAATAAGGACATGATAAATGGAAGTATAGGCATATCATAATAAAAATAACTTGAATAATAGCTTGAATATGCAGCTACAAAATTTTATTTAGACATTCATGAACATATCACCATGGTTTATCCCCGAGGTGTCATAAAAATTACCAAGGTTATTCACCAAGGTATCATGAAACTTGTCATCTGTAGAGATTAATTATTTACCCAATGCATTGGAGCGCTATCAGGGCGCACTCTTAATATGTCTTTAATTTCATGTGATCCACATAGATCATAATCAAACATTTCATAAATAACCCATAGAGAATAAAATAAATGGGTTTCATTTCAAAATCATGACGTTTTAAAAGTTCTTAAAATTTTTATCATTAAGTCATTTATAACCCATGGAAAGGGAGTGAGGGTTATATGTATATAAATTCCAGAATCAAATAGATCAATTATATGTATTGATGAATACCCTTGGATATGAAAATTGAAATGGGTATTCACATAAATAATACAAGATAATTTCATGAGAAAAAGAGAGAGATTTTGAGATGAAAATTCCGCAGCATAACGGTTGTATAACATGGTTTTAGAAAACATTGAAAAGAGAATGGACAAGGGTCACCCCTAATGAATAATTCATAATAAAGTATGGGTACTGAATAATATCATGTTATGGATTTTTGAATGACACACCACATGAAAAGTAAACATGAAAGAAAAGAGAAGATGTAATTTCTTTTATGAGAAATTCGGCAGCCTAACGATGTCACTTAAAAATTCAGAAAAAAAATTGATGAGAGAAGAAAGGGTCTCCCAAAAATTAGACACGAAATGGACAGAAATTATAAAATATAAGAACATACCCTCAACATAAAAAGATGAAAATTATAAGTAACAACATAAAAGAAGTCACGACTTAAAAGAGGAGGGTGAAAGGATCCCTTACCTTGATAAGTAACTTCAAAAGCTTGATGGTCGGGACCTTGGGAGGCTTGAGGGAACCTTGGGAGGACTCTTTGGAAGGTAAAGAGACCAGAAATACATTGAGGATATTTTTTGTAATGAAATGAATGAGGGAAATGGCTTGGTATTTATAGGAAAAGTGAGTGAATAAATTATTAATTTCCAAGGGAGACCTCATCGGTGGTATTTGCAAAACCATGGGCTTGACCATGGTATTTTCTCATGGTATTGTCCAATTGGGACACCTCATATCATAACTCACTATTTATAAGTCTACCATAAATCTTATATCATTATTACATCATTAATGATGTCATTAAACACCCGAAACTCAAAACTGCATTTTTACTATTACCGAAAATTCAACTGTTTCAGAAAAATCCCTAAAATTCACCCTAACCAAATATCGATGATCTGAATTAAAAAATGAAGTCCATTTTATGAAAATAATTTTTTAAATATTTTTAATTTAATTTTTAAATAAAATCATTATTTATCCCAAAAATACAACTTTAAAACTATAAGTCATTTTTTAACACCTTAAAAGAGTAATCAAGGTCCCATAAAATTATAGAATAACTATAAGAAAAAAATAAAAAATTTATGATTAAATTTTATGAAAATACACTTCCATTTTAAATTATTAAATTAATTATAAAATTGCAAATAAAATCTTTATGACAGACAAAAATACCAAAACTTAAACTATGATCGTTTTTTCAATTTTAAGATGTCTAAAATGTATTTATACATTCATGGGTGAAATTTCTATTTTTTTTCAAATTACTATTAATATGGTTATGTTACTATTCCTACTTTACTATTCACTAAAACCAAGTTGATCTTATCAGACTCTAAATTTCTTACTGAAGACAACTATAGAAGAACATTTCTTGAAAATCATTTCACATTATTAATTATTTAATGAATACAAAAAACATTTTAAAAATACCCCTTTTTCCTAAATTAGTCAATAATACACATCCTATATTTATCCGGATATTTGAAATTCACAACTTTGCCATAAGAAGAAATAACAATTTTATTTATATAAAAAATTACACAAAGCAGCTAAGGTCATGTTACATAGCCCCTTATAACACCAACATAGGACCTAAGTGTAAGGTGTGCTATGACGATAGAATATTGGGGTGGCTCGGAAAACATTTCCCAAGTGGTGATTTCTATTAGCTTGAACTTCTCCCTTAGGTGATTTCGTTCAAACTTCATATGTTGAAGTTCGACATGGACTTGGTCCAGAGCAAAGATCAATGATGCTACCTCCTTCCCAAGCTCTGACAGATGGGCTTCATATGGATCGAGTCTAATGGATGAGGCCTTTTAATCTTCTTTCTATATTAATTAACCAAGATAACCGTATTTATAAAAACACAACATTAAGATTATAGTTTCCAACAGTCATATTGACCAACGGTCATGTTGACCAACGGGCATATAACAGTCGAAACCCAACAGTATCATTTTAATTATACCCACTTTATTAATTAAAGGATATAGTTTTGTTGATTATACAGTAAAACAAAACACAAAATTAGAAAACAAATATAATTAAAAAGTTCGATTCGTTATAGTTTGCACACAGTTTGGAAAACCGTGCGGGTAAACCGTGCAGCCAAGAAAAGTTGGAAAATTTAAAAAATAGACATATTGGGATTTAAAACCTCAACTCAGTATTTTCCTCCATTTCATACCCTATAACCCTAGTGAAAAACCATTCTGACCCAAGCTTATAGAGGTGGTTTTCCTTCGATTCTTGGCCATTTGGAGCGCCGTCAGTTATAGATCAAAGATCTGAGTAAGTCTAATATTCTCCACCCCTCTCTTCCTCAGATTATGGCTTGTGGTTTCTCCAATATTATTATAAACTTCTAAACCCATTTTTTTTCTAGTGGAACCTAGTTTGGGGTTTCAAGGTGTGAATGAATCTTGATCCAAGGCCATGATTAAGAGTTTGTTCATCATCAGATTCGAGGTAGGTGGTCTACAAGTATTATCTCATAGTTTCACTTTATTTTTTTTCATGGAAACTTGTGTTCTTCATTTTCCCTCATTTTGTTCTTGGTTTATTTTGGGTTTTTGATAAGAAGGGGAGTTCATGTGACCAATTGAAACCCTTATGATCCCCATGGGATGTGTGGAGGAGGACTTGACCATTTTAGGGCCACCCATGGGGTGTGCAGGCAAACCCGGACTTGGAGTGTGGTAGGTTTGTGTGAGGGGTCGCCAAATAATGACATAGAACCCATTAAGAGTATGTTCCAATGGTGGATTAAGTTACAAATGGAATAATGATAAACATTCCTAGGGTAATAAAGGCATAAGGTGTTATTGGAATGACATGAAAATGGGTGATTCAGATAAAAGGGATTATGTTGATTGTTTTATGAACTTTGGTTAGAAATGACTAAGGGGATTAGGGAATACTAAATGGTGAACTTTCTATTGGGTAATGGAATGGGAAATGGGGAGTGTGTTAATGAAATGTAATAAGGGAATGAATGAATTTTTGGAATGAGTTAATACATGAGATATAGGTGGTACACCTAAGTGGTTAAATGCAAAAAATGGATTGTGTTATGTGATATGAGGATTGTACTAGAAATGCATAAGTGGGTAAAATCTTTTGAAATTGTAAATGGGATAAATGGTCTAATGAATGGAAAATGAGGAATTTGGATAAGTAATATGGGTGGTTGAATGCACCTAATGGGTTAAGGCACATGAGTGGAAATTTGGATAATGGATATGAACTGAAATTAGTAAAAGTGTTAATGGGTTGTGGAATAGTGTTAATTCCCATGTTGTTTGTTATGAATTTTGATTGATTAATTTCAATGGAATTGGTTGTGTTATGTTGTATTATGGTATGGTTGTGGTGATTGATATATAATAATGTGCACATGGATTAGTAGGGTGGGGTATTGACTTGAGGTTATATTCCCATAGGTCAAGCTAGAATGAGGCTCTGAACTCCACCCCAAAATTCATGGGTTAGGGAAGGAGAAGAAGGCTCTATTCCCCTAATGGTTTCATTCCACCCATACTGAGTATTCTAGGTGAGGAGAATGTGTTTATGTGATATGTGGATCCCTATTGAGACAGGGACTTCATTTTTTCCCCTATGCATTGTGATTGATTGACTTATAACCTTGTGTAGATGATAATTATGCCAAACCCATGGAATATGTGATCAATACAGATTATGTAATGAATATGTTATAAGAAATGAAATTGGGATAAATTCTAGGAATAAATTAAATGAACTTTGTTAATTTATGGAACCTGAAATGTCCCTTGTTTACTTACCTTTTATTTTGTACTTTAATGCACTATATATTAAACTGGATATTTTGTAGACACCATTTGTTGTGACCTTCTAAGTTTTGTACTCACACACTGCTCGAACCATCATTGGGTACCCGAGCAGAGATCTTGGATGCAGGTTAGGACAAGGTCAGAGGCCCTACAATAAGATGTCGAGTTGGACTCGGTATGTACATAGAGAAGGACCCGAACTTAGAGTCAGGACCCATTTAGAGTTTTGTCCGTTTGTTTTATTTTGGTTTTCTTTCAATTTGAACTACTAGTATGACATGACATTATTGTATTTGATTTGTGGTTGTAACCCGTTTGGGAAAAGTTTGGTTATGCATGTTTATTGGTTTTTTGTATTGTTTCTGCTATTTATTTTGTGTTCTATTGTGGACTACTCTGGTAAAGAGGGTATAGTCTCCCCATGTGACTTATTATACCCTTACCGCTAGTCGAAAACCTCTAGCGTATGGGGAAACTACACATAAGGTCATGTGATGAACTAGCTTAGAGCATCGATTTAGTGGATTCTAGGTTAAGTACATTACAAAGTGGTATCAAAGGAGTTCATTTCTCTTTCTTACTATTTGGGGATGATAGATAAAAGATTAGAAGGTGTCATGCCTTGGAAATGAGCTCGTTTTGGGGAGTATCTAACCCATGTATGAGGGAAAACCCAAGTCACCCTGGGTGGGAATTTTTATTCTTGACGTGTGTTATTACAATTGAATGATATTTTACCATTGGGTGTTGCACATGTTGTGTGATTTGACTGATTAATGATATTTTTCTCATTGTCGGAATGACATGGGGTTATGAATTCATGCATCATTTTAGGAACCTAAGGATATAGGTGTCATGCATCATTATAGGCACACACACAACATGGGTGTGCGGGGCATAAAGAGTAGAATTCATTTTCTTTCCTTAATAAATATGAAGAAAATGATGCCTAATAATGGTAATAAAAGGGGGTGAATGATAGGAATTCAAATGAATAGTTAATAAATAATGTGTAAAATAAAATGTTAGGGATGGGTTAAAATTTTGGGTTTTGATAAATTGTAAAATGTTGAATTTGTGTCTAAAAGAAAAATGATTGTATAATGATGATAAAATTGTTAATGAATTTTTCCTAATGAAAGGTGTAAATTAGTTAAAATTATTATTGTAAAAAATTGTGAAATGGGGAATGTGCCTAATAGGAATGGATTGTTTCATAAAAGAAGAATTTGTTTGAATAAGTATTGAGTAAAGACTTGTGATTAATAAAATTGGTTACCCCATGTGGACTATGACCCACAGTAGGTATGGTAGAGGGTAGTGTTCAAAGTGTGATGTTGACCATTGGGATAGAGTATGATGAATGGTTTGTTAAAGGTTGATAGTGTGAGGTATTTTCCATCTGTGGTTAAATCCTATCGGTCATTCTTAGAAGTGTCGGGTGAATGATAAGTTTAATATGAGAATGATTGGGTTCAAAGATGGGTATCCTCTGTGTTGTCGATTTGACCCATATAGGTGTGGGTTGGGGCAGTCGGAGTTCCCTAGTTTGAGACTTTGTATTTGGATTTTGAGGACTTTCTAGTGATTATGTGGCCTAGGTGGTGTGTTTAGGTAACCCTTGGTGGGGTTGTGGCCTTTGGGTTGCAAGGAATTGTTTGGTAATGTGAGTAAGAAAACTGTCATGGTTCGTGAGCATATGGAGTGCATGCTGGACCCTAAGGATGGTGCTTGGGTCTTAGTGACCTTGTGAGTAAAGACCTGGTGAGTTGTGTTTTGAATAGCAGAGAAGTTGTTTTTCTCGTAGTACCAATGAATGTGTATACCTTTGGTACGAAACCTAGAGAAGATGGTTGTTTAGTACGCAAAGAATAGTGTGCGTCAGAATGGGAGTGAGAGTTCCATTCACATGCATTGCTTTGCTCATGTCATGATAAGTATATTTTGGAGAGAGAACCAATGGATTTTCCTAGTTATGACTCCAGTCAAGGGATTTGGTTTTGTTAAACCTTCCAGGTGACCCATGAGAGAGGTCGAATAAGGTTTCTAGTGATTTTGGGTGTGTGTCAAACATGTTGATGTTTTGGACTTTGAAAGTGGGACATAGAGTGTTGCATGGTGTAGTTTTGTAACATAAGGATAAGTGGGAAGGCTGATGGTTGGTTGTACCTCTCGAGTTGTGGTTATGTGATGTTGGTTCCTAAAAGATCAAGGGCGACCTCATGGGAGGTTAGGCTAGAGGCGCAAGTAACTTCAAGTATGAAACATGGGAGATACTTTAGAGGTGGTGTCAATGCATACTAAGTATCAAGTTATAGGGAATGGTCAAGTTGTGCTTGGTTCCTTCATAAGGGCACCACAATTCTTGGGATATGAGGTATGGGAGTTGTTTTCAAGCAGGAAAGATAAAGGTGGTGGGAGTGTGGTTATATGCTTTCACTAGATGGTGACACCCAAGGTAAGGGTGGTCATGTGGTTAAAATTGTGTGTATGAATGGTTTGGTTGTGGAGAGATGGTTGAACTTGGTTGGCAACCACATAAGAGCAGTGGTGTTTAAGTACTGATAACATGCATTCAGTATGGGATCCTTAGGATCCTTTACAGGTCATGGTGTCCCATAGATTGATATCGGAAATAGATAGGGGGTGGTGCTCCTCAAAAACTTTTTTAGCGTACCACAACTTGTGATGAGCATGCCCAACATCTTCACATCATCCCAGGTACGTTGAGAAGCTCTGGCTCACGCCAAAAGACATAGAGGTGTTTGGTTGGATGAGGGATATCAAGGAGTTTATGCTCATAGAAACGGAATGTGTGGAGCTTGATGATGGGGTTCACACCCTCTATTGTTTTGGGTGAGGTCCTTAGATAGAACAAATGACAACAAATTCCATGGGTGTCATCCATAGAATCCAGGAACAATCATTAGGTGATGTTTGTTTTCTTGTTTTGGAGAAGCTGGTTGACCATGTTTAAGTTTGGGGTTTGGTTTTTTATTGGGCATAAGATGTGGTGGTTGAAATAATTCTTGAGAGAAGTATTAAAAAAACACCTAAGGTGGGGAGTGATGATTCAGTCCTAGATGTGGAGAAGAGAACATTGATCTAATGTGGTGGCATCAAGATGCCAATGAGAAACCTATGAGGTGTATGTCAGGTTTCTAGGAGAGTTAATGCGGGACTTGGATGTGGTGGCCAATGGGTAAAGTGTGGGATTTGAGATTAGGGTGGTTCCAAGTGAAGCTTATAATGTCTAAATTGAGTCGTAGAAGGGTGTGGTTGGATATGACAATAGGTTATGGCAAGAGAGGTTGGGTTCTATAACTCCAATGAAGATTAGGGTTAGACTCGAGAAATTTACCATTGGGTGGTTTTAGAACATCATTAAGTTGGGTGAACCTTGGCCATGTGATGCGGTGTCATGCCACGGGTGATGCCCGATGATGGTCTGGAGGGAGGTAACATCATGATGGTGGAATTCTACCAGAAATTTAGGGAGTGACCTCAGTGGGTGGATGGGATGATAATGATAGGCTTTAGGACAATAGGACCTTGGGAAAGTGAGAGAAGAGTAGTGTACCATCAATGGAAGGTGGGTGTTCTAGGATAAGATAGTTGGTGTGGTCTGACCTGATATAGTAAAATTGAATGGGTGTGGTGAGACTGACCCTTCTCTAGGATGATGCTATGGCAGAAAGTACCTTCTTCGAAATTATGTGTATCTGAATGAGGTCAAGTTGATCTTAATCCTTGAAGGGATAGTGTAGGAATGTCCTTCCATTTGGTTTCGATGGTGTGGCTGGATGCCAATATAGGAAAATACCCCTATGGATTCTTGGGCGCAGTTAGTTAGAATGCGTTAGGCAATGGGGAGGTTGGGTTGAGTTTTGGTGATCTTTTACCGAAAGTGTAGGTTCCAATTAACCAGAAATGGTGGACATAAATATATCAGATAAATGGTTGGTTGATGACATGATCAGAGTTTTGGGTTGGAAGGACTCGAGTGGTCACTGTTCGGGTGAGTTGGCCCTTTTAGAGAGCTTTGTCAGGAGTTTATTTGGTTGATTACCTGATAGTTTTGGGAGTAGTATGGTTGTATAGTGGTGGAATCTTTGGGAGACATCATTGGAGGGATCGTGTGTTCTCCTCCTGGTGATACTGGGTCTGTCACCATTAGAGTTGCGTGAACAATAAAATAACTGTGAATTTGGTCATGATTTGTGCAGAGGATCAGGCTGAAGAGGTGATGGTTGGTTTCCTCCAAGAAGATGTGATACTATGTGTTAAGTTTCCATGTTTTGTGAGCTAGGTGATGTCACCTAAGTTTTCACCCATGAAGTTCTCGTGGTGAGAATGGTTGATGTTGATGAATCCTTGAGGAGTTTAAACCCATGTTATAGTCATGGTGAGGAAGACTTGTGGGGAAATTTTGTGCCCTTGATCCATGTTATGTAGGAATTGTGATGTACA
Organism: Viscum album; assembly: GCA_963277665.1. Taxonomy (NCBI): domain Eukaryota; kingdom Viridiplantae; phylum Streptophyta; class Magnoliopsida; order Santalales; family Viscaceae; genus Viscum; species Viscum album. The sequence continues at coordinate 957,855,157 of OY728128.1, read as the reverse complement.
ACCAGAAACATGGAAATTGGGAGTGGATAGGTAGACCTTGTGACATGAGCCCTTGTTATGGAAGTTAGTGATGCTCGGAAGAGCGGATCAAGGATGGGCCATTATAAGGTGTGGAGGTTATACGATCTCATATTTTCTTAAGGTATGTTTTGTTTATGTTATGGGTTGGGTCTCTCTTTTTGGCTAAATAGGTGTTTCTCAAAGTTCATGTGAAGGCTCAGGGGTGCCCTAGTGGCTCAGGGTGCGAAGAGAAGAGCAATCAGGCCAAGTAGTGCTAGGTGCATGGTCTGCACACAGTTAGGGGAAACTACGGGGATAGACTGTTCGGACCATCCATACTTGGATAGTATCCCTCGTACGGCCTAAGCACGATTAGGGAAAACCATGTAGGATCACAAGAAACTGTCTGAAATGGGTGTCTTAGGACAGTAGCTTCCGCACGGTTTGTACACGGTTTAGAAAACCATGCGGGTAAACCGTGTGGTCTAAAAAAGTTGGAAATTTTTTAAAATTTTCATCCTGGGATTTAAAACCCCAACTTTGGATTTTCCTACATTTCATCCCCTACAACCCTAGTGATGAACCATTATGACCCAATCTTCCAAGAGGTGGTTTTCCTTCGATTCTTGGCCGCTTGGAGCACCGTCAGTTGCGGATCGAAGCTCTGGGTAAGTCTAATCCTCTCCACCCTTTCCTGATTTAGATTAGGGATTGTGGTTTCTCCCATATTCTTTTGAAGCTCTGAACCCCTTTTCTTTCCAATGGAACCTTGGTTGGAGTTTCAAGGGGTGATTGAATCCAGATCTAAGGCCACGATTAAGAGTGTGTTCATCATCAGATTCAAGTTAGGTGGTCTACAAGTATTATCCCATAGTTTTATGTTTTATTTATGCATGTAATCTTGTGTTATTCATTTTTCCTCATTGTGTTCTTGGTTTATTTGGGGTGTTTGATAAAAATGGGAGTTTATGTGACCAATTTAAACCCTCACAATCCCTGTGGGATGCATAGAGGATTACCTGACCATTTTAGGGCCACCCATGCAGTGCACCAACAAACCCGGGCCTAGTGTGTGGTAGGGTTGTGTGAGGGGTCACCAAATAATGATGTGGAACCCATGTATAGTATTTACTAATGGTGGATTAAGTTACAAATAGAATAATGATAAACATTTCTAGGGTAATAAAGGCATAAGGTGTTGTTAGAATGACATGAAAATGGGTGATTGGGATAAAAGGGTTTATATTGATTGTTTCGTGAACTTTGGTTAGAAATACCCAAGGGGATTAGGGAATAATAAATGGTGAACTTGGAATTGGGTAGCGGAATGGGAAATGGGGAATGTGTTAATGAAATTTAATAAGGGAATGGATGAATTTGTGGAATGAGTTAATACACAAGATTTAGGCAGTACACCTAAGTGGTTGAATGCAATAAAGGGATTATGTTATGTGATATGAGGATTGTACTATAAATTCATTAATGGGTAAAATCTTGTGAAATAGTAAATGGGATAAATGGTCTAATTAATGGAAAATGATGAGTGTGGCTAAGTATTAGGGGTTGTTTAATACACCTAATGGGTTAAGGCACGAAAGTGGGAATTTGGATAATGGGTTTGAAATGAAACTAGTAAAAGTGTTAATGGGTTATGGAATAATGTTAATTCCATGTCATTTTTTATGAATTGTGATTGATGAATTTCAATGGCATTGGTTATGTTATGTTGTATTATGGTATGGTTGTGGTGATTGATATATAATCACATTCACATGGTTTGTTGGGTGGGGTATTGACTTGAGGTTCTACGCCCTTGGGTCGAGTTAGAATGAGGCTCTAAAATCCACTCCAAAATGGATAGGTTTGGGAAGGGGACAGAGGCTCTATTCCCCTAATGGTTGCGTTCCACCCGGACTGAGGCTTCGAGGTGAGGAGAATGTCTTAATGTGATATGTGGATCCCTAGTGAGATAGGGACTTGATTTTTTCTTCTATGCATTGTGATTGATTTCCTTATACCCTTTTGTAGACGATAATTATGCCTAACGCATAGAATATGTGATCAATACAACTTATGTAATAAAGATGGTATAAGAAATGAAATGGGGATAAATTCTAGGAATAAATTAAATGAACTTTGTTAACTTATGGAACCCTAACTGTCCCTTGTTTTCTTACCTTTTATTTTGTACTTGCATGGTCTATTTATTAAACTGGATATTTTGTAGACACCATTGGTGGTGGCCTACTGAGCTTTGTACACACACCCTGATCGGGCCGCTATTGGGTACCCGAGCAGAGCTCTTGGATGCAGGTAAGGACAAGGGCAGAGGCCTTATACTAAGATGTCGAGTTGGGAACGAGATGCACATAGATAAGGACCCAAAAGTAGAGTCAGGACCAGTTTGGAGTTTTGTTCGATTGTTTTATTTTGGGTTTCTTTCACTTTGAACTACTAGTACGACATGACATTGTTGTATTTGATTTGTGGTTTTACCTCATTTGGGAAAATTTTGGTTATATATATTGATTGGTTGTTCATGTTGTTTCTGCTATTTATTTTGTGTTCTGTTGTGTCTTACTATGGTAAAGAGTTTATAGTCTCCACACTTTACTTATTAGACCCTCGCTGCTAATCGACAACCTCTGACATATAGGGAAGCATGCTTGAGGTCATGTGACGACAAGGCTCAGTGCACAGATTTAATGGATTTCAGGTCGGGTATGTTAAAAATTAGTATCAATAGAGTTATTTTCTCTTTATTACTATTTGGGGATGGTAGATAGGAGATTAGGATGTGTCAGGCCATGGAAATGAGCTCTTGATTGGGAGTATCTAACCCATGTATAAGGGAAACCCAAGTCACCCTGGGTGGGAATTGTTGTTCTTGATGTGTGTTATTACAGTTGAATGATATTTCAACGTTGGGTGATGCACATGTTGTTTGGTTTGACTATTTTATGATATTTTTCTCATTTTTGGAATGACATGGGGTTGTGCATTAATGCATCATTTTAGGCACCTAAGGATATAGGTGGCATGTATCATTATAGGCACACACACGGGATGGGTGTGCGGGGAATAGAGAGTATAATGCATTTTATTTCCTTGATAAATATAAAAAAAATGATGCCTAATAATGGTAATGAAAGGGGGTGAATGAAAGGAATGAAAATGAATAGTTAGGAAATAACTTGTAAAAAGAAATTTTAGGGATGGGATAAAATTTTGGGTTGTGATAAATTGTAAAATGATGACTCGGTGTCTAAAAGAAAAAGTATTGTATAATGATGGTAAAATTGTTAATGAATTTTAGCTAATGAAAGTTTTCAATGAGTTAAAATGATTATTGTAACAATTTGTGAAATGGGAAATGTGCCTAATAGGAATGGATCATGTCATAAAAGAAGAATTTATTTGAAGAGGTGTTGACAAAAGACTTGTGATTAAGAAAACTGTTTACCCAAGGTGGATCATGACCTACAGTAGGTATGGTAGAGGGTAGTGTTCAAAGTGTGATGTTGACTGTTGGGATAGAGTATGAAGAATGGTTTGTTAAAGGTTGATAGTGTGAGGTCTTTTCCATCCATGGTTAAATATTGTCGGTCATTCTTCAAAGTTTTGGTTGAATGATAAGTTTAAAATGATAATGATAGAGGTCAAAGATAGGTATCCTCTATGTTGTCGATTTGACCCCTGTAGCTGTGGGTTGGGGTAGTGGGTGTGCCCTAGTTTGAGAATTTGTATTTGGATTGTGAGGACTTTCTGGTGATGATGTGGCCTATATGGTGTGTTTAGGGAACCCTTGGTGGGGTTGTGGCCTTGGGGTTGCAAGGCATTGTTCGATAATGTGAGTAAGAAAACACTTGTGGTTCGTGACTATATGGAGTGCGTGTTGGACCCTAAGGATGGTGCCTAGGTCTTAGTGACCTTGTGAGTAAAGACCAAGCGTGTTGCATTTTGAATCCCAGAGAGGATGTTTCTCTTGTAGTATTGATGAATGTGTATACCTTTGGTACGGAAGCTATAGAAGATGGTTTTTTGGTACACAAAGCATTGTGTGCGTCGAAATGGGAGTGAGAGTTCCATTCATGGACATTTATTTGATCATGTCATGATAAGTATTGTTTGTAGAGAGGACCAATGGATTTTTTTGGTTGTGACTCCATTAAAGGGATTGGTTTCGATCAACCTTCCAGGTGACCCATGAGAGAGTTTAGATAGGTTTTCTAGTGCTTTTGGGTGTGTGTCACACATGTGGATGTTTTGGACATTGAAAGTAAGACATAGAGTGTTGCATGGTGCAATTTTGTAACATAAGGATAAGTGGGAAGGTTGAAGGTTGGTTTTACCTCTCTAGTAGTGGTTATGTGATGTTGGTTTCTAAAATATCAAGGGTGACCTTATGGGAGGTTAGGCTAGCGGTGCAAGTACATTGGAGTATAAACCTTGGGAGATTCTTCATAGGTGGTGTAAATGCATAATAAGTACCAAGTTTTAGTAAATGATCTAGTTGTGCCTGGTTCTTTCATAAGGTCACCCCGGTGCTTGGGATTGGAGGTCTGGGAGTTGTTTTTGAGTAGGAAAGATGAAGGTGGCAGGAGTGTGGTTATATTCTTTCAATCGATGGTGAAACTCGAGGTAAGGGTGGTCATGTGGATGAAATTGTGAGTATGAATGGTTTCGTTGTGGAGATATGGTTGAAATTTGTTGGAAATCACACATGAGTGGTAGTGGTTAAGTGTTAATAACATGTGTTTGGTCTGGGAGCCTGAGGATCCTTCCCAGGTCATGGTTTCCCATAGCTTGATATAAAAAATGGATAAGTGCATGGTGGTGTTCCTAGACAACTTTTTAGTGTTCCATAGCTAGTGATGAGCATGCCCAATATCTTTACATAATCCCAGGTATGTTGAGATGCTCTGGATTACGCCAAGAGACATGGAGGTGTTTGGTTGGATGAGGGATATCATGGAGTTTAAGCTCATGGAAATGGCATTCATGGAGATTAATGATGGAATATTCACCCTCTATGGTTTTGGGTGAGGTCCTCAGATTGACCGAATGATGAAATATATCATGGGTTCCATCCACAGAAGTTGGGAACAGGCATTGGGTGACTTTTATTTTCTTGTTTTGGAGAACCTGGAAGACCATGTTTAAGTTTGGGGTCCGTTTTGTGATCAGGTATAAGTTTTGGTGGTTTAAATCCTTCTTGAGAGCAGTGGTAACAACACTCCTAAGGTGGGGAGTGATGAGTCAATCCTATATGTGGACAGGAGAACATCGAGCTAATGTGGTGGAACCAGGATGTCAATGAGGAACTTATGAGTTTTATGTCAGGTTTCTCGGAGAGGTAATCTGGGACTTGGATGTGGTGGCAGATGGTTAAAGTGTGGGATTTGAGCTTAGGGTGGTTCCAAGTGAAGCTTATGATGTCTGAGTTGAGTCGTAGATGGGTGTGGCTGGATATGACAACAGGTTTTGGAAAGAGAGGTTGGGTTCTATAATTCCAATGAAGATTGAGGTTAGACTCAGGAAATTTACCCTTTGGTGGTTTTAGAACATCATTAAGTTGGGTGAACCTTGGCCATGTGATGTAGTGTCATTCCAAGGGTGAAGCCTGATGATGTTCTGGAGGGCGGTGACACCATGATGACGGAATTCTACCAGAAATCCAGGGAACAACCTCAGTGGGTGTGTAGGATGATAATGATAGGCTTTAGGTTAGTAGCACCTTGGAAAAGTGAGAGAGGAGTAGTGTACCATTAGTGGAAGGTGGGTGTTCTAGGACAAGATAGTTGGTGCAGTCCGACCTGATATGGTAAAATTGAATGGGTGTGGTGAGACTGACCCACCTCCGAGTTGATGCTGTGGCAGAAAGTACCTTCTTGGAAATGAAGTGTATCTGAGTGAGGTCAAGTTGATCTTATTCCTTGAAGGGATAGTGTAGGAATGTCCTTCTGTTTGGTTTTGATGGTGCAGTTGGATGCCAATGTAGGGAAATTCCCCTATCGATTCTTGGGTGTGGTGATTTGGAATGAGTTAGGCAATGGGAAGGTTGGGTTGAGTTCTGGTGGTCTTTTGCCGAAAGTGGAGGAGCCAATTAACTAGAAATGGGGGACAGAACCATATTGGATAAATGGTTTGTTGATGATGTGATCAGAGTTTTGGGTTGGAAGGACTCGAGTAGTGAAATGCATGGATTATTGTCACCTATCGACTAGTCAAGGTTCCGATGCTCTACTAATTTGTATAGTAGCACTCGGGTCGAATCCTCTGCGATGATACTTTGTAATAGTTTTTTGTTTTTAGTTGATTGTATTCTTATTGGGGGGGTTTTTTACAGAGCTTATGAAATAATTTATGGATGATGTTTGATTTAACAATTTTATAAATATTGGGGTGAGTTCATTTTTAGGGAGTTACACTTGTGATATTTTGGAGCTTTGCTTTATATTACAGTTAATTTAACACCCACATCGCAAGATAATGTTGATTGGAATTACTGAGTGTTAAGGCTTTAATACAAGCCTTAACTTAACTTAGTGTTCTAATCTCAATCAGAGATTGTTGGTGGTAGTGTATTTATGGTTCCAATAATCCATGGAAACCACCTGTTAAACAAAACAAGTCATTAATCCATGACATGTTAAATCCATACACAATGTTAAATTAAAGAATATTCATCGAGAAAATACTCTCGATCACTTAACATCCCTAAATTTTGACTCACCCCAATAATATATTTACTCATCCATTGATATTAATATTAATTTGGTTTATATATTTATGATGATGAATTAATAAGATAATAAAAAGAAAGGGATTAGAAAATAGTGGTACGTCGAACACACACACATTAACAATGATGATAATTAAAAACGGATTTTCGATTGAATGAGGAAGAAAAAGAAGGGAAGGGGATTCAACTGAATTTAAACTATTTTAAGAAAATTAATATTAAAATACAGAAGGTTGATGAGAATAAGAGATATTGAAGAAGAAATTTTCATTAAAATAGAATTACAAAACACAAACATACAAGTTTACAAATGAAGAACAACATAAAAGTGAAAGGGAAAAAAGAGAGGAGGAAGGGTATCTCAAGTGAAAACTTGAGTATGGCAGGTCCTCTCAATCCCTTTTCAAGGCTTTGGCCATGCCAATATTTTCTCCTCTCTTCTGAAATTCCAACCCCTTTGAAGGAGAGGAGGGGGATGCATTTATAGCCCAAGGAATTAGACTGTTTTCATTCCCAATCTATCCCTCCACTTGCATTGCTATGTTGTCTATTCAGACAGCCAAATATTGAGAAATCTCCTTCTTCAAAGTTTTAGATAATATAGTTGGCAGACCTCTCTAAAAATTTAGAGTCATTGGGACCTATGTAGACAAATTTATGGCCGGATGATTAAACAATTTTAATCTATCCATTTCAATCTAGTCTTTTTGATGTCTAAAATGTGAAAGAGTTTTTGAATAGGAATATGCATTCAAAACCGAATTCTTTCTTCAAAAAAGTCGTCTTCCTATATATCCTCTTTCACACTACAAAATCTCAACTCGTTTGATCATTACATCAGGATATATGTCATGAATAGTGTCTAGATTTTAATTCTTGGCCAGAATGGTGGGCTAGACTTCAAAGCTTCATTTGGGACCCTTGTTCTTAAATTTGGGCACTGAAATTTTTACCCATGATTCATTTGGATAATCACGAACACATGATGGAGTTTCACAAAATATGTGCTTCGGGAGTGAGACCAGTAACTCAATCATCATGGATGGTCCAGTTTCTTCAGAAATTCTTTAGGTCATCTTGTGTGGTCCATATGAGCCTTCAAATGGTAGAATTGGCCCATGATTCATTCTAATGATATGTGAGAAATTGAATAAGGAATCCTAAAAAAAACCACACAATTTTAATCAATAGGGTGAGAGTTATTAATAAAATATTAAACTGACTAAATTGGAATACTTCTAAAAAATCTAAAAAATTATATTTAGTATTAAAACATTAATATTTCACACAAATTATGCACATTTAATATAAAATAAGTAAAGGCAGTATATAATAAGTCATGAAAATATTAATAACATCAACTCCCCCACACTTAGTCTTGTGCATGTCCTCATGTGGAAAAAATATAAAAACATAACAAAATCATTTTCACTCACCAACAAATAGTAAAATTTTGTTTTCTCCAATCAGGGGAGGTTTAGACTATTTCACTCATCCATTTTGAATTCCACCACAAGTTATTATAGAAACAATGTTCCAAAACAAATTCATTTTTTTTCGTGCTCAAATTTTGAAATGGAAAATGTGGACACTCAAAGCTCACACCTCTCAAGATGATAAAATTCATTTGCGGAGGTTCACTCTTTCACCAACAAAAAGTGAGAATCTTAGAGTTTGAAAGAGCTCTCATCTTCCAATACCTATCCAAAGTGCACAAGAATCAAGAGGTCTTTTAAGGGGTTTTTTGTGGCTATGGGATGGTAGGAATATAATGTCCAAGAGAGATAAGAAGAGGGGTAAAACACCAACATAGAAAAACAATGCACATTTTTTGTTGAAATAAAACATGGAAGGGAATGAAAACAAATATTTACAAGGGAATGATTGTGTGAAGAAAGACACAATAGAGGATGAAAATTTGAAGGGTATGAGAAGATGGAATATTTAAAAACCACAAAACTTCTCCAAATTACATAAGAATATAATGCAAGTGTTTTTTTTCTTTTTTTCTCTTTTTTTTTGAAAGTTAAACTTGAAAAAGATCTCACACTCATATCTGAAACCATGATTGATCTCCTCAAGACATTAATTTTAATAGTTATAAAAAGATCAAAGGTTGAGTAAGAGTGATTTTTTGACCTACCCAAGAAAAAACCCAATTTTTTTTGTTCTCTTTTTTTATTTTTCTTTTTTGATTTTTTTTTTGATTTTTTTTGATTTTTTTTGATTTTTTTTGAACACTTGTCAATAACATTTATAAAATTACATAAATAAAAGTACATCACATTACCCAAAACAAACTAAATGACAACCTCTCCCCCACACTTAAATGGATGCTTTCCCTCAAGCATATGATAACATGGTGAAATCAACAAAGGGTACCCATAATGAAATCTGTTCCCCCCACACTTAAATTTCAAAAAAAATTCACTAAAAATCCATGTTGAAATTCGGTGGGAAAAGGTATTGGGCTTGTAATGTGGCTATCAAAGAAAAGATTTTCATAGGCTCGAAGGGGCTTTCAAAAGGAGGATTAATGTATGGTTAATGGAAGGCTATTTGGCTATTGTGATTCTCACGTGGTTCATAAAATTCCTCTATCATATAAATGCACACTAAAGTAGGAAATTAAGCTCGAAGGTCCATAAACTCAAGACTCACAAATGGGGGTGAAAACACACATTTTGAAAAGATGGCCATAAGTGGCCTTATCATGAAATCAAATGTTGTTCCTCACAGTTTGGGAAAATCACTTTCCAAATAAAAAATTTAGCATTCAAAATTTGTTAATTTTGACACAAAATTATTTATACAAAGTCATGATGAAAATACAAAATTTTTGAGATGAAAACATGTCTGTTAACTCCCCAAAATGGTTGGACAAGATTAGAAAATTGGAAGGTGAGTAATCATGAATCTTGATTTTTTTTGTAATTTTTTTTATGATGATTTTTTTTGTTTTTTTTTTGGTTTTTTAGTTTTTAATAAAGATACACCCACACAAAATAGAAAGTGAAAACGAAAGGGTTTGATGAATAAAGTGGTAAAAAAGTGACAGAGAGAGGAAGAAGAAGAAAGAGGTAGAGAGAGGAAGATATAGAGAGAGAGTTAAAGGGAAAGAGGTGCCCCCTGGTTTGGATTTGGCGGGTCACCATCTCCATCTAGTGGTAGGTCAATTGGAGAAGTTGGTGATCCAGTGGAAGTCGATGTTGATCCAGGATTGTGCATCCTCTCATGGTGATGCTTTAACCGATGTCCATTAACCATGAATGTCCTTTTGGAATAGGGGTCTTGGACTTAAACTACACCAAATGGGTAAACATTAGTAATAACAAAAGGACCTTCCCAATGAGAATTAAGCCTACTTGGGTGAAGCCTAAATCAAGAATTAAATAGCATTACCTTATCACCTTTATGGAATACCTTTCTCAGGACGTGTTTGTCATGGAGTGCCTTGGATTTTTCTTTGTATAGATTATAATTCTTGTAAGATTCAATTCAAAGCTCCTCCAGTTCAGCCAATTGAAACAATCTTTCTTCACCAGATTTTTCATAATCAAAATTATAGGTTTTCACTTCCCAAAAAGACTTATGTTGGATTTCAACTGGTAGATGACATGCTTTACCAAAAACTAGCCTAAAAGGAGACATCCTAATGGGCGTTTTATAGGCAGTTCGATAATCCCAAAGTGCTTCACCAAGTCTTTCAAGATAGTATTTTCTGGTGGGTTTTACAATTCTCTCAAGCACTATTTTCAATTCTCTATTAGAAAGTTCAACGATTCCATTTGTTTAGGGGTGATATGCAGTTTAAGTTTTATGTACAACCCCATTCTTTTTCAAAAGATATTCCATGATTCTATTACAAAAATGGGTTCCTAAGTCACTTATCAAGGCACGTGGTGTGCCAAATCAGTGGAAGATGTGCATCTTTAGGAACTCACTAACAGTATGTGAATCATCTTTTCTTGTGGGTATAGCCTCGACCCACCTAGAAACATAATCAACCGCAATAAGGATGTATTAGAATCTATTGGAAGGGGGAAATGATCCCATGAAATCGATACCCAAAACATCGAAGATCTCACAGAAAATTAAAGGCTTTTGGGGAATTTCATTTCTCTTTGAAATTATGCCAAACTTTTGGCAAGTGGGACATGATTGACAGAACTCATGTGAGTCCTTAATGAGTGAAGGATAAAAGAATCCAGATTCTAGGAACTTTTGGGAGGTCCTTTGTGGTCCAAAGTGGCCACCTCTGGGAAGCGAGTGACAGAATTATAATATGGAAGAATGTTCATTTTCATTGACGCATATTCTTATTACTATGTCAGCCCCAATTTTCCAAAGTTTATTTTCTTCCCAAAAATAGTATTTTGAATCACTTTTCAACTTCATTTTTTGTTCTTTTGAAAAATTTTCAGGAAAACACCAGATACCAAGTATTTTACAATTGGGTCATACCATGGTAACTTTGGAGTTAGAAATTAAAGGTGCTTAGTGGGGAATTCAAGATCAATTATTTCAGAATGAGAAGAATTATAAATTCTACTGAAGTGATCAACCATAGGGTTTTCTTTTCCTGGTCTATCTTTTATTTCAAGGTCAAACACTTAGAGCATTAGGATCTATATTATTAGCCTCGGTTTGGAATCACTTTTCTTAAGTAAGAACTTTATAACAGAATGGTCTGTGAAGATGATGATTTTGGCATCGAAGAGATAGGGCCAGAATTTATCTATGGAAAAAACCACTGCTAAAAGTTCCTTTTCAGTGACAGTGTAGTGATATTGAGTTTCATCCAATGTTTTTGAGGCATAATAGATGACATGAGGAATATTTTCTCTTCTTTGACCAAGAACAGACCCAAAGGATTTATCAGAAGCATCACACATCAACTCAAAGGGTAAGGACCAATCTGGGGGTTGGATTATTGGGGAAGATGTTAGAGTAGTTTTGAGTTCAACAAAGCCTCTCTTGCAAACCTCATCAAAATGGAAAGTGACATCATTTTGGAGAAACCGAGTGAGTGGGAGGGAAATTTTACTAAAGTTATGGATGAATCGTCGATAGAAACCAGCATGACTGAGAAATGAACAGATGTCTCGAACAGAAGTGGATTGAGGAAGTGATTGGATCACTTCAATTTTGGCAGGATCGACTTCAATACCATCTTTTTAAACTATGTGACCTAGAAAATTCCCATTTGCAACCATGAGGTGACATTTTTCAAAATTTAACACAAGGTTACACTTGAAACACTTTTGGAGGACTAGAGAGATTGAATTCAAACAAGATTAAAATGACTCACCATAAATGGTGAAGTTATCCATGAAGACTTCTATGCAGTATTCAATGAATTTGGAAAAGATACTCATCATACACCACTGGAATGTTGCAGGAACATTGAAATGGACAAAAGTCATTTTCCTATATACATATGTTCCAAAGGGGTATGTGAAATTAGTCTTTTCTTGGTCCTGAGGTGCGATTGGGATTTGGAAGTAGCCAGTGTATCCATCAAGAAAGTAATAGTGTGACTTTATGGCTAATCTTTCTAGCATTTGATCAAGGAATGGAAGAGGGTAGTGATCTTTTCTTGTTTCGACATTCAATTTCCTATATTCAATGCACACACTCCATTTGTTCTTCACTCGAGTTGTGACTACCTCACCATGTTCATTTGTGACAATAGTTATCCCACCCTTCTTAGGTACAAATTTAATTGGACTAACCCATTCGCTATCCGAAATTGGGTAGATAATACTAGGTTGAATAATCTTGGTGATCTCTTCCCTAACTACCTCAAGGATGAGTGGATTGAGTCTTCTTTGTGGCTGTATAATTGGTTTGGATGATTCCTCAAGATAGATATGATGCATGAAAAGAGCAGTATTGATTCCTAGTATGTTATCTAGGGTCCAACCTAAGGCCTTTTTGTTTTCCTCTAACACCTGAACAAGTTTGGACTCCTCTGTTTCGGTAAGTGAAGATGAGATAATGACAGGATATGAGTGATCATGGAAAAGGAATGCATATTTCAAGTGTTCAGGAAGAGGTTTTAGATTAGTATAATCTCTCATTTGTGGGTTAGACATCTCAGTAGTCTGAGGGAATAAAGGTCCTTGGATCTTTTCACTTTATGGGAATAGACTACTGGGTGGAAACATTTTCAAAGGTCCTATGTTTCCTCTTGTGGGTGCACAATTCCTTAAGAAACTTGGCATACTTAGGAATTTGTTTGATGGCATCTAAAAGAGGAATGTTGACTTCAACATGTCTAAACATTTCAAGCATTTCAGGATCGAGTTCAAAGGACTTCTTTGGCTTAGAAATAGCTTGAGGAAAAGGAATTGGATTCCTAAGTGTAATGGAAGGGGGTGAGGGAATGGATTCAGATTCCTTTTCAAGTTTCTTTTTCTTTTCATTTTCTAGGTAAACATTCAAAGGAGGGTTGGAGGACTTATCTTGAGGCATAGAAATTTGCTTTCCCGATCTAAATAAAATTGCACTTACATTACCCTTGGGGTTGGGTAATGGTTGAGCTGGGAGCTAGGAATAATTGGATGGTTTCTACTGACTAAGGTGGGATGCAAGTTGACCAATTTGGGTTTCAATATTCTTGAGACAAGAATGGGTTAAGGAGGCAAGATATTATACAGAGCTTTCCCATGGTTTCTTAGAATAAGAGGCTTGTACCAAATTGGGATTACCTAGATTTTGGTTCTTGGGAAATCGATTGTATTGGTTTGTGAATTGGGAAGGCTCACTGGGATAGTGGAATCCCGGAGGAGGAAGAAGAGGATTGATCCTTTGAGGTTGAGGGACAACATGGTATGGTTGTTGGAAGTTACCAACACCTTGACCATATTGGAACTAGTTTGGGTTTTGAGGAGGGAATTGAGGGGGATGAGAAATGGGATTACCATACCTCAAGCCTTGGTTGAAGGTAGAAGAGAAGGGATCATAGTGGGGTTGGTTGAAGTTTCTAACAAACTGACCTGATTGTTGAGCATTGGGGTTCCGCTGAGCATATGCTGCATTGAGCTCCATTGGTCCAGATGAATCTGAGGTATCCTCTTGAAGTTGTGGACATGTGTCAGTTAGATGAGATGGAGAGTTGCAGATTCCACAGTTTTTGATAGGTCCATGAAACATTGATTGCGGAGAAGATGATGTTAGGGATTTGGATGCCACAGCTAGTTGCCACACAAGACCTGTAAGTTCACTCATCCATTCGGTCATCTTGTTCAGCTCAATTGATTGATTATCTTGGGATTGTTTGACTTGATCATGTGCTCGAGTATGGAATTGTTGTGTGTTTTCATCCATGTTACTTATGATATCTCTTGCAGCTGTAGGAGTTTTATCAACAAGAGAACTGCCACTTGCGACATCAATGAGAGTTCTCTCCATAGCCAATAACTCCTCATAGAAGTATTGGATCAAGAGTTGGTCAGGGATTTGGTTATGTGGGTAGGTTTCCAAAAGCTTTTTGAACCTCTCCCAGTACTCATGGAGTGATTCACTTGGGAATTGACATATACCACTTATTTCTTTTCGGATAAAAGTAGTACGAGAAGCAGGAAAGAATTTCTCTAAGAAGAGTTGCTTCATGTCATTCCATGTGGTTATGGAACCAGGAGCAAGGTAGTAGAGCCATGACTTGGCGGAGTCAGCTAGGGAGAAAGGGAATGATCAGAGTCTTATTTTTTCCTCAAAAACCCCTTGAGGCTTCATGGTAGAGCACACCACTTGAAACTCTTTAAGGTGGGGATGTGGATCCTCACCGGCTAGCCATTGAAAATGAGTTAGAAGATGAATCAAACCTGATTTGAGTTCAAATTAAGACTCTATGTTTGGATATTGAATACCAAGAGGTTGGTAATTCATATCAGGGGAAGCAAGTTCTTTAAGTGTTTGTTCCCTAGTATTGGACATATCTAATTCAATTGGTTGGACAAGAACTGGTTCTTGAATTATTTTATTATCTCTTAGGTTCCACTAAGTTGGAGAAGTGTTTGCTCAATTTCAGGGTCAAACAAATCCTAGGGATTTTTTGGAAGGCTACGGGGAATTCAGAGAGATTTTGGAAGAAAGAGGAAGATGGGGTTTTCTTTGTATTTTTTTCAGTTTATGATTTTTATGAAAATATGGGTTTTTCTTTGTGTTTTTTTTCAATTTTTTTAAATTTTTTTTATTTTTTTTTCAATAACTAGAAACTAATGAATACTTAAAGTACCATCCCCAGAAACAACTCCATTCGAAATGCACAACCGATTGTCGCCTATCGACCGGTTAAGGTTATGGTACTCTGCTAATGTGTATAGCAGCACTCAGGTCGAATCATCGGCGATGGTACTTTGTAATAGTCGTTTGTTTTTAGTTGATTGTATTCTGATTGGGGAGTTTGTTTTCAGAGCTTATGAAAAAATTTATGGATGATGTTTGATTTAACAATTTTATAAATATTGGGGTGAGTTCATTTTTAGGGATTTAATCTTGTGATATCCTGGAGCTTTGCTTTATATTGTAGTTAATTTAACACCCACTTTGCAAGATAATGTTGATTGGAATTACTAAGTGTTAAGGCTTTAATCCAAGCCTTAACTTAACATAGTGTTATAATCTCAATAAGATCTTGTTTATGGTAGTGTATTTATTTTTCTAATAACCCATAGAAACCACACGTTAAACAAAACAAGTCATTAATCCATGACATATTAATTCCAACATACACAATGTTAAATTAAAGAATATTCATTGAGCAAATACTCTCAATCACCTAACATACCTAAATTTTGACTCACCCCAATAATATATTTACTCATCCATTTATATTAATATTAATATGGTTTATATATTTATGATGATGAATTAACAAGAGAATAAAAAGAAAGGGATTAGAAAAGAGTGGTACGTCGAACACACACACACGAACAATGATGATAATTAAAAACAGATTTTTGATTGAATGAGGAAGCAAAATAAGGGAAAGGGATTCAACTGAATTTAAACTATTATAAGAAAATTAATATTAAAATACAGAATTTGGATGAGAATAAGAGATATTGAATAAGAAATTTTCATTAAAACAGAATTACAAAACACAAACTTACAAGTTTACAAACGAAGAACAACACAAAAGTGAAAGGAAACAAAGAGAGAAGGAAGGGTATATCAAGTGAAAAATTTAGTATATAAGGCCCTCCTAATCCCTTGTAAAGGCTTTGGTCATGACAATATTTTCTCCTCTCTTTTGAAATGCCAACCCCTTTGAAGGAGAGGAGGGGGATGCCTTTATAGCCCAATGAAGTGGACTATTCTCATTCCCAATCTGTCTCTCCACTTTCATCACCATGTTGGATATTCAGAAAGCCTAATATAGAAAAATATCCTTCTTAAAAGTTTTAGATAATATAGTTTTCCGACCTCTCTATAAATTTGGAGTTATTTGGACCTATGTAACCAAAGTTATGGCTGGATGATTAAACAATTTTAATCTGTCCATTTCAATCCAGTCTTTTTGATGCCTAAAATGTGAAAGAGTTTTTAAATATTAATATGCCTTAAAAACCTAATAATTTCTTCAACAAATTAGGCTACCTATATCTCCTCTTTCACACTGCAAAATATCAGCTCGATTTGATGATTACATCATGAGATATGTCATGAATAGTGTCTAGATTTTAATTCTCGGCCAGAATGGTGGGCTAGACTTAAAATCTTTATTTGGGCTCTCTGTTCTTAGAGTTGGGCCCTGAAAGTTTTACCCATGATTATTTTGGATAATCAAGAAAACATGGTGGAGTTTCAAAAAATATGGGTGTCGGGAGTGAGACCAGTAACTCAATCATCATGGATGGTCCAGTTTCTTCACAAATTCTTTGGGTCATCTTGTGCGGTCCATATAAGCCTTCAAATGGTAGAATTGGCCCATGATTCCTTCTAATGATATGTGATAAATTGAATAAGAAATCCTAAAAAACAATAACCATAGAATTTTAATCAGTAGGGTGAGAGTTACAAATAAAATAGTAAACTGACTCAATTGGGCTACTTCTAAAAATGCTCAAAAATTATATTTAGTATTAAAACATTAATATTTCACACAAATTATGCACATTTAATATAAAATAAGTAAAGGGAGTATATAATAAGTCATTAAAATATTAATAACACAAAGTTGTCACTATTCGGGTGAGTTGGCCCTCGTAGAGAGATTTGGAACAAGTTTATTTGGTTGAGTACCTAAGAGTTTTGGGAGGCGTTTGGTTGTATAGTGGTGGAATATTCAAGAGATATCATTGGAGGGATCGTTTGTTCTCCTCTAGGTGATACTGGGTTTGTCACTATTTGAGTTTGGTGAAGAGGAAAATGATGCCAAGTGATTTGGTTAAGGATTTGTGAAGAGGATCAGGCCAAAGAGGTGCTATTTGGTTTCCTCCACGATGATTTGCTACCATGTGTTAATTTTCCATGTGTTGTGAGATAGGTGTTGTCACCTAAGATTTCTCCCATAAAGTTCTTGTGGTGAGAATGGTTGAAGTTGATGAATCCTTGAGGAGTTTCATCCCGTGTTGTGGTCATGGCGAGGAAGGCTTGTGGGGAAAGTTTGTTCCCTTAATCTGTGTTCGGTATGAATTGTGATATACAACCAAAAACATGGAAAGTGGGAGTGGATAGGTATACCTTGTGACATGACCCCTTTTTATGGAAGTTAGTGATGCTTAGAAGAGCAGCTTGAGGATGAGCTGTTATAAGGCGGGGAGGTTGTAAGATCCGATATTTGTTTAAGGTATTTTTTGTTTATGTTATGTTTTTTGTATCTATTTTTGGATAAATAACTGTTTCCCAAAGTTCATGTGAAGGCTTGGGGGTACCTTGGGGGCTCGGGGTGCGAAGAGGAGAGAAATTGGGCCAAGCAGTGCTAGGCGCACGGTCTGCACACAGTTAGGGGAAACCGTGCGGATAGAACGTGCAGACCAGCCATCCTCAGACAGTAGCCTCCACATGGTCTGAGAATAGTTAGGTCAAACCATGTGGGATCCCAAGAAACCATTCAAAATGGGTTTCTTCGGATATTAGCTTCTTCCCGGTTTGTGCACGGTGTGGAAAACCGTGCAGGTAAACCGTTCATCCCAGAAAAGTTGGAAAATTTACAAAATTTCCATCATTGAATTTAAAACCCCAACTCTTAATTTTTCCCCATTTCATCCCCTGAAACCCTAGTGATGAACCATTCTGAACCGAGATTCCAAGAGGTGGGTTTCCTTCGATTCTTGGCCGTTTGGAGAACCATTAGTTGCAGATCAAAGCTCCGGGTAATTCTAATCATCTCCACCCCTCTATTCTTTGGATTATGGCTTGTGGTTTCTACCATCTTCTTCTGAATCTCTAAAACCTTTTGTTTTTTGGTGGAACCTAGGTTGGGGTTTCAAGGGGTGCTTGAATCTGGATCCAAGACCACAATTAAGAGTGTGTTCATCATCAGATTCGAGGTATGTGGTCTACAAGTATTATCCCATAATTTTACTTTAGATTTGTGTATGGAAGCTTATGTTCTTCGTTTTACCTCATTGTGTTATTGGATTATTTGTGGTGTTTGATAAAAATGGGAGTTCATGTGGCCAATTGAATCACTCACGATCCCCATGGGATGTGTGGAGGAGGACTTGACCATTTTATGGCCACCCATGGGGTGCGCTGGAAAACCCGGACCTAGAGTGTGGTAGGGTTATGTAAGGGGTCACCAAATAATGATGTGGAACCCATGTAGAGTATTCCCTAATGGTGTATTAAGTTATAAATGGAATAATGATAAACATTACTATGGTAATAAAGGCATAAGGTGTTGTTAGAATGACATAAAAATGGGTGATTGGGATTAAAGGGTTTATGTTGATTGTTTCATGAACTTTGGTTAGAAATGCCTAAGGGGATTAGGGAATACTAAATTGTGAAATTTCAATTGGGTAATAGAATGGGAAATGGGGAATGTGTTAATGAAATGTAATAAGGGAATGAATGAATTTGTGTAATGGGTTAATACATGAGATTTAGGTGATACACCTAAGTGTTTGAATGTAATAAAGGGATTGTGTTATGTGATATGTGGATTGTAATAGAAATGCATAAGTGGGTAAAATATTGTGAAATAGTAAATGGGATAAATGGGATAATGAATGTAAAATGATGAATTTGGATAATGAATAGGGGTTGTTGAATACACCTAATGGGTTAAGGCACAAGAGTGGGAATTTGGCTAATGGATATGAACTGAAATTGGTAAACGTGTTAATGGGTTATGGAATAGTGTTAATTCTCATGTTGTTTGTTATGAATTGTGGTTAATGAATTTCAATGGAATTGGTTGTTTTACGTTGTATTATGGTATGGTTGTGGTGATTGATATATAAGCATCTAAACATGGTGTAACACCCCAAGCTTCTACGATACGCTTCTCTTTCAATAATGCAATAACTTTCATTGTACGCAAGTTCGAGATTCTAACACACCACGACCAATCAAAGTAGCCGTTATGAATAGTAATACCCAATTTTTGAAATTTTATAAATTTTATTATTCAAATTGGACTTCATTTTTGGATTCATAATATCAAATATAGCTTAGCGTGAATTTTTGGTATTTTTCTGAAAAACTTCAATTTTTGATGAATAGTGAAACCACTAAGTGGTAGTTAAAAAACTAATTTTTCGTTTAAATGAACTTTTACCGCTTCTCTGAATTTAATTTCAAAAATCCGACATACATGGTTGTAATTAGGAAGTAAAATGTGGTTCAATGGGATGAAAATAATTTTTGGTGAATAGTAACTTTTGAGTTTTATTAACCCCGATTAGAGGTAATTAGGGTAATTTAAGGTAAAAATGATATTATAAGAATATAAAAATATATTAACACATGTCCTAATCTTATTGTATGAGTCATGGCAAACTAAGAAAAAACATGAGATGATTTTTGGGACCCCATGGAGCCACTTGTGTAAGATAATGACATTAATACCTTTTATTTAAAGTAAAAATAAAAATGTCACAAACATGTATTATTTTACTACAACAATTTTTAGAAGGGTTTATACATGTCATATTTTTGTCTATAAATATTCATTGGAAATCTAAAAAGATTTCCTACATAATCGTAATTTTTTTATAATTTTCAGGCATTAAATAAATAAATTTATTTATCACACCATGATGATGCAGTGATTACCTCATTAATGAATGATTTAAATAAAATGAAAAGATAAGGTAAAATCTAAGACTTACACTTTTTTAAAGGCTATTGGATGGGTGTATTTCGAACCCTTATCACCTTATCCTCTAAATATTTCATTGTGGGACCTTTAAAATCAGAAAAGAATTTCATAATAATGTAACATTTCATGACTTTCCAAGAGTGCCCCTCCTCTCCTCTTATAAAAGGCCCCCACCTCTACCACCTTATTCACACCTTCAAAGCCATTTTTCTTGGCCAAACTCTGACCAAATACCCTCTAAACCTTTCTCTATTCATCCTAGAAGACTTACCTTAGGCAGAAATTACTTCAAGAAACCCTTTTGGTTCAATCCAAGAGGAGTTACCCGATTTAAAGGTAATGTCTTCTCTTATGTTCTTTTGTTTTATTTTGCTTCTCCAACCCCTTAAAATATTTTTATTCCTTTACTTTGTAACAAAACTGTTATATTAAATATACTAGGATGTTGTTATGATAATTATTTGATTTACACTTACACACACCTTCGTCTAATGGTTAAAGAACATACTGTTTCTGTGGGTGGCGAATTACTGCCTCATGAAATGATGATTGTTCAATCTTCTTTTAACACCTCTCATGGTAGCCATTATGATGAAACTATTTTTATATATGATATATATTATGTTTATGTTTTTCTTATGCTTCTTTATTTTTCATTTATGTCATACCTTTATGATTTCCATTATGGGTAAACGCGATAATTTCATTTTAGGAAGTGCGGACTACCGCCCCCTCAAAGTGATTTGAATCGTTAATGACATATGTGGGACTTATAAAGGATGTAGTTAATGATATTATATATGATATTATACTAGAATTATAATATACCTTTATATAATTATGATTTCATTCCATTAAATACGAAATAGAAATGAAAGTAGCGTTCATGCGTACGTACGACTTACCGTCTCCAGGAACGGTGCATTTCATTTCTTACCTCTAAATGTTATGTAATATTATAAATTCATGTATCTACTGGATATACATGATATATATTATATCTATATCATGAATATAATTTTGGAGATAATGGATATTCTACCACATAAACAACTTGTAATTATAAGAAGTTTATTTTTGACTCAAGTACCAAGGATCGACAAAACGACTGTTATTAAATTAAATGATTACATAAATGTTAATAACATGGTAATAAGTGATGTAAAAGGAATAATGAACTTGAAAAAGGTTCTCAAGAAAATATAAATTAACTATAGTTTATTATTTAGGAGATTAAATAACGATCGAGTCAAGTCGGACACGAGGTAAGGGACTTTGTCTCAAGCTCCTTTCATTGAGGCATATTTTGTTTTATACACAACTTTCCTTTATACGGTGTATAAACCCCTTTGAATTTTACTTTTATTCAAAAGGAATATTTTTATACGAAGTGTTTTTACTAAACTACAAAAGGAATTTTTTGTCTTATGTATGCGGCGACAACGACTTCTCCACCACCGTGACCATTATTTGAGTTCCAGCTTCCTATACAAGCCATAAATTTTTTTAAATTAAAAATAAATACCATGTTTTACTTTTATTTTATTTTGGTATTGAAAATGGTTTTGATAATGTTTTTATTATATCAATGTGTTGTATTGATATCTTGTGATTGAAATGTGGAAATGTTATGTTTCCTTTATGCATGTTTTATGTGATACGATTATGTTATGGTTTATGATAAGTTTAAACCTTTTCATATAAGGAATGCATTGGACTTAATAAGTGACAGGTGGAGCCCTCTATAGCTCCTAGATGCATCGGTAGGTCTCATGAGACAAACTAGTTTCTTGGCACAAGGCCTTGACAAAATCTTATTTGTAGTCTTGGCACAAGGCCTTAACTATGTGGTTATGATAGTATGGCATTATGAATTCCATCATTATAAAAGTGGTTATTGATATTGCATGTGATTATTCGACTAGTAGAATATCCATGTGAATAAGTAAATGGCATTACTTCGTTTTATTTTTGACATATTATGATGAAGTTCAAGTTTAAAAGGCTTTTTTAGTTATACATTGCCTTAAATGTTTATATTTATTTATGAAAGTTTCTACTATATCATTATCCTTACTGAGCATTTGAGTTCACCCCTTTCTATGTTTTATTTTCCCAAGATGTGAAGAAATATTTTATGACTGGCCTACAGGGATAGTCTGAAGGGGATATGAGTGTGGACTATGGAGACTATGATATTGTGATTTTTCACTTTATGGTGTAATGTAACATTTATGAATGTATCTAGTGTTTCCAAGGCTACTAAACTAATCGGTATTTCGAGACTTGATTTTTTTATCATGCCAATGTTACGTAATAATGCACCGACTCTGGGTAACTAGGGTCGGGGTGTTACACATGGCTTGGTAGGGTGGGGTATTGACTTGAGGTTCTCTGCCCACAGGTCGAGTTAGACTGAGGCTCTGAACTCCACCCCAAAATGTACGGGTTAGGGAAGGGGACAGAGGCTCTATTCCCCTAATGGTTGTATTCCACCCGGATTGAGGCTTCGAGGTGAGGAGAATGTGTTGATGTAATATGTGGATCCCCAGTGAGATATAAACTTGATTTGTTTCTCCTATGCATTGTCATTGATTTACTTATACCCTTGTGTAGATGATAATTATGCCTAACCCATAGAATATGTGATCAATACAGCTTATGTAATGAATATGGTATAAGAAATGAAATGGGGATAAATGCTAGTAATAAATTAAATGAACTTTGTTAACTTATGGAACCAGAACTGTCCCTTGTTGACTTGCCTTTTATTTTGTACTTGCATGTAATATTTGTTAAAATGGATATTTTGCAGACACCGTTGGTGGTGGTCTACTAAGTTGTGTACTCACACCCTGTTCGGGCAGCCGTTGGGTACCCAAGAAGAGCTCTTGGATGCAGGTCTGGACAAGGGTAGAGGCCCTACACTAAGATGTCAAGTTGGGATCGTGATGTACATGTAGAAGGCCTCGAACTTAGAGTCGGGACCCTTTAGGAGTTTTGGCCATTTGTTTTATTTGGGGTTTCTTTCACTTTCCACTACTAGTACGACATGGTATTGTTTTATTTGATTTGTAGTGGTACCTCGTTTGGGAAACATTTGGTTATGCATGTTTATTGGTTGTTCGTATTATTTCCACTATTTATTTTGTCTTCTACTGTGGATTACTCTGGTAAAGAGGGTATAGTTTCCTCACATGACTTATTAGACCCTCTCCCCTAGTCAGCAACCTCTGGTGTATGGGGTGGCATGCTTGAGGTCATGTGATGACCCGAATCGGAGCACCGATTTAGTGGTTTCTGGGTCAAGTACGTTACAAAGTGGTATTAAATGAGTTATTTTCTCTTTCTCACTATTTTGGGATGGTAGATAGGAGATTAGTAGGTGTCAGGCCTTGGCAATGAGCTCATTCTTTGGTGTAGTTAACCCATTTACGAGGGAAAACCCAAGTCACCCTGGGTGGGAATTGTTGTTCTTAACGTCTGTTATTACAATTTAATGATATTTCACCATTGGGTGATGCACATGTTGTGTGATTTGACTGATTTATGATATTTTTCTCACTCTCATAATGACAAGGGGTTATGAATTTATTCATAATTTTAGTCACCTCAGGATATAGGTGGCATTCATCATTATAGGCACACACACGGTATGGGTGTGCGGGGCATAGAGAGTAGAATGAATTTTCTTTTATTGATAAATATGAAGAAAATTATGCCTAATAATAGTAATTAAAGGGGGTGAACAAAAGGAATGAAAATGAATAGTTAATAAATAACGTGTAAAAAAAAATTTAGGGATGGGTTAAATTTTTTGGTTTTGATAAATTGTAAAATGTTGACTCGATGTCTAAAATAAAAAGGGTTATATAATAACGGTAAAATTGTTAATGATTTTTTCCTAATTAAAGGTGTAAATGAGTTAAAATGATGATTGTAACAAGTTGTGAAATGGGAAATGTGCCTAATAAGAATAGATCATGTTGTAAAAGAAGAATTGGTTTGAAGATGCGTTGACGAAAGACTAGTGATTAAGAAAATTGGTTACCCCATGTGGACCATGACCTGTGGTAGGTATGGTAGAGGGTAGTGATCAAAGTGTGATATTGATCTTTGGGATAGATTATGAATAATGGTTTGTTAAAGGTTGATAATTTGAGGTCTTTTACATCTATGGTTAAATCCTATCGGTCATTATTCAATGTGTTGGGTGAACGATAAGTTTAAAATTAGAATCATTGAGTTCAAAGATGGGTATCCTCTATGTTGTCGGTTTGACCCTTGTAGGTGTGGGTTAGGGCAGTGAGAGTGCCCTAGTTTGAGACATTGGATTTGGATTGTGAGGCCTTTATGGTGATGATGTGGCCTAGGTGGTGTGTTTAGGGAACCCTTGGTGGGGTTGTGGCCTTTGGGTTTCAATGCATTGTTTGGTAATGTGAGTATGAAAACTCTCGTGGTTTGTGACCATATAGAGTGCATTCTGGACCCTAAGGATGGTGCATGGGTCTTAGTGACCTTCTGAGTAATGACCTGGCGAGTTGCATTTTGAATCCCAGAGAGGATGCTTTTCTTACAGTACCGATGAATGTGTATACCTTTGGTACGAAACCTATAGAATATGGTTGTTTGGTACGCAAAGCATAGTGTGTGTTAGAATGGGAGTGAGAGTTCTATTCATGCACATTGCTTTGATCATTTCATGATAAGTATTGTTGGGAGAGAGAACCAATGGCTTTTACCAATTGTGACTCTAGTCCAGGTAGTTGGTTTTGTTCAACCTTCCAGGTGACCCATGAGAGAGGTCAGATAGGGTTTATAGTGCTTTTGGGTGTGTGTCACACATGTTGATGTTTTGGACTTTGAAAGTGGGATATAGAGTACTGCATGGTGTAGTTTTGTAACATAAGGATAAGTGGGAAGGTTGATGGTTGGTTGTACCTCTCGAGTTGTGGTTATGTGATGTTGGTTTCTGAAATATCTAGGGTGACCTCATGGGAGGTTAGGCTAGCGGTGCAAGTACCTTCGAGTATGAAGCATGGGATATGCTTTAGAGGTGGTTTAAATGCATACTAAGTACTATGTTTTAGTGAATGATCTAGTTGTGCCTGGTTCTTTCATAAGGGCACCCCAATGATTGGGATAGGATGTCTGGGAGTTGATTTCGAGAAGGAAAGACAAAGGTAGTAGGAGTGTGGTTTTACGCTTTCACTCAATGGTGAAACCCGAGGTAAGGGTGTTCATGTGGTAGAACTTTTGTGTATGAATTGTTTGGTTGTGCAAAGATGTTTGAATTGGGTTGGAAATCACACATGAGCGGCGATGGTTAAGTGTTGATAACATGAATTCGGTATGGGAGCCTAAGGATCCTTTCCAGGCCATGGTGTCCCATGGATTTGTATCAGAAATGGATAAGTGGGTTGTTGAGTTCCTCGAAAACTTTTTAGCGTACCACAACTAGTGATGATCATGCCCAACATCTTGACATCATCCCGGGTACGTTGAGAAGATGTGGATCACATCAAGAGACACGAAGGTGTTTGGTTGGATGGGGGATATCATGGAGTTTACTCTCATGGAAATGGAATGTGTAGATATTGATGATGGAATGTACACCCTATATGGTTTTGGGTGAGGTACTCAGATGGAACGAATAATGATAAACGTCATGGGTGCCATCCACGAAATCCAGGAATGGTCATTGGGTGACGTTTGTTTTCTTGTTTTGGAGAAGCTGGTTGACCATGTTTAAGTTTCGGGTTCGGTTTGTGATCAAGTATAAGATGTGGTGGTTGAAATCCTTCTTGAGAGTAGTGGTAACAACACTCCTAAGGTGGAGAGTTATGATTCAATCCTAGATGTGGAGAGGAGAATATTGAGATAATGTGGTCACATCAGGATGCCAATGAGGAACCTGTGAGGTGCATGTCAGGTTTCTCAAAGAGGCAATGTGGGACTTGGATGTGGTGGTTTATGGGTAAAGTGTGGGCTTGTATCTTAGGGTGGTTCCAAGTAATGCTTATGATATATGAGATGAGTCGTAGAAGGGTGTAGTTCAATATGACAAAAGGTTGTGGCAAGAGAGGTTGGGTTCTATAACTCCAACGAAGATCGGGGTTAGACTCAGGAAATTTACACTTTGGTGGTTTTAGAACATCGTTAGGTTAGGTGAACCTTGGCCATGTGATGTGGTGTCATGCCAAGGGTGAATCCCGATGATGGTCTAGAGGGTGGTAACACCATGATGATGGAATTATACCAGAAATTCAGGGAGGGACCTCAGTGGGTGCATGGGATGATAATGATAGGCTTCAGGTCAATAGCACCTTGGGAAAGTGAGAGAGGATTAGTGTACCATTAGTGGAAGGTGGGTGCTCTAGGATAATCCATTCATTGTGGTTCGACCTGATATGGTAAAGTTGAATGGGTGTGGTGTGACTGACCCACCTCAGAGTTGATGATGTGGCATAAAGTACATTCTTGGAAATGAAGTGTATCTGAGTGAGGTCAAGTTGATCTTAGTTCTCAAAAGGATAGTGTAGGAATGTCCTTTGGTTTGGTTACAATGGTGTAGCTGGATTCCAATATAGGGAAATACACCTATAGATACTTGGGTGCGGTGAATTGGAACGTGTTAGGAAATGGGGATGTTGGGTTGAGTTCTGGTGGTCTTTCCCCAAAATTTGAGGTTAAAATTAACCTGAAATGGTGGATATAACCATACCAGATAAATGGTTGTTTGATGACATGATCGGAGTTCCGGGTTGGAAGGACTCGAGTGGACACTGTTTGGGTGAGTTGGCCTTAGTATATTGCTTTGGAACAAGTTTATTTGGTTGAGTACTTGAGAGTTTTGGGAGGAGTTTGGTTGTATAGTGGTGGAATATTTGGGAGACGTCATTGAAAGGATCTTGTGTTCTCCTCTAGGATATATCGAGGGTGCCCCAGGGGCTCAGGGTGCATAGAGAAGAGTAATCAAGCCAAGAAGTTCTAGGTGCACGGTCTGCACACGGTTAGGGGAAACCATACAGATAGACCATGTAGACTAGTCATCCACAGATAGTAGCCTTCTCATGAACTGAGCACAGTTAGGGAAAACTATGTGGGATCCTAGGAAACTGTGCAAAATGGGTTTCTTCATACAGTATCTTCCCCATGGTTTGTGCATAGTTTGGAAAACTGTGTGGGTAGATTGTGCGGTCTAGAAATGTTAGAAAATTTACAAAATTTCCATCCAAGGATTTAAAACCCCAACTTAGTATTTTCCTCCATTTCATCCCCTGCAACCCTAGTGATGAACCATTCCGACCCAATATTCCAAGAGGTGGTTTTATTCGATTTTTGGTCTTTTGGAGCATCGTCAGTTGCGGATCGAATCTTTGGGTAAGTCTAATCCTCTTAAGCCCTCTCTCCTGCAGATTAGGGCTAGTTGTTTCTCCCATATTCTTCTGAATCTCTAAACCCCTTTATGTTCTGGTGGAACCTAGGTTGGGGTTTCAAGGGGTGCTTGAATCCAATTCCAAGACCACGATTAAGAGTTCATTCATCTTCAGATTTTAGGTAGGTGGTCTAAAAGTATTATCCCATATTTTTACTTTAGATTTGTGAATGGAAGCTTGTGTTCTTCATTTTACCTCATTTCATTCTTAGTTTATTTGGGTTTTTTGATAAAAATGGGAGTTTATGTGACCAATTGAAACCCTCACAATCCTCGTGGGATGCGTGGAGGAGGACTTGACAATTTTAGGGCCACCCATGGGGTGCGCCAGAAAACTTGGACCTAGAGTGTTATAGGGTTGTATGAGGGGTCACTAAATAATGATGTGGAACCCATATAGAGTATGTCCTAATGGTGTATTAATTTAAAAATGTAATAATGATAAAGATTCCTAGGGTAATAAAGGCATAAGGTGTTGTTGGAATGACATGAAAATGGGTGATTGGGATAAAAGGGGTTATGTTGATTGTTTCATGAACTTTTGTTAGAAATTTCTAAGGGGATTAGGGAATACTAAATGGTGAACTTTCAATTGGGTAATGGAATGGGAAATGGGTAATGTATTAATAAAATTTAATAAGGGAATGGATGAATTTGTGTAAAGGGTTAATACATGAGATTTAGACAGTACACCTAAGTGGTTGAATTAAATAAAGGGATTGTATTATGTGATATGAGCATTGTACTAGAAATTCATAAGTGGGTAAAATCTTGTGAAATGGTAAATGGGATAAATGGGATAATTAATGGAAAATGATGAATTTTGATAAGGAATAGGGGTCGTTGAATACACCTAATGAGTTAAGGCACGAGAGTGGGAATTTGGCTAATGGATATGAACTGAAATTGGTAAAAGTGCTAATGGGTTATGGCATAGTGTTAATTACCATGTTGTTTGTTATGCATTATGATTGATGAATTTCAATGGCATTGGTTGTGTTATGTTTTATTATAGTATAGTTGTGGTGATTGATATATAAACATGTGCACATGGCTTGGTAAGGTGGGCTATTGAATTGAGGTTCTACGCCCACAGGTTGAGTTAGAGTGAGGCTTTAAACTCCACCCCAAAATTCATAGGTTAGGGAAGGGGCAGGGGATCTATTCTCCTAACAGTTTCATTCCACCTGGACTGAGGCTTCGAGGTGAGGAGAATGTGTTGATGTGATATTTGGATCCCTAGTGATATAGGGACTTGATTTGTTTTCCCCTATGCATTGTGATTGATTTTGTTATACCCTTGTGTAGATGATAATTATGCCTAACCCATGGAATATGGGATCAATAAGGCTTATGTAATGAAGATGGTATAAGGAATGAAATGGGGATAAATGCTAGGAATAAATTAAATGAACTTTGTTAACTTATGGCACCCGAACTGTCCCTTGTTTTCTTACCTTTTATTTTCTACTTGCATGCACTATTTGTTAAACTAGATATTTCATAGACACTGTTGGTGGTGGTCTACTGAGTTTGGTACTAACACCCTGCTCGGGCCGCCGTTGGGTACCCAAACAGAGCTCTTGGATGCGGGTCATGACAAGGGTAGAGACCCTACAATAAGATGTCGAGTTGGGCTAGGGATGTACATGGACAAGGACCCAGACTTAGAGTCGGGACCCATTTGGAGTTTTGGCCATTTGTTTTATTTTGGGTTTCTTTCACTTTTAACTACTAGTATTACATGGAATTGTTGTATTTGATTTTTGGTTTTACCTCATTTGGGAAATGTTTGGTTATGCATCTTTGTTGGTTGTTCGTATTATTTCCTCTATTTAATTTGTGTTCTGGTATGGCTTACTCTGGTAAGGAGGGTATAGTCTCCCCATGTGAATTATTAGACCATCAACACTAATCAGAAACCTCTAGAGTATTGGGAAGCACACTTGAGGTCATGTGACGACCTGGATCAGAGCACCGATTTGGTGACTTCCGAGTCAAGGATGTTATAATTTTCATTTCACTCAAACATTAAACCCTTATGGGTTAAATATATATTCAAAGATTCCAGATTATATAATTCTTGAACAAACCACCAGTAATAACCATCTAACCCCAAGAATCTTTAGATCCCAAACTCATTTCTAGGCCTCTACCAGAACATAACAACCTATACTTTAGGATCCACCGAGACACCCCTCTTAGATACAACATTCCCCAAAATATTTACATCTTGAATCCAAAACTCACATTTAGAAATATTAACATACATATGATGTTCCATAAAAGTTATAAGAATGATATCCAAATAGTCTATGTGCTTTACTCACGCTTGTCTTAGGTCATGACAAAAGCATATTTTTAGGTTTTCCTAGTGTAGTATAAAGGCTGACTAGGGTCATCTCACTTGAGGATCTTTCTCAGTTCATTAACCTACTTAATATAATTAAAATAAGAACTAATTATTTTTTTTGTTTTGTGATTTAAAAGTAAATTTAATAAAATAAAATAAATTTAAAATTAAATTATAAATAACATTCAATGATAAACAGAATGGAATTAGAGAAGAAATGATATTCTCCTGAGAGAACTTTCAGGGAACACCTTTATTTACCAGCTTCAAATATCCTTAGTGAACACACTCCATCATATGTGTGTACACCTAAATATAACCCAGTTATGAATGAAAAGTATACTTAGATATCACCAAGTACACCCTCTATCCTCCTCCACAATCATGGAAAAATGGTTGTAGATTAAGAAGTTAAAATTTATACAACCATAGTGAGGATTACACACACTATAAATTATCCTTAGAATTAACTCAAAGAAGATAAAAAAAATGGTCTCAAGTTCCAAAACATGATTACTCTCTCAGGATATTCCTCAGATTAGTTACTCATGATCATGATTATTAGAGTGAAATGTGGTAAGATGATAAGAAGAAAAGAGGGTGGATGGGTGGACACAAAAATAAAAAAAATGCATGAATTTATTAGAAATATAAATTATAATTTAAAAATAAAAAAAAATAATAAATAATAAATAAATTAAAGAGAAAAGGGGGAGATTTTTTGCTGGCCTCCCTCGGTGGAGATCTCCTCCTTAGTACCCTGAAGGAATGGGGTGGAAAATTGGATGATTTGGGAAAGAGGATCTCTCCTCCTTTTATAGGTAGAATTTTTCCTCTGAAAGTTTATTCATTTTAACCAAAATAAATTACCTATTCATGAGTTATATCCTCCATAAATTTTTTCATGAATTTCTTGTTCATTCACCCTCTAAATTTTATCTCATTTTCCCTTCTTATGTAGGAGTTATGGATTTTTCATTGAATATAACTTTTTTTGGAGGAAATTTCTAGAAATATTCCTTCAATTTATATCATTAAATTTCCACCTTAATGGATTCCAAACTCCATGTTATTTATTTGGGGAATTAATATTTGAGTACTTTTTCATATATAGTTAGAATCACCTCAATTGGAGGTGTTTAGCTAGACTTATGTATCTGTTATAGAGATAGGGTCCACACTATCTACCTAGAAAATTTCCTAGCTTCAATGAATTTTTCAGGCCTCTAGATGCTCGAATCATCCCCTGGTCCAGAATAAAAAGTTGTAGGAAATAAATCAGTGATTTTATAAAAAAATAATCACTCAATTTGGAATTATTTGTTTACATAAATGAACAGAATACCATTGTGGTAAAAATCTATCAAAAATATAGAATTAAACACTTTTCACAATTTTGTTCACAACACATCATAAATCTAAAATTGATCCATGTAAGCTCAAATTTATAAATTAGGAGGGTTAAAACAATTTAAATTAATATAAAAAATGTGGAAAATATTAGATCTATTTTTATAATTCTCTAAATTGGAGTAAACCAATATATCATACAAGAACACCACAACAAAAGAGTCTAAGAATTGATGAATGATCTGGTTCATCTTTTCCATAAACACTGTAAGAGAATTAGTTAGTATGAAGGGCATAACCATAAACTAAAAATTCCCATACTAGATCCTAAATATTGTCTTAAGTATATCTTCTTCTTGAAATATCAACTGGTGGTAACTTGACTATAGGTAAATCTTTGAAAACCAATGAGACCCTCTTAGTTGATCAAACATATCATCAATCCTAGAAAAGGTATATTTTTTCTAGATAGTCACCTGATTTAACTTCTAATAGTAAATAAAAATTATGAGTCTCATGTATGCCTTCTTAGAAAAGGGGATAGGTGAATACAATGATGAGATTCTAGGGTGAATAAATTCCTTATCCTCAAGATCCACAAGTTGGACCTTAAGTTCTACCAACTCAGTAGGTGATATATGGTAAGATGGAATAGAAATGGGAATCATTCCATATAGTAGGTCTATTTTAAACTCAACCTCTATTCCGGGTGATAAACAAGAAAAGTAATTCAAAAAGAATTTAGGGTATGCACGAACCATTTTAGGTAGTTGACTACCCAAACAAGGGTCAATAGCATCAAGAAAAACATCTTAAAACTGGCATAAGATTATCCTAGAATAAGGAATAATAGGCCCTTCCCTTCCCAAGCTAGAGTCTCATTCACCTTGAAAAAAATGAGTGACCCCATCAGTAGATTAGAACTGAACTAGATAGTGATAATTGTCTATATAGACCTTAACACTGATTATCCAATCCATTACAACAATCAGGTTGAAGATGTCAAGATTGATCACCAGGAAGTCTCACTCCACCTCACGATCTACTATCATCAATCAAGATACTAGGCACTTAAAACCTTCTTCGAACCTATTTACCAAAGTTGTGGAAAGATCTAACAAGAATGGAATAATCTTTGACCATAATATCAACATGTAAACCAGCTTGGATGATATAAAATAATGATTATCACTTGTATCAATCAAAGATAGTACCATAGAAGACAAAATAAACATGATACCTATAACTATGGCTGGACCTACTTTAGATTACTCTGGTGTCCACTACATAAAGATGACTGATCTCATATCCTCCCTAAACTTTCTTAGCCACATGAACACCCCCCTTAGCTTAAGTATAATACCCACCACCCTTAGAAGCATCAGTATGCACACTACTACAAATAAGTCCTTTCTTAGTGCTAGAAAAAACAATAATAAATGGATCCTTTATCAACACTACTAAAAGCACTGAAAAATGATCTCTTTATCAAAACTTTTAATAGAACTCATAAAGTACACCTTTATTAGCACTTTTAGTATCACTCATAAAGGATACCTTTATCAGTGATATTACTATCACTGATAAAGTGGAATACTTTTGCAGTGTGATGTTAAAATTAAAACACATTGTATAAGTAAAAATAGAAAATATAGAAGAAAATACAAGAGAAAATATAGGAGAAAATATAAAAGAAAATACAAGAAAAAATAAAAAAATTAATTGAAATAAAATTTACAACACAAATATAAGAAAAAATAATACATTATAGATATTTAAAACATTGTTTTTTACAATTACATGAGTAATTAAAAATTATCAAAGACATTCAAAAACATAAATGTTCCTTTATCTTTGGACCCCCACCCTCGATCATGCTATTAGTTTTTGAAAAAACCACTCCAACTTAAGAAAATGAATTCACCTGTATAAGAAAACAATTATTATATTGTTAATGCTATAAAAAAATAAATTAAACACAAAGTGTCAATTTAAAACTAAAATCATATACTTTGAGTCATGATAGGAACATTGTGTATGAAATTATATTGAGGTTGATTCTTATATATCACCCCTTTTATTTTTTTTAAAAATAAGGTCTCGTTGAATTAGCTCTAATCTGTGGTGATAAAAAACTCACTATTATTGGGAGCCAATTAAAGATGACTTACTTTTTGAGAACAAACCTTCAACTATCACACCATTTATTGTTTGTCTTTAAGTATTACATATGTGAAAATTAACTAAATAGTTATAAGATACAAATTATAAGGAAATTTATTAAGTAATGAAATATAAAATTATGAGAAAACAATCTAAGATCATTTTTTCAGTTTTAGCAACATGATGTGTATTTTAAACTAAAATGACAATTATAAATTAAAAAAACACACTTAGAGTCATACCAACCACATAGTGTGTTATATTGATGTGAATTTAATTTGTATACATCAAAAAAAGAATTATGGATCATTTTCCTAATGTTAGAAAATTTTCCAGGCTTGTTTTCTTTGTTTTCTAAAGTGACGTGCGTTTTAAACTAAAATGACACATTTATATTGAAAACAAAAAACTTTGAGTCATATCGGTCACATAATGTTCCTGATTGATACGTGGTTGATTATTACACATAAAAAAATAATTATGGATCATTTTTATAAAGTTTAAAAGTAATCCAATCCCGTTTGATTATTTTTTTTCTTTTTTATGTGTGTTTTAAACTAAAATAGAACATTTTTATTGAAAACACTCACTTTGAGTCATATCGACCATATCATGTGTAGGATTGATGTGATTTCAATTCCTACACATGAAAAATTAATTATGGATTTTCCCTAAATTTTTAAAATAACATTAACTCTTTTTATT
The DNA here is from genome assembly GCA_963277665.1 of Viscum album. NCBI lineage: Eukaryota > Viridiplantae > Streptophyta > Magnoliopsida > Santalales > Viscaceae > Viscum > Viscum album. The sequence continues at coordinate 957,821,124 of OY728128.1, read as the reverse complement.
ATTTTTGGCTATTTGAATGTGTTTTAAACTAAAATGAAACTTTTATATTGAAAACATGAACTTAAAGTCTTATTGACGACATCATCTATCATATTGATGTGTGGTTAATTTCTACATGTTAAAAATTACTTATGGATAATTTTTATAAATTTTGAAAATAATCCAAGATCATTTTCATGGTTTTGTCTATTTGATGTATGTTTAAACTAAAATTGAACTTTTGTATTGAAAACATGCACTTCAAGTTATATCAACCACATCATGTGTTCGATTGATGTTAATTCAATACCTATACTTGAAAAATGAATTATGGGTCATTTTTCTAATGCTTTAAAATAATATGAGCTCATTTTCTTGGTTTGAGCTATTTGATGTGTGTTTTAAACTAAAATAGCACTTTTGTATTAAAAAAATATGGTTTGAGTCATATTGACCATATCATATATAGGATTTATGTGAATTCAATTCCAAAATATAATAAATAAATAATGGATCATTTTTCTAAAGTTTGAAAGAAAAATTATCTCATTTTCTTAGTTTTGACTGTTTGATGTGTGTTTTAAACAAAAATGGAAATTTTGTAGTGAAAAGATGCACTTCAAATCATATCGACCACATAATTTGTCATATTGATGTGTAGTCAATTAATACACATGAAAAATTAATTATGGAGTGTTGTCTTAAAATTTTAAAATAATATAACCTTGTTTTCTCTATTTTGGATATTTGATGTGTGTTTTAAACTAAAATGGCACTTTTGTATTGAAATCACGCACTTTGAGTCATATCAACCACAAATTGTGTAAGATTGATGTGAGGTAAATTACTAAATGTGAAAAATTAATTATGGATCATTGTTCTAAAATTATAAAATAATATGAGACCATTTTATCAGTTTTGGTGATGTGGCATTCATGTTAAATTAAAATGGTGCCTTTCTATTAAAAACACAAACTTTGGGTCATATCGATAACATCATGTGTTAGATAGACAATCATCTGATTATTAAATGTATCAAAGTAATTATGGGACATTGTAATAAAATTTAAAAATAATTAGAGTTTTTTTATCAGTTTCAACTATTTAATTCATGTTTTAAACTAAACTGACACTTTTGTATTGAAAACATGCACTACGAGTCATACCTACCACATCAGGTGTCAGATTTACATGTGGTCAATTCCTAAAAGTCAAAAATGAAATATAGACAATTTTACTAAACTCTAAAAACAATTCAATTTTGTAATCTTGGTTTTGGCTATGTGATGTGCTTTAAACTGAAATGATAGTTTTATATTAAAAACAAGAAATTTAAGTCATATTGACCACATTGTATGTTGGATTGATGTGAAACCAATTTCGACACATTAAAAATGAATTATGGATAATTTTCATATACTTTTAAAATAATATGAGATCATTTTCTCATTTTTGGTGATGTGACATGAATTTTAAACTAAAATGGAACCTTTATATTAAAAACACACACTTTGAGTCATATCAATCACATCATGTCTCAGATTGATATGTGGTCAATTAATATACATCAAAAATGAATTATGCACTATTTTCCTACATTTTTAAAACTATCAAAGTTTGTTTTCTTGGTTTTGGATATTTGATTCCTTTTTAAACTAAAATGAAACTTTTGTATTGAAAACATTCACTACGAGTCATACTGAACCCATATGGTGTCAGATTGATGTTTTGTCATTTTTTACAGATCACAAATGCATTATGGTCTCTCTTACTAAAGTTTTAAAACAATATTATCTCATTTTCTCAGTTTTGGCTATGTGATGCGTTTTAAACTAAAATGTCACTATTATATTGAAAAAACATAATTTGAGTCATATCGAAGACATCATGTGTCAAATTGGTATGTGGTCAATTCCTATATGTGAAAAATGAAAAATGAATTATTTTCCTAAGGTTTAAAAAACACATGAGCTTGTTTTCTTGGTTTTGGTGATGTAAAATGCATTTTAAACTAAAATAGAACTTTTTTACTAATAACACACACTTTAAGTCACATCGATCACATAATTTCTTAGATTTATGTGTTGTTGATTATTACGTGTGAAAAATTAATTATGGATCATTTTAATAATTTTTGAAAATAATACAAGCTTGTTTTATTGGTTTTGGATATTTGATGTATGTTTTAAACTAAAATGAAACTTCTGTATTGAAAACATGCACTTCGAGTGTAACACTCGAGATTTTTATGAGAAATATTTTGTTTTTATGTTGTATACATCATCAAAGGAATATTTCACTGCACACAATAGTAGCTTGGATTTCTTTACATGTAATCACGACCTTCATCGATAGCTTGCGTTGTACGCAATACCGAGTTTCACTAAACAACGATATGCTATTAAAATATTATTAAAACTAGTCGTTATGAATAGTTATACCCACTTTTTGAAATTTTATAAATTTTATTTTTCAAAATGGACTTCATTTTTGGATTCGGAATATCGAAATTAGCCTAGGGTGAAATTTTCGTATTTTTCTGAAAACTTTAAATTTTTGATGAATAGTGAAAACACTGGGTTACTATTTAAAAACCGACTTTTTATTTTAATAATTATTCATTTTATTTAAATTTATTTTAGGTCGAAATTGATACATAATACATATATAAGTTCAGTGTAATTAATTGGATTCATTTTATAATAATTTTTGATATATAAAAATTTTATTGAACTTTTTACCGTCTTTTACCCACCTCCTAGGAGAGTTTAAAAATTTACATAAAACTTATTTTACCACTTCTGTGAGTGGAATTTAGAAAATTCGAGAGACACAGTTAATATCAAGGAGTAAAATGTGGTTCAATAAGATAAAAATAATTATTGGTGAATAGTAACTTTTTACTTTTATTTACCACGGTTAAAAGTAAATAGGGTAATTAAGGGTAAAAATGGTATTATTATTACCACAACACATGTACTAATTCTATTGGATAAGTTTAATTCGACCAAAAATAACCTTAGGAATAAAATATGACCATTTATGTCCACTTGGATTAGATTAGGACATTTATTATTATTTTATTTAAAGAATAGTTAAAATAGTTAAAATCAATGTTTAATAACTAAAATATTTTTAATATAGGGTTATACATAAGATAAATTAGACTATAAATATTCATTAGAAATATAAAACTATTTCATACATAATGGTATTTTATTTATAATTTTTAGACTTTAAATAATTTAATTTATTTATGACACAATGATGATGTAGTAATTACCTTATTAATGAAATATTAGCATAATTGATGTTATAAATACCCAAATAAATGTAATTTTGGAATTTTTAGGAATTCAACTAATTTTATAGGTTAATATGACATGTTATTATTGATTTAATGAACTTTTGTTTAACTAATCATGCTGTTATAATTTTCAAAAAAATCAAGTACCAAATAGTGTCAAAATTGACATAAAATAGTTTTTAAAACAAATATTATATTATTAATTGTTATTTTATTCCTAAAAAATCTAAGGTTCGTAAAAATGAATTAGATAAGGATATATATATATATTAATAATGAACCAGTTGGGGTTCGTTTGGCTTGTTATAGTAAGTTTATTAACCATATAGTGTAAGAAAACAAGAAGACACGGTAAAAGTTAAATTATTTAACTTAGAGATAAATCTAAATGATAAGGTTAAAATAGTAACCTAAACTTGTACAAATTCTATTGGATGAGAGGATTTAGAACCATCCCCAACTTAACTTCAAAATAAATCAGTTTGGAGCTATTAAAAACCGAATATGACTTTATAATAAAATAATATTTTAGTTCTTCCAAAGGTGCCCCTCTCCTCTCTTATAAAAGGGAACCTCCTCCCTATCCTCATCACACTACTTTGAGCCTTCAGGCTCGGCCAAAACCTACCAAATTCTCTTCTCCACTTCCCTAGAAACATCCTAGAGGTTATGGTCTTCTTCAAAGACCAACCCGAGTGCCCTAAGAGGAGTTTAAGAAGAGGCGCGTCAAAGAAGAGGTAATATCCATTACCGATCCTTTCCAATTTCTTTCTTCTTCAACTTATTCTTCTTTAGTTGTTTAATTATGAAGTAATAACATCATTATCACTCATATACTGATATTTTATTATAAATATTAAACAACCCAATCCATCGTACTGAAAATGAAATCACCGCACGTGCGTACGTACAGAATACCGTCTCCACGCCGTGGTGTAATCTATTTTCCACCACCACTTACTTGGATGGGTATAATGGTGTAGAGAATAAATATATATGATTATTTTAAAGTGATATTCATTATTAAATAGTATACATACACTCCAATACAACTCCACGATCATGGTAACGATATCATCACTCGTGCGTACGTACGGAATATCGTCTCCACGATGTGATGCGACTTGTTATACATGATATTTATTGCATAATGATTATATAAATGAATTGAATGAATAAATATGATATATATTACACTAATAACATTCTGGAAATGAGGTATCTATAACCTCCAAAGAAGAATAAGAATTTATTCTACAAAACACGCATAAGAACAAAAAGCAATAAACACCCGAATAACAAGTAGCAATGAAATATTACTAATAAGAAGCTAAGAGTATGACCATATATGATATCATAACAATGTGTATGATTCTGGAATAAGTAAATGAAATTATTTAAATTATTATACAGGAGGTTCAGACACGTACGAAGCAAATCAGACCTAAGGTAAGGGAAAATCTCACAATCTCAATTTTATCCTAGATTGTTTATACTTCGGTAATTACTGGGCCATATTTATTATCCAAATACATGTTTTGTCAATATGTAATATTATTTATATCCTCCTACAATTTTTTAAATCCAATTTTACCCATTAGTGAGTTTTTAGTCAAAGATATGAAAGGAATCTTTTGTCATTTTTAGTACGAGGTACTTTTTGACTTTTCCGGCCAAAGTACGAGAAGAATGTTTTTCTTTAACTTATACGACATGAATGTATTTTTAGAAAATTATTTCCATGAAGCTTACTTTCCAAGTTTTCAAGTTTATTTTTTATCAACTTCTTTTAGATTAAAATCTTATGACATTTTAAGAAAGGAAAAATGTTTTTGAAGTAGAAAGGATATTTTCCTCGAGAATGAAGTTCAAGTGTTTTATCAAAATTATTTTATATCTATAATAATATAGGGTTCTATTTATATCCCTATTTTTAAATTTATTTGATTATGTTATTATGGAATTATTTTTATGATGTCCTTTTATCTTATATGGATTATGTTATGATGGCATGACGTTTAAGAATCCCATTTTTATTACATGGGTTATGCTATGATGTATGATTTATGATCCTGTGGCACACATAAGAATGATATCATTATGAGATGGGTGAGACCTATATCTCCATCCAATGCATTGGGTAAAGATTTATATCTCATGAGATTGACATGGATGGAACGACAGGTTAATCCGGTTCAGTGACACAGGACTGAAATGAGGAATGAACTCGGTTCAGAAATGGACTTTGTCCGCTAAGATAGTCTTGGCAACGAGTCTTGACTACTAAGAAATGATTCTCTATTATTATGTGTGTATTACACAAAGTTTCATGTTTTAATTTATGATTATTGGGATTACATTTCACTACTATGATTTATCCCATGATATGATATTATGATATCTTTTGTAGGTTAATATTTCCAAAATGTTATGTTCTTATGATTGATATTTCTTGTGTTTACCCTTAATGAGAATTTTATCTCACCCTTTTGTATGTTTTCCTTTCCCCAGTTTAAGAAGAAGGTTATTAAGTAGGATATGCCAAAAGGGACTCTAGATATGATGAAATAAATGAGAGACAATGTAGATGATTTATGAACCAATTGTTTATGTTTCCCAGTTTCTAAAGACACTATACCTATACGGTCCTTTCAGGGTTTTGTTATATGTTGTAATAAGTGTGCTTCAATTCTGAATTAATAACAATGTATGTAAAGTATGGTCCTTTATAGTTGGTATCAGAGGAAAGGTATAGTCAACCTTCGGAAACTAGGATGTAAAAACCTTAGTAAGAACCCTAAGGATAAGTCTAAGCGTAGAACACAGTCTTAGTGTTTTAAAAATGGCCATGAATAACCTATGATAAGACCTTAAGTGTGAAATTTATTCTTGATTATGTGGTTTTCCTATTATAATTATTGTTTCTCACACTATTCTTCTTGGTTTTAGTCAATGGATGGAACCTGAAGGAACCATGTTAATGCGGAATACGACGGGCAATGAAATGATTGTCCGCCTGAGCAATCAAACATTATGGGAGCTAGAATGAAAAATCTTATAGCCATGATCACACAACTTTATCAAGCTATGAATCATGTAGGACTTCAAAATGAGAAAAGGAAGGAGCAACATTCTATTGAATCCTTCATGAGGTAGCGTACACCCTCATTTAGCGAGTCTACTGATCCATTAGTGGCAGAACAATGGATCAGTACCACTAAAAAGATATTTTCAGTTCTAATATGTTCTGAACATGACAAAGTCATCTTAGCGGTGTATCGTTTGGAAGGTGAAGCTGATTAATGGTGGAATCTTATCAAGAATATGATGCAAAGGGATGAAATTGAATCCATGGAATGAGACGATTTCAAGAACTTATTTTTCGATAAGTACTTCCCTCGTATTCTTCGAACAAAGATGGAGAAGGAGTTTCTTGAACTAAAGCAAAAGGATGATGAATCTGTTGGTACCGACGAAGAAACTTTTACGAGACTTGCAAGGTATGCTTCCGGAATTATTATCCACCTGAGAGTAAGATTGATTGATTCTTTAGTATCTTAAAACCAAGTCTTCGAAGGGCGTTAGCCATAAGGGACTTCAATAGCTACGAGGAAATCGTTCGATGTGCTCTCAAAGTTGAGATGGAGATTGGAGTAACCCATCAGCTATATGCGTTTGATTAGAAGAGGAAAATGAAATTCAAAGGGAAATCTAAAGAGCACACTGAAAATAAGATGAGTTTTCCCTTATGCTCAAAGTGTGGAAAGAAACGTGGAGGGAGTTGTCTTAAAGGGACAAGTAAATATTTCAAATCAGGAAAGGAAGGTCATCGGGCATTTGAATGCCGCAATGATGGGAAGAAGATGTATAATTATGTAAATAAAGAAAAGGATACACAGAGTGCACCTCCTAAACTTCAATGTTACAAGTTCAAGGAAATGGGGAATTATAGAAATCAATGCCATAATCCAAGGGTTGTTGATGATGATCGATGTAAACAATCTCTTAAGGATAAAGACAAATGAAAGTCAAATGAAATTTCTATCGGCGATGTGGAGTACGATAGCGAAGTGGTGAAAGGTACACTTACCATCCACTCTAAAGTAGAAAATGTTTTATTTGATTATGGATCCACCCACTCTTTCATTTCGGAAGAATTTTCTAAGGGTATCACCGTATTACCTCAACAACTAGATGTCGAGTTAGCTGTGAAAACCCCTAATGGAACAACAGTCGCATCAAAAGTTTATAATTCTTCTCCAATTGAAGTTTGTGGGAAAGTGATTCCTACAAATCTTGTGATCCTTCCTATAGTGGAATTTTATGTGATTCTTGGCATGGATTGGATTTCTTTATATGGAGCTCATATCAATTGACAAAGAAGGGAAGTCACATTTCATATTCTAGATCAATCTAAGATCGTCTATCGATGCAAGGAAGAACATAACCTTCCAGTGGAAATTTCTTCCATATTATGGGTATTTATTCTACTAAATGAAGGTTATTTATCTCAAATGGTTGGTGAGAAACTCATGATTAAGAATATGCCCATTGTATGGGAGTTTGATGATGTCTTTCTAGAGGAATTGTCTGGTCTTCCACCAAATCGTGAAGTTGAGTTTTCAATAGAACTCATACCGGGTGATTTAACTATTTCAAATACACCTTATAGAATGGCCCCAATTGAGTTGCAGGAATTAAAGAAGAAACTCCAAGAGAATCTTGATAAGGGATTCATACGCCCTAGTGCGTCATCTTGGGGAGCATCTGTTCTGTTTGTTAAGAAGAAATATGGATCAATGAGACTTTGCATTGATTATCGAGAACATAACAAGATCACTATAAAGAACAAATATCCTCTCCCATTCATTGATGACTTATTTGACTAACTACGTGGAGCTCAATACTTTTCCAAGATCGATCTTTGTTCAGGGTATCATCAGTTAAGAGTCAAAAAGGAGGATATACCAAAGATGGATTTCCGTACAAGGTATGGACACTGTGAATTTATAGTGATGCCATTTGGTATTACTAATTCCCCTGCTATCTTCATGGATCCGATGAATAGAGTATTTAGAGACTATCTTGATCAGTTTGTGGCAGTCTTTATTGACGATATTCTTGTCTATTGAAAGAGCAAGGAAGAACATGAAGATCACTTGAGAATTGTATCTAAGACCCTGAGAAAGGATAATCTTTATGTAAAATTTACCAAGTGTGAATTTTGGCTTCAAAAAGTTTCATTTTTAGGTCACATAATCTCAAAAGAGAGGATATCCGTGGATCCCACAAAAACAGAGGTTATCGAAAGATGGTCGAGACCAACAACAGTAACTAAGATCTAAAGTTTTCTTGGTTTGGCTGGATATTATCGAAGTTTTGTGAAATATTTTTCATGATTATCTAATCCACTCACCAGGTTGACTCGAAAAAAAGTTAAGTTCATGTGGACAGAGGAATGTGAAGAGAATTTCAAGGAGTTGAAAAAAAGGTTATCCAGTGCACCTGTGCTCACACTGCCTTGTAGTGGAGAAAGGTTTGTGATCTATAGTGATTCATCCAAGAACGGATTGGGGTGTGTTCTCATTCAAAATGATATGGTGATAGCTTATGCCTCATGAAAGTTGATAATCCATGAGAAAAATTACCCAACTCATGATTTGGAGTTAGCTGTGGTAATCTTTGCATTAAAGATTTGGAGGCATTATCTTTATGGTGAAAGGTGTGATATTTATACTGATCATAAAAGTTTAAAGTATAATTTCACACAAAAGGATCTGAATATGTGACAAATAAGATGGTTTTATATGATTAAGGATTATGACTGCTCAATTCATTATCACCCTAGGAAAGAAAACAAGGTGGCAGACGCATTAAGTCGACAAGACCATGCTAGATTATCCATGATGAGGATCACAAAAGATCCAATATTGATGGATTTAAAAAGGATGGATATTGGAATTATAATGGAAGGGGAAAAATCTTATCTTTCTCAAATGAATGTTCAGCCATATATACATGCGAAGATTAAAGAGTCACAGAAAGAAGATTTAGAGTTACAAAAGAAGGTGAGAAATGTTCCTGAATTCAACCTTGATTGTGATGGGATAATAAGGTTTAGTAATCGGGTCTGTGTTCCTCCCATCCCAGAATTAAAGAAGGAGCTGCTAGATGAGGCTCATAGTTCTTCATTCTCTATTAATCCTGGAAGCACGAAGATGTATAGGGACCTGAAAGAGAACTTCTGGTGGGATATCATGAAAAGAGATGTTGTTGAATATGTCTCTCGATGCTTGGTTTGTCAGCAAGTTAAAGCTAAGAGATAGAAGTCTAAGGGGATGTTACAACCATTACCCATACCTGAATGGAAATGGGAAAACATCACTATGGACTTTGTCACCGGACTTCCTAAAACATTCAAAGGAAATAATGTTATCTGGGTCATAGTTGATCATCTTACAAAGTCAGCACACTTCATTGCTATTAGAGAAGATTTCTCTCTTGATCATCTTTCCAGGATATATGTAAAGGAAGTGGTAAGATTGTATGGAGTACCACTTTCCATTATATCTGATCGGGATCCGAGGTTTACCTCAAAGTTCTGGAAAAGACTTCAGCATACTCTGGATACAGAGTTGAGTTTCAGCACTTCTTATCATCCTCAGACAGACGGTCAATCTGAGAGAACAATTGAAACACTAGAAGATATGTTAAGATCTTGCTCTATAGACTTTAAAGGTGGTTGGGATCAACACCTACCTTTTGTGGAATTTTCTTATAATAATATCTTTCACTCTAGTATTCAGATGACTCCTTATGAAGCTCTCTATGGAAAGAAATGCGAAACTCCAACTTGATGGGATGAAGTTGGGGAAAAAAAGCTATTAGGACCTAATCTTGTTGATGAGATGGAAGAAATGGTCTGATCTATTCAACAACACATAAGAGCGGCTCAGAGTCAACAAAAAAGTTATGCCGATAACCAAAGAAAAGACCTAGAGTTTGAATTGGGTGATAAAGTGTTCCTACGAATATCTCCTTGGAATAGAGTAATGAGATTTGGAAAGAAGGGAAAGCTGAGCCCTAGGTATATCGGTCCTTTAGAAATATTGGATCGTGTTGGGAAGGTAGCTTACCGATTGGAGCTTCCACCGAATCTCTCTCAAGTTCACGATGTGTTCCATGTATCTCTCCTGAGAAAGTACATACTCGATCCTTCACATGTACTCAGCTCAGAAGTTGTACCGCTGGAGAAAGATATTTCTTATGAAGAATAGACGATAGAGATTCTGGATCGTAGCGAAAAAGTTCTATGGAACAAGACCACTCACTTGGTGAATGTTTTATGGAGGAACCACCAATTAAAAGAAGCTACATGGAAGCTTGAGGAAATGATGAAGGAGAGGTATACTCATCTGTTTGTTACAAAGTGATGAATTTCGAGGGAGAAATTCATTTTAAAGGGGGTATAATGTAACACCCGAGATTTTTATGAGAAATATTTTGTTTTTATGTTGTATACATCATCAAAGGAATATTTCACTACACACAACACTAGCTTGGCTTGCTTTACACGCAATCACAACCTTCCTCGATAGCTTGCGGTGTACGCAATTGTAATGCTCTGACCCCAGTTACCCAGATTCGGTGCATTATTAAATAACATTGGCATGATCACAAGAAAGATCAAGTCTCGAAAGACTGATTAGTTTAGTAGCCTTAGAATAACTAGATACATTCATAAATTTTACATTACATCATAAAATGAAAACTACAAAAATATAGTCTCTATAGTCCACACTCTTATCCCCTCATACTATCCCTATAGGTCATTCATAAAATACTTCTTCACATCCTAGGAAAAATAAAATATAGAAAGGGATGAGCTTAAATGCCCAGTAAGGATAACAATATAGTGGAAACTTTCATAAATAAGCATAAACATTTAAGTCAATGTATAACTAAAAAAAAGCATTTTAAAACTTGAACTTTAGCATAATATGGAAGAAATAAAATGAAATAATTCCATATACTTATTCACATGGTTATTCTACTAGTCGAATAGTCACATGAAATATCAATAACCACTTTCATAATGATGGAATGCATAATGCCAGACTATCATAACCACATAGCCAAGGCCTCATGCGAAGACTACAAATAAGATTTTGTCAAGGCCTTGTGCCAAGACACAAGTTTTTCTCATGAGACCCACCGATGCATCGAGGAGCAATATTGGGCTCCACCCATCACTTATTAAGTCCAATGTATTCCTCATATGAACAGGTTTAAACATAACATAAACATTCGTATTAAAACTAGCATACGAAATGTCAATACTTTCTACATAAACCATGAACGGTATAAAAATAACACATCCACAGTAAAAAATATCACAAAACCTTCAATACAATATGAAAGATTTGTATCATAATAAATAAACTTCAAATAATCTTAAAATCCATCAAAGGATGTTGACATAAATGAAATCAAAACTATTTGAGAGAAATATCTCTTTTTTTGAAATCATTTAAAAGTCACATAATTATAAAATAAAACTTTTACTTTGAAAATATTCTTATAATATTTTAAGGGAAGCTTCGAAGATTTTATAACGGCAGAAAATAGCCGCACCCACCGTATAAGTTAAAAAATACATTCTTACCTTAATTCTGTCGAAAAGGTTAAAAAAGACCTTGTTTGGAAAACGACGGAAAGATTCCTTTATAAAATTCTTATAAAAATTAAAACATGGGTATAAATGACATTAAACCATATTCGGTAAAATAGTAAGAATGTTTTGAAATACATTTTTAAGAAACATGGATGTGGACGATAAAGAGGTCCTAGTAGATAATTACGTATAAACAACCTCGGATAATGAAGAGATTGTGAAATAAACCCTTAACTTGTACTTTTACTTGGTTGATGATAGGTTAAACTCATTTATAATGGTGGAATAATTGTTATTAAATTATACAATAATCATAAACATTAACATGGTATCATATATGATCTTTTAACATTGATTTGTTAATAATATCTTAGTATTATCGTTGTTTCGGGTGTTAACTTACTCATTTTCTTTTATATGTTTTGTTACATAAGTCGTGTTTATTATGGATAGGTTTTATATTATTCATATCCATAATGATATAAAGTCCTTTAAAAATTATTTTTAATTATTAAATGAGAATTAGTCTTGAATGGATACGATGGGGAATGAATATCATCGCGTTCGTGGAGACGGTAGTCCGTACGTACACACGAGCGACAATATCATTCTTTTGATATTAAAATAATATATAATTGGATATTATATCACATATAAAGAATCATTATAATGTTATATTTATTATTTACATGAATTAAACATCATTATTATACCCATCCAAATAATAATTTATTGAATAACAATTACACCACAACATGGAGACGGTAAGTTGTACGTACGCACACATGGTGACATGTCATTCAAAGGATGGATAGAATACTGAATATGGTTGTGCCATATTTATAATAACATCAAAGTATATATAATATACTAGATTTATTATTTTATAATGGGAAAATCAAATAAAGAAGAATTTGAAGAAGAAAGGAACTTGAAAGAGGGTGGTGAAAACATTACCTCTTCTTTGGGTTCTTCCTTTTGATTTGATCAAAAGGGCTCCTTAGGTTGGATTTCTGATCAAACTAAGGCCTCTAGGTTGAAGTGAGGGAAGTTGGGATAGTATTTGTGAAGGGTTTGGACGAGCCAAAAGGCTTTGAATGTGTGAATTAGTGAGAAGGGAGAGTTCCCTTTTATAAGAGGGGCGAGGGGCACCTTTGGAAAAGCTTGAAATATTATTTTATAATAAATTCATATTCGTTTTCTAATGGCTCCAAAGTAGATTATTTAAAGGTTAAGGTGGGGATGGGTCTAAAACTACTCAACCAATATAATTTAGACAGGTTTGGGTCATTATATTAACCTTATCTTTTAGTTTTAACTCTTAGTTAATTAGTTTAACATTTACCATGTCACCTTGTATTTTTATATTATATAGTTAATAAACTTACTATATACATCCAAGAGACCCCCAAGTGGTCCATTAATGATAAACCTATAATTATATAAGTCTCTTTTCAGAACCTTAGATTTTTAGGAATTTAATATCAATTAATAATATAATATTTGTTTTAAAAACTCTTTTATGGGAATTTTGACACTATTCAATACTTTATTTTTGTTAAAGTCTTAAAAACATTATTAATTCAAAAAAAATTCATTTAATAAATCCTATAATGTCATATTAATCAATAAAATTCTTGGATGTCATCAAAACTTTCAAATTATAATAATTTTAACATTTATATTACCAATTATTTGATTCTTTCATTAATAAAAAAATACCGCATCATTATTGTGTCATAAATAATATTAATTATTAAATGTCTAAAAATTATAAATAAAATACCATTATGTATGAACTATTTTTATCTTTATAATGAATATTTATTGTTGAAAATCAAACATATATAACCCTATGTAAATTTTTTTTTCTAAAAGATATATGCTTATGGAAGTTTTGTATTTATTTTAACTTAATTAATATAAAGTGTCATTATCACTTACAAGTGGCTCCATGGGGTCCCAAAATCGACCCAAAGATGACCATGTTCAGACATGTATCAACAAAAAAAGTTAGGACATGCTTTAGGGTAATTTATTTTTATTATAATATTATTTTTTACCCTTATTTACTGGATTTACCCTTTAACCATGGTAAATAAAATATTTACCGAAGTAATTATTCAAAATGTATAAAAATAAAAGTTACCTATTTACACAATTTGTACATCCTGATTCCAAATATGGAATCCATTTTTACAAATTCAAAACACAGAAGTGGCAGAAATTAATTTAAAATTAATTCCTGTTGTTAAAACAAAAAGCGTGTTTTTAAGAGATAATAACTATCAAAAGATTGACACTTGTTCATGTCCGGTTTAATTGTGAAATTATGTCAAATGACCAAAATTATATTAAATGATAAAAATATATTATAAATATACTTTAAAACCACTCAAATTCATAATTTATCACTATTAATTATTTCGATTAAAAAAGTTGTTTTTAATTAAAATTTAGTAATTTTCACTATTCATCAAAATATAAATGTTATCCACAAAGTTCCAAAATTTTACCCTAGGATAATTTCGATATTCTGAATCCAAAAATGAAGTCCATTTTGAGAGATAAAATTTATAAAATTTCAAAAAGTGGGTATTACTATTCACAATGGTTAGTTTGATTGGTTGTGGTGTGTGTTAGAACTCGAAGTTGCATACAACACACGCTACTGTATTATTCAAAGGGAAGCGTACCGTGGAAGCTTGGGGTGTTACATTCTCCCCTACTTCAAATAATTTTGTCCTCAAAATTTCTATGATACTATCACATGAAAAGACTCGGGTGGTTCTTCATCATAAGTTCCTCGGGTTCCCATGTGGCCTCTTCCATCTTATGGTTTCTCCATAGAACTTTTACCAAACGAGTCGTCCGGTTTCTCAGCACTTGTTCTCTTGTATCAAGAATCCTGATGGGCTCTTCGCAATAAGACATATCAGGTTCCAATTCTAATTCCTCAATAGGTGAGTACATGCATTGGGTCAGGCATGTATTTCCTCAACAGTGATACATGGAACACATCGTGAACTTTGGAGAGACTTGGAGGCATTGCCAAACGGTAAGCTACAACCCCAATTCGTTATAGAATTTCGAAAGGACCGATGTACCTGGGGCTCAATTTACCTTTCTTTACAAAATGTATAACTCCCTTCCATGGAGATACCTTCAAGAAAACATGATCTCCTACCTGAAATTCCAAATCCTTCCTTCGGTTGTCAACATAGCTCTTTTGCCTACTTTGAGCTGCTTTGATGTGGTTTTGGATTACCTTCACCTTTTCCATCTTTTCCTCCACCAGTTATGGGCCTACAAGTTTTCTTTCACCATCATCATCCCAACAGGTTGGTTTGTGACATCTCTTTCCATATAACGCATCATATGGTGCCATCTGAATACTTGAATGGAAGCTATTGTTATAGGAAAATTCTACCAGAGGTAAATATTGATCCCACATACCCTGAAAGTCAAGTGAGAAAGATCTCAACATGTCTTCTAAGGTCTGAATAGCCTGTTCCGATTGTCTATCTGTTTGAGGGTGGTAAACAGTGCTCAAATGAAGTTCAGTATCCAAGGCCTTCTGAAGACTCTTCCAGAATCTCAAAGTAAAATGGGGATCTCGATCTGAAACAATCGATAGGGGTACTCCATGAAGTCTCACAACTTCATTAATATAGAGTCTTGCTAGATGTTCAAGTGGTAAATCTTCCCTTATAGCACGAAAATGTGCTGACTTGGTAAGATGATCAACAACGACCCATATTGCATCGTTCCTTCTAGTAGTATTTGGTAGTCCCATGACAAAGTCCATAGTGATATTATCCCATTTCCACTAAGGTATGGGAAGAGGTTGCATGACTCTTCCAGGCAGTTGCCTTCCAGCTTTCACTTGTTGACAAACCATACATCTTGACACAAAATCAGCAATCTCCCTCTTCATGTTTTCCCACCAAAAACGTTCCTTTAAATCTCTATACATTTTGGTGCTCCCAGTGTGTATAGAGAAATTGGAACTATGAGAATTGTCTAATAATTACCTTTTTAAATCAGGTATATTAGGAACACAAAGTCTCTTCCCGAATTTCAAAATTCCTTCTTCATACACAAAGTCTCTCAATCTCCCATCATTCACAACTTTAATCTTCTTTTGAAATTCTTCATCATCAGTTTGAGAAATCCTAATACTTTCTAGTAAAGATGGTTTGGAAAACATTTGAAAAAGCACTGATGTTTCACCTTCCATGGTTATTCCCATGCCCATCTTCACTAGATCCATGAAAATTGGATCTCTTTAAATTCTCATATTGTTCAAAACTCCATGATCCTTTCTGCTGAAATCATCTGCCACCTTATTTTCCTTCCTCGGGTGGTAGTGTATCGTTAAATCATAATCCTTGAGTAGTTCAAGCCATCTCCTTTGCCTCATGTTGAGTTCTTTTTGTGAGAAAATATACTTCAAACTCTTGTGATCAGTATAAATCTCAAATTTATCACCATAGAGATAATGTGTCCATATCTTCAAAGAAAATATCTCAACTGCTAACTCGAGATCATGAGTAGGATAGTTTTTCTCATGAATTTTAAACTATCGTGATGCATATGCAATAAACCTATCATTCTGTATAAGGACACAACCAAGTCCTTTCTTCGATGCATCACTATAAATAACGAACCCATCATTCCCTGATGGTAGAGTCAATATAGGAGCATTGTATAATCTTCTCTTTAGTTCTTCAAAACATTATTCACACTCTTTTGTCCAAGAAAATTTAACCCCCTTACGTGTGAGCTTTGTTAATGGGTTATCCAATCGGGAAAAATTATGGAAGAAACGTCGATAATAACCTGCTAAACCAACAAAACCGCGTACCTCAGTTATAATTGTAGGTGCTGGCCATTCTTGGATTTCCTTGGTCTTAGAAGGATTAACATAGATTCCATCTTTAGAGACAATATGGCCAAGAAAATAAATCTCCTAAAGCCAGAATTCACACTTGCTAAACTTCCCATATAATTCGTGTCTTCTCAGAGTCTTCATGATAATGTGCAAGTGATTTTAATGATCTTCATAGCTTTTGGATTATACCAAGATATCATCAATAAATACCACCACAAAATCATTGAGATATTCCTTGAAAACTATATTCATTAGATCCATGAATACAGAGGGTGCATTAGTCATCCAAAAAGGAATTACCGTAAACTAGTAATGCCCGTACCTTGTTTGAAATGCTGTCTTCGGAATGTATTCCTTCTTCACACACAACTGATGGTATCCAGATCGAAGGTCAATCTTTGAAAAGTATTGAGATCCATGCAATTGGTCAAATAAATCATCAATGCGAGGTAGGGGATACTTGTTCTTTATTGTTATAGCATTGATCTCCCTGTAGTCGATGCATAACCCCATAGATCTATCTTTATTTTTAACAAAAAGAACAGGGTCTACCCATGTAGAAACACTAGGGTGAATAAATCCCTTATTACTCAATTCCTCAAGTTGTTTCTTTAGTTCCACTAATTCTACAGTGGTCATTCTATAAGGGGTCTTTGATATAGGCCTTGTTCCAGGAATTAAATCAATGGAAAACTCAACTTCTCATTCTGGAGGATGTCCAAGTAAATCTTCTGAAAACGCATCTACATATTCTTTCACAATAGGTACATCTTCTATTTGAACATTCCTTTCCTCACCCACAGTCATTTCATTCTATTCCTCCCCAATAATTGAATTTAGTTGAGTGGATCTAGATAAGAATTAGGTGGTGATGATTCTTCTCTAAAGATAAGGTGTTCCTTATCATCATCATCAAAAATCGTAACCTCCTTATTCTTATAATAAATATTCACATCGTGGTCTGAAATTCAATTCATAACGAGGATTATATCAAACTCAATCATAGGTGTGATGATGAGATCAACAGATACAGAACATTTATGAGCTCTAATGGGGACTGATTCACAAAACTTTGTTGCAATGATACTTCCCTTAGGAGTTTTAACTGACAACTCCCTTGTTAAATCAAATTGGAAATATCTAATTTTCTTAGAAAACTAGAAAGATATGAAACAATGTGATGATCCAGAATCAAATAATGCATTTGCTAAACTTGAGGAAACCATTAAATTACCTGCCACCACGTCTTTCAGAGCTTCTACCTCAGCAGTAGTGATAGCATAATCTTGGCCTTGATCCCTTGGACTTTTCTATGGTAAGTTACCCTGACGCTTAGGAAATTAATTTGCATAATTTCCTATCTCCTTTCAATTGTAGCATTGGAAATAGGTAGCTTCCTTCTTCCCCTTGCGATCATGAGCTTGGTGGCCTTTTTCACCACAATTGTAACATAATCTCATTCCTTTTAAGCAAGTACTGGGGTGTTTCTTCCCACATTTACTGCAGAATGCATATTCAACTTTTCCCTTCTTCCCCTTATTTCCATTCCCAGATTGATCAGCAGATATCTTCTTCTCTTTCTTAGCTTTAAAGTCATAAGACTTAGAGAATTCATTTTCTGTCTTGATAGCACATGAGACAATGTCTTCGTACGATGAGAAGGATTGTGAGACTAATGCTCGATGGAGAAACAATTTTAACCCATCAAATAAACGATCAATATTACTTCTTGGGTTACGTATATAATCTCTAGCATACCTTTCTAACCTTGTAATGTTAGCCTCATACTTTGCGACATTCTCATCCTCCTTTTGTCTCAGACTCAGAAATTGTCTTTCCATATCTACTCGATGGTCATGAGGAAAGTATTTTTCTAAAAATTGATCTTTGAACTCCCTCCATTCCATATTTGATATTTCATCATCTTCCTTCATGTTTTGAATCAATGACCACCATTGATCAGCATCTCCAGTGAGGCGGTAGACTACCATGATAACTTTTTCCCTTTCACTACTCCCCAAAGCCTGAAATATTTTCTCTAGGGAATTTATCCATTGCTCAGCTACTAAGGGATTTGTACTCCCATTGAACGTTAGTTTTTGTTGCCTCATGAAGCGATCTAACATTGATCCTCTATGCTGTAGATCAGGGTGCTCCATACGGGCAAGGTTATTATTCATAACCTGAGTGAGTTGTCCCAGTATGGTGATTAGATGATCAGCATCAGTTGCATCACCAGCTCCACTATAATTATCTTGAGCAGTAGGGAAATCCCTACATGGAGTGCGTGCATTGATACAGTTTCCATATCTTCCACTAGGCACCATTTATAAACAATGGCATAAACTAGATCAGTTTATGAATCAAAATACATAATTCCATACTTATAAAACACTTAACATAAATTGAACTATTTATATATATAATCCATAATCATAAAAATGTTTTCTTTGAGGAAGTATATACTCATAAACCCTTCATAATGATTTGTAAAGAAAATGAGAGTTATCTTAAGCATATCCCTTGGGAGTGTCGTAACCAAGAGTGCAGCAAGGCCCGTTGTTGTGCACCAGTTCCCATTCGAGTCTAGCTCAAAGCGGTGTTTTCGGGTTTTACCCCTAGGTACATCTGTGCCAGAGCCACCTCTACCTGCTCGTATCCAGACAGGGTTGTATTGCTCAGAAAACTCATAAGATCTCTACAATACCAAAATTCTAGGAAGTTCTTCTATAATAATCCTCAAATTCCATATTAGGTCTATGTGCTCTAATCCGAGTTTATCTAAATCTAGCTTCCAAGGTTTGTACTAAACTTCCTCTGATACCAACTGTAACGCCTCGACCCTAGTTACCCAAAGTCGGTGCATTATTACATAACATTGGCATGATCACAAGAAAGATCAAGTCTCAAAATAACGGTTAGTTTAGTAGCCTTGGAATAACTAGATACATTCATAAAGTTTACATTTCATCATAAAATGAAAACTAAAACAATATAGTCTCCATAGTCCACACACTTATCCCCTCATACTATCCCTGCAGGTCATTCATAAAATACTTCTTCACATCCTGGGAAAAATAAAACATAGAAAGGGGTGAGCTCAAATGCCCAGTAAGGATAACAATATAGCAGAAACTTTCATAAATAATCATAAACATTTAAGGCAATGTATAACTTAAACAAAAGCCTTTTAAAACTTGAACTTCAGCATAATATGGCAGAAATAAAATGAAATAATTCCATATACTTATTCACATGGATATTCTACTAGTTGAATAATCACATGCAATATCAATAACCACTTTCATAATGATGGAATGCATAATGCCAGACTATCATAACCACATAGCCAAGGCCTCGTGCCAAGAATACAAATAAGATTTTGTCAAGGCCTTGTTCCAAGACACAAGTTTGTCTAATGAGACCTACCGATGCATCAAGGAGCTATATAGGGCTCCACCCATCACTTGTTAAGTCCAATGAATTCCTTATATGAACAGGTTTAAACATAACATAAACATTCGTATTAAAACTAGCATACGAAATGTCAATACTTTCTCCATAAACCATGAATGGTATAAAAATAACACATCCACAGTCAAACATATCACAAAATATTCAACACAATATAAAATATTTGTATCATAATAAATAAACTTCAAATAAGCTTTAAATCCATCAAAGGATGTTGACATAAATGAAATCAAAACTATTTGAGAGAAATATCTCTTTTTCTTAAATCATTTAAAAGTCACATAATTATAAAATAAAACCTTTATGTTGAAAATATTCTTAGAATCTTGTAAGGGAAGCTTCGAAGATTTTATAATGGTGGAAAATAGCCGCACCCTCCGTATAAGTTAAAAAATACATTTTTACCTTAATTCTGTCGAAAAGGTTAAAAAGGACCTTGTTTGGAAAATGACAGAAAGATTACTTTATAAACATCTTATAAAAAGTAAAACAAGGGTATACATGACATTAACCCATATTCGGTAAAATAGTAAGAATGTTTTGAAACACATTTTTAAGAAACATGGATGTGGATGATAAAGAGGTCCCAGTAGATAATTACGTATAAACAACCTCGGATAATGAAGAGATTGTGAAATAAACCCTTACCTTGTACATTTACTTGGTTGAGGGTAGGTTAAACTTCTGTATAATGGTGAAATAATTGTTATTAAATTATAAAATAATCATAAACATTAACATGGTATCATATATGATCTTTTAACATTGATTTGTTAATAATATCTTAGTATTATCGTTGTTTCAGGTGTTAACTTACTCATTTTATTTTATATGTTTTGTTGCGTAAGTCATGTTTATTATGGATAGAGTGTATCTTATTCATATATAGAATGATATAAAGTCCTTTAAACATTATTTATAATCATTAAATGAGAATTAGTCTTGAATGGATACGATGGGGAATGAATCTCATCGCGTTTGTGGAGACGGTAGTCCGTACGTACGCACGGGCGACAATATCATTATTTTGATATTAAAATAATATATAATTGGATATTATACCACATATACAGAATCATTATCATGTTATATTTATTATTTACATGAATTACACATCATTATTATACCCATCCAAATAATAATTTATTGAATAACAATTACACCATGACGTGGAGACGGTAAGCCGTACGTACGCACGTATGGTGACATGTCATTCAAAGGATGGATAGAATACTGAATATGGTTGTACCATATTTATAATAACATGAAATTATATATAATATACTGGAGTTATTATTTTAGAATGGGAAAATCAAAGAAAGAAGAAGTTGAAGAAGAAAGGAACTTGAAAGAGGGTGGTGAAAACATTACCTCTTCTTCGGGTTCTTCCTTTTGATTTGATAAAAAGGGCTCCCTAGGTTGGCTTTCTGATCAAAATAAGGCCTCTATATTGAATTTAGGGAAGTTGAGAGAGTATTTGGGAATGGGTTGGCTGATAAAAAAGGATTTGAATGTGTGAATTAGTTAGAAGGGGGAGGTCCCTTTTATAAGAGGGGTGAGGGGCACCTTTGGAAAAGCTAGAAATATTATTTTATAATAAATTTATATTCGGTTTCTAATGGATCCAAAGTAGATTATTTAAAGGTTAAGGTAGGGATGGGTCTAAAACCACTCAACAAATAGAATCTAGATAGGTTTGGGTCATTATATTAACCTTATCTTTTAGTTTTAACTCTTAGTTAATTAGTTTAACATTTACCATCTCATCTTGTATTTTTATATTATATAGTTAATAAACTTACTATATACATCCAAGAGACCCCCAAGTGGTCCATTAATGATAAACAAATCATTATATAAGTCTCTTGACAAACCTTATATTTTTAGGAATTTAATATCAATTAATAATATAATATTTGTTTTAAAAACTCTTTTATGTGAATTTTGACACTATTCAATAATTGATTTTTGTTAAAGTCTTAAAAACTTTATTAATTTGAAAAAAATTCATTTAAGAAATACTATAATGTCATATTAATAAATAAAATTCATGTATTTAATAAAAACATTCAAATTATAATAATTTTAACATTTATAATACCAATTATTTGATTCTTTCATTAATAAGGAAAATACTGCATCATTATTGTGTCATAAATAATATTAATTATTAAATGTCTAAAAATTATAAATAAAATACCAGTATGTAGGAAATCTTTTTAAATTTCTAATAAATATTTATAGTTGAAAATCCAACATATATAACCCTATCTAAATTTTTTTTTTCTAAAAGATATATGCTTATGTCATTTTTGTATTTATTGTAACTTAATTAATATAAAGTGTCATTATTACTTACAAGTGGCTCCATGGGGTCCCAAAATTGTCCCAAAGATACCCATGGTCGGACATGTATCAACAAATAAGGTTAGGACACGTTTTAGGGTAATTTATTATTATTATAATATTATTTTTTACCCTTATTTACGGGATTTACCCTTTAACCATTATAAATAAAATATTTACCGAAGTAATTATTCAAAATGTCTAAAAATAAAAGTTACCTATTTACACAATTTGGAAATCCTGATTCGAAATATGGAATCCATTTTTCCAAATTCAAAATACAAAAAGAGGCAGAAATTAATTTAAAATTAATTCTTGTTGTTAAAACAAAAAGCGTGTTTTTAAGAGATAATAACTATCAAAAGATTGACATTTGTTCATGTCCGGTTTAATTGTGAAATTATGTCAATCGACCAACATTGTATTAAATGGTAAAAATCTATTCTAATTATACTTTAAAACCACTCAAATTCATAATTTATCACTATTAATCTTTTCGATTAAAAAAGTTGTTTTAAATTAAAATTTAGTAATTTTCACTATTCATCAAAATATAAATGTTATCCAAAAAGTTCCAAAATTTTACCCTAGGCTAATTTCGTTATTCCGAATCCAAAAAATGAAGTCCATTTTGAGAGATAAAATTTATAAAATTTTAAAAAGTGGGTATTACTATTCGTAACGTCTAGTTTGATTGGTTGTGGTGTGTGTTAGAACTTGAAGTTGCGTACAACACTCGCTACTGTATTATTGAAAGGGAAGCGTACCGTGGAAGCTTGGGGTGTTACAGCAATACCGAGTTTCATTAAACAACGATATGCTATTTAAATATTATTAAAACTAGCCGTGATGAATAGTAATACCCACTTTTTAAAATTTTATAAATTTTATTTTTCAAAATGGACTTCATTTTTGGATTTGGAATATCGAAATTAGCCTAAGGTGAAATTTTGGTATTTTTATGAAAACTTTAAATTTTTGATGAATAGTGAAAACACCAGGTAACTATTTAAAAACCGACTTTTTATTTAAATAATTATTTATTTTATTTAGATTTATTTTAGGTCAAAATTGATACATAATACCTATATAAGTTCAATGTAATTCATTGGAGTCATTTTATAATAATTTTAGATATATAAAAATTTTATTGAACTTTTCACCGTCTTTTACCCACCTCCTAGGAGAGTTTAAAAATTTACATAAAACTTAATTTTACCTCTTCTGTGAGTAGAATTTCGAAAATCCGAGAGACACGGTTAACATCAAGGAGTAAAATGTGGTTCAATAAGATAAAAATAATTTTTGGTGAATAGTAACTTTTTACTTTTATTTACCACGGTTAAAAGTAAATAGGGTAATTAAGGGTAAAAATTGTATTATTATTACCATAACACATGTCCTAATTCTATTTTATAAGTTTAATTCGACCAAAAACAATCTTAGGAATAAAATATGACCATTTAGGTCCACTTGGATTAGATTAGGACATTTATTATTATTTTATTTAAGGAATTGTTAAAATAGTTAAAATCAATGTTTAATAACAAAATGATTTTTAATATATGGTTATACATAATATATATTTCACTATAAATATTCATTAGAAATATAAAAATATTTCCTACATAATGGTATTTTATTTATAATTTTTATACTTTAAATAATTTAATTTATTTATGACACAATGATGATGTAGTAATTACCTTATTAATGAAATATTAACATAATTGATGTTATAAATACCCAAATAAATGTAATTTTGGACTTTTTAGGAATTAAAATAATTTTATAGATTAATATGACATGTTAGTATTGATTTAATTAACTTTTTTTGAACTAATCATGCTGTTATGATTTTCAAAAAAATCAAGTACCAAATAGTGTCAAAATTGACATAAAATAGTTTTTAAAACAAATATTATATTATTAATTGTTATATTATTCCTAAAAATATAAAGTTCGAAAAAATGACTTATATAAGGATATATATATTAATAATGAAGCACTTGGGGTTCGTTTGGCTTGTTATAGTAAGTTTATTAACCATATAGTGTAAGAAAACAAGAAGACACGGTAAAAGTTAAATTATTTAACTTAGAGTTAAATCTAAATGATAAGGTTAAAATAGTAACCTAAATTTGTCCAGATTCTATTGGATGAGATTATTTTGACCCATCCCCACCTTAGCTTCGAAATAAATCAATTTGGAACTATTAAAAACCGAATATGACTTTATAATAAAATAATATTTTTAGTTTTTCTAAAGGTGCCCCTCTCCTCCCGTATAAAAGGGCACCTCCTCCCTCTCCTCCTCACACTAATTTTAGCCTTAAATCTTGTCCAACCCCTGCCAAATTCTCTTCTAAACTTCCCTAGAAACATCCTAGAGGTTCTGGTCTTCTTCAAAGACCAACCCTAGTTCCCTAAGAGGAGTTTAAGAAGAGGCGCATCAAAGAAGAGGTAATATCCATTACCGATCCTTTCCAATTTATTTCTTCTTCAACTTATTCTTCTTTAGTTATTTTATTATGAAGTAATAACATTAGTATCACTCATATACTGATATGTTATTATAAATATGAAACAACCCTATCCATCCTACGGAAAATGAAATCACCGCGCGTGCGTACGTACGTAATACCGTCTCCACGCCGTGGTGTAATCTATTTTCCACCCCCACTTACTTGGATGGGTATAAGGGTGTAAAGAATAACTATATATGATTATTTTAAAGTTATACTCATTATTAAATAGTATACATGCACTCTAATACAACTCCATGATCATGGTAATGATATCATCGCTCGTGCGTATGTACGGAATACCGTCTCCATGATGTGATGCGACTCGTTCTACATGATCTTCATTTCATAATGATTATATAAATGAATTGAATGAATAAATATGATATATATTACACTAATAACATTCTGGAAATGAGGTATCTATAACCTCAAAAGAAGAATAAGAATTTATTCTACAAAACATGCATAAGAACAAAAAGCAATAAACACCTGAATAACAAGTAGCAATTAAATATTACTAATAAGAAGCTAATAATATGACCATATATGATATCATAACAATGGGTATGATTCTGGAATAAGTCAATGACATTATTTAAATCACTATACAGGAGGTTCGGACATGTACGAAGCAAATCGGACCTAAGGTAAGGGAAAATCTCACAATCTCAATTTTTATCCGAGATTTTTTATACTTCGGTAATTACTAGGGCATATTTATCATACACATCCATGTTTCGTCAATATTTAATATTATTTATATCCTCATAAAATTGTTTAAATCCAATTTTACCCATTAGTGAGTATTTAGTAAAAGATATGAAAGGAATCTTTTGTCGTTTTTAGTACGAGGTACTTTTTGACTTTTCTGGACAAAATACAAGAAGAATGTTTTTCTTTAACTTATATGGCATGAATGGATTTTTAGAACCTTATTTCCATGAAGCTTCCTTTCCAAGTTTTCAAGTTTATTTTTTATCAACTTATTTTAGTTTAAAATCGTATGACATTTAAATAAAGGAAAATTTTTTTTGAAGTAGAAAGGATATTTTCCTCAAGAATGAAGTTTAAGTGTTTTATCAAAATTATTTTCCATCTAAGATAATATAGGGTTCTGTTTCTATACCAATTTTTACATTGATTTGATTATTTTATGATGGAATTATTTTTATGATGTCCTTTTATCTTATATGGATTATGTTATGATGACATGACGTTTAAGAATCCCATTTTTATTACATGGGTTATGCTATGATGTATGATTTATGATCTTGTGGCACACATAATAATGGTATAATTATGAGATGGGTGTGACCTATATCTCCCTCCAATGCATTGGGTAAAGATTTATATCTCATGATATAGACATGGCTGGAACGACAAGTTAATCTGGTTCAGTGACATAGGACTGAAACGAAGAATGAACTCGGTTTAGAAATGGACTTTGTTCGCTAAGATAGTCTTGGAAATGATTCTTGACTACTAAGAAATGATTCTCTATGATTATGTGTGTATGCCATATAGTTTCATGTTTTAATTTATGATTATTGGGATTACATTTCACTACTATGATTTATCCCATGATATGATATTACAATCTCTTTTGCAGGTTAATATTTCCAAAATATTATGTTCTTATGATTGATATTTCTTTTGTTTACCCTTACTGAGCATTTGAGCTCACCCTTTTGTATGTTTTCTTTTCCCCAGGTCAAGAAGAAGGGTATTAAGTAGGATATGCCAAAGGGGACTCTAGATATGATGAAATAAATGGGAGACAATGTAGATGATTTATGAACCAGTTGTTTATGTGTCCTAGTTTCTAAAGACACTATACCAATATAGTCCTTTAATGGTTTTGTTATATGTTGTAATAAGTGTGCTTCAATTCTGATGTAACAACAATGTATGTAAATTATGGGTTGTTATATCGAGTCATACCAACCCCATTGAGTGTTAGATTGATGTTTGGTTGATTCTTATAGGTCAAAAATGAATTATAGACCATAGTCCTATATTTTTAAAACAAATTGAGCTCATTTTTTTGGATTTTTCTATGTGATGACTATTAAAATAAAATAACACTTTTATATTTAAAACACGTATTTTAAGTCATATTGACCACATCGTGTGTCAGATTGGTTTGAGGTCCATTCTTACGCATGAAAAATTAATTAAGGATCATTTTACTAAAGTTTGAAAATAATATAATATTGTTTTCTTGGTTTTGATGATGTGACATGTGTTTTAAACTAAAATGAAACCTTTCTATTAAAAACATGCACTTTGAGTCATATAGATCAAATCATATCTTTGATTTATGTGCGGTCGATTTATATATGTCAAAAAATAATTATACACAATTTACATAAATTTTGAAAAAAATATGAGAACGTTTTCTTAGTTTTGGATATTTGATGTGAGTTTTAAACTAAAATGACACTTTTATATTGAAAACATGTACTTTAAGTCATACCAACCACATCAGTTGTTTTATTGATGTGTGGTTGATTTCTACACATGAAAAATGAATTGTGTATTGTTTTCATAAATTTTTAAAACAATCGAAGATTATTTTCTTGGTTCTGGCTATGTGATGCATATTTTAAACTAAAATGAAACTTTTATAATGAAAACATGTAATTCAGATCATACCAACCACATCATGTGTTAGATCAGTATGCGGCCAATTACTACATGTGAAAAATAAATTATGGATCATTTTCCTAAAGTAGAAAATAATATAAGCTCTTTTTCTTGGTTTTGGCATTGTGAAACATGTTTCAAACTAAAAATAACACATTAGTATTAAATTCACTCACTTTGAGTCATACCGATTTAATCATGTGTGAGATTAATGTGAGATAAATTCTTACACATAAAATGGCTTATGGATCACTTCACTAAATTATTAAAACAATATGAATTTCTTTTCTTGGTTTTGAGTATGTGATGTGTGTTTTGAGCTAATGTAAAACTTTAACAAAGTATTAGATAAAAATGATAGGGAAATTACCTAAAAAAAGCTAATAAAATTGTCACGACCTATCCTCGGGGACTGTGCCATGACTACCCCAAGCCCACCTTCCATAGGCCTAGGGCTGGTGACTATCACCATAGGCATAAATCCATAAGCTATGAAGGCATTACCTTTATAAAAGTAAACAAACACAATAGAGTACGCAACAGGTAGTAAACACTAAGTAAACTGAATAAAAAAGAGTGTGCTGGAAAGTAAATGGGTCATTATACAAACCCAATTGAACAATAAGTACAAGTAGAAAGGTAAAAACAATTGAAAGTAAAGAGCAGCTCCTGGATCATCCACTGGGGTTCTTACCTGAAGGGTAGGTACAGATGGCCACCTCAGCACTCACGTCCGTTAGTCTCCTATGTGTGCCGACTCGTCGCAAGGTCCACCTCCGGGTACCATCCAGTCCTCGTACAATCCTCCTTGGTTAGCATTGTCTGTCATCTACATACAACACAATGAGGTGAAGACATAGCCCATGCAGGGGTGAGTATAACAATACTCAGTAGGGACCCCGAGACCCTCAAGGTCTCACAAAATCCACAAAGGATAAACCACAGTAGAAAGATATGATCACAAAGTATCAACCAACCCTACTTAGGTATATGCCCATACATATACCAAAGTTACCAGTCACAGTCCGGCTCCAACTCTCGAGCCCAAGCACAAACCAAATCCACAAAGAAAGTAAATTCATTCACCATGATGATAATGGTTGAAAGACATGACTCATCTCACACAGGTATACAACTATTGTATAGTGATAAAGATGATCAGATGTAGTTACTGATTCATCTAAGCTGTCGGACCCACACAGGATACTAGACCATCTAAGCTGTCAGACCCACACATGATACAAGACCAGCTACTTTGTCGGACCCACACAGGATACAAGAACAGAAGTCAAAACTATCAGACCCAAATAAGATAAAAGAACAGTAGTCATCACTGTCGAACCCAAAGAAGATTCTGGTACAATATCCATCGTCATAAAACCCACGAAGGATCCCAGTATAGTAGTCATCACTGCCGAACCCATGTAGGATTCCAGTACAGTAATCGTCGCATCGCAGCCAGCTATAGGGTTCTCGCACACAGCATGCTCGATTCCGGGAGGGTCCACTCCTCAATCCATATGTCGATACATCAACTATCATGAAGTCCTGGGTTGATGTATCATGTAATTCCGTCTCATCATAAGGAACCCAACGCGACAGACGACGTGTCAATCGGACGCTCGGTCTGAGAGTTATTAGAATTTTCGTTCCTAGGGCCCGGTTGGAATTGCGCTCGTTCCAAACTCAGCCATTTTCCAAATTTTTCAAAAACTCACTTAGAGTATTGTAAAAGGACCACCTCATCGCAAGTATCCCAGTGTTGTAGATAGTGCATCAATTGGACACGCGATCTAGAAGATATTCACGTTTAAGCGAAACAGGCCCGGCTCATTAAGCCCAGTGGGCTAGCGGGTCGGCCCGACCCTGTTTGGCAGGTTCGACCTAGAAGGGGGTCGGCCCGGCCTAGGGGAGCATGACCCATCTAGGGAACCGAACCTATGGGGCGCGACCCACCTGCGGACCTGGCCCACGGTTGCGGGCCGGTTTGGCTCGCCCGGCGGCGCTGCCCCTCCTTGCTGCCCGGCCAGCCGAAGCCAACCAGTTTTGTCCAGCGCGAGCGACCCGCACAGTGGGCCATTGTTCTTCCCACATGGCGCCAAGCGGTGCTGCGGTTCCCTTCAGCCCGGCCGTCAAGCGGCCTGTCGGTTCGTCCACCGAACGGCCCGTGGAAGCGGGCCACGGTACCTCCACAGCGCGGCGCCTAGAGGCGCCGTAATTCTGCAGCCCAGCCAGCTTTAGCCGGCCGATTATTCTTCGGCTGAGCAGCCCACGATTTTGGGCCGTAGTTTCCCCCACTCGACCAACACGATGGCGCCGGTCCTCCACCGCTACAGCCCGGCCTAGCCGCGGCCTCCGTTTGCCGCCACCGCCTCATGGTTGTGGCCTCTTTCCTCCAGAGCGGCGCGATAGCACCACGCCCTTCTGGCTTCGGATCCGTCACCAACATAAACAGGTTCAACGGAGGGATGTCAGGCCGTGTTTTTTCGGCTCGCTCCCTCCGCGTTACATGATAACAACTTTATCACTGTCAACCAAAATCAATCGCCATGGTACGAGGGTATAATACACATGTATAAATAAATAAATAATCCATATTTCCCCTACCTCATAATCAGCATTGAATGTAGAAGAGTCGTGGAAGACGGGAATCAAGGAAGATGAGCGTCGTTCCCTCAACGTCGGAGGAAGTAGAGCTCGAAATGTCGTGTGGAGACGACGCCATCGGTGTACTTCGTGGGTGAGGGTACCGCCTTTCCTGCTCCGGTTTAAGAAGGTGTTGCTTCATGTTCTTTGAGACATGGAGCATTCTTCATTGAAGAATGGCGTTCTTCATTGAGAGAATATTGTTCCTCGAGTTCTTCGTTGGAGAGGGTGAATTCTCCCAAAGCCTTCCCATAGAATATTTGCCAAGGAAAATGAAATAATAGGCTCACCAATATTATAATATTTCCATGCATTTCAAAATATTTCAAATGAATTCATGACACCACAAATAATTAATTAATTGTGGAGCTCAATTAATTAATTAGTAGTGTTGGCACATTAAATGAGATAGGAAGGTGGAGGGTTTAACCCTCATCAATGGGGGGTTCCAAGGGTTTCAAGGGGGAGTTGAAGAGTTACAAAAGGGGGGTTTAAAGGGAGTCGAGGGGTTGGTGTTTGTGTGGGCCCCACCACACAATAACCTCCCATGGGAGGTTATGTGGGGTGTGGGCCCCACCCCAACTTCCCTTTGGTGGATTTAACCACCACCTAAAAATTATGTCACGCATAATTTTGAATTTATTAACAATCCCCAAAAATAAACTTCTCCTCCTGATAAAACGCAACTGCAATAAAGGTCCCCTTAAGCGAATACCAACGCTGTGAGTTCATCGGTGTCCTCAGATTTCAATTCTGAGCATTGGTTCAAAAGATAGAAAAACCCGCACGTACGTTTACTAAACGTACCCGAACTAAACTTCAGAAAATGATTATGGGCACACCGGGCCTCGAAATCAGGTTTTGTTAGAAACTGCAGACTCGTAAAATTCCAAAAGAATTTAAGAAAAAAAATTCCTTGAAATTTTTGGGTCTTTACATTACCACCACCTCAGGGATTTACGTCCCCGTAAAGTTACAACACACACTAGGGAAACAAATGAGGATACTGAGCACACATCTGAGCCTTCCACTCCCATGTGCTCTCTTGGAGGTTCCCGTGCTACCAGCAAATGTGCACTAGAGGAATCGACCGTCCATGTAGGACCCACTCCTTTCGATCCTCGATCTCTATTGGGACCTCCGTGAAAGTCGCCCTGTCATCGATTTCCAGCTCCCTGTGGTCGATGATGTGGGATGGGTCATGCATGTATCTCCTCAGCTGAGATACGTGGAAGACGGCGTGCACCCGATGCAAATGAGGCAGAAGGGCCCGGTGGTAAGCCACCTCTCCTACTATACTGAGGACCTGGAAAGGTCCGATGAATCGAGGAGACAACTTTCCACTTCAGCCAAATCTCCATAGACCCCATCGAGGTGAGACCCGTAGGAAGAAGTGGTCGCCATCCTCGAACTCCAGTGGGCTCTGTCTCCTATCATCATAGGACTTATATCTACTATGTGCAGTCTTCATCTGCTCCTGGATGATCTGCACCTTCTCTGTCATATCCTAAACCATCTCTGATCCTACAAGTGCTGACTCCACTGGGTCAGTCCAGCACAGAGGTGATCTTCAAGGTCGATCGTACAGTGCCTCGTAATGGGCCATCCCGATGGTGGAGTGGTAGCTGTTGTTGTAAGAAAACTCCACCAAGGGTAAGTGATCCTCCCATATGTGACTAAATTCAATGACACATGCACGGAGTATGTGATCAAGATTTTGAATGGTCCTCTCAGTCTGACCATCCGTCTGAGGATGGAAGACAGTGCTCAAGCGAAGTTGCGTCCCAAAAGCCTCCTGTAACCCCTTCCATAGCTAGGAAGTGAAATGAGCATCTCGATCAGATATTATAGTCGATGGAACACCATGAAGTCATACAATCTCTTGAACGTAGAGGCATCCCAAGCTCTCTACTGAGCCCTGCTCTCTGATCGGTAGGAAGTGGACCGACTTGGTGAGTCGGTCTATGATCACCCAGACAGAGTCGTGTCCTCTAGATGTATGTGGAAGTCCTGTCACAAAATACATGGATATCCCATCCAACTTCCACTCTGGAACCTCTAAGGGATGAACCAAGCCTGCTGGAACTTGGTGCACTTCCTTCACTTGCTGACAAGTGAGGCATCGAGAGACAAACTCTGCTACTGCTTTCTTCATACCTGGCCACCAGTGCGGTCATCTGAGGTCCTGATACATCTTTGCCACTCCTGGATGTACCGATAGAGGGGAAGTGTAGAACTACCTTAATACCTCCTCAAGTAGTGCAACTAGTACCATGGTAAATCTTCTGAAGAGAATGACGTGCTCCCCACCTTCAGAAAATCCATCAGGTGCCTGCCCTGAGGATATCTAAGCATGTCGTATCTCACAGTCAATGTCCCCACACTGTGCCTCTCTAACTTGCTGAAGAAGTGGAGGAGTGACTGTGAGAGACTGAAGAAAGGCTACTCCATCTCTACACACAAAGGATATCTGCAACGCGACTAGCTGCTCTGTCACCTCTCCTTGCAGCTGAATGCCTGGTCTCCTACTGAGAGCATCTGCTACAATTTTCCCCTTCCCAGGAGTATAGAATACCTCAAATTCATAGTCCTAGAGGAACTAAAGACATCATAGTTATCTCAGGTTCAGGTCCTTCGACGAGAAGATATACTTGAGACTCTGGTGGTCAGATTATATGGTAAAATATTTACCCATAAGATAGTTCCACCAGATCTTCATGGTGAATACCACTGCTACTAACTCCAGGTCATGGGTAGCGTAGTTCTGATCGTGCAGTCTCAACTTCCGAGAACCATACGTGATCACTGCTCGATCCTGCATCAGGATACACCCGAGTCCGGTCGCTGATGCGTTGTAGTAAACTACGTACCATACGCCCTCCTCTGGTAGCCTCAAGATGGGCGCACTGGTCAATCTCTACCTCAGCTCTTTAAATCTCTACTGGAATCTCTCTGACCACACGAAGGGTTGCCCCTTCTTCGTCAATGCTGATAGCGGTGCTGCAAATCTTGAGAAGTCTGGCACAAAGGTAAGTTTAGCCGACTATTGAGTGATCGACTGCACCCTCTTATGCATGATTACATCTTGTGCTACCTGGGTTTTCCTTTTCGCTGACCAAGGAAAACCCCATCCCAACATTATAGATAAACCACAACCTTTTTTCCTAATATAGTCAATCTGTGTATGAACTGTGGTTGCCCAGTCCATACCCAAACTAATGTCGTAAGGCCTCGACGCTTCCACCAAGAGGTTCCAACTGAAACTCTCGCCTCAAGGGTCATATCACACCATCGACGTAAGTGTGATTATCGAGTCTACTCCCAAAGGTATCTCCAGACGTGAGGGTCAAGTTAATGGCTAAACCAGAAACTCTAGGTCTGGGACAAGATTCGTGGAAGGAAGGAATGATTGGTACCTATGTATATTGATATGGTAGCTAGTATTAGACACAGACCGTACCTCAAATCATTATTAGATCCCTTGGGTCACACTCCTTGACCGCATGTATCTACTCTCTTCCCCTGCCCTCCATCTCCATGAGCCCAACGGGGACTACAAAGGTGGGTGGTTGTAACATGTCGAAATGTTCACCACCTCATAGAGCTCTCCTAGCTCTGCTTCCACGTCTTCTTCCCTACAGATTCATCTTTCCTTAACTCTTCCTCTTTCTGAAACATATCACATGACCAAGTCTCTGAGACTGATGCCAGTTTCATGCTTTCCAACTATTAACATGCACTGGCTGTATCCGTTCAGCCAATGAACTTTCAACCACAAAGGTTCTCTCTAGCACCCTAACATAAGTAGGAATGCATAGAAAATAAAGTGATGGCTTGGATATCCTTAAACACACCTTGCTCAGAGGTCCGAGCTCTAAAGAACTAATCTAATCATATTCATCGATTACCAAGAAATATTGGTATGCCTCGATGAATACTCAGCTACCGACACATCGTCCTTCCAAAGCTGTAAAATCTTTAGAAAACTCTCAGCCACCTCCTCAAGCCAGTCCTCAGCTACCTGTGGGTCGGGCTCACCTCAGAACTTGAGGGATATCTAGTGCTGAACTCATGTAAGGCACTAAGCCTACAAGTTTCTTCTACCGGAACTACCGGTAGTGTCTGCTGACCAACAAGAAGTGATATAGTTGGCACACTGCCCGAAGGTACCATCTCGGAAAATGGTCCAAGTACCAAAAATTAATCATTATGTAGACCATCCTCATAGTCACTCACTGAAAAATATAAGTAGCTAAGATCAACATCTTCTCTACTAGTGTCTCAAGTAGGCGGAAAACTCCCGTAATCGCCTCCATCCAGTCCTCTGATGCCTGGGAATTTGTCTCGCCTCGAAACCTCGAAGGCCTCTACCGCTAGAACTCATGCAACACGCTCAGTCATCGTGCACCATCCGACAATGCAGCTGGTGGCATCTGCTGCCCAATGGGTGGTGGTGCTGCTGGTACACCACCCGAAGGTGCCAACATAGTAAGAGGGCCCTGCACCGGTGCCTCGTCACTCGGTGGGCCATCATCGTGTACTCTCTCTCGGGAACCCTAGCTGGCGGTCTTCGCAGTGGCATCCTGATAAAGAACAGGTGATCCAAGGTAAAAAAGTTATACCTAGTGATCTGACTCAAAGAGACCACAAAGGAAACTCTTGAAACACACACACAATTAGTGTTTCCATGTACTAAGTCAGAAATCCGAGGTTAGGGTCTCGGTGTATGGATACGTCGGCCGCCGCACCAACACTGGACTCCCTGGACTGAAAACCATACACAATACTCTTAACACTATTGCTTCATAGAAAAGAAAGATCAGATTCCTAAGTTCTGTGGTAGAACCAACTCCTCTGATACCAATTTTTCATGACCTGTCCTCGGGGCCCGTGCTGTGACTACCCCAAGCCCGCCTTCCATTGGCTAGGGGCTAGCGACTAGCACCATATGCGTAAATCCCTATGCTAGGAAGGAATTTCCTTTATAAAAGTAAACAAACACAACATATTACAAAAAAGGTAGTAAACACTAAGTAAACTGAATACAAAAGAGTGTGCTGGAAAGTAAATGGGACAGTATACAAACCCAACTGAACAACAAGTACAAGTATAAAGGGACAAAAATATGAAATTAAAGAGAAACTACTGGATCGTCCTCTGGGGTTCCTACATGAAGGGTAGGTACAGATGGCCACCTCAGCACTCACATCCGTCAGTCTCCTTCATGTGCCGACTTGTCACAAGGTCCACCTCCAGGTACCGTCCAGTCCTTGTATACTCTGCCTCGGTTAGTGCTGTCCGTCGTCTACATCTAACACAATGAGGTTCATGCATAGCCCGTACAGGGGTGAGTATAACAATACTCAGTAGGGACCCCAAGACCCTTAAGGTCTCACAAAATCCACAAAGGATAAACCACAGTATAAAGATACAATTAAAAAGTATCAACCAACCCTACTTAGGTATACGCCCATACATATAACTAAGTTACCAGTCGCAGTCTGGCTCCAACTCTCGAGCCCAAGCACAAACCAAATCCACAAAGGAAGTAAAGTCAATCACCACGATGATAATGGTTGAAAGACATGACTCATCTCACACAGGTATAAAACTCGTGTATAGCGATAGAGATGATTAGATGTAGTAACTAATTCATCTAAGATGTCAGACATGCATAGGATACTAGACCAGCTAAGCTATTAGACCCACACATGATACAAGACTAGCTACTCTGTCAGACCCACAAAAGATACAAGAACATAAGTCAAAACTGTCGGACCCACACAGGATACAAGAACAGTAGTAATCATTGTTGAACCCATGGAGGATTCCGGTACAATAGTCATCGTCGTCAAACCCACGGAGGATCCCAGTACAGTAGTCTTCGCTACCGAACCCACGTAGGATTCTGGTACAGTAATCGTCGTAGTCACAGCCAGCTCTAGGGTTCCCGTAGATAGCACGCTCGATTCAGGGAGGGTCCACTCCTCAATCCAAGTCTTGATACATAAACTATCAAGAATCCCGGAGTTGATGTATCCCGTAGTTTCGTCTCATCATAAGGAACCCAACGCGATAGATGATACGTCAATCGGACGCCCGGTCTGAGAGTTA
The DNA here is from genome assembly GCA_963277665.1 of Viscum album. Taxonomy (NCBI): domain Eukaryota; kingdom Viridiplantae; phylum Streptophyta; class Magnoliopsida; order Santalales; family Viscaceae; genus Viscum; species Viscum album. The sequence continues at coordinate 957,784,516 of OY728128.1, read as the reverse complement.
TTAGCATTTCCATTCCAGGGGCCCAGTTGGAATTACACTCGTTCCAAACCCGGCCATTTTCCAAAGTTTTCCAAAACTCACTTAGAGTATCCCAAAAGTACCACCTCATCGCGAGGATCACAGTGTCACAGATGGCACGTCAATCAGGCGCCCGATCTAGAAGATATTTGCGTTTAAGTGAAACGGGCCCGGCCCGTCAAGCCCAGTGGGCTGGCGGGTCGGCCTGACCCGGTTTGGTGGGTCTAACCCGGCTGGGGGTCGGCCTGGCTCAGTGGAGCATGGTTCACCCAAAGAACCGACCCGGTGGGGTGTGACCCACCCGTGGACCCGGCTCGCCCGGCGGCGCCGCCCCTCCTTGTTGCCCAGCCAGCCGAAGCCGGCCGGTTTTGTCTGGCGCGAGCGGCCGGCACAGCGGGCCGCCGTTCTTCCCACGGGGCACCAGGTGGCGCCAAGGTTCCCTTCAGCCCGGCCAGAAGGCATCCGGCCGGTTCGTTCGCCGAGCGGCCCACGGAAGCGGGCCTCAGTTCCTCCGCAGCGCTGTGCCTAACGGTGCCGCGGTTCTCCAGCCCGGCTGGCTTTAGCCAGCCAGTTATTCCAGCCTGGCCAGCATGAGGTTGGCCGGTTCTTCTTCAGCCGAATGGCCCGTGTTTTCAGGCTGCGGTTTCCCCCACACAGCTGGTGCGACGGCGCCGGTCCTCCACCACCGCGGCCCGGCCTGGTCGTAGCCTCCAGTTTCCACTGCCTTCAGTCACCGCCGCCTCCTGGTCGTGGCCTCTTTCCTCCAGCGCGTTGCGATGACACCACACCTTTCTAACTCCACCTCCATCACCAGTATAAACAAGGTTCAACGGAGGGATGGCGGGCCATTTTTTTCAGCCCATGCCCTCCGCGTTAGATGATAACAACTTGATCACCATAAACCAAAATCAATCGCCAAGGTATGCGGGTATAATACACACGTATAAATAAATAAATAATCCATATTTCTTCCTACCTCGTAATCTGCGTTGAACGTTGACGAGTCGTGGAAGACCGGCGTCATGGAAGACGGGCGTCATTCTGTCAACATCGGAGGAAGTAGAGCTCTAAACGTCATGTCGTGAAAAAATCTTCGATGTACTTCATGGGTGAGGGTGCCTCCTTTCCTGCTCCATTTGAAGAAGGTGTTGCTTCAAGTTCTTCGAGATGTGGAGCATTCTTCATTGAAGAATAATGTTCATTGTCGAGAGAATATTATTCCTCAAGTTCTTCATTGGAGAGGGTGAATTCTTTCAAAGCCTTCCCACAGAATATTTGCCACGGAAAATGAAATAATAGGCTCCCCAATATTACAATATTTCCATGCATTTCAAAATATTTCAAATGAATTCATGACACCACAAATAATTAATTAATTGTGGAGCTCAATTAATTAATTAGTAGTGTTGGCACATTAAATGAGAGAGGAAGGTGGAAGGTTTAACCCTCATCAATGGGGGGTTCTAAGGGTTTTTAGGGGGAGTTGAAGAGTTACAAAAGGGGGGTTTAAAGGGAGTTGAGGGGTTATTGTTTATGTGGGCCCCACCACACAATATCCTCCCATGGGAGGTTATGTTGGGTGTGGGCCCCACACCAACACCCCTCTGGTGGATTTAACCACCACCTAAAAATTATGTCACACATAATTTTTAATTTATTAACAATCCTTAAAAATTAACTTCTTATCCCAATAAAACGCAACTGTGGTAAAGGTCCCCTTAAGTGAATACCGATGTTGTGAGTTCATCAGTGTCCTCGTATTTCAATTCTGAGCATCGGTTCAAAAGATAGAAAAACCCGCACATACGTTTACTGAACGTACCCGAACTAAACTTCAGAAAATGATTCCGGGCACACTGGGCCTCAGAATCAGTTGCCATCAGAAACTACGGACTCGTAAAATTTCAAAGAATTTAAGAAAAAATGTTTTCCTTGAAATTTTCGGGTCTTTAAATTTTTTTTGACAAAATTAGCTAAATAAGTATTAGGAAGCCACTTATTCATGATTTTTGTATACATTCTGACACCATGTATTCCCATTCATTTCTAAACAAATTGGTCTCCTCCATTATACTTATCCTTGAGCAATAGATCCGAAATAATATATAAGTGTTTTGATACTAATGCTTCACACTATAAATATATTTCTAAGGTCATAGTCCATACTAGATCACAAAAAATTGGTAATAAACTAAATTTTATGTTAGAAAACATTCCAACACCATGTATGTTACCCACTCATCTCTAAAAAATTTAATTCTTCTTTTAGTACATAGTTTTTTTGGAAATCTTGGTAGTACTAAGAAAATGTAGAAAAACAATAAATTAAGAAATATTTTTAATGAAATTGTAATCACCTTCAAAAATTACATGTTCAGTGATGCTAGTATTTTATGGTATATGATATCTTTCAGAAATTTTCAAACATAATATCTAGAATCATTGTTGTTATCTTGCTTGAGATGTTATAGAAACATTTACCAAAATAAGTAAAATGCTCTGAAATATGTTTTGATAGTGAAATATTTCTATATATACATTAATTTAGTTCCATTTAAGGTAATTCAAAGGTTTCTTATTTTTAGTCACTGACCTCATACCATGATTTAGCCTATATTTACAGATTTCCCTATCATAAAAAAATTCTGGTTAAGACACTGACTGAAACATATAATTTGAAGTTTATCTACAAAAATGTTTATTTTTGTGCATTATAAATTCAAAATAAATATAATTTATGGTAGGTTTAATGAAAATCCATTCATTTGATCCAAAAAATAAATATTTGGGGTATCCATATTGATTTTGATCAGCACCCAGTGTTTCCTAAAAAACATAAAAGTAATAAAAAAAATAAAAATGTATTTTATATTATTCGATTGTAGAGTTTTACCCCTATATTATATAAATAAAAAGAGTTTATTGTTAGTTATTTTCTTCTCAAATTCCTCATCTAGCTCATCTTTTTTCTTATCAATTTCTTTCAACTCCAATGAAATTTATTCCATATAAATTACATAGGGGTTAATGAATCCAAAGTGTGATTCACAAGGTTTTCCCTTTATATAGTAGTAATATAAACACCTTTAGAAAATATGATAAATTATGAACTTTAATGAACATATTATATCCTTTTTTGATATACATTGTTTTGAAAATTTGACTTATGTATGTATTCACAACTAAGATTATAAGACATTCAAACTTGAGAATCTCATTTAAACTCTTGAGACCAACCGCATCTATAATGATAGTTCCAAATACTTATTTTTTATATGTAATGTAGGAAATATCTCCCTCTTTGAATCTGTTGTCTACATGAAGTTGTAATGATAATGTATGTTGTAGTGGAACTAGTTGGGAGAAGGTACTCCCAGAAGTTCTTTTTTGTTTTCTTGGTTGATTAACTAGATTTTCTTAATCTGAACTTCCATTTCCCCATCGTTTTATCCATCTATAATATCATACCTCACTTTAGATATTTTTTCATAAACTATTATAAGTTTTTCATTTGAAAATTTTTGTTAAGGACATACCTCATATATCTTTATAATATTATACAGCCATGCAATGAAATTTACAGTAGCATCATTGACTGTTGTAAAATATAGATCATTAAGTGGAATATGTAACTCAACACTTGGATCTTGAGCTACTTCAATACACACTCTCATGTGGTATTTTGGTTGTTATTTGTTGTGTATCATGTCTCACAATATATTATACATCGTACACCTTACAAAAAATAGGTGCATGTGTGTTGATAGATAAAAAAAAATACAACTTTACCTTGTATATTTTAGTAATATAAAGTTATCATAAGTTTTTAGATTCACATTTAGGAAAAAGAGTAATGAAAAAAATGATTACCTCAGGTAAGGTATGTAGTTTAGGGGAATGACTAGCCTTAAATATAGTGGGGTCATTTGGTTGTTCATGTGCTGATCTTTGTTCCACTACCGGTTTGCTTTGATCCTTTCACATATATTAGTTTACCAAACCAGTCCAGACAATAATATATTGCAAAAAATCTATATATACATGAAATCCTTTCACCATATGATATGTATCTTCTTATAGAGTTTTCTTCTCAAAATATTTTCAAGGGGAAACTTCAAAACCTATACCTTTAACACAACCATATTGTTTTGTCTTCTTCAAAACTATTGTATGTAGTTTTTCTACTAGTACGGTCACCACCGATTCTCGTGTCTATGCTGTATAAAAACAAATAAAAATAAATAGATATTTTTATGAAATAATATTTTAAATCATAATGAATTACTATTATGTCATACTTACACATGTTTTCCATTCTTATTTTGTTTTTTCATCAACTAGTTTACCATCCTTATTTACGAGAACCTCCTTCCATAGCACATGATGTGGGATGGAAGTGGATTTTAATTTTGGTTCACTAATCTGGATATAAAAAAGTAACATATTTTGTTTCATATAACATAAAAATTTCGTTTTTGATTTAAAATACATACAATTTTCTTCTCTAGTGATGTGTATCCCATACTTGCTTTGCGATGTGGGTACATTGGTTTTAATGAACATTATTTATTTTTAGCACTCCTTTACTATTTCATAATTTATCAATTTTGAATCAAATTGGATAAAATAAATAATGTAAAATAATATATTATCGACTAAAATGAAGCTGAAATGATTTCTCATCATGAAGAATAATGAATTCGTTCTATGTTTCTTGCTTTATAATGTGTGCATAAGTAATTTTTGTGTGGGGATTTAGTTTCCCATTCGAATCCCAAAGATGAAAATTGGTAAGAAGTTTCTAGAAGCCTCTATGGGATTTTACGGATGCCATTGAGACATATTTCTTATTGAAAACATCTATAATAAATGAACTCTACAAGGGAAAAATGAAAATTAAATAAAATTTTCATTATATATTTTTTTGGTAAAATAGAGAAAGTATATCGTAACATTACCTTAATATCTTTTCAAAGGGTTTCCTTCATCATAGGTTGGACATAGAACTATGAATCTATATAAATTGGAACATTTATCCTCATTGTAACCCCAATATAACTAATGAACATTTACTTGTTGGGTGTCAACAGGTTGGGTCCATTGATTCCATCTAACCTCAACTTTTATTCCCTTACTTCTTTCCTTGATAATTTTTTCCAGCACTATGATGCTACGTCGTTCTTGTTTTTTCATCAACATGGTGTTAGTCTCCTAATAATTCAACATTTTCAGTATTAACTGACTATTCTTCCCCAAGATCGATGACATCAGCATGTACATAATTCATTGTCTACATGAGTAGTCGAATATTTAATTTGGATTACCTAAATATAGTAGATAACAAATAATATTATGAGGAAAATAATAGTATATTAAAAAACACTTTAATCTACTCATTAATCTCTCTTTATTTTCTTTAAAGGTAGAATTGATTTGGATCCATTATCAATAATACAAATCCCATATTTTTTGTCCTTTCTAATATATAAGACATTTTCTACATTGGAACTGCCATGAAATAACTACGATCTCCCAATTAGAGGCATGAGTTAGCTTCTCAAAACATGTTTTAATGAGTTTTACACATTATATCACTTGTTTATTTATAAACGTCTTAAATTTAAAAAAAATCAATAACTACATATTTTATTTTCATAATTCATAAGAAAAATCAATCAAACCCATACCCAACATACCCATTTAAGCATATTGCACATGGTCCAAACCTGAATTATCTGTTTTAAATCCATATGAAACTTGAACCAATCTATACCCATAAAACATCATGTATCTAATTTAATATAAGCAATTTCATACAAAATTAAATGACCCAAAAACATTTTAACTCAATGATTCAACATAATAGAAATCATTACTAAAACTAGACACTTTCATAATGAATGAAATCATATCCAAAACCATTTTTTTATAACAAAACAAATCATAACCCAATTATATTAACCCAAAATAAAAGGGGTGTTGTGGAACTTTAGATCAAAAGGGTAATTTGGAGGTATGTGTCTGGTTGCTTGACTTATATATATTTCTATATAAATATAACACATCCTATAGATTCTCTACCAAGGCCCTGATAGGACCTATTCATTATCATTACCTTATAAGTTGATACATGCCTTTGTCATATTAATGACACTTTTTTATGACCCTTTCATAAAACTATTGATTACCATATCTCCACTATTTGAATACCCTATACTTCATTCCTATAATTTAAGGTTCACTTAGATAACCATGTCTTAAAAATGACCCCTTTAAAATAGGTTGATAGGGAACCAACAAGTTACTCCATTAAATGTGGGGTGGAGGGAACTTATGTACAACCCATTCTCCCCTCCCTTCAATTTTAATCGGATGGGGGAGAAACCAAAAATCTTGAGAAACTAGGTTGATGGAAACACCACGAGATCAAGTTCACTACCATAGGAGCCCCCAACACCATCCCAAATCATCCTTGAAGCCGATGAGCATAACCAACATGGGGAAATCTGTGATGGGGTTAAGAAAATGGGATAGAGGAGGTTTAAGTGAAACAAGAATGAAAAACTAGGGTAAAACAAGAACTGATAAAGACCTATAAAATTAATTTTATTAATATAATTTATATAATTAAAAATTTTAAATGTATATAAGTATGATAAAATAAATTAACAAATATAAATGTATATAATTATAAATATATAATTTTATTAATATAGTAAATATACATTTATAATTATTTATTTATAATTATAAATATATTTATAACACTATATATTTTTATATAAATATATATATATATAATAAATATATATAAATATAAATCTAGTATATAGTATATATATTCATTATTTAAACATAATTATTATAATTTTATAATTATTTAAATATATAATTTTTTATTTATAATTACATAAATAATTTTAAAAAAATTATATTTTTTTATTTATAATTATAAATATATAATTTTATTAATATAGTAAATATACATTTATAATTATTTATTTATAATTATAAATATATTTATAACACTATATATTTTTATAAAATTATATATATTTAATAAATATATATAAATATAAATCTAGTATATAGTATATATATTCATTATTTAAACACAATTATTATAATTATTATAATTATATAAATATATAATTTTTTATTTATAATTATATAAATACTTTTAAAAAAATTATATTTATTTATTTATAATTATAAATATATAATTTTATAAATATAGTAAATAAAAATTTATAAATATATATATTTACAAATAAATTTTTAACATTATTAATGAATATATAATATTAAATGAATGAATGTTAAAAATGAGTGAAATTGAATAATTAAAAATGAGTACTTTAAAAATATTAAAAAATAGATAAGTTTTGTTATTTATAAAAATTATTTAAAAAATATGGATATGTATTGAAATGAATATTAATATATATTGAAAATATTAAAACATAATAAATAAACATGTATAAATAAATATAATAAAATGATTAAATTCCAAAAAAAATAAAAATAAAAATATTTCAAAAATGAATAAATAATACTAATTGTAATAATATTAAAAATAAATAAATAAACTTTTCCATTTAAAAACATTATATATTAAATATATTATGTTACTAAATGAAATTCTAAAATGAATATTAAAACTTGAATAAATTAAATAAATATTAGGTTTATATGTTTTTATTTAAGATTTCATTTATCTTGTATATATTTGTGTTTGTGAAATTAAGACACACACACACACACACACACACACATATATATACAAGTTTGATATATGTTAAATTGAACAATAACATTATATAATATGTAGTGTCTATTAGTGAAATAAATAATAATAAAAATGAATATATCTAAAAAATGAAAAATTGTTATTAATTATATCAATAATTAAAAAGAATTAAAAGTGAATTTTTTATATGTTAAAATTGAAATGAATGTATATTAATTAAATAAATTACAACCATATTAAAAACATTAAATGTTAATGAATAAACATGTATAAATAAATACTGAAAATGGATAAAATTAAAAACATATTGAAGAATGAAAATTTGAAAATGAATAAATAAAAAAAATAAAAAATAATAATTAAGCTTATTAATGAATAAATAATATTAAAAATTCATAAATTCAAAAAAATATTAAAATGTAATAAATAGTATATATTGAATAAAAATATAATAAATGATAAAATTTAACAATTAGATACATAATATAGATTAAATATATTATTTTAATCAATATAATTCTTAAGTGAATATTAAAAATTGAATAAATTACAGAAATATTATGTGTGTGTGCATTGTATATAAAAATTCATTAATTATGTTAATGTATGTGTGAAATCAATGTAATAGACATTTAATATATGTTAAATTGAAAAATCAAATGATATTCTATTAAAAGTCAATTACTTGATATAATTAGTCAATATTTTTAAAAAAAATATTAATTTTAAATTATAAATCATTTCCCCCTAATTATATGACTTAATTAAAATATAAACATAAATATTTTGTATTACATAAATCATATTTTAGGAAATATTATATATATTGATATATATATGTATATATGAATATATTTCTATATTAAAAATATTAAAAATATTAAATATATTAAATATATTAGATATATTAATGAATAATTATGTATAAAAACTATTAAAAATGAACAAGACATTAATATGTTTTTAATTATTACATTTTATTCATTTTATATATTTATATTTGATATATATTATTTACTACTATTTATAATTAATATATATATATATATAATAAATTTATTAATTTTTAGAAATAATTTTTTCATTAATAAATTTTTAATAATGTTGCAATTCATTCTTTTTAATTTTTTTAATCATTAGAAATTATTAATTTTATATATCTATATTTAACATATGCTATTTATTAATATTTATAATTTTTATATATATTTTTATAAGTATAATAAATTTCTTCCTTTTTATTAATAATTATTTAATTAATAATATTTTTAATTTACTCATTTTTAATTTTTATTTGTTTAATTATCCCGATTTATTCATTTTATATAACTATATTTAATATATACTATTTATTATTATTTATAATATACGTATATATATATTAAATTTATTAATAATTATTTAATTAATAACAGATTTAATATTTTTTAAATTTATTCATTTGTAATTTCTTTTGTTTAATTATTTATTTTTTTTAATTTTTTAAATTTTTTAAATTTTTATTATTTTATTTTTATTGATATATATATATATATAAAATTGGGGGTCATGGCCAGTATGGGAAGGTAGGTCGAGCCCTGTATAGGCCCAGATGTGGGGGGGGGGCTGGTGGGTCGGATCATGTATGAACTGATATACGGGTGGGATAAAGATTATGGGAAGCATAGGATGGGAAAGGCCTACATACGTCTATGCATGTAGGCACCAACCCATATAGGTGTTTGGAGTTTGTATGCAATAGCTCATCCCCACATCAGGATTTTAGCATTGGTATAAAACAGAATCATATATAAATAAGCGATTGAACATCCACAATTTCGATGTGGGACTTACATGTTCTATCACAACCTTTATCAATGCTGAAAAGAAAGTGCTAATAAAGGTACCCTTTATCAATGTTTTTTAAGGATGATAAAGGTAGCCTTTATTAGTGTTTTTCGCTTGCAATGATAAAATCTAGTACTAAATAAACCCAAAACTGTAGTAGTGGAACCTATGAGCACTTAGTGAATTTGATCTATCATTACTATCTTGGGACATCCAGTCACAAAAACATTTTAGATGGAAAGATTTTCCCCAATGATGACAAGTATTTGGAGCCTTTGTACAATTAGACTTAGTATGAACAAACCTCCCACATTGATACAAAACAACTTGTTGTTGTCCAGTTTCCCCCCCAAAACTGGTCCTTATGAAAACTGGCTACCCTTACACTTCACTTTTTGGACAGAAGATACACCATATCTAACAACAGTACCATCTGAAGCTCCTCCCAAAACTTGTTTTCTAGCCATGTAATCCTTTTCCAAAGATTCCTTATCGGATACCACCACAAAGGTCAGATGAAACATGAGAATCAATATCGACTAGATATTTCCCCTCAACCCCAACTCAAATCTGAGCCTTCATATAATCATTGGAGACTAGCTCTATTTCCAAGTGCATCAACTTAGAAAAATTGGAGGAATACTTCATAACAGTACTGTCTCCCTTCTCTAAGGGAAAAAACTCTTGGGTATTTTCCCCATGTAATTTCTCAGGACAAAACAACTTGTTAAATATTTTCTATAAAGAATCTCGTGTAAGATCCTCATGCAACTTATCTTTCACAATAGAGTCCCACTATCTCCTTCCTAGTACTTCAAGAATATATGTGAAAAAACCCACCTTAGATTCCCTAGGAGTATTCATGAAGTTGAAGATATTCTCAATTCACTCAATCCATTCTTCATATTATCATGGTCCTTTGTCTCCATAGAAGTCAGGTGGATGGTACTTTATAAATTTAGAGTTGTGATCCACTACTCATCTCGGGTTCCCAATTCCTACTTAATCCAGAGTATGAATAGTGAAGATTATATCTTCTACCAAAGAAGGGTCCACCAGATGATTTAACTGTATAACCTTTCTCATAGCTTCCTCACTTAGATTTAGAAGATCTATTCTAGGAGGAATTTTATAACAATCACAATATGAAAACTAGTTAGTCAAAAAAATATTCCAAAATCATAGGACCAACTTCAGGTATCAATATAAATTATTTTAAAAATGATAATAATTTAAATCAATTATGAATTATTCAAAAAAAGATGATGTAATAAGAAAATAACATGTCCATTTAAATAAATCACATACCTGGTTCATTTAAATAACCTCAACCACCAAGTCTCAAGCTTGGAAAAAAATCCTTAACCACCCATGGTAACTCGAATTTAGTCATGAAAGTGATATAGTTAGGCCCCTTTTCTGCACTTATTATTTGAATTCCAACGGTCTTAACTACTATATACCAATATACCAAACCACAACCATATAGTGTCAACAATACTTCGGGTTGGGGTATTCCCTATAATACCAATTTTTAACAAATTAACCTGGGTCAACTAAACCATCCACCCAAGCCAACTATCACATAGTGAGGTATAACAAAGATAATAGAAACAAGTATTTAATATAACTAAAAAAATACATACAACCATAGTATAGTGAGAAATAAAGAGATGTACCAATATCCATACAACCCGATCCAAACAGGAAAAACCAAAAAAAAGTATAACAAGACAAGACCTAACAAGTCTCCATGTGACCATATTTCACCACCAAACCATCCCACTACAAAGATGACAAATGATAAGAGAACCTAGCATGCAAAATCATGTCCTTCCATTTCCTTGAGTCCTGAAAAACAAGGTCTACAACCTCCCAAATACAAAATTAGGGTGTGATCACCAAGCTCAGTATGATATCACTAAATAATTTATACAAGTTCAAATATAAAGAATTCAAAAATTCTATATTTAAAGAAAAATCCAATTTATAAATAATATTCACAAATAAAACCATTTTTCATCATTTCCTTTTTTTTCCATAAATTCATACCATATTCACCAAATCGAGGAATATATCAGGTATAATAGAAAAAGTAGGTAAATTAAACATGTGAGAAAATATCAATGAAATAAACCATAATGTTATAAACCATATATAAAATACAAAGAACATAATTTGGGCCCTAGCCTATAAGAATATATACTAGTCAGAAAAGAATCCTAAACCAGAAATAATTTGGTTCAAACTGATATTGATTCCTTCCACAATCCATTGATATCATAAAATTAACCCCTAGTGGTTTCACACACACTAGGGTCACCTATGTCCTTTTCTCGATGCACACAAGGTTCCCAATGTGTTAAGTTTATCCAAAAACATGTCCAAAATACATGAACACCTTTAATAAAAACCCTTTTCACCAATGAAAATACATTTCAATGAACAACCCAAAGGAATCAACAAGAACATATAGAAATTCATGAATTAAAAACTTTCATAGATACACATATCTCAAGAATGATAAAAAACCTATCTATCTTTGAAAACATAGATTGAAAAACCATGGACCAACCTTCTAAAGACAAGGAACTATAAGAAACTATAAATTATTGATAGAAAAAACCAATCTATCTTGAATATAAAACAAAAATGAAACTAGAACTACTGCTATGACCAAAGGTAATGAATAAGTAGAAATACCACTTACCAGGGATATGTGGTGCATCCACTATAAGAATCAAAAACTGAATAGTGAAATATAGAAATAAGTAGATCACCCAAAATTTCCCAATTTTTTTTAGGGTTTTATAAGAAAACATGTGCATTAAATTAAAAAAGATTAAGGTGTGTAATGTGTTTAAAACCATTGGAACTAAGGAGTTCACATTTAAATCCCTTTCACTGCATGAAATCTCATGTGTTAAAAATACATGGAAAAATGCATCGCCTCAGATTAAATTAAATACCGATAAATTTTTTCATTAAGTGTAATGGTTTCACAATTTAAAAACATTTCATGACCCACACAAGATTCATGGAATTGAACCTATAACATATTCACATCATGTAACCTATTCATTGTGTGAAAAATCACAGTGTGAATGTGTCCAGAAGGTAGTATTCATACCAGTTTTCTTCATAAAAACTCATAAGAAAAACTTAAGGCTCTCTGGTGCCAAGGATCACCCTATAAATTCATTTAAACAGTTATAGCTGGACTCAATTAATTAAAACAAACATACATACCTAAACTTGAGGTCATTTTCACTAACAAAGGATCTCAATTCTTTAGAATCCCACAATACACCCAAACAAAAAGGGAAAACAGACAAAGAATATCTAAAGGAAGGTAATGGGGTATTATAATATCTCCACTTTAAATTATTTATATCCCCAAAAAGTCCTCAAGGTTTTAGACTTGAAAAAAGTGAAGACCACTGCTGCCACTCCACCAATTCTTTCTCCCACATATCATGGATATCTCATATGCACTACTATAATACCAGAACCAAAGCAATCATTTTACCACACAATGCCTTCTCTCGGTGATCCATAATCTGAATTGGTTTCTCAAATACATTGATGTTAGGCTCAATATTGACATCATCCAATTCAATTATATGGGACGGATCGGACCAATACCTCCTTAGTAGGAAATAATGAAACACTTCATGGATAGAAGTCAAAAAAGATTGTAATTCCAATCGATATGATAGCTTTACCAATCATTCAATGATCTAAAAATGGACCACAAACCTTGATCCAAACTTACCCCTCTTACCCAACTGATGATGTCCCAAGTGATATAAAACTCTAAGAAAGTCCTAATCAATAACTTTTAACTCCAGCGACTAGTAAAAATGGTTTTCATAATATTTTTGAAGACTTTGTTCCCTAATAAATCTATTATGAATCAATTTCACCCTCTCTGTTGTCTCATGAAAAAGTCTCAAACTAACCTTGGACCTCTCCCCCAACTCTTCCCCAACACAAGGGTGATCTACATGGCCACCCAAAAAAAATCCTATTACAGCACCATTTTTATTGAGATATGATAACTATTGTTATAGGAAAACTCGACAAAATGAAAATTATTTTACCAAGAACCACCAAAATCAAGCATACAAGCCTGGATCATATCCTCAAGAACCTGGACAGATATCTCTTTCTTTCTATCCATCTATGGATGATATGTTATGTTCAATTTCAACTAGAAACCCATATCCACCATAAAAACCTTTACAAAATATGGATGTGATCCTCAGGTCCTTGCCAGAGAAAAAAATAGAGGGAGACCTAAGAAATCTCACAATCTCTTAGACATACAATTCCCCATGTTGTTCCACCATATCCATCTCCTTGATAGGGGGAAATGCACCGATTTCTTGAGTCGATCAATAATCACACCAATTGAATCCTTCCCACTAGGATTCCATAGTAAACCAATGACGAAATCCTTGAAATATCATCCCATTTCCATAGTGGAAAGGGTAAGGGTTACATCAAACTAGAAGTTCTCTAGTGTTCTATATTAATTATATGACAATTAAGACACCTCGATATAAAATAAACAATTAACAATCTCATCCCCGACCACCAATACTGATGTCTCAAATCATAATACATCTTGATAGTACCTGGGTGTATAGAGTAGCAAGAATGGTGTCCACTTTCCATCAACTCTTGACATAGTTAAAAGGAATAACCAACCTAGTTTGAAAACATGAAGCACCACTAAAAGAATGATACCACTCACCTGATGTATGCCCACCATAAATTGTTTTACTAAATATTTGGCACTTGGGGTTAGAAATCTGCATGAGAAAAACCCACTCATCAAACAACAAGTCAGCCTTCATTGAAGACATACATACCTACCCACCAACTTCTTCCATTCCCAAGCTAATATCAACAAAAAAACTCATTAAAGACTACTCTTCCACTGATTCCTTCACTACATGTGTCAGTAATTTCCTACTCAGTGCATTACTGACCACATTCCCTTTTCCAAGAGTATAAGAAATATAAAAATCAAAAGTCTAGAGAAACTCCACCTAGTGTATCTATCAAAAGTTTAGACCCCTCTAAGTAAAAATATACCTCAAGATTTTATGATTAGAGTATACCATAAACCGTTCCCCAGAGAGGTAGTGACGCCACATTTTTAGTGAAATAATAACTACAACCAACTCAAGATCATGGGAAGGGTAGTTATTCTCATGAGATCATAACTATTGAGAATCATATTCTACAACTTTCCTACCCTAAATCAAGACACATCCCAAACCTATTCCTAAAGAATATTAGAAAAACTCAAAACCCAAACCATGTTATGGAAGAATAAACACTAGATTTGAAGTCAATATCACCTCCAGTTCCTCAAAATATTTATAACACAAGTCATTGCACTCAATATTTACACCCTTACGGGTTAAAGTTTTCATCAAAGATGCATGTTTGGAGAAGTCTTGAATAAACCACCTATAATAACTAGCCGCTCCCATAATATTTGGATCTCAAACTCATTTTTGTGCTGCTCCTAGGACATAACTACCTGTACTTTTTAAGGATCCACTAAGATTCCCCTATAAGATATAACATGCACAAAAAAACATTACTTCTTAAATCCAAAACACACATTTGGAAAGATAATCATATAAAATATGTTCCATCAAAGTTTTAATAATGATATCCAAATGGTCTATTTTATCTTCTTCTGAATTGGAGTAAACCAAAAAATCATCCATAAACAATAGAAAAAAAGAGTCTAAGAACTGATGAAAGATCTAGTTAATGAATTCAAAAACACCACAAGAACGTTAGATAGTATGAATGGAATAACTAGAAAATCTAAATGCCCATACCATCTCCTAAACATTGTATTAGGTATATCCTATTTTTGGACTCTCAATTGGTGGTAATAAAACCCTAGGTCAATTTTTGAAACCTAACGAGCCCCTCTAAGATGATAAAATAGATCATCAATCCTAGGTAGTGTATATTTTCTCTTTACAGTCACCTGATTTAACTTTGTATAGTCAATATAAATTTTGAGGTTGATGTTTTACTTATTATCAAAGAAGACTGGTGAAACCCATAGTGACACTTTGGGATGAAAAAATCCTTTATCCTCATATCCTAAATCTAGAACTTAAGTTCAACAACTCAGTAGGTTCCATACGGTAATATGGCATAAAAAATTTCATCGTACTAGGTAGTAGGTCTATTGTAAATTCGACCTCTCTTTGAGGTGCTAAATAGAAAAAAACATTTGTAAAGACTTTAAAGTACACACAAACCACTATAGGTAGATGAGTACCCAAATAAGGGTCAACAACATGAGGAAAAATCTCTAAAAAGATTATCCTAGAATAAAAAAACAATATGCCCCACCCTTCATGATCTAGAGTCCTAATCACCTTGAAAAACATGAGTGATGCCATCAGTAGATAAGAACTGAACCTGATGGGGGTAATAGTGTATATGGTCCTTAACACTAATCAACCAATCCATAATGATAATAAATTAAAATATTTAGAGCTCAAAACACTAAGAAGTCCCACTCCACCTCATGTTCTACTATCATTACTCAACATATTGGGCACTTGAAACCTTGTTCAAACCTCTTTCTCAAAGGCATGGAAAGATCCAACAAGAAAAACACACTCTCTGAACACAAGACCAACACGTCAACTATCTTGGAATATATAATAGAATGAGTATAACTTGTATTAAAAAAATCTAGTATCATAGAATAAAAATAAACATTGTACCTATAACTATGGATTGAACTACTTTAGATTCCTCTGGTGCATACTACACTGCAAAAGAAATCTGGTATAAACTCCTCCCTAAGATTTCTTAGCCACATAAAAATCCCCCTTAGCCTGAGGATAATACCCACCACCCTCTGAACCATCAGTATGAGCCCTTGGTGAAAGTGTATCCAACCATACTGCCATGGGAGATCCTATCACAAAAACATTTCATATGGATATATTGTTCACAACAATAAAAAGTAATGGGATCCTTCATACAATTAGTCTTGGTATAACCAGACCTCCCACACTGATAGAAAACAATCAAAAACTTTTTAGAGGATGCCCTTGAAACTGGTCTTGAATAAAACTGGAAACCCTTACACTTCCTTTTATGGCTAGAAGATACACCTTAGGTAATTAAAATACCAACTGAAGATCCTCTCAAACTCGTTTTCCCTAATGTTTCATCCTTTTCCAAAACTTCCTTATTGATTACCTCTGCAAAGCTCAGAAGGCACATATGAATCAATATCGACTGAATATTATCCCTGAAATCGAACTCAAACCATCAAGTCTTCTAGTAATCATTGGTGACTAGATCTAGTTCCAAGTGTAACAACACAGAAAAATAATTGGAATACTCCAAAATAGTATACTCTTCTTTCTCTAAGGTAAACAAATCTCAGGTATTTTTCCCATGTATTGTCTTAGGATAAAACTACTCATTAAATATTTTATTGAAATAATACCAAGTAAGATATTCATGAAACTTATCTTTCACAATATATTTCCACCATTTCCTTCCCAATCCTTCAAGAATATACATTGAAAACCCACATTAGAGTCCTTAGGAGTATTCAAGAAGTTAAATATCATCTCAATTCACTCAAGAAATTATTTATATTCCATTGATGATTTTTCACTATGAAATGAAGGTGGATGCTACTTTCTAAATTCTAAGTCATGATCCACATCTCATCACGGGTTCCCAACACCTGCTTAACCCATAGAATAAATATTGAAGATTATAGATTCTACCAATGTAGGGTCCACCAAAGGATTTTCTTATGGAACATGTCTCAAAGCTTCCTCACTCATATTTGGAAGATATATTCTAGGTGAAATTGTATAACAATCACAAGAAAAAAACAATCAACCATGTTAAGATTACAAAATCATAGGACCAACTTTAAGTATCGATATTAATTATTTAAAAATGATAAGAATTTAAAGTAATTATGAATTCTTAAAACATGGATTATTTCTTAAGAAAATAATATGTAAATTCAAATAAACCCAAAATATGGTTCACTTAAATAACCTCAACCACCAAGTCTAGAGCTTGGGAAAAATCCTTGACCACCCATGGTAACTCATATTTTATCACGAATGTGAGCTGGCCATGCCCATTTCTGCCTTACTATCCAAATTCTGATGTTCCTAACTCCTATCCACTAAGACACAAAACCAAACCTTGAAAATGTAGACAAAAATTTTGGCTTAGTATTCCCTATGATAGAAATTTGTAACAAACCAACCCGAGTAAACTAAACCATCCACCATAGATGGCCATCACATGGTGAGGTATAACAAAGACAACAGAAAAAAGTCATGAATATAACCAAAATAATACATACAATAATATTATAATGAGGAATAAATAGATAAAAAAATATCTATACAACCCAAACCAGACAGACTAAACCAAAACAATTTGACAAGATAAGAGCAAACAAGTGAAAATGTTATCATCTGTCACCACCAAACAATCCCACTACAAAGGTAGCATATGACAAGAGAATTTAAAATGCTACATGATTCCCTTCTCATTCACTGAGTCCTCCAAAAAATGTTCTAAAACATCATAAAGATAAAGTTAGAGTGTGAAGAAAGATATTAGTAGGATACCACCATAGAATCTATACAAGTTCTAATATTAAGAATAAACAAGGCACATGAGCCTCTGATTCTCGCTCAAATTTACCCAAGAGAATAAGGTAGGATGGTTCTTGTAGTTTATCTTGGGTTGTTGAATCCTAATATGCCTAAGAAGTAACCTATAGACACGTACATTATATGGATTGTTTTTGGTTATGAATTAGCCAACTTGGGTTGATTTTAGCACTTGAAGTGTGTGGCCTTAAATTCAACAAGGATGATGGAGTTTAAAACTCATCAAATAAAAATCTCAATTAAAGAATTGATTATACATTAATGGGGTGATAAATAAAATCCAATCCATCCCCTTTCTACTCCCTTGGATCAACCCATAAGTGGGTTAGCCCTCCATTTATCCCATGGTATTAATGGAAGCGTAAAGTAGACTCATGAGGGAGGAAATGGAGAAGTAAAGAAAACAACAAAAATAAAATGATCACTCCACTGTTATGTGAATAATTTAACAGGTTTTGGTGTGAATAAATTCAAACCTTGATCCAAATATATCAATGTAATATTAAGAACAACATAATAAGAGTATAAGAAGAACTTTTATTAAGAAACTAACGTGAATTGAACAACTTACGTGTGAAAGACAAATTTGAGACAACAAAATTGCAGCATAACATTACAATTGAACAAAGAACCAAATATCCTTAAATAATCCAACAAAACTACATTAAATAGGAATTTTTTATCCCTTGGTTCGATCCTCCAACAGTCCAAATCTCCTAAATTAATTTTGGTAGGCCATAGGTGGGTGGAAAGTAAGGGAGAGTTGATTTTTCTACCCTTGACCCGAGGTGGCAGCCAGCTTTCCTTCACCGAACAGACGTGCTTTTAAAACCTTCTATATGGCCGAATCAGAGTGTCCAATAGAAGAAAAAAATGGATCCCCTGATGTATTATAACCGTATGTAAACTTTGGGCCCATTTGGAGATGTGTATTCCGAGATATGATCATATTAGTGGGATGTTTTTCTGGGATGCAGAATCTGGACCAGAATTTTATCTCTAACTTGGGACGCCTAAATGGACACCATGGAGGCCGAATTAGCATTGGATACTGAAGAGTGATTTGTTCCTACACATGTCTTATAGAAGACCACGAAATTTGGAATTTATTGGGATTTTATGTTGGGCTCCACATTCTCATCAGTGGGCTGGTGTCCAATCTGCCTTCTCCCGAATTGCTTCCTTTCATTGTCAAATATCTCCATCATCCTTTATGAATCTTTCATTGATCCATGAAGTGAATATCCAGTTCAAAATAATATAAAATTAAAATATTTATAATTAGATTCCTTAAAATTAGATGAATCATTGGGTACTTCAAATGATGTTAAAAAATGTACCACATAATAGTGCATTTTAAGAAGGTATTACAATCATAATGTGAAATGATGTTCAAAGTGTAAAATGCACTAAAATGGTGTTTATGAATAATAAAGAACATGAATATTATGTATATTAAAAATGAATATTAGCCTCATTTAGTGGATAATCAGCCTCAACCCAGTTGGTGAGGTATCCTTAAGTGCATCCACAAAACCCAGGTTCAAAACCAGGTAGAGGCAAATTTACGGGTACTATAGCAGGCATTGTAGAAGTATTGTGGAAGTACTGTAGATTTACTATACACTATGCGGGCACTGTAGCAGAACTGTACACTGTACAGGTACTATAGCAGAACTGTAAACTGTGCGGGTACTATAGCAGGTACTGCAGCAGGTATTGTTCGGTACTGTAGCAGTAGGAACTATTCACCTTGGGCCACCGGTTTGGGCTTGGAGTCCTTAAGTCTTTCAGGCCTCCTGGGCCTTTGGGTCAGTAGGGATTTCAGGAAAAATTTAAGGCCTTAGGGCCACCTCAAAGGCCTTCGAACCACATGCAGTTTCCCCAGACAGACTACAGAAAAAGGAGCAACCCCAGAAGAGGATTCAAAGTAGTTGCACTCACCAGAGCAGAGCCAAATGGATTTGTCAGAATGAGAGGGTATGGCTATGACATCAAGACTAGCCTGTGCTTGCACGGAAAGCCTAGACATATGGCCATGTGAAGATGGAGGGGTACCACCATGATGCAGATGCTGGGGAGGGGAAGTTCCTTGTAAATAGTCTGGTTGAATTCCCTAAGACCTTCAAGTCATGTAATCTTCTAAGCCTACGGGCCATGTAATCTCTGAGCCTATGGGCCTTGTAAGGGTTCCCCCTCATCCCTTGAAATGGGGGTTATCAAAAATCAATAAAAATGAAGGACTTTGGACCATTCAGGTAAGAATAAACAAGTTCCAGCTTAAAAAAATCTAGTTTATAAAGATTTTTCATAAATAAAACCATTTATAAAAATTTCCTCTATTTTCCATACATGCATAAAATATTTACTAAATCTAGAAATATATCAGGTATAATATAAAAATAGGTAATTTAAACATGTGAGAAAATATCTATGAAATAAACCATCATGCGATAATCTAACTATATGAAAAATCATACCATTTGGGCCGTAGACTATGTGAATATGTACTAGACATAAAAGAATACTAAACCAGGAATAAGTTGGTTCCAACTGATGTTCATTACTACCACATTTTGTTGATATCACAAAATTTACCCCTAGTGGAGCCACACGCACTAGGGCCACCTAAGTCTATTTCTTGACACACCCAAGGTTCCCAATGTGCTAAGTTTTTTCAAAACCATTTCCAAAATCCATGATCACATTTAATAAAAAACCTTTTTTAACAAAGAAAATCCATTTCAATGAACAACCCAAAGGGGTCAGCAAGAACATATATCAATTCATGAATTTGAAACACTTGCATAGATACACCTACCTCATTAACGATGGAGTCCTATATTCCTTCGACAATGGAGATAAAAAAAAGATCTTCCTTCGAAAGAAAATTCATGAAAATAAACTAAAAAGGATATAAGAAAATACTAATTGATCAATAATTTGAAACACAAATAGATCCAACCTCACCACCATGACCAAAGGAAATGAAGATGCCGAAAGACCGCTTACCAGAGATATGCATGAAAACCACCACATGAATAAAATTCTGAACGGAATGATCTGGAAAGAGGGAGATCACCCAAAATTTCCCAAAATCACTGTAGGGTTCGAGAGGAAATCTTGTACACTAAATGAAAAAATATTCATCCCTGTAGAATGTTTAAAACCACTGGACCTAAATAATTCACTTCATGAATCCTTTTCATGGTATGAAATATCATGTATTAAAAATACATTTAAAAATGCATCACCTCATATTAAATTAAATATAAATTGATGTTTTCATGATGTGTAATGGTTTCATAGCCTGTAAAATTTTCACACCCTATATGAGATTCATGGAATCTTCCCTATAACATATTCACATCATTTAACCCATTCATGATGTAAATGTGTCCAACATACAGTACTCAGCCTTATTTTCTACAGAAAACCTCCAAACCAAAAATTAAGGCTCTTTGATCATAAAAACCACCCTATAAATCTATTTACACATTTATACCCATACTCCATTAATTCAAAAATACATACATCCCCAAAATTTTGATCATTTTCCTCAATAAAGGATCTTCATTCTCAAGAATCCCATACTTCACCCAAACAAAAAGAGAAATGAAAAAAGTAAAATCATACCTGAAGGAATGTAACAAGGTGTTACAAATCTACTTCCAATGTGTATCCTATTATATTCAATTGGTATTATAGGGATCATGTGAAATTTTTAAGCAAAGAAAAATTATATTTGCATTAAATTCCTAAATATGGCATTGATATGGTCCCATCAACATAGATGATGATCTAATACAATATCAAATGGCCAAGATATGACCATTAAAATATTTAAAGATAGTTAAAAACCAATTTTTTTCAGGTTTAATTTGAATAATATATATATATATATATGTTAATGTTTTTCCTGAAGGTTGTATGTGGTTTTATTTTTTGGTGTTCTATGAACTCCATCTGGAACACCGGTGATTGGAATAGTTTTATCTGGTGATAATAATTCCACATGATTTCGGAATTATAAAATAAATTCTTTAAATGCCTAAATTTGAAAGGATTTAGACAAAAGGGGAAAAAGGAAAAATAAAATAATAATAATAATAAAACCCTTTATAGGGGCGGCTTTCGGCACTATCGTAAAGACAAAATACAAAAAAGGCCAGGGGCCTAGGGTGGTGTTGTAAAAATATAATAATAATAATGATAATAATAATAATAATAATAATAATAATAATAATAATAATAATTGAATTGAAAAGGGGCACACTCCCATCACATTCCCTAATTCTCAACCCTGTTATATCGTCACTCCTCTGGACAAGCTTCCACAACCACCGCACCATCATGACATTTTTCAGGATTTTCCCATTACTGCATAGCCTCATATCCACCACCCACTGAGTCATCTCCTGATCAACCTCCTGCATGCCGACCCCCAATGACAACCCCTCATAGTCTGGCCTTCTATGCACCAGACACCAGTAGCAACCCTCTAGTTGTCCGACATATCACGTGCCAAACCCAATGTCATAAACCTTATCTCTAACTGAATTTTTATACTTTGTAGTCTTATCGGCCGCCTTCCCCCTCACCTGTCCCTAAAAATTACACACATGTTTCCAGCAGCTGGCTGAACCATGGACATGACGGGTTGGACAAACCGATGGACAAGGCATGTTTTCATGGCCTAGGGTGGGCTGGGTCAAGCCCTTCTTAACCCTCCCATCCCATCCTGGGCTCTGTATTGTCCTAAAACTCATTTTAAGGGGTTTTGAGGCCACTTGGGAGATCCAAAAAAAATAATTAAAAATAAAAAAGAATTATTATTTTTGAATAAACTTAAATTATATTTGGGACCAAGTAAAATATTTTACTTGTATTAAAATTATAAATAATTAATAATTATTTTAAATCATTTAATTTTCATCGATATAAATTTATCACAAATTTAAATTTTTTATAAATTTAATTTTCATGTCAAATAATCTTGAGCGGTGACTAACCAATATATGTATGGGTTTTATTAATCAATTAATTAATGTGTGAACTTGATAATTGTAGAAATTAATTAAATAAATAGATATTTTTTGTATCATCAGCTTCCTAATTGTATTTATAAGTGTATGTCTATCCATGATAACTATATTAAATGTGTATTATGCATTCTCATGACACCGTTTCCCACGTTTAAGTATTTAGGTATTATGATGATGATGAACGAAGATGTGGAACATGCCAGAAGAAAATGGTATTTTAAATGAGTTGTGGATATAATGTATTTGGGTGGGAGATGTGATAAAATCCATAAATGATGTCTCAGGTGTTTTACACCTAATGTCACAACTGATCCATTGAGTGTAAGTTGATAAAATAATACCAAATGATCACGATCACCTACATTTTTATTTAATTTATGTATTATTTATTATTTTTTGTCAATATTAATGTTTATGAAATCACATAAAATAATAAACTAAAATTAATATATTATAAAAAATTAAGAGGTGATTAATGTATTTTAAATTACTGCATTGTCAATTTGTGATTGTGATAACATAGTACAATCATTTTTTATGGAAAATGATTTCATTCGTTGAAAAATAATTAAAAACTATCAAATAAATATTATTATTTCCAGATATAATATTTTGGTTTTCATCCCCTCTTTATTCTTTTTATTAGTTACTTCTAGGGTTTCATCCCCTCAGTTTTTTTGAGTCTTGGAATTATTTCAGGTTCCAATCCCATTTATTCCCACTTTTTTATTTATGATTTTTTCTTTCCTTTCATATTTGTTAGGGAATTTTGTTGGTGTTCTGGTCTCTTTTTTTATTGAAGGTTTGATGTGTGGTGATTTCTCGCTGCCTTGATATGGGAGTCCCTCCACTCACCCCTCTATGGACTCCATGACAACTACCACCTTCAAGGTCAGTCGGGTGTAGTGGTCCACATGAGGTTTTATGTGTGTGGTGCATTGTGGTAATGGGTTCCTGATGGTTCAAGCGAGGAGCTTCTAATTTGTATGGTGATGTGGTGTTCGCAAATAGAAGAGTCGGCTGTGTAGAAAGCTTGACTATGGTGATGGTGTTGCAGTGACAGGGTGGTTGTCTGGTCATGATCTTCTTTGATAATGTTTTCCTTAGCATATCACTGGTCTTTGTGGAGCATTTCTTCCCCAGGTTTTAGGAATTCTGTTTCCAATTTTTTAAAGGGTTCTGGTGGATCCTTGGTGGTCACAAAAAATTTTTTTGCTCGGGAATGATGGAAAATGTCATGTTAGAATAGTTGATTGAGGAGGATCGTTATCTAAGGTTTGATTTATCCATTTCCTTTTGGTCTTCACTTTCCCCTAGTTCAAGGTATTCGTGGTTGGTGGCACTGCAGTTCTCTAATGATGATATTGGAAATGAACTATGGATGATGGTTTTCAGCAATGATATCAGTTTAGGTGGAATTGATCGTGACTGGTGATGATGGTTTTTGATTGTTGAATTTTGATTTTTTTGTACTAGGTGGTAGTTTGGACTTCAAAATGGGTTGGATGTGTTTTGATTATCTAATGTATTTTTCTAGTTGGATTTTTTTTGGGTTCACACTTACCCTTAAAAAGTGTCATTTGAAAATTAAAATATATGGTTTCTTGAAGAATCAAATAAATATTTGGTCATAATGTATTCTTTCATTTGAATGTGAATAAAACCAGAGGTATGGTGTTCTCATCATCCCTATTTGAGGGTGCCTCATACTACTAGGGATTTCTTATGAAATTTATGGATCGACTTAACTAAATATGGCATCAAAAATGTAGTTATAGACATATTTTTGTATATTTAGAGTAAAATCATTTATAAAATTAATTTTATGATTTCTAGGATGTAGGAATTCACTAAATAATTCAAGGAGGTGCTGAATAGTGTGGTTGTATAGTTAAATTCCAACCTAGCAACTCTTTTGGCAGTGGCATAACCATAAATTAGACTATGAGGAGAGGTATCAAGGATCTTTGTCACTAGAATACTCAAGAGACTGAGTATTTAAAATATATCAGTGAGGGATACTGGTGTTAGATAAAATAGTGGGATGCATCTTGTAACACCCCAAATTTTTTTAAAAATAAAACTATGTTTGATGTCATATATGACATAAAACATCGAGCATAAAGGAACCATGAAATATTATTATTTAAATATGATCATTATAACCTTACTATTAAATTGGTGGATATGAATAGGATTACCTAAATTTCGAAATATATATATATATATAAAGGTACTAATCAATATAAATGTATTGATAAATTCTTAGTAAATAATCCATCAATTTTCAGTAAAGTCATTTTATTCTTCAAAAACATGTTTTCTTCAAAATTGATTTTTATTTGTTTTGTTAGAAAATATTATAAATAATTTTTGGAACTTTTTTAATTGTTATTTTATAAAATTAATATCATTTTTTAAATCATCATATCAAAATTACCTTAGGGTGAAATTTTGGGATTTTTCTAAAATGATTTAATTTTCAAAGAATAGTAAAAATTTCTGATTTTTCAAATATTATAATTTTTCCCATTAAATAAAGTAATTTAAGTGTCCAATAATATTTCAAATTTGGTCTTAAAGTGACATATATAAGATTTTAATTATAAAACTGTAAGTAATTTAATTTTAATTATTTATTTTCATGATTTTGGTATACGTTTATTTTTATTTATAAAAACATAGTTTTCTGAAAACTATTTTAAGTGCCTAAAGATTATCCATTTAATTTAATTAAAATAATCCCTAATAAGAAAATATTTAAATTAAATATATAAATTATATATCTATTTAAAATAATTCAAATTCATATTATCATTATTGATAGTCATAGAGTTAATATACGATCATCTATTGTTTGAAAAATGAGTTTTTTAGAACACCATTTTCATCGTATTTTGTTAGTTTAATATTAAATTAAATTTTACCAATTATACTTTTTGAATCTCCAAAACTGTATTACATATTTGGCATAAGTAAGTATAATTTTTTTTAATAGGTCCTTCTAATTTTTGGTCATTGTGAGTAGTAACCGTAGTTAATATTTATTACCATGGTAAAGGTAAAATGAGTTAATTAAGGGTATAAATAATTTTATAATGACTAAAACATATCCCTAAAACTTGAATTAATTTTATTATAATATTATATTTCTTTAATAATCATCCAAAATTCAAATATATTACATTTTTTTTCAATATGGCATGATTTTGACCTTTCTAATATATTAGGTAAAGAAAATCCAAAAATGCCAATTTCTTTCTTTTAATAACTGTAATATTTTTTGATAGGGATAAAAATAATCTATATTCTATTATAAATATTGATTTTAATGTTAAATTATTTTTTATCATGTTATTTTATTTCTTATTTTCAGTAATAAAATAATTACCTTAAATGCTTACATAACGACGACATAATAATGATTTAATTAAAAGGAAAAGAAAATAAATAATTTCAAAAATATTAAAAGTAATATAATTTGAATGAATTATTTTGGTTTAATTTTTTTAGATAAATATAAAATTTTATTAAATTTTAAAAGGTATATATTCTAATTCCACATTTCTCTTTATGTTTTTAAAGTCGAATTAAATGAATAGTGTCAAAAATGACATTAATTATATTTTATAATAAATAATATTTTATTAAATGATTAATTTTTTTTTAAAATCTAATATTTTTCCAATTGATTTTTACTTTTTAAAAAATATCATCTATGGTCCGTTTATGGACAAATTTTCCTTTTATAGTAACTATATTGACTCTTAAAGAGTAAAAACTTCGTTACCACAGTAATTGTCAAAAAGGGATAATGTGAGTTAAAATAAATGATAAGCGTCGTCGAGAATTGTAAAATTTTTTATGGTATTATATTATTTCAACTCATCCTTATCATCAATTTTAATATTATAAACTTGGATTCATTTGTATATAAAAATTAATTTATATTAATTTAATAATTTAAGAAATTCCAAGAGTTCCCCTCCCCTCTCTAATAAAAGAGAACCACTTCTCCTCTTTTATTTACACTTCGAAAACCATTTTGTTCAAAAAATACCTTCCTAAAATCCATTATAATTTTTTATAGACCTTGATTTGATCATAAAACCAACCCAAGAAAGCTTTCGGTATAAAACTTAATAGGTTGTCTGAAGAAGATGTATAGTTATTAATTAAGCATTTTTTATTTCTTCTTAAAAATCCTTCAAATATTATTAAAACATGATTAAATAACAAAAAAAAAGTATCTTAAAAATACTAAGATGTTATTATATTAATTTAATAACCTATATCAATCTGCCATTCCATCAAATGGAAAACAAAACATTTTTTGTGTGTACAAAGGACTACCAACTCACAAACTAATGTAATTCATTTTCAATAACCAACTAATATTGATGGTTGTTATGATGGATTTAGTTTATTTGTATATATTATATTAATGAAATATTTATCATTTTAAAAATATAATATATCATTTACTTTCTTACCTTTCTATTTACTAAAAATGATAAGGTCGTTGGTGTGTACGCGTGGACTACCACTTCCACGAAACAATGTGATTTTTTATTCATCACCACATTATATAGATTATATAAATAAGTATATTTAAAGAAATAATGTGTTATTTATGATATTATTATCATTATTTAATGATAAAATAATAATTACCTTCTTTTTATTGTGATCCTTGAAAAATGGAAATGTTACTCATGCGTACGTACGTCCTTCCATCTTTATGATTGTAATGTATATCATTTTTCATAGCCATACTTAATAATAGGTTTTAAAATTATATTTTATGTATTAAAATTATAATTATTTATGGTTATTATTCTGGAGATGTTTGAATAATGTCTTCCTTGACCATAGTCAACCTATCAAATTCATTTTAGACATATGATCCCAATATATTCAAAATGAACGACGTGAAGTTAATTGATTAAGTAATTGATTATAACATGTAAAAAATGAATAATAGACATGAAAATGTTCTTAAGTAAGAAGATAAATTTATTATTCAGTAAGATAAAGAACATATGTGATGAATCAGACTCAAGGTAAGGGACTTTATTTTTAAAAAATACTTTTTAAAAATTTCTCTTCTAACTCATTTTATTCAATGTCCATGTTCTTATAAATGTTTAAAAAATTTATTATTTATGATTAAATGGATTCTAAAGTTCATTTTCGACCATATTTGACTTTCTTTACAATGAATTTAAAAATGAATGTTTTTAAAGTTATATGTAAGGGACACATTACTTTAAATACTTTGTTTTAAATGTTTTAAAGATTTATTTTATAAATTTTTTTATTCCATGTCCATATTTTTAAAATTATTTTATTGATGTATTTATATATATAAATGTAAATTTTATGTCTCTTTTTAATTTATTTCAATAGTTTTCAAAATAAATATTTTTATGTGTTTTATATAGAATGTTTTGAATTTATTTAAAAAAGACAAAAGAAATGTTTTAATATATACGATATCAACATATTTTCACATCACAATAACCAATATTTTATATTTAGATTCCTTTATAAGCACCCATTTTTACTTCAAAGAAAACCCCTCTTTCCCTTTGTTCAATTTATTTTCAAATAAGGTTTTAAATGGAATGGATATGTTGATATCTATAAATGATTTCCTTTTGGGTGTAATGGATCTCACTAAATAAACCATTTATTTGGGTTATGAAATTTCTATCTCTATCTCAATTTCTCACTCTATATAAAGTTATGTAATACATAAAAATTATATATATTTGTCACTCACATATATAACTATCTTATTCTCATTTCCTTTAAAGGGGGTAATACATACCTTATGATAATTTATCAAATAGATTATTTAAGAAATATATTTTTATTATGATATGAGGCAAGATTATGAAACTATTTCCAACTATGGGTAGTTATTATGTTTATGCCTTATGTAACATCCTCGACCTAGGGGTCACTAAACTGGTGCCCCAATATTGGTCATCACATGACCTCAAGCATGAATCCTCATACACTAGAGGTTTCTGACTAAGGGTGAGGGAAAAATAAGTCACGTGGGGAGACTATAACCTCTTTACTAGAGTAATCCATATAAGATAACAATTAAATAGTATAAAAAATATATAATGGCTAATGAACATGCATAAAAAAATTCCCAAACTAGGTAGAAGTCCACAACCAAATATTAAAATATATCATGTCATGAAAATACTTCCAAAGTGAACAAAAACCCCAAGTAAAGACAATTGTGGAACTCCCAAACTAGTCCTGACTCTAAGTCCGCATTCCCAATCATGTATGTCCCAAGCCCAAATCAACCCCCTAGAATAGAGATTTTTCCCTTTTCTTAACCTAAAACCAAGATATATTCACATATTCCATTATTTAACAATATTTAATTTACCTATTTCCATCATTCTTACCATTTCAAACATTTATTCCATAATTATTTGTTAATACATTTTCTTCACATGTTCCATGGGTTAAGCATATACATCATTTACACATGGGTCCAAGGGAATCAATCACTATGAATAAGTGAATAAGTCAATTCTTTATCTCACTAGGGATAAACACATCACATAATCACATTATCCTTACATTTAAGCCTTAGTATAGGTGTAATGAAAACATTAGGAGAATAAAGCTCTGTACCCTTCCCAAACCCGTGCATTGTGGGGTGAAGTTTAGATCCTCAGTCTAACTTGAACCGTGAGTATAGAACCTCAAGTCAATACCCCACTCTACCAATCCATGTGAACATTCTTATTTATCCATTCACCACACACAAACTACATCACAACCAACCATATCCATTACCGTTTTCAATATCACAATCCATAACAACCAATATAGAAATTAACACTATCTCATAACCCATTAACTCATTTTTCATTTACATTACATATCCTTTTATCCCAATTCACATTTTAATTCCTTAACCCATTAAGTATATTCCAAAATTCCCATACATTATCCAATGTTCATAAATTACTATAAATAATCACATTTATCCCATTTATCATTTCACGAGCATTTTTTCCACTTATGCATTTCAAGTATAATTCTTATATCACATAGTCCAACCACTTTATTACATTAAACCCATTAGATATACCTCGTAATTCCCATGTATTAACCCATCCAATGTATTCTTCAATTCCCTTATGCATAACCATTTACATGTTCTTCAATTAAAAATCCATTTTTAATTTAACAGGTTCATCATTTCATATATATGTATCCTTCTATGCATTTCAACCTAATTCATAAGCCATTTAATGCAATCTCAATTAACCCCCATTAACCCTCTTTCAATCCACACCCAACAACCCCTCGAACCATTATCAAAACTTGTACATAGCTATCAATATTCCATTTTTAACTCAACTAAACATATTCAACATGATCAATACAAGCTCTACATTATCACATGTTAACTCTACACTTAACATTACCAATTTCTAGGTTTGGGAATGTTGGCACACCCCATGTGTGGCATGAAATCTTTATAATCTTCCTCAATGAATTCCACAGTGACCATGAGGGGAATAAATCATTAATTATCCAACCATTTTACTAATTCTTACCCAAAGTAACAAATGAAAAACAAAAGGTAAGCAAGATCTCAACACACATGAACAAATATATAATAAAATAATGGGATAAAACTTATAGACCACCTAAATTGAATTAAGAGATGAACAAACTCTTAATCATAGAATTAGATCCATATTTAAACACCCCTTGAATCCACAACCTAAATTCTACTAGAAAATAGGGTTTTAGGTCTTCCGAAAAAGATGGGAGAAACTACAAACCCTAATCTGGAAAATAGATTAAAGAGGAGATTTAGACTTACCTGTGGCTTTGATCTACAACCAACGACACTCCAAATAGTTTAGAATAGAAGGAGAACCACCCTTGGGAAGATTGGGTTGATTTTGTTTTTCCTTAGGGCCTAAAGAATGAGAAATAATGGAGAAATTGTGTTGGGATCTAAAAATCTAGTAATTGAAAAACTAAAAAATTTCCAACTTTTAATGGGCCACACAGTTTACCCGCAATGTTTTCCAAACCATGCACAAGACAGTTTATAAGGGAAGTTCATGCTGCATGGTTACTTGGGAAACACTTACAGTTTAACAAACTGTGTGCCAACCATACGAAACACCACTATCTAATGTTGCACGATTTACCTGGGAATGTCGCATGGTTTAATTAATCGTGCGCAAACAGTGTGCCTTGCATATATTGGCTCAATTTTCCTTCTTCACCTATCCCGAACCACATGAATACCCCTAAGGCCCCTCATACACATGGGAATTATTTCATTAATGAAAAAATATATTAAACCCAAAATTAAAACAAAGTCATACCTCTATAAATATTGAGATCTTAAAACCTCACCACATTATAATGATTCACCCTTGAGCCACATTCCCAAGAATTATTAATCATTCTAAAAAAAGATATCATTCAACTAGGTTTTCCTATCTATACCCATTTTCCAAGTTTCTCATTGAACATCACAATTCTACCACAAAACTCAAACCAAAGGCATGGTCTTTCCCAAAAATATTTTCTCACTAAACCCCACAACATGAACCTGACACATCCTTAAGGATGTATCCACTTCAACCATACATCAACCACTATAACTCTATAGGAAAACTTAGGCAATAGTTCCTAATTCATAGTATATAAAAACTTTTTACACAAAATCATACTATCGTAGAGGAACCAATCATCACCCCTTAGGTCTAATCTTTTTCTCGAATCATGACCCAAATCACTTGGAATAATTTTACTCTATTTTCAAAACTCTAAAGGTGATCAAAACCTGATATCACCCAAAGGAAAACACATTGTGTTTCCAAACACATTTCCAGACTCATGCCAATCAACCACTCACGTCCCAACAATCCCATTACATAACCATGCATCCAAGATGCAACCAAACTATCAGGGAACTCAACTGATTAAACCCATGCCAATGCTCAAAATTAGGGCCAACTCACTTGAATGGTGATCACTCAAGTTCCTCTAACCTACAACTCTGATTATATCATTAACCAACCACTTTCTTGTTGATTGGAATCTATACTATCAAATAAGGACCACCAAAATTTCAACTCAACTTCCATATCATACCTGAAATTTTTCCTTCTCACCATGGATAAACATCCATATAGACTTCACCCTGTATTGTCCTCAATCCATGTCATTAGAACCAACAAGGAAGTACATACCTACACCTTCCATTCAAAAAATAAGAAAAACTTGAACTCACTTAATTTAACCTTCATTCCAAATGGAACTTTCCACTAAAACATCAAATCAATTGTGGGTCACTCTCACCACACCCATTTTTGTTTACCATCTTAGATCAGACTACACCCAACTAGCATGTCTCAAAATACCCATCTTCCACTGATGGAATGATACCCCCTTTTCACCTTCCCAAAAAACTTACTAACTTAAAGCCTATCATTATCATCCAACACACCTAGTAAGGTTGTTCCCTGACTTCTAGTAGAATTTCTTCATCACAATATCACTACCCTCTGAACCATCATCGAGCTCCATTGCTATAATCAACATTCTCATCACAAGAACTCTACCATACATACACTAACTAAATAAGATGGGTTCTCATTAAAACCCATTCCAAAATTTAAAACATGCTCCTCATTCCAAATCATCCACATAAGGTGACTTACAACTCTCCACATCCATCCCCGACTCATATATGAGTTGACCTATTTCTGGATGACTCATCTTGGAATGCTTAGTTGCACCATTGTCATGACACGACATTGAATGGCTAGGGTGCCTTCAACCTTCAAGAATTCTAATACCACCCCATTGAAACTTACCCAAGTCTAATTCTAATTTTTTTGGAGTTATAGAACCCAACCTATCATTCCATAAACCATTGTCATGTCATACCATCCCCTTCAATAGATTTAACATAGGATTCTCAAATTTTATTTGGAACCACCGTGAGCCTAAAGACACTACTTGGCTCAATCAACCAACATAGTCAAGGCCCAACCGACCTCTTTGACAGACCCAACATACATCTCATAGGTCCCTCATTGGCATCTCAATGCCACTACCTCAACACAAAATTCTCCTCTCCACATCCAGGGCTGATGTATCACTCCCCACCTTAGGAGTGTCATTACCATCACCCTCCATGAGGAATTATAACCAACATGACTTACACTTGATATCAATCCAAACCCCAAAACATAGACATGGTTGTCAATATTTTACTAAAACAAGAAAACAAATGCCACCCATTGCCCATTACTAGCTTCTGTGAATGAAACCCATGATGATCATCCCCACCCAGTCCATCCCTAGAAACACACCAGAAAACCATCAATGGTGTACATCTCATCATTCATCTCCACATACACCACCCCCATGAGCATAAAATCCATGATGTACCTCATATAACTAAAACACCTTCATGTATCTTGGAATAAATCCAGATCTTCTCAATGTACCTGGGATGATGTCAAGATGTTGGGCATGATCATCACTAAATGAGGCACACTAAAAAATTGTTGAAGAAAACCAAAACCAACTTATCCATTACTGATTTCACCTCCCACTATGGAACACCATGTCCTACCAAGGATTTCAGGCTTCCCTTCCACACACAACCTATTAGCACTAAAGCACCACTCCTCTATGACTATACACTATGAAACCCTGAACCAACATTTCCCTTGGCACTACTTCCACCACACCCTTCAAGTTCTTTTGGTACATCCTTAACAGTAAAAAAGTGAACACAACAGTCTACTACACCAATAAAAACCAATGGTCTCCCATATAACCATGCTTCCCACCTTGGTTTCGTAGAGAATGATAGATGCTTATCATAATCAAAATCAGACCTTACCAGCGCTTGCCCACATATGGGCCTCATTAGATCTGTTAAGGTTTCACACTTTTCAACGACCAATCTTATACTGAATTTAGTTCCCATAAACCAAATATCACCTGAGAATAGCCCAATGCCTTTTTACTCACCTAGATATACCTCTTGGTCAGTCAGCCTTATCATCCCTAATGTATTCTCAACATTTCACCCAACAACCACACCTTTCATACAACCAAGCTCAGACATGTGACCACCCTCACCTCGAGTGTCACCTTCAAAATAAAATAATCTAAGCACGCTCTAGCCACCCTTATCTATTACATCCTAAAACAACATCGAGGCCTCCATTAATCCTCATCCAAATATGCATGTTCGGAATACATGTGATACAACCCTTAAAAAACTAACCTTTACAACCTACCACAAGAACTCATGTTCCCTTCTGAAGAACTAGGTCCCAACCATACCATTTTACCGAAACAATGTGGTTTTTATTGGCATCGATTACACCTCTAAAACATCTCTTATGAATCCTATTCCAAGGTACTTGCATCACTAAGATATCATCCCATGAGGTCACCCTTGATTCCCCCAAAACATTCAATGGATAACCATAACTCAAGTCGCATCACTAAACCACCAACCTTCCCACTTATCCCTCTAGGACAAACCCACACTAGGTAACACCCTTTGTGTCCCGCTGTCAAAGTCCAAAACATCCCCCTGTGTGACACACACCCAAAAAGTGATAGAAACCCCATACAACCTCTCTCATAGGACACCTTTAAGGCCGAATGATACCAAACCCCTAAACTAGAGTAGTGAAAATAAAAATCCATCGGACCACTTTCCAAACCATACATATCAAGTTACGAACAACGAAACATTCATGACCGACACTATCACCCCCATTTTTTTACACACTATGCCTAGAACATGAAGCAACCATTTAATATAGATTACACACTAAAGGTAAATTTACACATACATCGACACTAGAAGACAAACACACACTTTGGGAACTGAAACACCAGTCACAAGGTCCCTACCTTATTCAACACCATACTTCAAAACATTTTCCTCAACGTAAACATAAAAAAATGATCAACAGGGTTAAACTACAGATGGAAAAGATCTTACATTATCAACCTTAAATATCCCACTCTGCATATACTATCCCAACGATCACCATCACACTTAGAACACTACACTCTATTATCCCTACTGAGGGTCATGGTCAACATGGGGAAAAACAAATTATAAGTTTTTTTTGGACACCTCCT
This sequence comes from Viscum album, assembly GCA_963277665.1. NCBI lineage: Eukaryota > Viridiplantae > Streptophyta > Magnoliopsida > Santalales > Viscaceae > Viscum > Viscum album. The sequence goes on along the minus strand of OY728128.1, from coordinate 957,748,964 downwards.
TAAACCATTTCTTCTTTCACAACACAAATATTTTCTCTTGGACACATTTCCCATTTCAAAAATTATTAAAATCATTATTTTAACTCATTTAAAACTTTCATTAGGCAAAATTAATTAACCATTTTATTGTCACTATGAAAATATTTATCTCTTAGAAACCATTCAATATTTACAATTTATCACAACACATTTTTTTAACATGGTCATAACATTTATTTATACACACTATTCCTTAACTATTTATTTAAATTATTTTCATTTACTAACTTTAATTACCATTATTAGTCACCATTGTTTTTAAAAATTCCAAAGAAGTAAAATTAATTCCACTCTCTACATCTCACACACCTATCCCATGTGTTTCTATCATGATACAAGCCACCTATATCCTTAGGTTCCCTAAATGATGATTGAATGCACAAACTCACACAATTATAATCATGATAAAAATATCTTAATACAGTCACATCACACAACAAGTGAAACACCCAATGGTAAAATATCATTCAATTGTAACAACATGCATCAAGAATAATAATTCTCACAGTGGGTGACTTAGTTTTTACCTCATACATGGTTTAACTTCTTCCAAGAACATGCTCATCACCAAGGCCTGACACATATTAAACTCATGTATACCATCCCAAATAATAGGACCCCAGAAAATAACTACCCTCATATCACTTTGTAACTTCCCTTACCTGAGAGACAATAAACTAGTGCTCCAAGATGGGTCATCACATGACCTCAAAAATGCCTCACCATATGCCAAAGGTTGCTGACTAGCAGTGAGGGTCAAATAAGTCATGTGGGGATACTATACCCTATTTACTAGAGTGATCCATAGTAGATAACAATGAAATAGTTGAAAAAATATTTAATTTCCAATGAACATGAAAAAAACTATTTCCCAAATAGGGTATAAGTCCACAAATAAACAGTAAAATATGATATTTCTTGATAAGTAGTTATAAAGAGAACAAAAACCAAAAGTAAAGAAAAATTGGAACTCCCAAAATGGTGATGAATCCATGTTCTAATTCCCAATCGTGCATGTCCCAATCCTAACTCAACTCCCTAGAATAGATATTCTTCCATTGTCCTCACCTGCAACCAAGAGATCTACTCGGGTAACCAATGGAGGCCTAAAAATTGTGTGGGTACAATTTAGTAGGGCCCCAACAACGGTGTCTACAAAATATCTATTCTAAATAGATAGTTTAAGAAAATATTAAATAAATGACAATAATAACCAAGAAAACACGGATTTCATTACTTAAAAATATTTAATTTACTATTTTCCATCATTTATGCCATCATTATTACTTAATCCATTTTCTTCACATGTTCCATGGGTTAGGTATATACATAATTTACACATGGTTCCAAGGAAATCAATCATTATGCATAAGTGAATAAGTCAAGTCCCTATCTCACTATAGATAAACACATCACAACATCACATTATCCTCCCATCGAAGCCTCAGTCTGGTTGGAATGCAACCATTAGGGGAATATAGCTCTATCCCCTTCTTTAAACCATGAATGTTTTGGTGGAGTTTAGAGCCTCTGTCTAAATCGAACCATAATTGTAGGACCTCAAGTTAATACCCAAATCTACAAATCCATGTGCACATGATTATTAATCCATCCACCACACATAAACTAAATCACAACCAACCATATCTATTACAATTTTTAATATCACAATCCACAATATCCAGTATGGAAATTAACACTATGACATAACACATTAAAACATTTTTCATTTACATTACATAACTGTTTATCCCAATTATCATTTTCATGCCTTAACCCATTAAGTATATTCCAAAATTCCCATAAATTGGACAATTTTCATCAATTACCATACATTATCCCATTTATCCCATTTATCATTTCACAATATTTTTTTTTCCACTTATGTATTTCAAGTACAATTCTTATATCACATAGCCTAACCACTTTGTTACATTCAAACCATTAAGTATACCTCACAATTACCATGTATTAAACAATTAAACATATTCTTAAATTCCCTTATGGAAACCCATTAACATGTTATTAAATTTATAATCCATTGACAATTTAACATGTTCATCATTTCATATATATTAATAATTTTAGGCATTTCAACATAATTTGTAATCAATTCGACAAAATCTAAATTAACCCTACTAAACGTTTTTCAAACCACTCCCAAGAACCCCTTATTAAATTATCAAAACCTATGAACAAATATAAATATTCCATTTTAAACTCAACTAAACATATTCAACATGATAAATATGGGATCTAAATTATCACATGTCAACTCTACACTTAACTTTTCCAATTTCTAGGTTCAGGAATGTCGGTTCACCCCATGGGTGGCCCTAAATCATTCTAATAATCCTAAATATATTCCATGTGGATCATTAAGGGTCTAAATAATTAATTATTCAAACATTTTACTAAATCTAACCCAAGGTAACAAATGCACAATAATAGGGAAGAAATATCTCAACATAGATGCACAAATCTATAATAAAACAATGGGATATAACTTGTAGAACACTTACCTTGAATATGATGATAAACACCCTCTTAATCATAGACTTAGATTTGTATTCAAACAATCCTTGAATCCCCAACCTGGATTCCACCATAAAAATTGGGTTTAGGGCTTCATAAAGAATATGATAGAAACTACAAACTCTAATCTAGAAAAGAGATAAAAGAGGAGTATTAGAATTACCTCTGGCTTTGATCCGCAACTAATAACACTCCAAATGACCAAGAATCAAAGGATAACCAAACATGGGAAGCTTGGGTAAATTGGGATCATCCTTATGGCTGAGAGGATTATAAATGAGGGAGAAATTGGCTGTGGATCTAGAAATTCCATAATGAAAAAGCTGTAAATATTTAAACTTTTAATGGGCCACATGGTTTACCAGCACAGTTTTCCAAATAGTATGCAAACCATGAAAAAGCCACTTTCTAAGGTAATTTCATACAACACGGTTACCCAAGGAGTCTAAACAGTTTAAAAACCCATGTTCTAACCATGTGGAATGAAATTGTATAAGGTTTCACAGTTTTATTAGGAATGCCGCACGATTTACTTAACTGAGCACAAACAGTGCGCCTTGCACAAATTGGCCCAAATTTCCTTCTTTTCATGTCCCAAATCTCAGAAACACCCATGAGGTACCTCATACACCTGATAAAAATTTAAATAATTAAAAACAAGAGATTAAACCCAAAATTAAATCAGGGTCATACCTCTAAGAAGATCGAGATCTTACATGTTATGATTGATTTCCAATTTTGTGTCACGCATAATCATGAACATTTTAGGATGGGTGCACTATATAGTGATCAAATTCATTGGGTAAATACTTTTTCTTATGATAAATTATGTATGTGATTTTAGAGTAAACATAATCCACTATGGGTCTCTATCCACCACATGATGTTGTCTTGAAAGTTAGCCTTGACTTGTGCTTATGTCATGGTTTTTTATACGGACAAATTTTCTATATTTCCATGATAATATGATACCATGTTATTTATGTTATGATCCAATGTTATTAATCATGTGTTTATGTCTAAAGTAATATATATTATACTTCATAAGGATGAAATGAATAACCTTTTTTGAAAAAGGTTTTTATGTTTTTTATGATTTCAAAGGAACCTTTATAAGTTTTATTTTATATTTAATATTTATTATGAAATACATTAAGAAAATAATTGGGTAGAAGATTTTAATTCTTGGGTTATAAAATGTTTATTTTGATCCCAAAGATTAATTTTTTAAAAAGGAAAATCTTTTATAAGTATTTATGAACTAACATGTTTATTTCTTTCTTTTTATGTTTTACTTACTGAGAATTTGTGATCATCCCACATTTGTAAATTTTTTTAACAAAGTTTGAATATGGGTAAATATAATTTATAATTTAAGTTTAAATTCATAAATATTAGTCATGATAAGGAAACATGTTTTATTTAAAATATATATTGTAGAAAAATGGATACCCAGTAAAGGTGTCCAATTTTTAATTTATGAGTTAATTATACATGTATTTTTTTTCTTCTAATTATCCAAAATTAAAAACCCAAAATATATTTGGGGTATGAAAGAAAGATAATTCTAGTATAAATACACCAGATTATGTAATATTTAAATTTGGGTTTTTATATTTGGTATCAGGGAAAAGGTTTAAACAACTTTTCAGATCAGGATATATTGATGTAAGGTAAACTTAAAAGTTATAAATACCATCATGTGTTTATGATTTTAAAGTTGATCATAATTTCAAAGTATTAGACACCCATTTTTAGGTTTTAAATGATGATATTTTAATGTGATTAATGAAATTTTGGGATACATTTTGTTTGTTTTAGTTATATGTAACCCTTAGGTTCAACATGAAGTATTATTTGAGGAAGAATGTCCTTTTCCTAAGTTTAAAGGTATTAATAACCTTCATGTTTTATATAATCTTTCATTATTATGGTTGTTTTTTAGGGATTTTATAAGAATTATATTAATATTTTTTTTAGTAAAAAGGATAACTCGTCATATTCAACATGGTTGTAGGGCTTGAACCCACAACCGAAGGGCAACAAATGAGAAACACCTATCACTAACCTATGAGATTTCTTAGTTAGTATTAAATTAATTTAAAAAAGAAAAATGATGTGACAGATAATGATTAAGTTAATTTTGGGAACATATGTTACATCATAGATATAACCATGGGAATTAAAATTGATTTGATAATTAGGTGATTAATGTTATTTCGAAAGTAATTCACTATTTTTGTAACTTTATTTGATTAAGGTAAATAGAAAATTATGGGATTTTATTAGAGGAATAAAAGTTGAATTATATTTGGGAAGAATATATTATTTTACTGTGTATTTATTATGATTAAAATAATTTATAGAAATTATTATCATATATTATTAGGGAATATATATATTTTTGTATGTTACTTTAATAGTGATTGATTTTATTTGGGGATAAATTTTAAATTTTTATCAGATGAATGAGTGATCAAATAATTCAAATCTTTGGATTTTAACATTATTTTGAAATATTTTGATAAATCTTAAGGTTAATTATTTATTAAATTATCTAATTGGAACTTTTGGGGTTATAATTCAGTATTTGTAGATTTATGTTGCATTTTTTCATATGAATGTTTATTCATTTTTAGAATTATCTTATGATGAACATTTTGGTTTTGGTTAATTTATAAAGATAAGAAGAAGATCTTGTTATCCTTTTGTGGAATATGTGATATATTAGAATTTGATTTTGATATTTTAGTCATAACAAAAAATCATCTTTAATACTAATTATTTAGAGAAAAAGAATATATTATGGTGGAAATTTATTAAAAATGAAATTCTACTAGTTAAGTAAATATATTTCCTTATTTTCTTCATCTGGATAGAAACTTTATTCATTAAACTCTAGGAAAAATATCTTGAAACAAAAATGTTATCCAATTACCTTTACTTCTGATGAATCGATGATATTTTTAACACCTCATCAGTGTATGGTTATATGGTTGTTAAATTTCTCCTAATCATTCAATTTCTTATGGGGAAAAAATTTTTCACCTTGAATTTTTATAAAAAAATAAAACTATGTTCAATAATGTATACAACACACAACACTTAGCCTAAAGGAATCATGGATTATTATTATTTAAATATGAACATTATAACCTTGATTTTAAATTGGTAGTTATAAATAGGACTAACTTTTTGATGAAATATATATAAATTTACTAATAAATATAAATATATTGATAAATTATTAGTAAATAATCACTCAATTTTTATTAATGTCATTTTATTCTTCAATAATATATTTTTTTCAAAATCATTTTTATTTACTTTTCATGAGGAAATACTATAATTAATTTATAAAAACCTTAGAAAATTTATATTATAAAATGAAAATAAATTTTAAAATATTCATATCAATATATACTTAGGTTGAATTTTTGGGATTTTTCTGAAATAATTGATTTTTCAACGAATAGAGAAATTACTGATTTTCAAATACCGAAATTTTTTCAATTAAGTAATGTAATTTAAAATTACCATAATATTTTTTATTTTTTTTTAAATTTATATATAAAACATTTTATTTAAAATAATATAATTATATTTATTTTACTAAGAAATTTTCATTATTTTGGTATAAGTTTATTTTTATTCTTAAAAATACAGTTTTCTGGAAATTGTTTTTAAGTGCATTAAGTTTATCTATTTTAATTAATTATAATAAACCATAATAATAAAAGTTTTAAATTAAATTTATATATCATATATATATTTATGTTAATATAAGATCATCTATTTCTTGAAAAATGCATTTTTTCTTCTCAAAACCCGTTTTTCGTCGTGTTTTGCTGGTTTAATCATAAATTAATTCTTTCAATTATATTTTTTTAATAAATTAAAATGGATTAAATAATTGTAATAATGAGGTCCAAATTGGTTAAATTAGTCTATTTTATTTTATGTCATTATCAATAGTAAATGTAGTTAGTATTTGTTACAATGGTAAAGGTAAAATGAGATAATTCAGGGTACAAATAACATGATAAGGACTAAAAAGTAACCATAACATTTAAAGTTTTTTATTTTATGATTTGTTTCTTCTATAATAATCCAAAATTAAAATATATGACCATTTTTTCCATATTACCAAGACTATGACCATTAAATTACTTTATGTAAAGAAAAGGAAAAAATGTCACTTTCTTACTTTTAATAACTATAATATTTTTTCATAGGGATAAATTAACCTTTTTTTACTTATAAATATTCATTTGAAATAAAATTTATTTATTTTTATCATGATAATTTATTTATAATTTTTTTAATGAAATTTGAAATAAATATTCAATTCCAAAAATTTTAAAATGAAAAAAAATGATTTAAAAAAATTTAAAAGTAATATAATTTGAATGAATTATTTTATTCCAAAAAGATTTAGATAAATATAAAATTTTATGGATGTGTGAAATTTATATATTCTAATAAATTATTTTTCTTGGTTTTTTAAATTCAAATTAAATTAATAGTATCAAAATTGAAATTAATGGTATTTTATAATAAATAATGTTTTATTAATTTTTTGAAAATTAATACAAATCCTATATTCATAAAATTTATTGGTATTTGTTTAAATATATGATACATGTTTTATTTATGTACTAATTTTCCTTTTATTTTAACTATATTGTTCCCTAAAAAATAAAAACTTTGTTACCGTATTAATTCTAAAAAATGGGTAACATGGGTTAAAAAATGATAAGGGTTAAACAATCACATAAATTTGTCTAATTTTTATTTTATGAGTGTATTTATACTAATACTTATCTTATATTCAAATATTATCAATTTTTAGGCATTTTTATATGAAAATTAATTTATATTAATTTAATAATTTAAAAAATTCCATGAGTGCCCTCCCCTCTTTTTAAAAAGAGAACCTATTATCCTCTCTTATTCATAATTCAAGAACTATTTGGTTCATCCAAGGTGTACCAAAATAACTTAATAAAATCCATAGTAATTTCCTACATGAAGTTTTGATCATAACACCATCCTATGATTAATTTTGGTGTAAACCTTAAGAGGTTTTTCGAAGAAGAGGTATAGTTCTTAATCAAGTGTTTAAATTTTATTTCTTCTTCTACCAACTTAAAATATTATTCAATAGTGATTAAATAATAAAAAAATATCTTTCATATACTGAGATTTTATTATTTTAATGAAATAACCTATATTCATCTCATCTTTCATCAAATGAAAAAATAAAATCATTGATTGTGTGTCTGGTGGACTACTGCCTCATAAACTGATGAACTTTATTTTCTATCACCTCCTCTTACGGATGGTTGTAATGATAGATTTAATATATATATATATATATATATTATTCATTAAATATTTATCATTCTGAAAATATAAAATATAATTTAATTTCTTACCTTTTTATTCATTGAAAAATAATAATGTCATTTGTGTGTATGTGTGGACTACCATCTCCACAAAGTGATGTGATTTTTTTGTTCATTTAAAAATTACATGGAAGATTTAAATAAGTATATTTAAATAAATAATATGTTATTTTTGATATTATTATAAAAATGGAAAGTTAAAATAACTCTTACTATCTTTGCATAATGATCGTTGAAAAATAGAAAAGTTACTCATGCGTACATACGACCTACCATCTTCATAATTGTAACATAGTTCATTTTTCATAACCATATTTTATGATTGGTTTTAAAATTATAATATACATATTAAAATGAGAATTATTTGATCACTATTATTCTGATTTTTTTTAATAATGACCAGTTTGACATAGTCAACCTGCCAAAGTCATTATGGACACCTGAGCCGAATATCATCAAAACGTCCGACATAAACTTAATTAGTTAATTAATTGATTATAACATGGAAATAAGGGGAATAATAATATGTAAAAAGGTTATAAATAAATTATATTATTAAAATAATTTTATTATTCATGAATATAAAGAATGTACATGATGATTTAGACTCATGGTAAATGATTTTTTTAATAATCTTTTAAAGTTTCCTTTCCAACTCTTTTTATTAAATATCTAAGTTATTATAAATGTTTGAATAAAATTATTATTTATGATTAAATTTATGGTAAAGATAATTTTTAGAATATATTAATTTATTTATAATTTTTTTGAAGAGTAATATTTTTATGTTTATACACAAGTGACACTTAATTTAAAAACATCATTTTAAATATTTTAAGAATTAATTTTCTAAATGTTTTTCTTCCATGTAAATATTCTTAAAATTATTTTATAGATGTATTTATATCGTCATAAATTAATTATAAAGGATATTTTAAATCTATTTTTTACTTTATTTCTAAGGTTTTCAAAAGTAATCTTTTTATAAATTTTATATGGAATTTTTTTTCTTTTTTTCAAAAGAAAAAAAGAATGTTTTAACATATACATTGTTAATGTATTTTCCCATTTCCAAAACCATTATTTTATATTGGGATGTCATTATAAGTATCCTTGTTTTATTTAAATAAAAAAATTCTTTCTCATTTTTTTAAGTATTTTCAGAAAGGGTTTTAAATGGAATGGATATTTTGATATATGGAAATGTATTTCTTATGGGTGTAAGGGATAACTCTAAACAACCCTTTTCTTTGGGTTATAACCTTTTTCTCTATATTTTAATTTATCTATATATAAAGTTATTGAATGATTATAAATTCTGTATATGTATCTCTCTAATATACACCTATCTTATTTTACTATCCTTTGATGGGGAAATACATAACTTATGTTAATTTCTCAATTCCCTTATTTAAGAAATCTATTTTGATTATGATCTAAGAAAATATTATGTAACCCGTTTCTTTCCATGGGTTTTCCTTACATTTATGAATTATGATTGATTTTATTTTAGTGGAACACATAATCATGAACATGTTATGATGCGTGTTCCCAGATATCAATCTAATTCATTAGGTAAATATTTTGTTACATGAGACGTTATATATGGTATTTGGGAGTGAACTAAATCTACTATAGGGCTCTATTCACTATGTGATATTTTCTTAGCAGTTAGTGTTGACTTATACTTTTATCATGTTTTGTGATTCTTCCACATTTTCTATGTTTCCATGATCCTATGATTACATGTTATTTATGTTATAATCCCAGGTTATTACTCATGATTTTAGCTTTAAAGGAAATTATATGCTACTTCATAAGGATGAAATGAATAACCTTTTGTGAAAAAGTTTTCATAAGTTTTTAATGATTACAAAGGAACCTTTATGAGTTTTATTTTTTCATTTAATATTTATTATTAAATGTATTATTAATATATTTGGGATTAAAATTTGATTTCTTGGGTGTTAAATTTTTTATTTTTTTCCCAAATTTTAATTTTGAAATTAAAAATATTGTATGAGTATTCATGAACTAACATGTTTCTTTCTTTATTTTTATATATTCCTTACTGATATTTTTTTTCACATCCCATGTTTTTAAATTTTTTTCATAGGATTTGAATATGGATAAGAATAAATAAGAAGTTAATTTAAATGTTATTAAAATTAGTTATGATTGAAAAACCTTTTTAATTTTAAAAGTTTTATATTTTTTGACAAATGTATTCTAAGTAGAATTTTCCACTTTTTAATTTATGGGTTTTTTATATAAGATTTTTTTTAATTATCTAAAACTCTAAACCTAAAAGATATTGAGGAATTAAATAAAGATAATTATAGTCAAAATACACTAGATTGTGTAATGTTTATTATTAGGTCCTTATTGTTGGTATTAGAGAAAAGGTTAAGATAATATTGGAGATTAATTTTTTTTAAGTGAGGTTAACTTAAGATTTATAGATACCATCATGGGTTTATTATTTTAAGGTTTATTATATGTTAAAATACTTAAAAACATATTTTTAGGTTTTAAGTGGTGGTATTTTAATGTGATTAATGGAATTTTATGATAAATTTTGTTGGGTTAAGGTATTGATGTTATTAATATTTTCATGACTTATTATATTCCCTCTTTACTGATTTTATATGAAATGTGCATAATTTGTGTGAAATATTAATGTTTTAATATTAAATATAATTTTTGAGCATTTTTAGAAGTAGTCCAATTGAGTCAGTTTAATGTTTTAATAATAACTGTCACTATACTGATCCAAATTGTGTGGTTCTTATTTTTTAGGATTCGAATTTCAATATACAACATTTCATTAGAAGGTACCATGAGCCAATTCTGGCATTTGAATGGTCATATGGTCCTCACAAACAAGACCAAAGAATCTGTGAACAAACTGGACCAGCCTTGAAGATTGATTTACTGGGATCAATCCAGAACTCCAAAAACATTAACTCTCCACCATAATTCTGGGGACACTACATTTCATCTTGGATAAAAATTTCAAGGCCCAAATCCAAAAAAAAGGGGCCCAACATATGCTTTGAAGTCCAGACCACCATTCTGGCCAAGAATTAAAATCAGTATAGTATGCATGACATATCTCATGATGTAAGTATCAAATAGAGATGAGATTTTTCATTGTGAAAGAGGAGATATAGTAGGCCTAATTTTGTGAAGAAACCATTCGGATTTGAAGGCATATTAATATTCAAAAACCCTTTCACATTATGGACTTCAAAAAGATTGGATTGAAATGGACAGTTTAACTTTGTTTAATAAACCGGACATAACTTTTGATCTGTAAGTCCAAATGACTCCAAATTTTTAGAGTAGTCGGAAAACATTATTTTCTACAACTTTTAAGAAGGAGATATTTGTCGATTCGGCTTTCTGAATAGCCAAATTGGCGATGAAATTGGAGGGACAGATTGGGAATGCAAACAGTCCACTCCTTGGGCTATAAATACTCTCCCCTTCTCTCCTTGAGAGGGGTTGGCATTTCAGAAGAGATGAGAACATATTAGAACGACCAAGGCCTTGAAAAAGTCTTGGTAGGATCTTCCATACTCAATTTTTCACTTTAGAGACCTTTCCTCCTCTCTTTGTTTTCACTTAATTTCATGTTCTTCATTTTTGCAATTTTGTAAGTCTCTTTCTTTGTAATTCTGTTTTAATGCATGTTACTTATTCAATATCTCTTATTCTCATACACCTTATATAGTTTAATATTTATGTTCTTAAAATAGTTTAAATTCAGTTGAACCCCCTTCCCTTCTTTTGCTTCCTCATTCAATCGAAAATCCGTTTTTAATTATCATCATCGTTCGTGTGTGTGTGTCGACGTACCACTCTTTTATAATCCCTTTATTTTTCTTCTATTCTTAATTTATCATCATAATTATTATAACCAGAATATTAAACACCCAAATGGATGAGTAAATATCTCATTGGGATGAGTTATAATTTAGAGATGTTAAGTGATTGAGAGTATTTGCTCGATGAGTATTCGTTAATTTAACATTGTGTATGTTGGACTTAATTTGTCATGGATTAATGACATATTTTGTTTAGCATGTGGTTTCCATGGATTATTGGAACTAAAAATAAAATAACATAAACATGTACTGATTGAGATTAAAATCCTAATTAAGTTAAGGCTTGGATTAAATCTTTAACACTTAGGAATTCTAATCGATTTCAACTTGTGAAGTGGGTGTTAATTTAAATTCAATATAAAGCAAAGCTCAAGGATATCACAAGCTTAACTCCCTAATAATGAACTCACCCGAATCTTTATCAATTTGTTTAATCAAACATCATCCATAAATTATTTCATAAGCTCTTCAAACAAACCCCCCAATCATAATACAATTAACTAAAAACAAACGACTATTTCAAAGTATCATCGCCGAGAATTCAACCCGAGTGCTGCTATACACATTAGCAGAGCACCGGAACTTTGACCGGTCGATAGGCGACAATCGGCCGTTCATTTCAAATGGCGTCGTTGCTAGTGGTGGTGCTTTAAGTAGTCCTTAGTTTCTGGTTATTGTCAAAAAAACCAAAAAAAAAAAAACAAAATTTTAAAAAAAATTGAAAAACAATCACAAAGAAAAACCCGTCTTCCTCTTTCTTTCTAAATTACTCTGAATGCCCCGTAGCCTCCCAAACAATCCCTCGGATTTGTTTGACCCTAAAATTGATATAACTCTTCGTCGACTTAGGAGGACCATTAGGGATAACCAAATCACCCAAGAACCAATCATTGCCTTACCAATTGAATTCGATATGGCCAATCCTAGGGAACAAACATTGAAAGAACTTGCTACCCCTGATATGAATTACCAACCCCTTGGTATTCAATATCCAAACATAGAGGCTGAATTGAAACTCAAATCGGGTTTGATTCATCTTCTACCTCATTTCCATGGGCTAGCCGGTGAAGATCCACATCTCCACCTTAAAGAGTTCCAAGTAGTGTGCTCTACCATGAAGCCTCAAGGGGTTTCTGAAGAACAAATCAAACTCTGAGCATTCCCTTTCTCCCTAGCTGACACTGCTAATTCATGGCTCTACTACCTACCTCCTAGTTCCATAACCACATGGAATGACATGAAGCGGCTTTTCTTAGAAAAATTCTTTCCTACTTCTCATACTGCTTCTATTCGAAAGGAAATATGTGGTATTCGTCAGTTCCCAAGTGAATCATTCCATGAGTACTGGGAGAGGTTCAAAAAGCCTGTGGCAACCTGTCCACATCATCAAATCCCTAACCAACTCTTGATCCAATACTTCTATGAGGGGTTATTGGATATGGAGAGAACTCTCATTGATGCTGCAAGTGGTGGTGCTCTGGTTGATAAAACTCCTGCAGTAGCAAGAGATCTCATAAGTAACATGGATGCAAACACACAAAAATTCCATACTCGAGCACATGCTCAAGTAAAACAAGCCCAAGATAATCAATCAATTGAGCCGAAAAAATGACCAAGTGGATGAGTGAACTTACAGGTCTTGTGTGACAACTAGCTATGGCTACCAAATCCCCAACCTCGTCTTCTCCGTAATCAATGTTTCCTGGACCAATCAAAAATTGTGGAATCTGCAACTCTCCATCTCATCCAACTGACACTTGTCCACAACTTCAAGAGGATCAATCCGATTCATTTGGACCAATAGAGATCAATGTAGAATATGCTCAGCGGAACCCCAACCCTCAACAATCAGGTCAGTTTGTTAGAAACTTCAACCAACCTCACTCTGAGCCTTTCTCTTCTACCTTTAACCCAGGCTTGAGGTATGGTAATACCATCTCTCATCCCCCTCAATTCCCTCATCAAAATCCAAACCAATTTCAATATAGTCAAGGTGGTGGTAACTTCCATAAACCTTATCCTTTTGTTCCTCAACCTAAAAGGAACAATCCTCCTCCTGGATTCCATTATCCTAGTGAGCCTTCCCAATTCCAAAACCAATAAAATCGCTTTCCCAAGAACCAAAATCAAGGTAATCCCAATCCGGGACAATCCTCTTCTTCCAAGCAACCATGGGAAAGTGCAGTGGAAGATCTTGCCTCCTTCACCCGTTCTAGCCTTAAAAACATTGAAACTCAAATAGGTCAACTTGCATCCCACCTGAGCCAGAAACAACAATCAAGTTCTTCCCAACTCCTAGCTCAGCCATTACCCAACCCCAAGGGTAATGTAAGTGCAATTGCACTTAGATCAGGAAAGAAAATTGCTATGCCTCAAGATAAATCCTCAAACCCTCCTTTGAATGTTGACCTAGAAAATGAAAAGAAAAGGAAACTTGAAAAGGAACCTGAAACCATTCCCTCACCTCCTTCCGTTCCACTTAGGAATCCAATTCCTTTTCCTCAAGATGTTTCTAAACCAAGGAAGTCCTTTGAACCTGATCCTGAAATGCTCGACATGTTTAGACGTGTTGAAGTCAACATTCCCCTCTTAGATGCCATAAAACAAATTCCGAAGTATGCCAAGTTTCTCAAGGAGTTTTGTATCCACAAGAGGCAACTTAGGACCTTTGAAAATGTTTCCACCCGGCAGTCCATACCCATTAAGTGCAAAGATCCAGGTACCTTTACGGTTCCATGCCAAATTGGAAGTTCCAACTTTGATGATGCACTCATAGACCTAGGAGACTCAATTAATGTCATGCCCAAATCCATATTCTCCAACCTCGGTCTAGGTCCCTTGCACCCAACGGGTGTTGTCATTCAGTTAGCCAATCGAAGCACAGCCAGTCCTGAGGGAATAATTGAGGATGCCCTTGTTCGAGTAAATGATCTTATCTTCCCAGCTGACTTCTATGTCCTTGAAATGGAAGGTAATACAACTTATTTCAAATCTCCTATGATTATAGGAAGACCATTCCTTATGACATCTAAAACCAAAATTGATGTCCATGATGGCATCTTATCCATGGAATTTGGTGACCAAATGGTCTGGTTCAATATTTTTCAATCCATGCGATACCCATTAGAGAATCAATCTGTATTCTCTATCCATGTTTCTGAAACTCCCTCTGAGAGTGCGTTGAATCCTAATCCATCATGTTCTTCCTGTTCTACTAATAGAGGAGTTTGTGAATATTGCATCCTCATTAACCAAGTGATTACTGGTGAAATTGATGTTGAAATTACAAATGAAAATGCCATTGATCTAAAAGATCTTGAAAACTCTTTGGAATCTCATCTCACCTCTGACCTCCAATGCTCCAACATGGATGGTAATGAGGAAAATGAACTAGAATGCTCATTTTTTGATTCAGATCAGATTATCCCACATTCATCCTTTCCTATCCATGATTCTGAAAATTATGTTATATGTGAAGTGAAGCTTGAACCAATGTGTTTATATTGTCCTGATGGTAGTGATGTTTGTGATATTTGTACCCTAATTAATAAAGTGATCACTGGTGAGGTTAAAATTGACCATTATTTGGCAAACAACATTGAAATAAAGGATATTGAAAATTGTATTCAGTATTATGACTCCACTGATCCCCATTACTCTACATCGGTAAGTGATGAAATAAATGAGTCAAAAACAATTGGGATCTCATATTGTAGTTCTGTGTTATCTGCTCCTCACAAAAATGAACCATTAGAATTGAACCATCTTCCTGAATTTCCATGCATAGAAAACCATAACATTGTGGATAACATCATTCCTCAGGTTGAAGACCAAAGTGAGGATAGAAATATTCTATTTCCACCCCCGTTGAATTGCAAGCACACCAACAAAAATGGGAAGAAATTATCCAATGAATCATCAGGCCTCCCAAAGAAAAAGTTTTTCTTGAAGAACACTAGAGTTGAGAAAATACGATGGCCACCGTCATACTATGGGTAGTCCACTAAAACTGTCTAGATGTAGAGAAATAAATGCAGCGCTTCTTGGGAGGCAACCCATGTTTTCTTTTACTTTTGTGAAATTTCAATTTCTTTTTAGTTTTTCATGATATAAATAATGATTTTTATTTTTTCAGGTAACTTCCCACAGTCCTCGAACCACCTCTACTTCCATTGGATCCCCAAGTTCTGTAGTCAACCTACCACTAGATGGAGATGGCGACCTACCAAATCCAAACCAGGGGGCACCTCTTTCCCTTTAACTCTCTCTCTATATCTTCCTATCTCAACCTATTTCTTCTTATTCCTCTCTCTTTCATTTTTTTTACCACTATATTCATCAAACCCTTTATTTTTCTCTTTCTTGTGTGGGTGTGTATTTTATAAAAACCTTAAAAACTAAAAAAACCACAAAAAACACAATCACTTAAAAAATTACAAAAAAAAGAGTCATGCTTACTCACCATTGAGTTTTGAAATTTTGTACAACCATTTTGGGGAGTTAACAGATGTGTTTTCATCTCAAAAATTTTTCATTTTCATCATGACTTTGGATAAAGAATTTTGTGTCAAAATTAACAAATTTTGAATGCTCAATTTTTGATTTGGAAAATTCTTTTCTCGAACCGTGAGGAACAACATTTTCTTTCATGCCAAGTCCACCTATGGCCATCTTTTCAAAATGTGTTTTTTCACCCCCATTTGTGAGTCTTGATTTTGTGGACCTTCGAGCTGAATTTCCTACCTTAGTGTGTATTAATATGATAGAGGCATTTTCTGAACCACATGAAAATCACAATAGCCAAATAGCCTCCCATTTCCCTTACATTAATCCTCCTTTTAAAAACCCCTTTGAGCCTATGAAAACCTTTTCTTTGATAGCCACATTACAAGCCCAATACCTTATCCCACCCAATAGCAACATGGATTTTCATTGCATAAGTTTTTGAAATTTAAGTGTGGGGGGGGAATGGATTTCATTTTTGGGTATCATTTCCTTACTTTCTGGTGTGTTATCATATGATTGAGGGAAAGCATCCATTTTAGTGTGGGGGTAGGTTATCATTCAGTGGGATTTGGGAATGTATTCTACAAATTATATTGAAAAGTGTTCAAAAAAAAATAAAAAACAAATCAAAATTCAAAAAACAAATAAAAAAAATGAAAAAATGGGTTGTGTCTTGGGTAGGTCAAAAATCACTCTTCCTCAACCTTTGATCTTGTTATAACTATTACAATTAGTGTCGTGAGGAGATCAATCATGGGTTGGGTTATGAGTGTGAGATCTTTTCCAAGGTCAACTTTCGAAAAAACAAAGAAAAAAAAGAACACTTGCATTATATTCTTATATCATTGGGAGAAGTTTTGTGTATTGTAAATATTCCATCATCTCATTAACTTAGTATTTTATTCCTCTATTGTGTCTTTCTTCACACAATCATTCCCTTGTAAATATGTGTTTTCATTTCCTTCCATGTTTTATTTCAAAAAAATGTGCATTTCTTTTTCTATGTTGGTATTTTAACCCTCTTCTTCTCTCTCTTGGACATTATATTCCTACCGTCCCATAGCCACAGAAAAACCCCTTAAAAAGACCTCTTGATTCTTGTTCACTTTGGATAGTGATTTTAAGCTGAGAGCTCTTTTCAAACTCTAATATTTTAACTTTTGGTTGGTGAAAGAGTGAACCTCCACAAATGAATTTTATCATCTTGAGAGGTGTGAGTTTTGAGTGTCCACATTTTCCATTTCTAAATTTGAGCATGAAAAAATGAATTAGTTTTGGAACATTGTTTCTATAACAACTTGTGGTGTAATTCAAAATGGATGAGTGAAATAGTCTAAACCTCCCCTGATTGGAGAAAACAAAATTTTAATATTTGTTGGTGAGTAAAAATGATTTTGTCATGTTTTTATATTTGTTGCACATGAGGACATGAACAAAACTAAGTTTGGGGGATTTGATGTTATTAATATTTTCATGACTTATTATATTCCCCCTTTACTGATTTTATATGAAATGTGCATAATTTGTGTGAAATATTAAAGTTTTAATATTAAATATAATTTTTGAGCATTTTTAGAAGTAGTCCAATTGAGTCAGTTTAGTGTTTTACTAATACCTGTCACTATACTGATCCAAATTGTGTTGTTCTTGTTTTTTAGGATTCTCCTTTCAATATGAAACATTTAATTAGAAGGTACCATGAGCCAATTCTGCCATTTGAAGGGTCATATGGTCCTCACAAATAAGCCCAAAGAATCTGTGAACAAACTGGACCAGCCTTGAAGATTGATTTACTGGGATCAATCCAGAAGTCCAAAAACATTAAATCTCCACCATAATTCGGGGGACACTACATGTCATCCTGGATAAAAATTTCAAGTCCCAACTCCAAACAAAATGGGCCCAACATATGCTTTCAAGTCCAACCCACCATTCTGGACGAGAATTAAAATCAGAATAGTATGCATAACATAACTCATGATTTAAGAATCAAATAGAGATGAGATTTTTCAGTGTGAAAGAGGAGATATAGGTTGACGACTTTGTTGCAGAAACCATTTGGATTGGAAGGCATCTTCATATTCAAAAACCCTTTCACATTATGGACTTCAAAAAGACTGGATTGAAATGGACAGTTTAACTTTGTTTAATCAACTGGACATAACGTTTGATCCGTAAGTCCAAATGACTCCAAATTTTGATAGTAGTCGTCCAAAATTATTTTCTACAACTTTTAAGGAGAAGATATTTGAATATTTGGCTTTCTGAATAGCCAAAGTGGCGATGCAATTGGAGGTAGGGATTGGGAATGCAAACAGTCCACTCCTTGGGCTATAAATACTCTCCCCTTCTATCCTTGAGAGGGGTTGGCATTTCAGAAGATAGGAGAACATATTGGCACGACCAAGGCCTTGCCAAAGTCTTGGGAGGATCTTCCATACTCAAGTTTTCACTTGAGGGACCTTTCCTCCTCTCTTTGTTTTCACTTAATTTCGTGTTCTTCATTTTTGTAATTTTGTAAGTCTCTTTCTTTGTAATTCTGTTTTAATGCAAGTTACTTCTTCAATATCTCTTATTCTAATACACCTTATGTAGTTTAATATTTATGTTCTTAAAATAGTTTAAATTCAGTTGAATCCCCTTCCCTTATTTTTCTTCTTCATTCAATCGAAAATCTGTTTTTAATTATCATCATCGTTCGTGTGTGTGTGTCGACGTACCACTCTTTTATAATCCCTTTCTTTTTCTTCTATTCTTAATTTATCATCATAATTATTATAACCATAATATTAAACACCCAAATTGCTGAGTAAATATCTCATTGAGGTGAGTTATAATTTAGGTATGTTAAGTGACTGAGAGTATTTGCTCGATGAGTATTTGTTAATTTAACATTGTGTATGTTGGACTTAATTTGTCATGGATTAATGACATATTGTGTTTAGCATGTGGTTTACATGGATTATTGGAACTACAAATACACTACCATAAACATGTACTGATTGAGATTAAAATCCTAATTAAGTTAAGGCTTGGATTAAAGCTTTAACACTTAGTAATTCTAATCGATGTCAACTTGTGAAGTGGGTGTTAATTTAAATGAAATATAAAGCAAAGCTCAAGGATATCACAAGATTAACTCCCTAATAATGAACTCACCCCAATCTTTATCAATTTGTTGAATCAAACATCATCCATAAATTATTTCATAAGATTTGCAAACAAACCCCCCAATCAGAATACAATTAACTAAAAACAAACGACTATTTCAAAGTATCATCGCCGAGGATTCGACCCGAGTGCTGCTATACACATTAGCAGAGCACCAGAACTTTGACTAGTCGATAGGCGACAATCGGCCATGCGTTTCAGGTATATGTAACCCTTTAGTTCAATATGAAGTATTATTTGAAGAATAATTCTATTTTATTTTGTTTAAAGGTATTAATAACCATCAGGGTTTATAATATATTTTATGATGAAATTTATTTTAAAATAGATTTTATAATAATTAAATTAATATATTTTTAGTAAGAAGGACAACATCTCACATCTGGTAAGGATGTGGGGCTTGAACCCACAACCAAATGGTAAAAAGAGTGAAATGCCCACAATTGACTTATGTGATGTCTTGGTTAGTTTTAAATTCCATTTAAAAATTAAAATTATGTGACAAATAAAGATTAATTTGATTTTTGGAACATATGTTTTATTGTAGAGATAACTATAAAATTGAAAAATGATTTGATGATTATACGATTAATGTTTTTTCGAAATAATTTCACTATTTTTGGAACCTTATATGATTAAGGTAAACATAAAATTATGAGAATTTATTTAAGGAATAAAGGTTGAATTATATTTTGGATTCATATAAGATTTTATTATAGATTTATGTTGATATAGATTATTTATAGAAATGATTATCATATATGAATAAGGCATATACATTTTAGTATGAGACTTTAAGAGTGATTGGTTTTATTTTGGGATAAATGTAAAATTTATCTTTGATTAATATGTGATAAAATCATTCAAATATTTGGGTTTCAACCCTTTTTAGAAATATTTTATGAATTTTATATTTAGTTATTTAAAAAATTATCTAAGTTGAATTTTGGGGCTTATTGGTTAGGATTTGGAGATTTATGATGTATTTATTCATATTAAGGTTTATTCATTTTGAGACTTATCTTCTGCTAACAATTTTAGTTTAGGTTAATGAATAAAGATAATAGGAATAACATGTTATTATTTTTTGTATTATATGACATATTATAAGATGATTTTAGTGCTTCAAGAATAATTTTTTTTAACTTGAATACTTATCATTTGGATAAAAAGATGAGATTGTGATAGAAATTGATTAAAACATAACATTATACTTTTCAAGTTAATATGTTTCTTTATGTTATTAATACAGATAGTAAATTAATTGTTAAACTCAAAGAAAATAATCTTTAATTTTTTTATCACATTACCTTTATTTTCAATGAATCAATGGTCTTTTTTACACCTTATCAATTTATGGTTTTGTGGTTGTAAAATTTCTCCTCATCATTCACTATATTATGATAAATTATCTCTATCACTATCCATATTTTTTTAGATATTAATTTTTTTATCCATTTCTATATTTTCACTTCCCACTAATGTTATCATATTTGGAAACCTAGTTATATGACGAACTTGGTATTTCCTTTTCCTTCTTTTCAAGAGGAGTTTTATTAACCCTTTCGACGATGTGAAATTTAAACAAAGGTATTGTTAAATGAGATTTATTTCAAATTATAAGGATAAAATTTAAAAAATGGGTAATAATTTAACACCCTGATATTTAATAAAAAATAAAACTATGTTTGATAACATATATGATTTGCAACCCCAAGCCTAAACAAACTATGAAATATTGTTTTTTAAACATGACCATTAAAACCTAGAAATTAATTTGGAATGTATGAATATTATTAAATGATTTATGAAATATATATAAACTTACCACTCAATATAAATTTATGGATAAATCCTTAGTAAATAATCACCCAATTTTTAGTAAAGTCATTTTATTGTTCAAAAACATGTTTTCTTCAAAATCATTTTTTATTTTATTTTTGTGAGAAAATATTATAATTAATTTTTGAAAATTTTACAAATGATATTTTATAAAATAAATAAAAAATTTTAAATTATAATATCAAAATTATCGTAGAGTAATTTTTTTCTGAAATGATTGGTTTTCAGTAAATAGTGAAAATTACTGATTTTTCAAATATTGTCATTTATTTCCATTAAATCAAGTAATTCAAAATTACCACTAAATTTTGGATTTTCTATTAAATTTAAATATGAACTATTGTATTTATAATAGTTTAATTAATTCTATTTGAATAAGAAATTTTCATGACTTCGGTATAAATTTAGTTTTTTTCTCGAATATATAATTTTCTAAAAATGATTTTCAATTGCATAAATTTTATCAATTTTAATTAATTAAAATAAAAAATAATAACAGAATATTTAAATTAAATTTATATATAATATATCTTGTTAGATAAATTTAAATTAATATAATGAATATTTATATTCATAGAGTTAATATAAGATCATCTATTACTTGAAAAATACATTTTTCTGAAAAATTGCTTTTCATTGTGTTTTGTTAGTTTAATCTAAAATTAAATTATGCCACTTATCTATTTTGAAACATGGAAAATGTATTTTTGATTTTTAATTATGAGGTCCAAATTTTTTTAAATAGGGTGAATTTATATTTGGTCATTATGAATAGAAACCAAAGTAAATATTTATTACAATGATAAAGGTAAATTGGGTTAATGAAGGGAAAAATAATTTGATAAAGACAAAAAAGTAACCATAAAACTTAAAACTTTTTTTATAAGTATATTTAATCCATAAAAATCAAAAATTAAATTATATGATATTTTTCCCATATTTCTTTGACTGTGACCTTTATAATACTTTATATAAAGAAAATAAAAAAATGTCATTTTCTTACTTTTAATAAATATAATATTTTGTGAAAAAGATAAAAATAACCTATATTCTATTATATAAATTAATATAAAATAGAAATTATTTTTTTTATCATGGTAATTTATATATAATTTTTTTAAATGAAATAATTATCTTAAATTCTTATGCAAGGCTGGTGTAGAAATTATTAAATTAAAAGAAAGATAAAATAATTTATTTTAAAAATATTAAAAGTAACATAATTTGAATGAATTATTATGTTCCACAAATTTTCAATATAAATATAACATATTATGAATGTTTAAAATTTATATATTTGAAATCTATATTTGTCTTGATGTTTTTAAAATCAAATTAAATGAATAGTGTTAAAATTGACATTAATGATATTTTATAATAAATAATGTTTTTTAAATGATTAAATATTAAAAAAAATACTATTTTAGGTTAAGTTATTGGTATTTGTTTGAATATATCATCTACAGTCCAATTATGGACCAATAGTCTTTTTATGTTAACTATATTGATCCTTAAAGAGTAAAAACAACGCTACCTCA
This sequence comes from Viscum album, assembly GCA_963277665.1. Taxonomy (NCBI): domain Eukaryota; kingdom Viridiplantae; phylum Streptophyta; class Magnoliopsida; order Santalales; family Viscaceae; genus Viscum; species Viscum album. The sequence continues at coordinate 957,726,035 of OY728128.1, read as the reverse complement.
GTAATTTTCAAAAAGGGGTAACACGTGTAAAAACAAAAATATAATTGTGAAACATTACCTAATATTTGTAAAATTTTTATTTAATGAGAGTATTTAGACTTATAATTTTCTTATATTCAAATATTATTAATTTTTATCCATTTTTATATGAAAATTAATTTATCTTAATTTAACACTTTAAGAAATTCCAAGAGTACCCCTCCCCTCTCTTATAAAAGGGAAACTCTTATCCTCTTTTATTCACATTAAAAGAACCATTTTTTCATACAATAACTAATAAAATACCTTCAAAATATCTTTCTACCATGTTCTAGAGGCTCTGTTTTGATCATAAAGCAGTCCTTGTGAAGCTTTTGGTGTAAACCTTAAGAGGTTGTCCAAAGAAGAGGTATAATTCTTAATCAAGTGTTTTTGTTTTATTTCTTCTCCTACCTCCTTAAAATATTATTCAACCATGATTAAATAATAAAACTGGTATATTATTTTTAATTATATTTAATTATGTTAATTAAGTAACCTATATCCATCTCCTCTTCTATAAAATGGAAAACAGAATCATCGTTCATGTGTATGGGGGACTACCACCTCATGAACTGATGTAATTCATTTTGCATCACCTCTTATTATGGATGATTTTATTGAAAAATTTAACATATATATATTTATGATATTGATTAAATATTTATCATTATTAAAATATAATATATCATTTATATTCTTACCTTCCCATTCATTGAGAAATGATAATTTCATTCATGCGTACATAAGGACCACCACCTCCACAAAGTGATGTGATTCATTCTTCATCAAAAAATTAAATAGATGATATAAATATGTACATTTAAATAAATAATATGGTATTTATTATATTAATATCATTATTTAAACTTAAAATAACACATACCTTCCATTCATAATGATCATTGAAAATGGAAATGTTACTCTTGCATATGTACGACCAACCATCACGATGATTGTAACATAGTTCAATTTTCATAATATTTATTCATGATTGGTTTTCAAAGTATAATTGATATATTCAAATAATAATTACTGAATTATTATTATTTTTTAAATGTTTTAATACTAACCTCTTTGACCATAGTAAACCTACCGAATTCATTTTGGGCAGATGGGCTGAATATCATCAAAACATCTGACATGAACTAAATTGATCAAGTAATTGATTAGAACATGGAAATAAAATGAATAATAAACATAAAAAATGTTATTAATAAATTATATTATTAACATAAGTTTATTATTCTAGATGATAAATAATGTACGCGATGAATCATACTCAAGGTAAGGGACTTTCTTTTGAAAAACCATTTTTAAAATTTTCCCTTCCAAATATTTCTCTTCAATGTTCATGTTCTTATAAATGTTTCAAGAAAATTATTATTTTTTATTAAATGGATAATAAAGTTCATTTTTTCATATTTTAATTTATTTACAATTTTTTAAAAGGAATATTTTTTAAGGTTTTACATAAGGGACATTTTAAAACACTATTCTAAATATTATAAAGATTTATTTTCTAAATATTTTTATTCCATGCCCATATTCTTAAAATTAATTTATAGATGTATTTATATGGACATAAATGAATTATAAAGTATATTTTATTTCTCTTTTTTACATTCATTCAATGTATTTCAAAAGGAATCTTTTTACATATTTTATACGGAACAATTCGGCTTTATTTATAAAAGACAAAAAGAATGTTTTAACATATACAACATCAATGTATTTTATCTCTTCTACAATAATTACTTGATATTTATATTTCATTATAATAATACTTGTTTTATTTAAATAAAAAACTATTTAACTTTATTCTATGTATTTTAAAAAAGGGTTTTAAATATAATATATATTTTAAAATCTTTAAATGGTTTTCTTATGGGTGTAAGGGATATGTCTAAGACACCCTTTTATTTTATTCAAGACCTTTCTCTCTCTAGATAAATATATATATATATATATTTAAATTTATTTAATTATTATACAATTTACATATATGTCTCTCACCTATATTCCTAGCTTATTCTCCCTTACTTTGACAGGGTAATACATGCCTTATGTTCATTTCTCGAATCCCTTATTTAAGAAATATCTTTTGATTATGATGTGAGGAAAGATTATGTAACTCATTTATTTCCATTGATAGTTCTTAATTTTATGCCTTATGATTTATTTAATTTTTGTGTCACACATTATCATGGACATGTTATGATGGTTACAACTAGTTAGAAGACCAATGTATTGGGTAAAACTTTTGTCTCATGAGAAATAATATATGGGATTATGGAGTAAACCTAATCCACTATAAGACTATATCCACCATGTGATGTTGTATTAGAATTTAGCCTTGAATTATAATTATGTCATGTTTTTTGTTTCTATTAAATTTACAATACATCCATGATATTACGATATCATGTTATTTATGTTATGATCCCATGTGATTACCCATGAGTTTATATTTAAAGGAATGTATATGATAATTTTTAAGGATATAATGTATAATTTTTTTTGAAAATTTATTTATATGTTTTTCATTATTTCAAAGGAATATTTATGTGTTTTATTGTTCCTTTAATATTTCTTATGAAATGTTTTATAATAATATTTTGGCAAAAAAGTTTATTTCTTGGTTTCTAAAATATCTATTTAGAGCCCAAAGTTTAATTTTTAAAAGAAAAATATTATATATGTATTCATGAAATAACATGTTTCTTTCATTCTTTTAAATGTTACTTATTGAAATTTTATGGTCATATCATGTTTTGAATTTTTTTCATAATGTTTAAGGATGGGTAAGAACATATATTAAGTCATGTTTAATGTTCTGAAGATTGTTCATGATAACAAAACATATTTCATTTTAAAAGTTATATATTGTGGAAAAAATGGATACCTAGGAGAAGTGTCTGCATTAGAATTTATGAATTATTTATATCATATATTTTCAATAATTATATAAAAATATAAACCTAAAAGATCTTTGGGAAAGAAAGAAATTTAATTCTTGTAAAAATACACTATATTATGTAATGTTTAAGTCCAGGGCCTTATAAATATAATGATCTAAATAATCAGTAATGTATAATAAGTAATCAAGATAAAATAACAATTTTCAAAAAAATTATTTTATAGAAAATTGAACGTAATACCACAGAAACACTGTGATTACTATTATATAAATAACATTTCCTCTCAAGCACCAATTTATTAGTTTATTATTGGTGCTTGTGCAAAGTACTACGAATTGAATAAAATTATTAGCATCAGAGTCCCCACTACCTTTTAAGATACCTTAGGAAGTGAGGGTGTGAAAAATTCTTACAAAAGACTAATGTTTTATAAATTTTGTGTTTTCATCATAATGATATCATCAATTTATAATGATTTGTGGAAATAATTTCATTACATGGATGGTTTCACATCTTTTCCCATCATTGAGAATCTTGTGAGTAAAAATTGAAGTGAGATATGAATGAGGTGATGATTACATTAAATACGTGTAAATTAAAATATGAACCATGATATTTCAATACATCTATTTATTTTAACATTTTCAACAAATTACACTAATTTAGTATAGGATTATAAAGTTAATAGTTTAGGAAAACAATTCCTTGCCTTTTGGGTAAGGTTCACCATGTTGATAAGAGATTAAATGAATATCAATCTTTAGTTATTATGGTGAACACGTTGAAAGACATGGTGAAAATACTAATGAAAAGTGTGACACCAAAGACACCTTTACAATTTCCTTTTCAGGAAAAGAGGAAAGGAATTAAACATGAATTTATTTGAATCTTGTGTCATGAGATAAGTTTATATAGAACTAAATGAAATTAATTGAAGTAGAATCAAGCAATGAATTAAACTTAGAGTATATTCGTCAATGTAAATGATGTTTTTTTCATACTTATTTTATATTAAATACTATATTACTATCATATATTTGTATTTAAATACAATGAAAAAGTAAGAAATTAAATTTTACAAGGATTAAGGTGAATTCTCCAAGCTACTATGAAAAGGGTGATTCCAAATCCATCAGTGAGAATTAAACAACTTCTAATTATCAATATTAATTATTCTAGTTGAAATTTTATTGAGTATAAAAAAAATTCTCAAGTGTTCATTGGAAATAAGGTGACATTATTCCATTTTTTGGAATGAATGTTGTTTGAGGTATCAAATAATCAACTAAAAGTTTAGTAATGCTTAAATCAGTGGAAATAACTAATGAATATAAAAATCTAAGACTCATTTATCCCCAGTTATGAAAAATTAATTATTTTGTTGGTAAAACTAAGTAGATATTGAGGATATAACAAGTACTTTTTTAGACTCTTAAGAGCTCAATACCTTAAGTATTATTGACATGTTTACTTGTTTAGCTAGTGAAAAATAAACCTATAAAAAAGGTGGGCCAAAAAGCTTTTTTAATTAGTTCATCTTGAGATCATGAACTATTACAATGTTAAGGTAGTCATAAATATACTTTATAAGATTCCTTTTATTATTTTAAGGAATGTAAAATTGAATTATGAATTCAGCATGATTAGAAGATATGAGTTTCTTTTATCTTGTTTGTTGAGGAATACCATGACCATTAAAACATTGATTTTTATAATGTAGTATAGAGTAATTCTTAAATGAACATTTCCTTATACACATAAAAACTATGACATTGGTAAAGAGGATAAATCATGAGTCTTACATAAAAATATTTACCATTAAATTATATAATATATAAATTACTAAACATGCATTTCCTGATACACATCAAAGTTACAATGTAAATAAAATGATAATATATTTTAAGACTCATACGCATTGCATAAACTTTAATTATCTTTAAGACATGGTTTGAAAATAGAAATTTTGTCCTATAACTATATTCCAACTATGATGAAAATGTATGTAATATAAAATACATCCATAATTTCATAATAGAATGTGTTTATATACAAAGAGTTTGTTAAAGCTAAGTTAATAAAGAAACTTGCAAAAATATTGTGCATCTAAAATAATTATCTGAAAGGTTTCTTAATATATTACAATAACACCTATGATAGAAAATTGAAAGTCAAGTAATAGGATATTTTTCTATAAGATGGTGTATATCTCTATTTGAGATAGTGGGAGCAATATTGACTTAGATTTTGTCAATGTAGGATATTCACAAGTGGTTGGAATATGAATAAAATCCATAAGAGCTTGTGGAAAAGGAATTTTATGGAGACATATAAATTATAGGAAGGATAAAACCATGGTAATGGTTTTAAATTCACCATGACTAGTGATACAATATTTATTGATAATAATAAATCCAAATAGTAAGAAATAAATGATAAAAATATAATATTGAAAAGTTCAATTAAAATTTAATAATAGATTCCATGTATCAAAGTACATGTGCTTAGTATTTTGAATGTTTCAAATCTTGATACTGCAATGGTATTCAAGAGAACCATTACATGTATGGTACAAGAGTGGTACCAATAATTCTTGATTTGTTATACCAAGTCATCATGATTAAATCAATTATAATTTTCTTCTTTTCAAAGATAATTTATATGATCATTATATTAGGAATTGGATTTTAATACCACATTTCTTGAAAGGTATCTATAAAATGAAACTATAAATATTTAGGGACACTAAATAATTTTATTAAGGGGTTTAAGTTACTAAAATATAGTTTATGATGTATGTAACATGATCATAGAATATTCATTTAGAATGTTTTTTTCATATGTCTACAAGGGGTTAATGGGAGTGTCACTATTTTACAAGTAAAATAAGTTGATAACATATAAAAAATAATTGTTTTTTATCATAATTAATCAAGAAAAGTGTGAATTTAATTCTCTTAAGATTTAATTTGAATTATAAATTTAATTTTTAGAGAAAAATAATTACTTAGGTAGATTTATTGGGTTTATTAAACAAATTAAAAGTACATATACTGATTGGTATTCAAAAATTAAAGTTGGAACAATTATATAGAGAATTATTACCAATATCACATAGCATAAATCTCTCAAATTATACATTTATTGGATATAGGAGAAGATTAATGTGGTGAGTATAATTCTGTATGCTTCTAAGATGAATCAATAGCATATCCCATGCTATATACTAAATGTGATATTTCCAACATATAATCTAGGTAGTAAAATATCTATATAATTTTTGAGAAATGAATGGAAAGTTGTCAGAAAAATATAATTATTCTTGGGAGAGTACAAGATATATATTCTTCATACTTTTAGAGGAAGGGACACTAGTTATATGGGTATAAAAATTAGTCTTCCTTTATATTAATATGATCTAATATCATAGTCAGTATAATGTGATGGGAAATATATGATCTAGTTGTATTCATATATACAAATAATGAGCATGTTAAAGAATTAGATGTAACTAATGAAGCAGTGTAAAATACAAAATTATTTTTTTCAGTTTTTGGAATCAGACCTATTAATTTATAATTTATCATAATATAAATTATGATAATTCTATTTCTGGAACTATCCGGGATGTCTAATTTTGAAAATAGAAAAAATTAATACACCCATGGATATCAACTATTGGGGAGTGTTACTAAATGAGGTGAATTAAATGATAATAGAGTAGCTACATAACAGAGATGTGGAAGGCCCAGTGAATATATCTATAACTTATCAGAAGAATGATCTTATCATGTGAGTGATAATAGGAATAGTTAGTTTGTTGGATCTAGTGTAAGTAGTAGTATTGTAAAAGTTGGTTCCATAGACCCAACTTGAACAATACTTTTTTATTATCATATCATGTATATAGTGATTTATGCATGATATACACTTACCATAATAGTGTTTAGATTTATATGCACACTATTTACATAGTAATGTCCTTAAATTATTTTTTCATATCAAAATGTTATAGAAGTTTCCATGCTATAATGAGAATAAATAGATACCATGATACTAATATTAAACTTATGACCTATGGTGTAGACACATCATTTTGACAGGAAACAGATGATGTGTGACTATCAGGGGATGAGGGATCATAAGTATTGATACTTATTCTCATGAAGTCCACACTTGGTGATCTTGAGTAGATGAGATCATGATGAATGACCCGCTAATAGGAACTCCACATGTCTCATGTGTCATTGGTTGTTTCTATATTCAAATATGTGTATTGGTCTCATGACCTAAGGTTATTATTTATGTGTACCATCTGATTATATACTTTGATGTAAGAAAAAAACTATGCATTGATGTTGTAGTGTGGTATCTTTAATCGCGTGGTCATTGGTGGAATGACATTGATTAAATAATCAAGATAAGATTTTTCTCTTAAAAAAAAGTGATATCATGGACCTAGTTTATCAAGATTGCAGTACCTTCAGTAAATCCATGACCATGGTAGAAGAAGGTAAGACCGTACAGTAAGGTCAATAAATAGTAAAGCAAGAAAGGATGGTGACACAAAGTGTGTGTACTTCTTTATAAAATATCACGAGACAAAGATATTATATTAAACAATGTATGATCATAGGAAAGCTTTTCATTATTATAACTTCTCCTTATCTCCTTAGAGAACTTGATGAGTTGCTATACTTCACTCCTAGTCTCTGAATAATATTTACTTTCATCATGATAAGAGCATAGAGGGTCATGCACTAAGAGTATTCAAAGGTCTACCATATTCTAATTAATAGTAGATCAGGACATGGTTGTCCTGACCACTGGGGTCTAAGAATGTTTGAGAATATATGATAACCAAGGAATAAATAAATAAATTAATATTTGTGTTTATAATAGTTGGCTTTGAATTTATTTATTAAAAATATTCACAATATATTAAGTCAATACGTGGAAAAAATATTATATGAACAAATATAATTATAATATTTAATATTCATATAATATTTATGGGAATAATGAATCATGTTTATAACTCTCTTTTATCATGTAATATATTTATTATATTAAAAGAAAGTGAAAAAATATTTAAATGATGTTTATGACATAGTTAGTTGGTTATAACATATCCTTTATGGCTTATTTAGTGGGAAATACATATTCATGGGTTGAGGATAAATTTCTAGGTATTTTGAACCTCATTATACAAGTGGAAGAAAGATATCATTCATAGAAATATTTATCATAAGAATTTGAGAGCCTCTCTCTCATATCTTCTACATCCTAGACAGATAATCTCCAAATCTAAGCAAAAAAGTTCTTCTTTACGGATCGAAGGATAAACATGGGGGTGAAGGTCAAGACATATAAGGTTTTGTCGAGTCTCCATGATATCACTCATATATTAACTATCTATGATTCCATAAACTTTTCAAGAATGTTTAGATGATATGGAGGGATCGATATTTAGTTACTTTGATCCACAGTCACCAGTGAAGAGTGGTTGTTGAATGACTTTTTAAATTGAACAAGGCAATTTTTTAATTTATTTTTCATCCTAAAAATCTTCACACAGGATCCTCAGCCTTTGTACCAGGGTACACATCATCATAGAAGATGTAGTCACATTGATTGGTGATGAAAAATTTTAATCACCCAAACCATATGCTTCCTATGGGAACCCTGATACCTTTATTAAATTGTTTCAATTCATATTACATAGATTCTTGTTTGAACCAAAATAGGCCTCTATAAAATTCTGGTAGTATTTTCACAAATAATATACAATAAAATGAGTGTGAAGCGATTTAAAAAAATTTGGAGTCTGATATTTGAGTGAGAAGCCCTCTATAGGGGGGGTCTAATGTTATAATAGAGTAAGTTATTGTTTTGGATAGATTCTATATTCTCCAAGTGGAAATTGTTGTGTAGATTATCTATGGTTTTTTAACCTCATGCAATAGTGTGGTCCTTATCCCATGTTTTTATCCTGGGTTTATTCCTCTTCTTTATGGGATTAGATAATTGTTTTCTTAGGCTATATATCTGGTCTTTCCTATGACTTCTTCTATGAGAAAGACCCTTAGGTGGGGGGGGGGCTGAAATCACCTTGGTCCACCACCTAGGAGTGCTTTCTTCATCAAATATTCTGTAATTGAAAAGGAAAATATGAAGCATGAATTAAGTATTAGTGACATATAGACCTGAAAACCTATGTTTTACATGGTTTGTAGGTGACTATATGTAACATTCCACTTAGATAAATTGTTACTAGATTCTTGAATCCTCCCCAATGTTTATATGTTATATATCTCAATCATAGTTTTTCCTTTGACCGATTTTTTTCCTTCAGTCCTTATTTTATGAAAGTCCACGGTTTTAGAGTTCTTAATTCATAAATTCCCTTCATCCATATAATACATGTTTCTATCATCCCATATTTCTTCCAAACCTTTAGATTAACTCATAAATTATTCTTCTGTATCTTCTCTATTCCTCCTCCATCATCCCTCTATCGTTCATCTAGTCTAGCTGGCCAGCCTAACCACATCTGTAGACAATTTAATCACCCCACACCTCGAGTCATTAAATTCTAACTGACCAAATGAAAAAGGTGAGTTGTATGGAGTGAGTGGGTGAACTTTTTGTGGGGGATGCAGAATGGGTATCTGGTATCTATTACCTAACATTCATTATTGATTACTTCATTGAAGTTCTTAGGTGTAGAATGAGATAAGAAGGTGTGATGTTCAACCCTATTTCTTAGTAAATATTTGGTTTGAGTCCCTTTTTCTTGGTCACCTATGAATATATCTATAGGGTTTTATTTATGGTTTTAAATGGTTCTAGGAATCAAAGTACTTAGTTCTTCCAAATCTTCTTTAGGGTCAGGTCAGTCAATTTGGTCTACACTACTTGATTTTTTAGTTAAATAAAAAGTGAATTCATTGGTTTTGGATGTATTATTGTTATTCAAATTATATATGTCATCCTCTATATTATCAATGGAAACTTCTGGTTCATGTGGATCTGTTTAATCAAAAGTGATTTGAACATATTCTTCCTTAAATTTAGTTATTTTATTAAACACTTTATATTCTTTAATAGATGTTGAATAACCAAGGAAAATTAATTCATCACCCTTGAGTGCAATTTTTTTCAGATTCAATTTTTTATTAATAATTAATACACTACAATAAAAAAACATTGAAGTAATTCATCTTAGTATTTATTCCATTCCACATCTTATATGTATTTTATTTAAAATAATTAATATTAAAACTTTATTAATCCCATAGAAATATGTATTTATAGATTCAACCCAAAAATAGACAGGTAGGTCATATTCGCAATGCATGGTAAGAGAAATTTCTTGAAGGTTACTATTTATTCTTTTAAGCAATCCACATTTTTGAGTAATTCTAGGAGTAGATAAGTTGTGATTATAGCAATTTTGTGAGTATAATTTCTCAAAATATTTATTTTCATACACATGAACATGACCCCTTCTCATATTTTTAATTGTAAGTCCACTAAGGTTATCATTATATTTTTCTTATTTTGAAAAGAATCTACAAGCTTCACATTTATGTGAAAGAAAATATACTCATGTGAATCTTGAATAATAATAAACAATCATATACGAATAATTCTTTAATTCTAAACTAAAAACTCCCAATGGTCTGAATAAATCCATATAAACCAACTCTATTTTTCGAGTGGTATAACCTTCTTTATTTTATTTGAATGAAATTTTTTTCTGATTCCCTTTTTGATAAGGATTACACACTTTATATTTTAGGAATTATAGATTAGATACATTATTGACCAAACATTTTCTAATTATCTTATTAAGTGAGTATACATTACATTTTCCTAGTCTTCTATGCCAAAACCAAGATTCATGATGAAAGGCATTTAAATAATGAATATTTTTGTGAAAATAAATAATTTTGATCAAATTCATATACATTACCATTTATTAAATAAATTTAAAATGAAATTATATTTATAATCATAAATACTATATGAATTATTTTTAAATTAAACAGGAAAACTATCACCACACAATAGATAAATTATACATATATTATACTTTAAACCATCAAAGAATAAAAATTTGGAAATAAGAACAAATTTAGAGTTTCCAATTTGACAAAGCCCAATTATTTCTCCATTATAATTATCACTAAAAGTGAAATTAACAACATATACCTTCATTATATTCTTCAAGATTGATAATTATCTAGACATGTGTTGGAAACATCCACTATCTAGATACCATAACCCCTTGATGGATCTATTTAAGATGGTTTCATGTAATTAGTCAAACAAGAGATGATTTTGGTACTCATATCTTCTCAGTTCCATAGTAGTTAAAAAAATCATTTATAATCCAGATTTTTTTAACAAAATTATTAATAGTTTTATTAATAGATTTAAAAGAATTATAAAATAGGACTTTTTAGGCCCATAGTGTATTTCTGCATGCTTAAAATTTCTCACTATGTTATATAAAAGGGTTTGTTTCTAGAATTTGAACCAGGAACAATTTTTTTTGTATAATTTGTTTTTCTCTCTTGGTAGATAAGAAAGGATAGTCTTAATATTACATACAACTTTACTACCCAAAATTATATTGAGAGTTTCATTTATTTAAGTGAAACCTTAAATATCCCTTTTAAGTTGTCCATTAACTAATTTTAAATTATTATTATCATTTAACAACACAAAATTATTTTATATTTCAATACTAAGAACATAATTTATATAAATAGTTAAATCATATTATTTCTTTAGAATCTTGTATTTATCTTTTAGTTCATTCATAGAATCCTCAAGCAACGAGAAATACTCAAATAGTTCTTCATTAGTAATATCAAAATCATCTTGAAATTTAATATAAGATAAAGTAGTGATGGAAGTTATCACCTTAGATATATTATCCATAAAACATATATTATAATTTTCACTAACATATTCATTTCTTGATTCAGATTCATTGGATATATCCTTAGAATAACTCTAGATTTCATTCATGGATTTCTTGAGTGTTCTCTCTTTATCATCATATTTATTCTTATATTTCAACTTTGGAAAGTCTGCTTTAATGTGTCCCTTTATTTTTTACTCATAAAATCTGACCTATATAAATGAAAAATCATTCATATAATTTAACTATCTATTATATTTACCATAATAAATATAGTTTTTTAAAAACTTGTTTTTCCTGTTGAACTTTTTAAAAGGTTGGTCTAGATGATCCATTTCCTCATCACAGTCAGTTTCACTATCACTTCCATTGTTTCTCTAATTATTAATAACCCCTTTTTAATTCAATTTAGAAGATTGAAATAGAATAAAATTCTTAGGTTTAACATCCTTATAATTAACTTTTAGTTCATCCTCATACATCATTAATGTCATGATTAGTTCCTTAACCAATAGCTTATTAACATCACATGACTCTCAGTGAAGACAAAAATACCTCACCATCAGTTAATAATACATATCAAGATCCTCAATACTTTTTAATTATATTCGATTTTATTTCAAAGTGAATAAAAAGTATTGATGATTTTATTAAACATGATATACATTTTAGAAATAGATTCATCATGTTTCATCTTGAATGTATTCTATTTTATTATATATGTGTTTAAGAACATATATTTGGCATTGTATGTTCCATCATGGGACATAGAAAGAGTATCCCAAATCTGATAAGTAGTATCACAAGGAGAAATTATATTAAATTAAACTTCTCTTAATTCGTAGTAAAAATATTCACAAATTTATAGTTACAATAACATAAATCATTATTAGAATAACATCAATCAAGTCTAAAATATTTTGGTTTTTCATATTTATCTTTTATAATAGTAAAAATGTCAAAACCCATGCTCTCAAGATTTATTTTAATTTTTCTTTTCTATTGATAATAGTTTTATCCATTAATGTTATGTGGTATATTATTTATAGTTACTTTATGTATAGAGGAATCTATAATAATAGAGGACCTGAATAAGTATAAATGGAAATCTAATTCTCAAGACCCAATCAAGGTCAAACAAATGAAAAATAGAGAGAAAAATATCCTCTAATATAAAATGATAGTCCAAGTGGAGTTCTCAAGAGGTGGGATTGATCATCCAATAGAAATTCCTATTTCAAAAACATTCTTAATTCAATACCCCTAAATTTATAATATCCCAGTTAACTAATATAGCAGGTATATATAATTTAGTATTTTTAAATAGTTTCTCAATGTATAAATCAAAACCTTTTTAAAAAACAATTATTATCACTCTAAAATTTTAAATAATTATAATCACACAAAACTCATTATACATATCACTAGTAAAATTTAACTATTAGATTATAAATTTTCAAACACAATTTGTAGATAATTTTTTAAAAGTGGATTTATAAAGTATATCATTTAATGAAAAATAATTAGATAGTGTAAGAAAAAAATAACACATAGAAAAAATTTCAAAATAGGAGGTGTAGTTCCACACTGAAACCTAGTCCTATCCTCTTAATAGTAACCCACTACTAAGAATGTTTATTATAACAAATAAACTATTTTATAAGCTGGATCAAGTATTATAAGTAAAAACTGCACCTAGGGAAGTTCGGGCTATAACTATCCTCTTACACATTTATTCACGGTATTACATGTATAAAAAGAATAAGAAGGAGTATCAAAGTACTCCTATTTATAGTACATGAGTAGTTATAAGAAAATAAACAAGAAACACAAGAATAACATGAATCTAAATAATAAAAGAGGGAGAGCACAAAGATTGAATATAGAGTTTTTTATGAATCTCAATCCTTGATTAGATTTTATTGTTTAATTTTATTTAAATATATCCTTGAAGTTATATAGATATATTTTATGAATCATTTACATTGATATGGAATTAATGCATAGAAAATAGAGTATCATACTGAGAAATATGTAACAAAGTATCCTTATATGTTTGAAAAACTTGTCACTATTTATTACATGTGATATTTCCTTGTATTTATATTCAATTTCTCTCTAATTATCTATTAAGGAATAACCATAATTAATTCCCCATATAGATAATCCTTTTTTATGTCTAAAATTCTATTAAATTCATTTAATGATCATAAACAATTCATTGATACAAATAATATTTTATTCTCAAATAGACATGAAAGGAGTAGGTCCATACAAAGACATAGTACGAATCATCTAACAGAAGCTCGAAATCATGGTTGTACTGAGGTATGGAAGGATTTACATGGATGGTTAATCAGAAATGGAATAGAAGAACAAGAATTTACACAGAATCATCCATAATTAACATGGAATATCTGATTCCTTCTTATGGATTATGTTTCCTTATAGAGGAACATTTGTTCCCTTCACACACAGATGATATTTCCTTCACATGGTCTTATAATACTTATCTAAATCGGAGTCTTCATACATAATCACAAGTAAAAGATCATAGGAATGGAAGATCCATTAGTACACATGGTCACTTGACTTAAACTTGCAGTTGATTCATACTTTGTAAATTTTTTATTTAGCTACAAATAGTAGCTTCAGACTTCATATGATCACTTGGAATGAATGTGTGTTCAATAAACATTACACATGACTATTAGAATTACTTTACATTAATCATCTAATACTTAGTGAAATATGATGTTATTTTCAGGAAATATTTTTTTTACATACACTTTTATGCACAAATTATTTCTTAGTCTTATGGTCAATAATTCATAGAATATATATACTAATGGTCACATAAAATAAGATTGGTTATACAAAAAGTGATTCTATACTTCGAATAATTTCATAAAATTTCCATAAATACACTTTACTATAAAATAAAATATAAATCATTGTTAATAAAAAAATAATTATTTAGGATCATTAAAATAAAGAGTTTTTGGACTAATACAATAGGCTAGGGTCTTATATCTCCCTCTAATACATCAGTAATTTTTATACCTCATGAGCTTAAAGGGTACATAGGAGGATTTATCCCAAGACAGTGGGTACCCAATAGGATTATCCCAAACCGAAGGGTATATGGAAAGATTATCCCAAGGTTAATACGGTACATGGGTGATTAGACCAAGACTATTATATGATGAATGTCTTAGTGGGTATCCTTGACATATGATTTCTATGCTTATTTTTGTGCCATTCCCTTATTAATTTTTATTTATGATCTATGTTTTTTGGGTATGAATTTATTATAAATCCATATTATTTCTATATGTTCATCTTACTATTTCTTATGATCTTTGATTTTTATCACATGTGTTTAACCTTAGTGATCATTTTACCTCAACTTATACTTATATTTCCTTTTCATTGGTTATTAAGATAATAAAAACTTGTATGAATTCCATAAGAGAGTCTATTGGAGTTTGATTAGGGAGAAATATTCACATGTGTTGTAAAATAAGATGTTTATGTAGCTATTCTTCAAAGAAACTAAACCAAAAGGTACTTTGAGTTATGTGATATAACTATGAGATGTAATAATAATGTGAAATTTTTTCAAGTTTAGTTTGGATAACCTCACTTGGTATAAAATTTAATTTATAAAAGTAATTGTTTTTAGTAATGGACCTAGAAGTGTGGATCTTGGTCACCTTAAAAAAAATTCATGATACATATTAATTTTAAGGCAAGGAAGAAGAATTTGTTATTTCATATAATTTTTTGAAATTAATTTTAATATTGAAAAATATTGATATCAATTGAACTATATTTTGTAATAATAATTTCAATTAGTTCATATGAAATAGATAATATATTCTCATGATTTTTTTCCCTATCCATCATAAAAACACATTTGATTTTATTGACATAACATTGAAACAATAATGAAATTAATATAACTGTTATTATAAAACTAATAACTACCCAAGTTTATTCCATTTTAAATTGATACTAAGACCACCTATTAGTGTTGAAACTATAAGGCCCCAGCCTTAAACCTTACTTAATCTTGAGTTATTACAAGATTACACATTGAGGATCTTTTCAGGTTTAGAGTTTTAGAGAATTAGATCATGAAACTTGCATTACATTCCACATTTAGACAAAGTGGTTACATAAAAGATAGTATTCATTCTTCCCATCAACGGAAACATATTTAAAATAAAAAATGGATTCTTTCTTGACACATCCTTGACACTATCATCACATCATGTACCCTTCCCTTGACCTGTGAAAAACATTTCAAAAACTTGGGATGAGCACAAAAAGCTCAATAAGGGATATAAAAATATGGAAAGGAATCATGAGTACATGTATACATAAGAATGAAATCATACTTTACCCATAAAACATAATCACTTTAACATACCTCATAAAATCATAGAAATCATATGAAATAAAGGTAAATTGAAGCATTCATAACATTCTTACGTAGGGAGTAACCCTCTTGGTTACGTTTGGAATATTCATCACAGTATATTCCCTAAATCTCTTCGGAGAAACCTTAACGTTTAACCCCTTCACGTTACCCAATGCATTGGAGAGCTATATCGGGCTCACCCGCCCTTAGTTTATCACGGAACCACCCGTTTTCATAATAATTCCCAAGAACCATAACATAAATTTATCACATAAAACATGCATAAAGGAAATATAACATTTCCACATTTCAATCACAATATAACATTTTAGGATATTGAAATAATGAATCCATTAAGAAAAACCATTTTCAAAACCATTTAAAACATTTAATAAAGAGATTTTTGAATCAAAGTGTCCCATACCACCTTGAAGATTTTAACATTTTAAACCATTAATATCCATATAAATAAATCCTTAAAACCATTTTGAAAACATGGATATTAATAAGAACAAATCATTAAAACATTTAAAGCGGTATTTTGGTTAAAGGGTTTTTACCAAAATTAGAGACACTTGAATACAATAATTGAGGAATACCATTTAATCAGAACTTTATAATATCATGAGAATAAATGGATTCATGATATAATATTCCAAAGGACAGTATATACACCATATAAGAGTGAATTGGTGCATAACAACAATGAAGTCTCAATAGAGATGTAAAATGTGATGAAATCCCTTATAAAGAAGGTATCCTTAAATTAACGATAAATCAATCTCAAAATTATGTGTGAAAAATATAAATACACCCAATATAATTGGATATTAAGTGTAAAACAATAAAATTTCATTCACACATATTCAAAGGATGACATATTCAATAACTACATGTTGAACCGAAAGAAATCGAAATTGGGTTAAAAAGTTCCCTTGGTAAAATTTGACAGCCTAACGACGTCACTTCAAAAGTTCAGAAAATGAGTTGATGAGAGATAAAAAGGGAATATCATCACTTGGACATAAAATTTACATCAATCAGGATATAGATGAACATATCCCAACATAATAGTATGTGAATTAAAAGACATAACAAATGAAGTCTTTTAAAAAGAGGAGGGTGAAAGGTTCCCTTACCGACTTGGGTAACTTTCGAAAAGTACACCCCGTTGAAGAAGTGTCATACAATTAATATGTAAATACCCAGAAATGGAATTATATTACAAAATTATTGTAATAAGGGGCAGTACATAAACAACTCAAAGGAAATTGTGGAAAATGTAGCATAAATCTCACGGGAATAAAAGTGAGATGAAAAATCTCTTACGAAAACTCGGCAGCCTAACGGCGCCACTTAAAACTTCCAAAATGGATTGATGAGAGGAAATAGGGTCTCTAATCCCATAAAAATAAAGTTTAAAGAAATAGGAATATAAAATAACATCCCGCAACATAACAAAGAGGATCTTAAAAGAAGTGACATAAAGGAGAGTACTAAAAAAGAAAGAGAGAGGTTGGATCTCTTACGAAAATTTGGCAGCCTAACGGCACCACTCAAAACTTACAAAATAGATTGATGAGAGAGAATAGGGTCTATCATCACATGAACATAAAAATTACAGTAATATTAATATAAAATAACATCCCAATAACAAGAAAGACGAGCTTTAAAAGGAATGACATAAAAGAGTGTACTTAAAAAGAAAGAGAGGAGTAGGATCCCTTACCTCGGGTCCGACTTGACTCGATCGTTCTTTAATCTCCTGAATAATAAACTTGAGTTAATTTCTACTTGATTAAGAACATTTTTCAAGCTTATTATTCCTTTTATATCACTTATTTCCATGTTATAAACATTATGTAATCATTAAGTTAATAATGATTGTTTTGTCGATATTTGGTTCTTAAGTCGAAAGTGGACTTCTTACAATTACATGTTGTTCTTGTGGTCAAAGGTTCTTTATATCCAGAATGACATTCCTGATTTGGATATCATATATATCATATATATCCAGCATATACATGTATTTATATTATTACATAATCATTTAGAGGAAAGAAATGAAATGCATCGTTCAGGGAGACGGTAAGCCGTACGTACGCATGAACGCTACTTTCATTTCTATGTCCTATTAATGGAATTAAAAATATATGAGAGGTATGTATATTTTAATTACAGAATTATATTAATCATTTATATGTATCATACATCATATATATCCATTATATATATGTACTTATAATAGTACATAATATTTTGAGATAAGAAATGAAATGTACCGTTCATGGAAACGGTAAGTCGTACGCACGCATGAACGCTACTTCCATTTCTATTTCATAATTAATGGAATTAAAACATAATGATACATAATAGTATTTTAATTCCAGTATGGTATCATATATAATATCATTAAATATACCCTTTATACATACCACATATGGTAATAACGAATCAAATCACTTTGAGGGGGCGGTAGTCCGCACTTCCTTAAATGAAGATATCGCGTTTACCAATAATGGAAACCATAAAGGTATGCCAAAAATGTAAAATACAGAAGCTTAAGGTAAACATAAACATATTATATATCATATATAAATATAGTTTCATCTTAATGGCCACCTTTGAAGGTGTTAGAATAATGTTGAACAATCATCGTTTCGGGAGGCAGAAATTCGCCATCCACAGAAACAGTATGTTCTTTAACCATTAGATGTAGGTGTGTGAAATTTTAGCTCGAATCCTTATTATAAAAACATCCTAGTATATTGATGATACTAGAGTTGTTACAAATTAAATTAATAAAAAGAGTTTAGGGGGTTGGAGAAGCAAAATAAAACAAAAGGACTCAAGTGAAGACATTACCTTAAAATCGGGTAACTCCCTTTGGTTTGAGCTCAAAGGCTTCCTTGGGAAGACTTCTGCCCAAATTGAGGCTTCAAGGAGTAATAGAGGGAAGTGGAGAGACAAAATGGGCAGAGTTTGGCCGAGCCAAAGTCTTTTAAAGTGTGGGTAAGGAGGTAGAGGTGGGGTCCTTTTATAAGAGGAGAGGAGGGGCACTCTTGGAAAGTAAAGATAAGTTACTTTATTTTAAAATGATTTTCGGATTAAAAAGGTCCCACATTGATATAATTCTAGGATAAGGTGATAATGGTTCGAAATCCACTCATACAATTGGTTTTGTCCATATATAGGTCTTATATTTTACATTATCTTTTCATTTTATTTAAATCCTTTATTAATGAGATAATCACTGCATCATCATGATGTCCTAAATAATTTAATTTATTTAAAGTCTAAAAATTATAAAAAAAATACTAGGATTTAGGAAATACTTTTATATTTCCAATGACTATTTATAATAAAAAATATGACTTGTATAACCCCTTGTAAAAATTGTTTTAGTAAAACATCTCATGTGTGTGTCATTTTTACTTTAACATTAAATAAAAAGTTATTTATGTCATTTCCCAACCAAAGTGGCTCCATGGGGTCCCTAAGTTGATACATGGCTTGTCCTGGTCTTCCATGAC
The DNA here is from genome assembly GCA_963277665.1 of Viscum album. Lineage (NCBI taxonomy): Eukaryota > Viridiplantae > Streptophyta > Magnoliopsida > Santalales > Viscaceae > Viscum > Viscum album. The sequence goes on along the minus strand of OY728128.1, from coordinate 957,706,202 downwards.
ACATCCAATGAGGTTAGGACATGTGTCAAGTTCATTTCATATTATTAAAACATTATTTTTACCTTAAACTACACTAATTACCTCTAATCGCGATTAAAAACTTAATAAGTTACTATTCACCAAAAAATTATTTTAATCCCATTGAACCACATTTTACTTCTTAATGAAAACCATGTATGTCGGATTTTTGAAATTCAAAACACAAAGGTGGAAAATTTTTATTTAAACGGAAAATCAGTTTTTATAAGTACCACTTAGTGGTTTCACTATTCATCAAAAATTGAAGTTTTTCAGAAAATTACCAAAAATTCACCCTAAGCTATATTTGATATTACGAATTCAAAAATGAAGTATATTTTACAAAATTAAAAACATATAAGTCACATTAATTAATTTAATAATTAATTCCCACTGTCATGACAAATAGCGTGTTTTTATGAAACAATAAGTTTCAAAAGATTGGCACTAGTTTAAGTCCGATTTCAAAGTGAAATTAATTCCAACGACCAATATTGGATTTAATGGTAAAAATATATTCTAATTTCACTTTAAAACCAATTCAAAAGATAATATAATCATATAAATAAATTATATTAAAAAGTGGTTTCGAATTAAAATACAACATCTTACACTATTCATTAAAAAAATGAACTTTATCAGAAAGATACCAAAAATTTACACAAAGTAAATTTTGATGTCCCAATTCTTAAAAAGAGTTTTATTTGGTCCAAAAGGATGTATAAGAGTGAACAAAACTATATTTAATGACGGTTCTCCATCAAAAGGCGATAAGTGAACCTTTAGTGAAAACTAGGGAATATACGCCTAAAATTTAATTATTTCTGTATTTTATGCATTTATCCTTTATTGGATAAATGTAAAAACATTTAAAAAAATATATAATCATATTTTAGTTATTTCTATCCATTCCCTCCAATACAACGGCTACATGTTAACTACAATTTAAAATAATATTATTTTATTATTAGAGTGCAACGTAAGATTCCCAAGAAACTCGTTGTTGTGTGTTGGGTACACCATCGAGCATAGAGTCCTCTTTAAAGTCATATTAATATTTTGTTCACAAATATGGATAAATATGAAAATTTCATATTCTTTATTTACCTGGGGTGTTACATCCTTCCCCCCTTTTGAGAATTGCGTCCTCGCAATTTTTAAAATTGAGCTTGGCAACATCCTTGAAAGTCCCACATCAGAACAAGAGTCAGTAAAACAATCACTTTAAAATAAATAAAGATAAGTACAAAGGTCACCCGAGTTAACCCATACTAGGATTCCAAGTATGAAAATATGGACATGGAGGAAAAAACAAAGGGTCATGTTCTTGAGGGAGAGTGATAGTAAACATGTCTAGGAGAAAGTTAACCATAAGAAAATCACAAACTTGTGATGGGTTAAACGGTATTAGATTACCCAGTAGGAAAAGTTAATAGACAACATTTTTGTTTTAAGTTAATTTTTATTGAGTAATTTATTCATAAGGAAACATAATCATTTATCATGTTGAATTTCAACTTTTACAAGATTCTTTAATCAAACTCATATTTTTTTCCAAAAGATGAGTATTTAGGGAGACTTGTTCGCATTAAGAGTACTATAATCAACTTCTAGAGAATCACCTAATCCACAATAGAGAACTATATACTTCCCATGTCTTTATACTCTAACCAAAACCAAAACCAAAAAGGTTATTACATGATTAGATAATCCAGAAAAGGATAACCCTTTATAAAAAGAAAATCTATTCTTAATCTCCAAAATTTGTCCAACAAAACCCAAAGTTCAACGAAGACCATTAGATAAACAATTTTTCCATAAAATTCTTCAAAGTAAACCAAACTAAGATTGAAACCCAAATATTGGAAGGATTTATTCACATAGTCTTCCAAGTTAAATCGTAACATTTATCTCCAAACAACATCAGTTGCTCTTAATGTCTCGTATTGAAAAGTAATTAACCTAATCACATATCCTTCATGATAGGTTAATAAATTTCCATAGATAACCCAAAATCAACTTACTCTTAATTCATAAAATCATATAACTAAAAAGAATCAGTCAAACTAACCAGGGACTTCACGTAGTCCAGTGGTAGGCGATAAATACCAGTCGCACTTTGGTTGTGGGTTCGATTCCCAAAGCTTTGTCCGACGCGACGGGTTGTCACACGGTCTGCGTGTTGTCCTTTTTCCAAAACTATATAATTCTCAAATCATTCCCCAAAAAGGGATAAAATCATCAAAAATTATCATAACATATTTTAACCTCAAGTTTATCTCATGCCTTTCATTTTCCATCATATCATATAATAACCCATAATTACCTCAAAAGTAAGGATCATATAAACTCTAATGGTTACCTTTATAATTATTACCTGAACTTCCACATCGATTGGTCATCTCGTACATGATGCATTACAGAACATACCAAGGTTCAAGTGGTTGATCATGACTCCTTGATATTTGGTTTAGAACAACCACGAGTTTCCTCATTGAATCCTCCATTTTATCTAGTATCTTAATCAGAGAACCACCACAGTTTCCTTCAATCCTGTTTTCTCTTTGGTGCCTGCTAGATCCATCCATTCACTAAAAACAGAAATTTCAGTGTGAGTATATCAACAAAACCATCATGTACTAATGAGGAAGGAAAACACTAAGATATACTTACTCATTCACTTTATCTAAAACTATGACTCTTTCTGAAATCCTAACCATTATGGTAATGTCACTTGTGCTTAGAGAATACCCTAACCTCTAAAGTTATCTAAACCGACATTTGATACCAACTATAAGGCCCCCAGCCTTAAACCTTACTTAATATTGAGTTATTACAAGATTACACATTGAGGATCTTTTCAGGTTTAGAGTTTTAGAGAATTATATCATGAAACTTGCATTACATTCCACATTTAGACAAAGTGGTTACATAAAAGACAGTATTCATTCTTCCCATCAACGGAAACATATTTAAAATAAAACATGGATTCTTTCTTGACACATCCTTGACATTATCATCACATCATGTACCCTTCCCTTGACCTGTGAAAAACATTTCAAAAACTTGGGATGAGCATAAAAAGCTCAGTAAGGGATATAAAAATATGGAAAGGAATCATGAGTACATGTATACATAAGAATGAAATCATACTTTACCCATAAAACATAATCACTTTAACATACCTCATAAAATCATAGAAATCATATGACATAAAGGTAACTTGAGGCATTCATAACATTCTTACGTAGAGAGTAACCCTCTTGGTTACGTTTGGAATACTCATCACAGTATATTCCCTAAATCTCTTCGGAGAAACCTTAACGTTTAACCCTTCGCGTTACCCAATGCATTGGAGAGCTATATCGGGCTCACCCGCCCTTAGTTTATCACGGAACCACCCGTTTTCATAACAATGCCCAAGAACCATAACATAAATGTATCACATAAAACATGCATAAAGGAAATATAACATTTCCACATTTCAATCACAATATAACATTTTAGGATATTGAAATAATGAATCCATTAAGAAAAACCATTTTCAAAACCATTTAAAGCATTTAATAAAGAGATTTTTGAATCAAAGTGTCCCATACCACCTTGAAGCTTTTAACATTTTAAACCATTAATATCCATGTAAATAAATCCTTAAAAACATTTTTAAAACATGTATATTAATAATAACAAATCATTAAAACATTTAAAGCGGTATTTTGGTTAAAGGGTTTTTACCAAAATTAGAGACACTTGAATACAATAATTGAGGAATAACATTTAATAAGAACTTTATAATATCATGAGAATAAATGGATTCATGATATAATATTCCAAAGGACAGTATATGCACCATATAAGAGTTAATTGGTGCATAACAACAATGAAGTCTCAATAGAGATGTAAAATGTGATGAAATCCCTTATAAAGAAGGTATCCTTAAATTAAGGATAAATCAATCTCAAAATTATGTGTGAAAAATATAAATAAACCCAATATAATTGGATATTAAGTGTAAAACAATAAAATTTCATTCACACATATTCAAAGGATGACATATTCAATAACTACATGTTGAACCCAAATAAATCGAAATTGGGTTATAAAGTTCCCTTGGTAAAATTCGACATCCTAACGGCGTCACTTCAAAAGTTTAGAAAATGAGTTGATGAGAGATAAAAAGGGAATCTCATCACTTGGACATAAAATTTACATCAATAAGGATATATACGAACATATCCCAACATAATAGTATGTGAATTAAAAGACATAACAAACGAAGTCTTTTAAAAAGAGGAGGGTGAAAGGTTCCCTTACCGACTTGGGTAACTTTCGAAAAGTACACCCCATTGAAGAAGTGTCATACAATGAATATGTAAATACCCATAAATGAAATTATATTAAAAAATGAGTGTAATAATGGGCAGTACATAAAAAACTCAAAGGAAATTGTGGAAAATGTAGTATAAATCTCACGGGAATAAAAGTGAGATGAAAAATCTCTTAGGAAAACTCGGCAGCCTAACGGCGCCACTTAAAACTTACAAAATAGATTGATGAGAGGAAATAGGGTCTCTCATCCCATCAACATAAAGTTTAAAGAAATAGGAATATAAAATAACATCCCCCAACATAAGAAATATGAGCTTAAAAGAAGTGACATAAAGGAGAGTACTAAAAAAGAAAGAGAGAGTTTGGATCTCTTACGAAAATTCGGCAGCCTAACGACGCCACTCAAAACTTCCAAAATAGTTTTATGAGAGAGAATAGGGTCTCTCATCACATGAACATAAAAATTACAGTAATATTAATATAAAAGAACATCCCAATAACATGAAAGATGAGCTTTAAAAGGAATGACATAAAAGAGTGTACTTAAAAAGAAAGAGAGGAGTAGGATCCCTTACCTCTGGTCCGACTTGACTCGATCGTTCTTTAATCTCCTGAATAATAAACTTGAGTTAATTTATAATTGATTAATAACCTTATTCAAGCTTATTATTCCTTTTATATCACTTATTTCCATGTTATAAACATTATGTAATCATTAAGTTAATAATGATTGTTTTGTCGATATTTGGTTCTTAAGTCGAAAGTGGACTTCTTACAATTACATGTTGTTCGTGTGGTCAAAGGTTCTTTATATCCAGAATGAAATTCCTGATTTGGATATCATATATATCATATATATCCAGCATATACATGTATTTATAATATTAAATAATCATTTAGAGGAAAGAAATGAAATGCACCGTTCATGGAGACGGTAAGCCGTACGTACGCATGAACGCTACTTTCATTTCTATGTCGTATTAATGGAATTAAAACTACATGATAGGTATGTATATTTTAATTCCAGAATTATATTAATCATTTAGATTTATCATACATCATATATATCCATTATATATATGTACTTATAATAGTACATAATATTTTGAGATAAAATTGAAATGTACCATTCATGGAAACGGTAAGCCGTACGCACGCATGAACGCTACTTCCATTTCTATTTCATATTTAATGGAATTAAAAAATAATTATACATAATAGTATTTTAATTCCAGTATGGTATCATATATAATATCATTAAATATACCCTTTATACGTACCACATATGGTAATAACGAATCAAATCACTTTGAGGGGGCAGTAGTCCGCACTTCCTTAAATGAAGATATCACGTTTACCCATAATGGAAACCATAAAGGTATTCCCAAAATGTAAAATACAGAAGATTAAGGTAAACATAAACATATTATATATCATATATAAATATAGTGTCATCTTAATGGCCACCTTTGAAGGTGTTAGAATAATGTTGAACAATCATCGTTTCGGGAGGCAGAAATTCTCCATTCACAGAAACAGTATGTTCTTTAACCATTAGATGTAGGTGTGTGAAGGTGTAGCTCTCATACTTCTTATAAAAACATACTATTATATTGATTATACTGTATTTGTTACAAAGGAAATGAATAAAAAGAGTTTAGGGGGTTGGATAAGCAAAATAAAACAAAAGGACTCAAGTGAATACATTACCTTAAAATCGGGTAACTCCCTTTGGTTTGAGCTCAAAGGCTTACTTGGGAAGACTTCTGCCCAAATTTAGGCTTCAAGGAGTAAGATAGGGAAGTGGAGAGACAAAATGGGCAGAGGTTGGCCGAGCCAAAGTCTTTGGGAGTGTGGGTAAGGAGGTAGAGGTGGGGGCCTTTTATAAGAGGAGAGGAGGGGCACTCTTGGAAAGTAAAGATAAGTTACTTTATTTTAAAATGAGTTTCGGATTAAAAAGGTCCCACATTTATATAATTCGAGGATAAGGTGATAAGGGTTCTAAATCAACTCATCCAATTGGTTTTGGCCATGTGTAGGTCTTATATTTTCCATTATCTTTCCATTTTATTTAAATCCTTTATTAATGAGGTAATCGCTGCATCATCATGATGTCAAAAATAATTTAATTTATTTAAAGTCTAAAAATTATAAAAAAAATACTATGATGTAGGAAATATTTTTCTCTTTCCAGTTACTATTTATAATCAAAAATCTGACTTGTATAACCCCATGTAAAAATTGTTTTAGTAAAACATCGCATGTGTGTGTCATTTTTACTTTAACATTAAATAAAAAGTTATTTATGTCATTTCCCAACCAAAGTGGCCCCATGGGGTCCCTAAGTTTACCCATGGATTGTCTTGGTCGGCCATGACACATCCAATGAGGTTAGGACATGTGTCAAGTTCATTTCATATTATTAAAACATTATTTTTACCTTAAACTACACTAATTACCTCTAATCGCGATTAAAAACTTAATAAGTTACTATTCATCAAAAAAATTATTTGAATCCCATTGAACCACATTTTACTTCTTAATTACAACCATGTATGTCGGATTTTTGAAGTTCAAAACACAAAGGTGGAAAAATTTCATTTAAACAGAAAATCAGTTTTTATAAGTACCACTTAGTGGTTTCACTATTCATCAAAAATTGAAGTTTTTCAGAAAATTACCAAAAATTCACCCTAAGCTATATTTGATATTCCGAATTCAAAAATGAATTCTATTTTACAAAATTAAAAACATATAAGTCACATTAATTAATTTAATAATTAATTCCCGCTGTCATGACAAATAGCGTGTTTTTATGAAATAATAAGTATCAAAAGATTGACACTAGTTTAAGTCTGATTTCAAAGTGAAATTAATTCCAATGAACACTATTGGATTTAATGGTAAAAATATATTCTAATTTCACTTTAAAACCAATTCAAAAGATAATCTAATCATATAAATAAATTAGATTAAAAAGAGGTTTCGAATTAAAATACAACATTTTACACTATTCATTAAAAAAATGAACTTTATCAGAAAGATACCAAAAATTTACACAAAGTAAATTTTGATGTCCCAATTCTTAAAAAGAGTTTTATTTGGTCCAAAAGGATGTATAAGAGTGAACAAAACTATATTTAATGACAGTTCTCCATCAAAAGGCGATAAGTGAACCTTTAGTGAAAACTAGGGCATATACGCCTAAAATTGAATTATTTACGTATTTTATGCCTTTATCCTTTATTGGATAAATGTAAAAACATTTAAAAACATATATAATCATATTTTAGTTATTTCTATCCATTACCGCCAATACAACGGCTACATGTTAACTATGATTTAAAATAATATTATTTTATTATTAGAGTGCAACGTAAGATTTCCAAGAAACTCGTTGTTGCGTGTTGGGTACGCCATCGAGCATAGCGTCCCCTTTAATGTCATATTAATATTTTATTCACAAATATGGATAAATATGAAAATTTCATATTCTTTATTTACCTGGGGTGTTACAGAAACTATGTCTATAAACCCATATTCTAATATCTATTATTATCTTAAACCTTCTCACATATGTTCCCTAATTTCAATCTAAATAGTTAATGTAATTTAAACCATTCTATTATATCAAATGTAATGAACCAAAATAAACAGTTCATTATCCCATCACTTACTCCCCTATGATTTTAGTTTATACATTTAGAGGATTATTAAATAAAGAAATACCCTAAAAATCACATGAAGAAAATGCAATATTCAGACCTAGTTAAAATTGATTTCTTTCACAAAACATATTCATGAAATTTTCACATTCCCCTTCCTTGACTAATGATCCAATAAAAAATTTAATTCCTTTCTATATCATATTCAGTCATGAATCCATATATTTTCATAAATAAGAATGGATGAGTGATTACAAAAATATTTTTAAGGGGTAAAAAAAGAGAAAATATTTATAGTAATATAATTTTTTTAATATCTCGTGATTATAAATTTGATTCATATTAATGAACATAAGATGTTGAAATATAAAAAAAACATTGAATCAATAAGATAATCAGGAAAAATTTATGGGCATCACATTTATATTTACAAGGTTTCATTCATTACTTCTTAACATAATGATAAATATACCTTATAAAATCCCAACATAATTTATTTAGAGAACCAATTATTATTCATCTTATTTTTCAAAAGAAAATTTTATTTTAAATAATATCAATTCTCATGGTAGTGAAGCACTAATATAAAATATGGTTAATAAAAAAACAATTAGGAGGTACCAATATCGAAGACAAAGTTAGGATGGTTTCACATCCTTATATGGGTCATCATAGTTAGTGACACCCACCATATAAAAATAATTTGAATCCTCTTACAGTCGAACAAAATTGTGAATAGTGGATATTTAATGAACTCTACCCAATATATCATCCTTGTATTAAACATCAGAAAATTTTATCATGATCCTAATATTTAATATCTCATTTAGTTTTCCATTCTTATTGCGCACCCTATGGCATGGATCATGACATACTAGTTTATCATGAAGAAGATCACTTATGAAAAAATGATAAAGCTCATATTTTCATACATTTTAGTTTTTAATTCAATGTTTTAATTCCATAAATTTATCATTTTAAGGGAAATTGTCACATTTTTTATGTTTTAGGAGTATTTTTAAATTTATTATAAAAAAGTATAATTTTTTACTGATTTATTAGTTTGGTATTCAAACATAATATTTTATACACTGATAAAAATTGTTTTTTTAAGATTATATACTTTATTAGTTACAGAAAATTTAACTGTAAAAAATTTAGAATCCAATAATATGAGGCTCAAATGATTCTTATAGGTGTGGGTAAAAAATCTATGCATAATTTAGGTAAATTTTAAATATGAGATCCTATATCACAAATGGATAGTCCAAATAAGATATAATTTTGTATTAAAATAGATAAGAATTATATTAACAACTTCATTAATATCATATTCTTGAGATTCAATAATTTTCATAGATATAAATGCATGAGAAACCAAAGGATTGGAATTCAAAGATTCTCCCTGTCCAGAAATTTTATATTTATTAATCTAATCAGTCATTCTCAAAAAATTCCCAAATGATTTGAAATTTTTATGAAGATATAATACCCATAAAAATAAATTTCTCAAATATCGATTTCCATGATTTAGTTAATTAATGGGCTAGAAACTCATGAAAAATCCCCGGGTATATATTAAGTGAAATTTTTTCAACCCTCTTTCTTGTACCTATACTTCTATTCAAAGGAGTTATTCATTTTTCATTATCTAAGGAGGTATTTTTCTATTTTAATAGTTTTATACATTTTAATATGAATTAGTTTTCTCTTTTACTCACTCTATATTTTATCTTTTTTTCCACCATCCATGAATATCATCTACATAAAAATAGAGAACAAACATTGGTTGTTGTTCCAATAGAGGGGGAAGTGTTCACTTTAAGTTATTTATGATTTAATGCTTCTCATTATTTTATTATTATAATAAAAATAGTAGTTAAATAAATTGCATCAAGTGATCACACTATTTCACTACTATTGTGATTCTTCTTCCTCATTCATATGTATTTCCCCCTTTAAGATTAATTTCATTCATATAGTGGAGTTTGACATAGATATTGATGTGGAAGAGTATTATCCTGCATGAAAAGGTTTTAGTGTGGGATAATAATCATTCAAATGACAGGGATTAGTGTAGTTGGTCTTGATCACTTTATTAAATGGAATAATTATATTGTTTTGATATAATAATTAGTGAATCATTGTGACTCCAAAGAACATTAACTCATTCATTATTTCTTTCTTACTAATTTCATTATGTATGTATATTGGGTTTTCATTACATTTATATATTTATATATAAATTTAATTTTTATAAACCCTAACTATATTAGGTTTAGTATTTCATTTAGTATATTTTTGTTTATAAGTAGTTAAAATTGAATAATAGTGCATAATAGTGGTATCCTTATGAGATCATCCCTAGGGTGTACACTATACTGCATGCTTAGAGAAAAAATATTGAGTGGTATTCACAAAAAACCTATTCAAAAAATTTGGTGATGTTTTAAGGGAGGATAAGATTTCATATACATTCTTTTTTTCAAAAATGCAAATAATCAAAATTTCAAAAACTAAAAAAACTTCATTCCATGTAATTTATTTCTTAGGTTAAGATGAATTTTGATAGAGATTTTTCATATGCTTTGATTTTTGAAAACCAAATGGATGTGTATGATAGGGATAAATATTTAAATAATCAAGTGTAACAAAATTTTCAAATTCTTTAGCAAGTTAGTAAAAAAAATGGAACTTCTTTTCACTTCCTTAAGAGTGTTGAAGTAAAACATTCAACGAAATCCAAATCATATTCCTCCGACATTCCAAGAAGATATTGTTGTGGTTTAAGATACAACTAAGAATAATTTTCTGACATATCTCTTATAATTCCTCCCAATACCCTTCCCAATAAAATAATTTCATTAAAATGAGAGATTAAAGGTATTATAATTCACTTTCAAATCACTTTATTTTGATTTTATATTGTGAAACAAGCCTACTAATTACCCTCATTTTTCATTTTTAGAATAAGAACTAAAAAATTCCATGAAGAGTGATGAAAATAATAAAGAAAACGCCATAAATTAGGATATGGTATTTGGGTTTGAATAAGGAACTATAATATAGGTTCTCATTCATGAAAAATAAGATCTCAAGGAGCCTATGGTGATGAAACTTCCTACTATACATCATTTTTCATATCTAATGGAAGAGGACACTACAATACTTAATAATTATCCCCAATATCTTTTTTACCTCAACATTTGTATTTATGAGTCTATCCTTCTTCTTTATTAAGGGTTCATACATTTCTTCTTTTATTTGATGTTTCTCACCCTTGGAAGACTATAATAGACATTGGGATAAATAACATGTGGTAGTTCATTCGATGAAAACACAATCCACATTTGGATTGGGGAAGAAGTTTTATAATTGTAGGACTATGAGAAATAAAGTCCTAGCATACACTAGGGGGGATGGGGTCTAAAACAATCCTTATCCTTCTTTTTTCCCCGCTTATATTTTATTTTATTTATATTCATTAAAAAAAATCTTTTGTTTTGTTTTGTTTTGTTATTTAATTATTTTATATTTAAATTGGAAGTAATTATAAGATTAACTCAAGATGTATATTATTCTAAATAAAACAGGTTACATTTCTCCTTATCTTTATTTTTTATTCCTATATCTTGTTAATCGATAATGAAGAAATTAAGGGTTGTGAAATTTTAGTTTAGGAGGAGTGACAACCTATTTGATAATTTTTTTTACTTTCCTTTTAATATATTTTTAGTAACCTTGGTGTTTAATGAATAATATTTATCATTTTCACCCTTGAATTTATTTTTATATAGTTTAATTTATTTTTTAGGAAATGGATTTTAAATTATTGTTGATGTGGAACTTTTTCTTAGAATTTTATTTTAAAATATTTTTAAAAGTTTAACTAATATTTGAAATTCAATACCATGAAACACTGAATTGAAATATTTTTCTATCCCTATAAGTTATTATACACACTTTTGAAATATTATTCTTAATACCCTTTTATTCTTGAGATAAACTTGTATTTTTTTATGAGAATTAGAACTTTTGATTATTTATATTTTAAATATTTTGAGTTTATAAATTTTTTTGATATAATTGATGAATTTATTTTTCTATCCACATTTTCAAATTCAAACCTACAAATTATATCAATCCTTTTTATAACTTAGATTTTAACCCAATTTTTATTTCCTATATTCACTCTTAAATTTTTTGTATAAATATATCTATTTTGAGTTTGGGGGAGGGTCCTTTTATGTGTGTTATTTGGGTAGAAATCCAATAGAGCGTCATATGAGGCATTTTTAACTATTATAGGTAGTGGATGGAGATAAATTTTCACAATAAAAATTAATTATAATTTATTTATATCAAACTTTTATCCAAATAAGGAAAAAATAAAAACAAATAAATAGAAAAAATGGTGATGAGATTTAATTCTTTATTGTACTTACATTCATTATTTTCATTCATTCTTTGTAATTAATTTTCTTATAATCTTCGATTAAAAAAACTTACAAAAAATAAAGGTGGATAATTATAATGAAATCATTAATTTAAATCATTGTTTTAAAAATGTATCATTCTTTTCAAAAAAGTGAGTGTGGCGCTTCATATTTGTATGTGCAATTGAATGAGTACTTTCTTATGGATTTAATTGAATATTAATTCATTATATTTAATAGTTTGAACTCATATTTTAAACCTTTTAATTATTAAATGATTTACCCTCAAACCCTTAAGCACTAAAATTACCTTAAAAAATTCCTCTTCATAGAAATTTTTTTATGTCTCTCAGTGTGGAGAGATGAGAATTTTCAAAAGCCTATGGTGATACATGAATTTTTCAATTATGAGCATAAATTATAATTAAATTTATCTTAATATAATATTGGTATGAACATCCATGTGAGGTATGTTGTGATTAGGTTATGGATGTATTTTTTAGGTTGAAAATTTTTAAACATGATAGAGAAAAAATTAAAGTGAATTTTTTTTCAATATACGAGACATGATGAAATTATATTGTGAAAATAATATTCTAAATTTTCTCTTTATTATTTTTTGTGAGAATTTGATATGAATATTTTATTATTTCACAAGAGTTCAATATTTAGGTGTGTAGGATTTGGTTAAGCTCATATTTTCTTATATTTTATTCTATAATTCAATTTTTTAATCCCTTCAATTTATCATTTTAAGGGTAAATTTCATAATTTTATGTTTTAGGAATATTTTATACATTATTATAAAAATGGTTTAATTTTTTATTTTTATATCATATTGGTATTTTGACCATAGAATTTTCTACACTAATACAAATTGAAAATTTATATTTTTTAAGGGTTGCATTCTTGATGAGAAATATTTAATTCAGCTAGACCAACTTCTAATCTAATAATATTAGGCCCAAATTAAGATTACAATTTTGGCCTCAAAATATGTGTATATTTTTATATAATTTTAAATATGGAATTCTATATCACAATTAGATAGTAAAAATAAGATCAAATTTTGTATAAAAATACAAAATCATCCTAGTAAAAATTTCCTTAACTGTTGATGCTTGAGAATCATCCATTTTCAAGACTATAAATGCATGGGATACTAGAGGATTATAATTCAAAGAGTTTATGAGGCAAGAAAAGTTTTCTTTAGTAATCCGATTATTACATTCTATGAATATTTCCAAATAAAATGATATTTTATGTATAAAAAGATATAATATAGGTATAAAAAATCATAGAACAACACATTCTATAAATATGTATTTTAGTTTCATGTATTCTTATAGTTTATGGTCACTCATGGTCCATTTTATATTTTATGTTTGGATTGTGACTCATGGAGTCATGTGATGCTTTGTTAGTTTTCATTATTTCACTTTAGTTTCCTTTATTTCATTAGATAAGTCATCCATTCCTAATTTATTTAATTCAATTTTTGGTGAATTATATATGTGGATATTGGGTGATGGATCACATGGACTATTTTTATGGTGGGAAATGGAGGGTTAATGAAGGATTGCTTTGTTTAAATTATTTAAAAAGATTTTATATTGTATTATTTATTCCCTAATGAACCATTAACCTCTGACGTACAAAGTGGTGATTATTTTTTATTATTGATTATTTGAATTATTTTATTGGAAAAATAATCACCAATGATTTCATTTTATGCCAAGTATACTTTTCATGAGCTCTAAGGGATTGGGGGTTCCCCTCAGGTATATCGTGGGCCAGATCAGACATCCGATGGATGGATAGATTGACTTGGTTCATGAATTATTGTATTAACTATTAGGTTATTAAGAAGGAAAGTTTACAAAGATATCCTTTATTATTTGGGATGTCCAGTAGAGTGGAGTAGGATAATCAATGCTCAAAATCTTGGTCATTGGTTAGTGGAAAATCACAACCTCTCTTGAAGAAACTTGAGTTTCCATGGCATGTCAAGATTTGTTTTTTTTTATTTTGAGTTTTATTTGGATTCTCTCTTATGGATTTTTTTCATGTTTATGATGTTTGTATTGTTTAAAAGTTTTCTATGTTTTTAGGTATTATAATGGAAATTTAACTAGAATCACTCGGTGAGCTCGCACAGCCTAGAATACCATGTGAAGCTTGAGTCCCTAGTTCAATGTGAAATATAATGGTAGTTTCATTATTATCACATAATCTATTAAACCATGTTCCTAGTTCATGTAGAACCCATAGTCTCTCTTTCAATATTTTTTGGAATTATGTGATGTTATTCATTGGATTTTTATTTTCATTTGGTAAAAATATGGTTGGTTTTAAATAAGAAAATTATTTAGCAAAAAAATTGATAAAGGGACATTGAAATTTTGAAAGTGGTTCCTAAATAAAGTTTTAGGATTTAAAATTGAATTTTGGAGGGTAATTGTAAAGGAATTTTTTATATATTATATTTTGGAACATGATAATGATATTTTTTGGTGAAAATTTTATTTTAAAAATGGAACTTAGAGGTTTGGGAAAAAGGGTTTTATAAATTAATAAAAATGGGATTTATGTTTAAAATTGATAAAATAGTTTTCTTAAATGAACCTATGAAACATTGTAATGATTCTTGAGTAAATTTTCAAGATTCTAAAATGGGGATATGTGTTTTGAAATCATTTTAAATTGTGGAAGTTTTTTATCTAGTGATTTATTTATGGAATTTTTTTTGGTCTTTAGATTTGAAGGAATCAGTTTTAAGAAAAATAAATTAGTTTTAATGTTATTAAATAGGATTTATAAATGAATTAAAATGGAATTTGTGTTTGGAAAATACTGAATATTTTCAAAGAAGAACATGTATGCTTTAAAAAGGGTTTTAAATTGAATTTTTAAGATTTAAAAATTTGAGGTTTTGAATTCAAAATGGTTAAATATGAGGGTTTTGACTTATTAAGTGTTTTAATTTTCATGAATGGTGATTGTGATTCACTCCTTTGAGTTTCTTTTTTTTAATTTTGGAGTGTTTTCAATGGAACTAGTTTTGTGTAATGTGATTAACGAGATCTTATGATATCCCCATTATTGAGAGTATACCTCCTAGAAAGGTCTCAATAATTTTAGATTTTAGGAGAAAATTTATTGTCAGTTTTTATTCAGATTAATATTAGTGTGGTTCTAATCAAGTGTGTTTCCTTAAGTCTATTCCTAGTTTATTTTCATGGATTATGGTTATTTGAGGTTCAAAATTTTCCTTTTTGATGTGGTTCGGTATTTGAGATTTTTATCTGTTTATGGTTTGAGTGAGAATTTATTTTGGGTTCATTGATCATGGGAGAGCCTTGGGTATGTTTCTTGGAAGACTAGAATAGATTTTGAACTAGTTGATATTATACCCTGTCTTGTATTAAATTGGATTTATTGGGATCATCAAGAAGGGTGGTCCTAGTATGAGGTCCTATATTTACCTTCCTTGTTCTTAAACCCAAGGTTGGATCTAAGTGGTTTTTTGAGTCATGCTAATGGTTGATGACTCTCACCTTTTTTATTACTGGTATGTGGTTTTTGGTTAGTATCTTGACAATATTTTTCTTGGGATATTCTTTGGAGTTATTACAAGGTTACATTTCATTATGGAATTCTTGATACCTCATGTTCATTTGGAGAGTAAATGGTTTTAGGAGGCTATGAATATATATTTTATGGAAGGATTTTTTTTGAGTAATTTAAGTTGAGGGTTCTCACTTTTGTCCATTAGCCCATATTAAGAACCCTTTCCTTATTATTCCACCTTTATATTTATTCAAATGGAGGGGATACCCACTATTGTTCTCCATTACTTGGTCTTATTCTAAAATCAGTTGGGTGTGAGTTGTGCCTTAAGGATATAAATATGTTTGAGGTTTTTAGGTGCTTCTAGTTTGTTGGTTTAGTTCTTCTTGGAATTGTTTGGAGATCATTTCATGGTTCATTCTTCCTTTTAAATTTAAATTTCCTCATAGTATTTTCTCTTTAAACTCGTTGACTCTCTAGGGGAAGAAATTTTTATTGTGTGGATTTCTATCACACCCCAACCTTGATTTCTTCTATTAATTTATTTATTAATTGGAAATTGTTTTATATTTTTTTAGGTATTTTAATTCTATAATTTCTTAAAATTTTAAATTGTATTCATGTCACATGGTTGGTTCTAATCATATGGCAGCCACGAGACAATGGTTTGTAAGATTCCAGATCTATTTTTTATGGATTTCACACAATTTTTCTAACCATGTGGGCCAACCATGCAGGTTCCCTATGTGCCTAGTTAAGGGTGAATTGTTGGCACACAATTTTATTAAACCATGAGGAAACTATTTGAGGTTCCTAGAACATTAAAAAAATTAAAAGTACAATTACAAACTATAAAACTTAAAAAAACCCACTAACCTCACACCTCAACCCTCTCAACTGACCCACCCTACTTCCCAAGGGATATCCCCCTCACAAGGAACCCTATCCTCATCACTCCTCCTTATATCATAGGCACTTCCTCTAATTTTTCATGCAATATTCTCAAGTTAGTGTATCTTCTCTTATATATCCCTCTTCTCTTTGATTTTCCATTCATAATTTCTATCTCACTGTGGGTCACCCTAGACCAAACCATATGTAGGGCTTTAGTATTATTCTATTGTGGAACAATTTTAATTTGGTCTTTTATTTTACATGGGTTCCTCCTGTTCTAGTTAGGTTCCTATATCTTGGTTGAGGTGGAGATATACATTGGTTATAGAATGTAACATGTCCCATATAAGGTTTTCCCAAGATTAACTCTTTAATTATTGAATCATTGATAGTTTCATATTTTATTCTATGTTTTAGAAATTTAAAAAAAGTATTAATTATGATGATGAGATTATTAGGACATAAGCTCGATTTTCATTTGGTTTTCAATGAATGTGAAATGTTTTTCTATTAAAATATATGGTTTTGAGTTGTTTGTCATCTTCCTTACACGTCATGAGTTTGAAAAATATCCTAAATGGACCTTATAAATTAATCATGTGATTATAAAATATTTCTTGGTCTTTATAAGTAAATCATTTTTTTTCTATTAAGTTTTATATGTCATTTAATGTAATACTTGAAATTTCAAGTATTAAATAAGTATTTCAATAATGGATTTCAATAAAAATGTGAGGTTTGCAAATATCCTTTGATGTATTTAATGATTATACACATATACATTGGTGTATAAATATATATATAAATAAAAATTCATATGAGAATATTTGAAATTGTTAAATGAGACACATATTTATATGTGTAATTTCATATGGACATAATGAGAGGGAAAACTTAAGACTTTAAATTTCATACTCAAACTCATATTTTCCAAAAAAGCGCTCAAGTTAATTTCTCAATTGAATTATAAAAAACTAGTTGTAAATAATGGATTTTATTATTATGTTTTATAAAGATAGTTTTAATTATTTTAATCCATATTGTGATAGTTTTGATGATTTATTAATTATATCTTGGGTGTTTATATTTACTCCTTGATTTGAGAAATGAAATTTTTTAAAGAGACTGGTGGTATTTGATGAATTGAATTGTTTGTAATGGTTTATGAAAAGACATTTCTTCTTTTAAAATGAAATTTTACACTTGAAATGGGTAAATAACTTAGTAATCCAAGTATATTAGAGGGAAAATATAGTTTAATCATCCCTTTATATTTTTCTATACTAACTACAAACATAGACTTAGATAAAGGTTAGGGTGCTATGTAAGTGTGTCACCATAGTTCTAGGAAAATTCGTTTACTCTACAATGATTGATTAGTTATAGTGCCATAGACCGATGCCATTATTCCACTAGGATAATGCATGATCTCCTTAGCTATTAGCACACACATTGTATTTTGACTAATTAGATCATGAGTTGAAATAAGGAGCTAGATTTCAAATTATCCTTATATGACTTTGGAATTTTTCCATGGTGCATGTTTATAAAATGGTTATTTATTTATGGTATCTAATTCCTTTTATAACAGATAACCTATGTAATTTTCTTTCTTTAATATTTTTTTAAGTATGTTTTTTCCTTCTCTTGATTCTTTAAAAGTTAAAAAGGCTTTGAAAAATGGATGTTTATAAGATGGATTTTGAAAGTGATTTTAAAATTGTGTTTTTCAATAAAAATGCCATAACTTTATGAAATGAATGTTTTGAATGATTGTTTTCATTTAAAATCAAAGAAAATGAATCTTAAAGCTATTTAAAATGTGATATTGGATTTTATTTTGAAATGGAAAATATACATTCTAATTGTATTTGAAAACTAGCTTTAAAATAAATCTTTTATTAAAGGGTAATCATGTGAAAATTTGGGTGGTGACCTATTGGGAATTTTAATGTTCATGCATATATGTGTGTATGGGTGTATTTTTATTTTTCTTAGGTTCTAGCTCAATTTATGGTGACTTAGAGTATTTTATGTTTCAAGTATGGATGGTGACTCATGGAGTAACATAGTGGTATTTCAATTCTATTTTTTACATTAGTTTCCTTTGTCGTATTTCCAAAATCATCCTTTCCTTATTTATTCAAATTAATTTTTTTTATATTATATATTTGTAGAATAGGTGATGGATCTCAGTTGCTATTTTTTTGATGGTGCTTGAGGGTGAAAAAACAGATTATATTGTATAAAATTTTTAAACTACTTTTATATTTTATTGCTTTTTCCTTGAGGGCGCATTGGACTCCAACATATTAAGTGGGAATTACTATATTATTTTTAGTTAATTTATTAATTTATTTTTATTGGTGCAGTCATCCCCAAAAATTACATTTTATTCCAACTGCACTTTTCATTATCCCGAGGGGATCAAAGATTCCCCTAGGCTATTTTGCAGGCTGGCCCGGGCATCTGATAGATAGATGACTCAAGTTGGTTCAACACATATCAACCCTAGGGTGTGAAATTTATTACATTCTTAGGTAAATAAAAATATTAATTTAAGATTCACTAAAAATTACTTCCATAAAAAACTACCCAACACATTAAAGAAATTTTGAAACATGATAGGGGATGATGCCTCTTTGACATGGAAAGCTTGATCTTTCTAGAAACTATTACTCTACCTTTCATAAACTATTGTCTGTAACCCTATAATTAATAAAGTTAAGGTGGAAGATCCACCATTATTCCAAGGGGAAGAGACCAATAGTACCGGTATGACTCCCTCACCCCCCATTAAATCCCTATAGATTGAAACCTTGTACCTCCTCATCCTTAATTATCAAGAACCTTGAGGATGAATTAACTAAAGATAATTGTTCTGATTGTTGTACTATAACATCCAATTCTTATTATCCCAATACTATATATATTCCTTTATGAATAATTTCAATATAATGATCAAATACCCACTAAACCTAGGTGTAAAAAATAATCATTAACGACATAGAGTGGAATAAGTCATCAAACCAGAGTGACTTGGGATGAAGAATTATCCTATAAATGGGATTCAACATCATTATTCGGAACTTTACAGAATCTTCCCAAGTATATTATCCCATTTAATAAAATATCCTAGAAACATATATTGCACATGAACACAAAACAAGACCTGGAATACAATAATTGGCTAATAATAGATTAAAATCTTCTAAAATATCAACTTAGGAAATATAATGTAAATAATAACTTCTTTATCTAATTAATTATATGGGTATATGATTATTTACCCACCCATTAACATATACAGTTTCTAGAAAACATTTACTGTGTAAACAATAAAATCTTTGATATGAATTCATGATGATAAATATAAATAAACAAATTTATTTTCTAATAAGGTAAAAAATAAAATGTATTGGTTTAACTAATTAGTATTTGAGAGAAAGTAAAATACAAATTTATAATTTTGGAAAGGAAATATCATAGATTAACAAAATTTTAAGTAAAAATATTATTATAAAATAATAGATATAATTTAAAGGGTAAAATAAATAGAAATGTTATAGAACTGTATATAAAAATATTAAGAAAAAATATTAGATAGAATGATTAGAAAATCATTGTGAAATGGATTAGAAAACTACCTACCAATTACATAATGCATGAATGAATAAATAATTAAAGAGAGGATTGTAAAAAGAATTTTAATATTAATGAAAATAATTTATAAAGAATCAAAATTCATTTAAAGGATAATATATGAAATACTTCCCAAGGAAGAGAGAAAAAATAGAATAACATGATTTACCCTTGAATAAAACTGGTATAATTTACATAACACACATTAAGGCATGTATGGTATATTAAAAGGATAATATAATTATATCATTTTATATATAAATATAGAAATATAAATAAAATACCTTAATGAAATTTTTCATTTTTGAAATTAGAATCTATCACAAAGAGGAAAAGAAGAAGATCTCACTGCGAAAAAAATAATATTTAGTAGTGGTTTATTGGTGGTGGTTTCATATAACCTCTTATAAATAATAATCATGATATTTAATATAAATTATTTCCTCTTATTATTGATTGATAAGTGGAACCATATATTAAGTAATTTTTAGCGGTGGTTTAAAAAACTTTTACTAATTATTTTATAATCAGATGATTATGGGAGGTTTTTGAAAACTACCACTAATGAAAAAATAATTTTAACACACACACAAACCTTTTTTATTCTCATCTTCAAATAAAAATACCTTATGAGCCTTTAAGTTGGCCACATCCCCCCACATCCTTTATGTATCTGTTGACCACTTCTCAGATGGTCTCCCACAACCCCACTAATCCCTCTTGATTCCTCTTGGAATCTCACTACGCCATTAGTCCATCTTCATTCATATTAGTCCCCTTTAGTGTTTTCCATCCCTATTCATGCACTGTTATAATTCTCATAAACCCTAATATTTTACCCCATAGAAATGATATTTTGTTTTTTTCATTTAATTGAATACATATTTTTAGCATCTTGAACTAGAATCCACTAAGTGGTGGCTTAAGCTGGTTGGCCAGATGACCTCAAGCACACATCCCTAAAATCCAGAGGCTAAAGAATAGTAGTGAGGGTCTTTGATGGTATAGTGAAAATAATATACCCTCATGGTCATATTAAGACACAATGGTAATAATAATTATAAGAAGAGGAGAAACTATAAATAACATATAACATGATAATAAATCATCCAAATGAATAAATTGGCGGAAGATAAATCAATATCATATAAAAAAAAGATGATCATACTATGATTCTGTAAAAAATGGAAGTACATGGGATACATGGAATCATGAATATACAACATGCTAAACAAAAAAACAAAATGACCAAATGATTCTGGTGCTAGCATCACAAGAATAGGCTTGGTCCTCTTCTCCCATACTCCATCCCAGTACTAAGAATCAAACATCAAAATTTGTATACATCCCTTTATTTATACCTACAATAATTAAGTCTGCTTGGGTACCATGGGAGGCCTAATTAGGGTGTGATAAATAAATAGTAGGCCACCACCAATGGTTTCTTAAAAAATCCAGTTTTTGCATATAAAATGATCAGTGTGATGCTAATAATAAAATTGAATCAAAAAATAAACAAATAAATCACTTTAGACCGAGTTCCTCATGGATACCTAGCTAAAACTACCGGCTTCATCCTATGATAGATATCTATGAATGGACGTCAACCTCTACATATATTAAATGGATACATAAATGGTGCATCATAAGATAAGTATCAGGAATAGACCCAACCCAAGCATATTATTTGTCTTGGAAGAGAAATTCATAGGTTAATAGTTTTTCATTCTTAGAATTTAATATGAATAGAATCCTAGGCCCATCCATGGTGATCCATAAATAGGAACCAAATTATCATACCAGGAGAACTATAAATACTCATCATTGTAAGAGTTTATCTAAGTTGATCAATGAACAAAATCCCAATCATCACTCTAAGCATAGAGTAAGCCTGACCCCATGAGCTCATCCCAGGTATACCATATAGGGGACCAAGTATCAATCATGTAATGGTATAATCATATTACCCACCAAGATCATCCAAGTTATCTCCCATAGTGAATTGGTATATCTCATGGGTAGGAAATTCATCCATCTTTTGTGCCCATCCAAGGTATTATACTAAAATAAACCAAGTATCACTCCTAGTGCATTAAGATTCATTCACAATTTCTAAATATAAATCACAGTGAGCTCGTCCAAGGTTTCTTTAAGTCAGGAACCTTGTATTTCCCCCATTATAAAATGAAGGTATGGTTTAGCTATCATGTAATCAAAACATTTATCAAGGCATTGCAATCACAACACTTTAATCAAGTTGTACAGTTAAATTAATTCTTAGTAAAATAAGTTATGGCATAAAGAAAAAGGGCCTAAAACATAGATTATCATTTAATTTAGATAAAAAAACAACATATATATATATATATATTAAAAGCTAATTAAAACAACTAAACAGATGGAAAATTTAATTTAGATCCAAGGCATAAGACCCTAATCCTTTAAGGAAGGAACATCTATGTGGTGGATCATGTTGAAGTAAACATCCCATGACATTTATTTGTAGGTAGCTAAGGCTACATAAGATATTTAAAACAATTTAATTTAATTTATTAAACATTTTGGAGGAGTCACTATAAAATCCCAGAACACAACATAATGGAACATGATAAAATACAACAATAAATTTAGGGAAAAGGACTATACCACCCACCTTTAGCCTGTAGAACTCTCCTTTTCTAGTATCAACCCCTAATTTTGTCCAAATCAGGAGAAAATGGAAGAATAGATGGAAAACATGAAAATATGGCATACGATATCATAGAAAAATAGTACAAAAGACAGAAATATTAATGAGAAAAGTAAATAATAGGAATATTGAGTTTACCATTGCAAATCCAACATGACTAATGGAAATGAAAATAGAGATCAGAAAAGAGAGAACATGAGGAACCTCAGTTTGGAAAAGGCGAAGCCCCAATGGATATAGACCTGTTTTATGAGAGGATTACAATGATACCTGGTAAAAAAAGAAGTTTTTACTCTTTTACAAACCATCCATGACATATACACGACATGTATTTAATACACATTGTTTTTTTAAAAGGTTGGGGGCAAAGCCTCAATTTATTATTTAAAGCAAAGAAATCTTTAGACTGGGTAGAGGGTGACCCATTACATAGCCCGAATGCCCAAGGACAAGTGGCCTGAATAAATGGCTTGAAAGCCCATATTTTGGCCCAAAGGACCCCACGGTGAACAGTTCTGGCCATTGAGAACATACATCAGCTTCTCTCTCCCATGTATCTTCATACACATATTCATGCATCCATAGCACCTAAACTAGAAGAACTATCCTACCCCAGAGGACCTTCATGCTCTGATCAATGTTATTTATTAGATTCTCCTTGAATAATATATCTACACCCATCTTAATATCCCTAGGTTCAAATGAATGAGACGGGTTGGATTAACAATGGTGAAGCTGTGATACATGTAAGACATTGTGCATGGAACAATACCTATGACATAACTACAACCAATAGGCTACCAGACTAACTTTATTCATGATATTGGAAGGTCCAACATAACTAGGGGATGGATTTCTCTATCCCTGAATCTTTCTGTGACCCAATCTAGGTGAAACTCAAAAAAATAACAGATGTCCCACCTCATATTTTAGAGGTTTGTGGTGATGATATCTATAAGAATTATTCATGGACTGAGTTATAGCCATATACTTCTGAATTAGTTGTACCTACTCTGATGTATCCTATATGAGACAAGAACCCAATAACACTGCATTACCTACCTCTAACCAATATAGAGGTGAATAACATGGCCTACTGTAAAGGGCCTCATATAGAGATATATGAATAGTTTCCTAAAATATTTTATTGTTGGAAAACTCAATGAGAGGTAATTTATTTTCCCAAGAACCTCCAAAATGAAGGAAACATTCCCAAATCATGTCCTCTAACACCTATATCGTCCGCTTGGACTACTTGTTAGTCTGAGGAAAATATGATGTACTCAGAAGCACCTATAAACCCAATTATTTTTTCAACCTTTGAAAACCCCATGATATAAAATGAGGTTCTATTTTGGTATTATATAATTAGGAACAAATTGAAGGCATATAATCTCCCAAATATAAAGCCTTCCAAGATCATCAACTGATATGGTCTTTTGGATAGGTAGAAAGTGTGTCACCTTGGTCAACCTATCAAAAATCACTCATACCACATCACTTCCCTGAGGAGATCTTGGAAACAATGTCACTAAATACATAGTGATTTCATTCCATTTCCACTCAGGAATGAATATAGTCTATAAAATTCTAGCAGGTCACTGGTTCTCTATCTTCACCTGCTAAAAGGTGGAACACCATGTGATAAAACCTATAATCCACCTCTTTATACATGGCCACCAATCCAAATGATATATGTCTCAGTACATTTTGGTAATACTAGGGTTTACTACCCAAACATAGGCATGATATTCCCACATGAGATCCTTCAATATGTCTGCAAGGACCTAGACATATCTATGAAAGTGTAGGATCTAATTCTCATTGATAAAATAACTAAAAGGTGGGTCCCCACCTAAGAAACTTTCCCTTAGGACTAATCCTTTAGGACCAGAAATCTATATCATCCTTACCCATTCCATAAGAAATGATTTCACTACTAGATCTATAAAAACTGAATACCCATGAAATTCTTGAACCTCAAGGTCCATATCAAAAAAATAAATCCGCCAACTACCACTCACAAAAGGCCTCTCATATAGCTTGTGTTTAAGTTTCCTAGATTGGGGTGTTAACTACTTTATTTCCCTTTTTGGTGCATAATGAATCTCAAAATTGAATGATTTTAGATATTATACCCACTTAATCTACCTACTATTCAAATAATTCTATGTGAAACATGTTTTTGAGAAATTTATGATTCATTTAAATGATGAATTGTTCTCCCAAGAGATAATTCCTCCAATAACGTGAAGTAACATCCATGGATTCTAGCTTGACAACATGCGTAGGGTATGTACACTCATGATGTCTCAAATGGAAGGACTTGTATGCTATAACTCAATCTCCTTACATCAGAACTACTCCAATACTAGTTCCTAATACATTATAATAATATGTATATATTCCTAATGGTTCTAGAAGAATTGGGATCGACACTGAAGTTATCCTCCCTTTAAACTCCTTAAAGGATTCATCACAAGCTTTAGACCATGTAAACTTAATTCCCTTCTTAGTCAAGAATGTGAGAGGAACTTATAGACATAAAATATCCTAAATAAAATTTCTGTAATATTCAGCCATCCCTGAGAAACTATATACATTAAATACATTATTGGGGTTCTCCTAAGAAACCATGATTCTTAACTTCTCTAGTTCAAATAATACTCCTTACTCTAAAATGATATGACCCCAGAAGTGAACCTTATCGATCCAAAATTTTCACTTAGTGAGCTTAGAATATAGTCAGTTCTCTTCCGGTGTATTTATCATGATATCAAGATTTTTGGAATGGTTGTGTTAGGTATATTAATACACTAATATACCATCCATGGATACTAACACAAATAAATCTAGGAATTAATGGAAGACCCAATTCATTAAATCCATAAATACTACAGGTGAATTTTTAAGTTTAAATGGAATAACCATATACTTATAAAATACATATCTACTACAAAATCTTGTACATGGAATGTATGATGGTCTAACATGCACATAATGGTAGCATAACATCAAATTGATCATAGAAAAAATCATCACTCCTCAGATCTGGTTAAAGTGGTCATCTATACGGGGTAGTGAATACTAGTTCTTAAATATAAGATGGATCAACCATCAGTAATCCATACATAATCTGAGGGTACCATCTACCCTCTTAGAAAAAAGGATAGGTGAACCCCATGGATAAGTAATAGGCCATATAAAACCCATCACTTTCAATTCCTCTAACTACTTTTTGAGTTCCTAGTGCTTAGTAGGTTCCATCCTCTAAGGATGAATGAGAGTTGGTGACTCTCTTGGAACTAGCTTGATGGTGAACTCCACCTATATCACATGAGGTAATCTAGATAATTCATCATGGAAAAAATCCCTAAAATGATCCACCACATGAGGAAATTCTACAAGTTGAATTACCAAATCACTCATAAAGATACAAGTCAAATGGTCTGTCACTCCACCCAACCCATGATGCTCAGGTATAGATCCACTTCACTAGACATCCAATTTTCCCTTATAAACATATGAACCGACCTCGAGTGATGTAAGACACCCTCTGGTGATAGAAATCAACATGGGTATGGTATAGAACCAACCATTCCATCCAGAGAATGAAATTAAAAGCTAGTCATCTAAAGGAAAAAATGTTCCATATGAAGATATATTTACCCACCTCAAGATGGAAAACCTTGCACTGGTGTATACTCTTAGATAGAACCCTTAAATTTTTTTTGAAAGTCATCACGCTATAGAATTATTACATTTCTGGGCCTAGAATTTCCAAAATTTCCATAGATATAAATGAGTTCAAAGATATTGTATCAAAAATGAAAGATACCAAAGTAGAGGTTACTAGAATATTACCTATAATGATAGAAGGGCCTAGACTCTACTCCTCGGGTGTAGGATGCACTAAATAAACATGGCCCTATCCATGGCCCTAAGATGAAACCTAACTAATATGGGTAGGTATTCTCTATTGGCATTGAGCTTATGAGTTCTGAATACCTCAGCCACAAACACCTCATCAGCTTGATCATTTAGTATTAGGACAACTCCCAACTTGATGTGGAGCTAGATATCATGTAATCGCCTATGGTTTTGGTAAAAATACCTTCTCACTAGACACAAGATGGAAATTTAAGAAGAATAACTTAAGGTGACACATCCTGATGCAAGATCAACTCTTGATTGGGTTCGAATAAGCCTGGGGATTCTTATGGACAGTCCTACCACACTAGTCACACACCACATAACAATTGGTGTGTTCCATTTGACCTATTATTCTACCATGATCAGTCCTGAAAAGACATTTCCTACTGCTAGATAAACTACCTCCCTATCTGAACACTAAACCTCTCAGACTCACACTACCAGATTTCCTTAGGTTCTACTCAGTGATGATGGATTGGTTCACTATCTATAAAATTGTGGTCAACAAGAAGACATTCACATATGATCATATGGCATACATAATCCCATCCTCAAACCATCTCATGGTCTTCAAATTGTAACCATCCATTTTTAGTGAAAAATGATCTCGGTGAAATGAGCTAAATAATCCATCATAGATATAACACCCTATTTTAGGTGCATTAGCACCTGAGAACATTTTAATCTCAACATCCATGGAAAAAAGTAACAATAAAATTCTATCTTGAATTCCACCCATACCATACCCTGATGATGATCATCATGAGTGATGACATTCCACCAATGCTTGGTGGAGTCACAGAGCATGTTGGTAGAGAGTTTGACCCTCCACTCTTGATGTGTCTCAATGTTCTTGAAGATCGATTACATGGCCTATATCCATGATTCTACAACATAAGGACTTCCATCCCCTAAGAAAGTGGGAGGATGAATCTGCTAGAATTCCTATGAAAACTCTACCATATAAGAGGCAGGTCGTAGATATCCCTATAAAGACTACATGAAACATAGGAATCTCTCTTAAAACTTAAAATCAACACCTAGTGGATGACCAATAGGAGGTTCCCCTAGTGGCACTACAGAAGGTAATACTGGTGGATTATGGCCCACCACCTTTGAATCATGTTCGTCGCCACCTTCCTAGTGCACAAATCAAGGAATTTGTAGTGGTATATCTCTAAAATATCCAAATGCACACCTTAGATAAGATTTAACATCAGATAAGATTAATGATAATAGGAAAGGATATGTACAATGCCTTCCTATAAACAAGCCACACCTCTTTTCTTTCTCCTAAATCTAGGTCTCGGTGATAATAAAGATCACAGTGGATCACATGATACACATCTTACTTCCCACTACTAAGGTTAAGTTAGGTTCAAGGTCTCACATAACACCACAAGGGTTATGGTATATGGAGTTTTAATTTCATAGTATAGAGGAAAACACCCTTTAATTTGAAATTGACATCCTTGTTTAGTGGTAACCATTTCATTTTAATGTTTAAATTCATTTTAGTTTGTACTCATTTATAGGAATATAAATATCATATTCCAGTTAGATGCATCACAATTTCTGATTTATAAAGACATGTACCCTTTATAAATTACAATTGGTACGTCATGTAACTATGACCTAGCCTTTATGTCTGGTATCAGGATGTAACTGGTCATCTATAATTATTTAATTGAATTAACTATCATTCCCAATTTATAGAATTACATGCTTTACAAATTACAATTGGCATTCAAGAAACCAAATCAACTAATGTTTTAGCACATAGAACCAATGGTTCATGGCTCAAACGTGGAATAATTGTTTAATTAAGGTTCAATAATCAATCTATCCAAGAAAAAACTATTTAGATTAATATATATGATTTAATTAATGTAATTATGTTGTCCCTGCAAGAAACTTTAGTGTTCACGCACGTGCACACACACACACACAAGTATATAATAATAAAGGAACTAAAAGAAATCACAGGAAATACATGCATAAAGTAAATTTAGCACGGAAAAATTCATGAAAGGTGAATACACAAGTGCCTATAGGATGCAT
This sequence comes from Viscum album, assembly GCA_963277665.1. Lineage (NCBI taxonomy): Eukaryota > Viridiplantae > Streptophyta > Magnoliopsida > Santalales > Viscaceae > Viscum > Viscum album. Next base: position 957,676,965 of record OY728128.1, on the reverse strand, counting down.
GATATGATACACCCTTACATCATCGAGCCATGGAAAAATAAATCTACAATAAAAACCATAATATCAATAAAAATAATTCCAAAAAACATGTGCATCACCCAATGGTGAAATCAATATAACTATAATAGTCTCAACCCAAAACTGTAATATCCCATACCAGGTAATTTGGGTTTCCAAATTATATGGTTTAGATACTTGCATGAATAGGATCATTTACAAATTCTTACACATTTCTAGTGTCTTTAATAAATACAAAAATAGTAATACAAAATGAAAAAAAGAGATTTGATACCACTTTGTAGTGTCTCGACCTAGAATCAACTAAGTGGTTCCCCGAGCTAGTTGGCCACATGATCTCAAGTGCACCTCCCAGAATACTATAATAACCCATCCCATGTAATTTGGGTTTCCAAATTATGTGGGTTAGATACTCACATGAATAGGCTCATTAACAAATTCTAACACATTCCTAGTCTCTTTTCTAAATACCCAAATAGTAATACAAAGGGAAAACAGAGCTTTGATACCATTTTGTAGTGTCTTGACATAGAATCAACTAAGTGGTTCCCTGATCTAGTTGGCTACATGACCTCAATCACACCTCCCCTAATGCCAGAGGATATCAACTAGTAACAAGGTACTATGATGGTATATTGGGGAGACTATAACCTCATGGTTAGAATAATCTACATCAATAATAATAAATATAATAAGTTGAAACAATAATAAATAATCTATAGTGTAATGATAAATCATTGAGATGAATAAATAGAAGGAAGCTAAATCAATATCATATACAAAAAATATGATTATGCCATGATTATATAAAAAATGGAAGTACATGGGATATTGGAAAATATAAATATAAAACATGCTAAAAAATAAAAAAAGAAGACTAAAATCTTTTGGCACTAGAATCATGAGCATAGGCTCGGTCCTCAACTAGTGTACTCTATCCCAGAACCAAGAATGAAACATCAGAAGATGGATGTTTCCCTTTATCTATACTTTAAATCATTAAGTCCTCTCAAGTACCATGGTAATCACAAGAAGGATGTGAGATATAGTTAGTAGGCCACCACCAACGGTGTCTAGAACAATTCTGTATGTTCATATAAAATGAGTTGTGTGCAGGTAATAATAAAAGTGAAGTAATAAATAAATAAATAAATAACTTTGAATTGAGTTCCTCAGGGATACCTGACTAAAACTACATTCTTCGGCCTAATTTGGATATCTCGAAACAAAATTCAACCTGTAAAGATATAATATGGGTGTATAAATGGGTCTTCATAAGACAAGTATCATGAATGGACCGAACCCAAGCATGTTATTTGTCTTGGTGGATGTATCTGTTGGTTAAAAGTTTTTCATTCTTATAATTTAATATGAATGGAATCTTGGGCCCGTCCAAGGAGATTCGTAAAGAGAAACCAAAGTATTTCACTAGGATCACTATAAATAACCATCACTATAAGAGTCTATCCAAGGAGATCCATAAGCAGAATCCCATGTATCACTCTCAACATGGTGTAAGAATAACCCAATGATCCCATCCCTGGTATACCACATAGGGGAACAATTATCACCCATGGAATAATATAATCATATTTCACACTGATCCCATACAAGGTATCTTGCCAAGAGAGCCCGTATTTATCAGGGGTTGGAATTCATCTGCTCTGTGATATTGTCTAAGGTATTCTACTAAAAGAAACCAAGTATTTCTCCTAACGCATTAAAATTTATTCACAATTTTTAAACATAAAGATTGAAGAGACCATACAAGATTTCCTTAACTCAGGACCCTTGTATCACCCCCTTCTTGACATGAAGGTATGGTACATCTATCAAGTAATCATACCATTTATCAAGGAATTTCAATCAAAACAGTTTATTAAAGTTAGAAATTTTAATTAATTTAAGGTAAAAAGCGCTATTAAATAAAGCACAAGGGCCTAACACATAGCCTATCATTTCCATTAGCTAAAACACACACACACACACACACACACATATATATATATTACATGGATATTCACACACCCAGACATAAGGAAAATTTAATTTGGTTCCAAGACATAAGGCTATATGCCTTTATGAAAGGCACAACCATGGGGTGGCTCATGTCGAAGTAAAAATCCCATGAAATTTATTCATGGGTATCTAAGGCTACATTATACCTAAGAAACCATTTAATTTAATTTATTAAATATTTTAGATGTGTCACCATAGAATTATGTTGTGTGTCATAATGATGCATGATAAAATACAATAGGACATTTAGGGAAAAGTACTTGACCACCGACCTTAAGCATGTGGTACTCAGTATCAACTATTTTTTTGGTCCAGGTTATGAGAAAATGTAAGAATAGATGAAAACCCTAAAATAGTGCATAATATCTCGCATCAAAAATAGCACGAAAGATTGTGAGATAAAATATAGAAGGAAATAATTGGAATAAATAGCTTACCATTTTAGATTCAATATGACCGAAAATGAATAAAATAGAGCTCAGATGAGAGAGAATCATAGGAACCTAGGTTTTGTAGAGGAGGAGGTCCAACAGAGGAGGCCCAACTATGCAAGAGGAATCAAATGGGTCCCTATTAAAAAATATGGGTTTTTCCTCTATTAAAAATTGTCCACGACATATACACAATGTATATTTAATACACGTCATGTAATGAATTCAAGACATGTAGTATTTACACATTGTGTAAAGCTTGGGTTTTTACCTTCCCAGGAAAAACCAATTCATGATGTACAACGGTGGTTCTAGAAAGACTAACACACTCCATGTATTTTAAATATATGCAGTGTATTTATAAAACATGTCCTGTATTTAAAATACATATCGTGTATTTGGCCTACAGCCAGCCTCTAGCCCTCCTACAACTTTCTTCCCAGAAGAAAACCATCCAGCCTAATGGTCCATCCACTAGGGTCTAATCCAAAAGAGAAACTTAATGAGGGTTGGACCAAAGTTAAAAGAATCGCCACCTCTCTAAAAAGGTGGGACGTTACAACATTATATCTTTATATATAAATGTAGGTATTTTTTAGGGTTTGATTCAATTATGTTTCATTAATATTATTTATATAATTGGTTTTATAAAATAATATCAATCTATAATATAATTAGCATTGATTGAGTTCATTTTTTATCATTATTATTTATAATAAATAAATTTAAAAAACAAGTGTTATGAAATTTTACTATTTGTAAAGAGAAATTATTATGTGAAATATTTTTTATCACTTTAATGTTTTTAGTATCTTAATGTGCAATAATTTTTATCATATTTCAACTATAATATTTATTGTTATTATTATTATGGTTAGGTTTTATAGTATGAAATTATAATAATATTTTTTTTCATTTTTTGATTATTTTTTTGTTAAATGTTTCATTAATGAATTGTAATAGTGATATTTTAATCAATGATTTTTTATTCATTTATTCTTATATTATTTAAATTTTAATATTTATATAGACCACACATTATTTTATTTTGTTTTATTTTAAATATTCATTTTTTATGTTTTTATTTAACATGATTTTATTTAAATAATTAATTATAGTTGTGATTTTATTTCACACGATCAATGGAGTTCACTCTATTTCTCTATGTTTCATTGTTTCTAAAAAATATCATGATGGCCAAATTTATTAGAATTTATTCTAAGTATAGAATGTAAAAAATTTATATTAATATATTAGAATACATTTAATCATCATATAACTTGTTTTTTAATGAAATGAATATAATTCCTTAACATTAGATATTTATTAAAAACAATTGAAATTAAATTTATATGAAGATAAATAGAGAATAATGACTTTCTATAAAATTCTTTTAGAAGAAATAGATAATATAAAAGTATATGTTTAATGATTAATCAGATATTATACTTTTAGAAAATTGTGCGAGTGTTAGAGGAAGAAACAAAGAAAACAATTAACATATTAAAAGAAATAAATATTGGAATTATCCTAAATTCCAACCTCAATTATAATGATTACATAATGAAGAAGTTATCATAATTCTAAAGAATTTAACCCAGGTTATGATAATTAACCTTCCAAATATAGAGAAACTAATAACTTATTAATAATTCTCAATAACCTTTTATTACTTCATGAGGAAATAATCCTCATCATTTAGTGGATCTAATAAAATATTTGTGGTAGATTATTTTATAAAATACTTGAACAATTTTTTTATAAAACTATGATGCATAAATAAAGATAAGGTCCGAAATGATATGTATTAATTTAGGGGAGATAAAAATCAATGGTGTTGATTGATCTAAATCACTATGAAGTAAGAAGAAGAAATAAATATGAAATGTAATGAATTAAAAACACACATGATGATTTTATATTATTCAATAGTACTCATTTATCTTATTTATTAATTCATATTATTGTTTAGTATATATTAAATGAATTCAATTAATGAAAATTCAGATACATTTGATTGATTTATATTATATATCATGTTACAACTTGTTTTATAATACTATTTGAATGAAAAATACTAAAATCAAAGTTATTTAAAGATACGATCCAATCTTTTACAACTCTAGTGTATTCGAATCTACCATATAATATTATCCCACCATTATCATGTACTATCCATAGTTTTATTATTCCCCCTTTTCTCTACTGATTCAATTTGATATTCTCCCATATACATTAGGTATGATCCCAACCATTAGTGTTCACCCTTTTGATTTTGGGGTACCATCATATATGAATGTCAATTTTTTTTTGCGGGGGGGATATATAAGGTGGGATAATATTATACAAATTATCACTAGGAATATTCTAGTCATGTGGTATCATGTTTCTATAAATCTGTTATTATAGGGTGATTATTTATTGTACACACTTATTAGTGTGAAAAAAATAATTTATTACATCTATATAATAATTATTGAATATATTTATTAAACATATTCAAATAATAATAGTTTATAAATGAACATGACTACCTTATATATTAGGAGGTTCAAGATTTTAAAATTAGTTTTCCCATTTTATGTCATAGGGTGCCTATTGATGATGTTTGAGGCTTATAATAGTAAATATTAGTGTAAATAGAATATATTAAAATGTATGTTATCATCATATATTTTAATTAAATTCAAATTCACATTGATTTAAAAATTATATATTTAATAAAAACTAACAGTAAGTCAAACTTAATATTTACAGTTTTTTTATGTTATCATCCTATCTAATGAACTAATCTAATTTTTGTCATATCTTATTTATATATTATTTTGATTTTGTATATTAATGTCCTGATTATATATTAATGGATAGATAAAGGTTTGGGAAAAAATGAATAACTTTAAGTAAATGTTGTTTTATATGTTCAATGAAACTTCTCAGACTATTTTTTAGATGTATGAAAAGGTACCCATGGGGATACCTTGATATTAATGGAAATAATTTTTCAATATGCATCATACATATTCACGTAAGGTCTTAGAAAATTTATTAGAAAATTTATAATAATTTCTTATAGATATTTTATTTTTTTTAGTATTATTGTTATTCAAGGAATATTCACACAAAAAACACATCAAGTAGGGAGAAATAGGTCATTCCACACATAAATTTATCTAAAAACTTTTCAAGGAAACGATCAATCCACGTAATATTTTAACTACAATTAAATATATGTATATATATGTTTCATATTAATGAATTAAATTTATATAAATGTTTTATTTTTTATTTGATTATATAGGTCAGTTAGGAGGTTGGTCAAACTGAGAAGTATTTTGACATCCCCAAGAAAGAAGATATTAATTACTTGAATAAACCCACAATAGATCTTGGGTAAATTAATCTAAATTATAATTTTATTTTTTAAATAATATTTATTCTTAAATTAATTTTAATTTTATGCTTAAAATATAAGAGGTATGGGATGAAAACCCATTATAATCATCATTAATTACCCAAGGTGATATTATTGACTATGTTTTAGGTAAGTATCTCGATAGTCATGCTTGAGGGATAGGTTCTAGATCTTCTCCACCATGATTATTTTTGAGATTCACATATTCTTTCATAGAACCACCTTATTCTATAGGCCCCATCACTATTATTGTTCAATATATTTAATCAAAAAGTAAAATTATGATATTGGAGAGTAAAGTACAAGAGAAATATTTCTGATGGATATCTTGGGATGATCTATTTAAAGTAATGGGGAGTTTATTGTATTGTATATTTCATAGTACGATAGAGACTATTCTCGTGTAAATTTCTTTCATGATACACCAATCTCCAATGACACTTAATTAGTTATATTAATTTGATTATATTTACTTTATCATGATACTTATTTTAACTAAATTTTATGTTATCAATATAAAAATAAAACTAATTAATATTCTAAACTATATTTAATGCGAACACTGAAGGATATTAATTGTAATACAAATCAAGAGCATGTGGAGTGTGCATCATCAGCGGGTAATTAGATTTTATCAGACTAGGAAAGTAGGGGTGACGATTATTCACCTTAGTTATATCTTTAAGGAAAAAATTGAATGATTCAACTATTCAATTGAACTAAAATATAAACAATTTTATATTTAATTAAATATTTTTTATAAATTTTAATAGGGGTGATGATAGTTCTTTCTACTTTCTTTATTTGTTAGAGTATTCAAATTATCTATTTTTTAAATTATATGTGTTTTTATCATACAGGAATAAGCATATTGAATATCATGGTTTATGGTTTCTAAATTTCCATACTAATTAGATATGTTTTAAGATACATTTATATAAAAAATAACTTCTAGTTGATAAAATACCATACCACCTACAAATTATAAATATATTAAACTATATTTAAATTATGTGGAAAATAATATTTTTAAAACCCACCAGTATAATAAAAACAGTGGTTAAAACTTCTATGAAATTACATTAAAAAATGAAATTTTACAAAAAACATAAAAATTAATGTGGCCTTATATTAATGATTCAATAAGGTTTTTAATAAATTCTATATATTTAAGAAAACCATGGCTAATTAATATCCAACTTGAAAATTTATAGTGGTTTGTAAAACTACTGCTAGTTATTTAGCGGTAGCTTAAACCCCCACATATTCAAATGAAAACTGCCTTAGATTAATTTTTTCCTTATAGTGGATGTATATCAACATATAATAATGAAAAATGAAATACTATACATTTAGATTATGACATATATATAATATAGAATATAGAATACCAACAAATGGAAATTCAATGAAATTATATTGAGAACCTTTTATTTCCTTTCAATATGCTTCTAAAATTCTATTCCTTTATCAAAACTTAATCTAGTTTGTTATTAGTTTTCATATATTTTAAATATTTTTTTAAATAATTTTTTTAATAAGTATTATTAGGTTTCATATGATTATTTTTATTCATAAAAAATTATATTTGATTTTCAATTTGAAGTTACATGTCCACAGTATTCATGGTAGTTATTGTTCAACTATCACAGTATTTTTAAATTATATTTTTATGGAATTTGAAATAATCATAATTCCAAATATCAAGGTTACATATGATTTGAATATTTTACTATCATTATAGTGACCCAATTTTTTTAGTGAATTATAGTTAATGTGATTGAGCATGTAAATCTTTCTTGGTGGTAGTATGGGTGCTCTTTAATATTCTACCAATATTTTAAATTAATAACATAATATTTGGTATGTGAAAAAAATGAAATTTAATGAACTCTTATTTTTTTCACAAATAAGTATACCCAATAGAAAAATGAATATAACATACAAATCAGTCCTCAATTTAAGAATCCATTAGTGTAGTATTACTCAAGGTGTGGTGTTTCATTAAGTGGTGAAGTTTAGTATTTTTAGTTTAGAGACCCCTAGTGGGCCTATTGTGTATATAAATATGTGTGACCACCTCTCAAATCACCCCAATTAATGTGATATTTTAGAAGATATAAAATTTAGATGATTTAAGGAAGTGACACCCCCTGGTTTATATTTTCGAAACAACTTTCATTAGTTTATTCATGCATATTAACAATAAAATGATATTTTAATTATATTATTTTTATGTATAGAAAATAATAATAATAATAGAAACTTTTTTGTTATTATTCTTAATAGATAGAGATACACCAACCACCTCACAGTATGAATTATAACATGGCTAGGTTTTCATCATAGATGACCTATAGGGGTATCTAAAAACCATTTGGTCACTTTATACTAAGGACCACCACTATGGTGGACATAATAGAAATAGAAACATATGAAAATGGGATAAATCAACTAAACATATATGTTTTTGATCCACAAAACATTGAATAATTCATGAAATTGAGCGCTATATCTGAGAATAATGATTTGAAATGAGCTCGACGGTGTCAATGAATGTTGGAGATTTGGATGACCAATTTATTATTCTATTAGAGATATATGCTTCCAATGAGATGGGTTTAGAGGGAGAGAAGAGCTAAATTATATATACTATTTTCAATTATTTTATTTTATTCATAATATTTTATAATTTCAATATATATTCTTGATATATATACATAGATACACATATCCATAGTTATATTTATAATATATTTATTATAAGATAGATTGGGAAGAAACCAAATGGAAACCTGATTTGCTAGGGGAGTTGGTCGTTTGTTTGAGTATATAAAGGTTAAATAATTACTAAGTTTTATATAATTTACATAATAGGAAAAATAATATTTATATTGTATTTATTTATACCTTTCAATTTAATATGTGTGGTATGTTTAAATGAATCCATTTATAGGTGGGATTCTTTAGTTTCCCCAAAAGTGGAAACTCTCTCATATGGTAGACCCCACCATACTTAATGCATGTCGTGGTAGTATTCATTACATGTGGATAGATAAAATATTCAAGTTTTACCTTGTATATCATGATGTTATATAGGTGGGAAAATATATAAAAGGGGGACACATGAGTATGGTTCAGGTTGGGCATAAACTACCAGTGTCGTGTACATGTCTCTCACACATGGTTCTTAGTGGGTTTAAACATGGAGAAACTGACCTTTAAAATCCCGCCCATATAGCATGATAAATAGAAAAATAATAGTATAATACATGGATTGATATGTTATACTAACTAATTTATCTTTTATATAACATTTTGGTGTCCATATTATCCCCATTAATAATAAATTTCACTCAACTTTTCATGTATATTAGAATTATGATATTTTAATGACCATTAGAGGTCATCAAAATATTTTTTCATAATTTTAAAGGTATGGAAACTATTTAGGTGATAAATCATACCATTAATATTTTGAGTGTTCCATTGTATTTTTTCCTCAAGTATAAGACAAATGTGTGTTACAATGAATCACTTATAACTCCTTGGGTAGTTTTTTTTGACTAATATTTTTAGCATGGATGTGTGCGGGTATAGTCTAATGAAAGATGATAGTAATATTGCCACACATAGGGATTTTTGTGAGAAAAATTATATATATAAATTCTATAATTATCCTATGATATTTATTATTTAGTATGTGTAATACCTAAGATCATCCTACAATACATAAACACTACATCCCTAGACTATTTCCCAACACACATCCTATTATTTAATCATTATAATAGAAATAGTTCATGGTTATATTGAAAAGTAAAATTTATCAATTTATCAATTCTAATATGATTAATTTTATATAATTTTTTATTTCATAATGATAAATTTATCTTAGGGGAAATGTTTTGAATTTTTCACAAATAGTTGATTTTTGGGTGAATAGTGAAAAATGTCAATTTTTTCAAAAATGTCATTTATTTTATTTAAATTAAGTAATTTGAAAACCCCATTGTTTTTAGGATTTAGATTTAAATTAAAATAATATCCCTATTATTAAAAATAATCTAAATAATTTTATAATAATAAACATTATATTTTATTTTTATTTAAGGTCGTTTTTATGTTTAAAACACATTTTTCTAAAAAACTATTATTTGTTGTGTTTTGTACACTTATATTAAAATTAATTTCTTCATTTTATACAAAATAAATGTTGAAAAATCTATTTAATATTTTTAATAAGTACTTTCCATATTATTAATGAGTTTAATTTCACTTTCAGTCATTATAAATAATATCATTTTTTAAATAATTATCATCACAGTAAAGGGGTATAATTGTTATAAATGTTAAAACCTAGTCAAAAGATTATAAAATATAAAATTAATTCCTACATGATGAGGTTATATCATCCCTTATAACCTTAAATTTTAAAAATAATTTTATAAGTTCCACTTTACCATGAGTAAGACAATTATAATATTTAACATATAAGAATAATTACAAGTGTGTCATTCCCCTCGCTTATAAATGGAAACCTCATCTCATCACTTATTCACAAAAATAGGTAATTGTATCTCAAAAAATAACTACCCAAATACCTTTATAAATTCCTTTCCCATGTCCTAGTGGTATTTTTAAAACAAAAATACCAATCTAAGAGGGCTTATGGTGTAAGCCAAAGGTGGTTTTCCAAAGATTATTTATAACTCTTAGCCATGTTCCATTCATGTTTATTTATTATTCTAGATCATTAAAACATATCATAAACTTGATCATATAATAAAATAAGTATCTATAATATACTAAATTATAATTATTTCCATGTTATAACCCTTTTTCATCTTCTTTTCCATCTAATGGGAAATTAAAACATCACTCTTGCATACATGTGCACAACCACCTTCATAAAGCGATGTGTTTCATTTTTCATAACCACCTCACATGAATAGTTATAAATATATAATTAATTAATATATATTATTTTTATGAAATTATTATGATTTTATAATGATAATATATATATATCTTATTACCCTTTCATCTATTGAAAAAATGTAATCTCCTTTCATTTATATGTGTAGACTACCACCTCCACAAAGAAATGTGATTAATTTATCTTCCCTACATGATTAGTAAAAATGATTTATTAGTAAATAAATATGAAATTTATATAATTATTATTATATTGTAAAATTAAAACTTTATCTAATTTATTTCCTTTTCATCCATTATAAAAATTATGATGTTTCTCAAGTATACATAAGAACTATCGTCTCCATGAAACAATGTATTTCATTTTTCATTACCATTTTAATGGATGGCTGTAAAATAATATAAAATGTATAAACATGATAATAAAACTATTTTTAAGATTCTAGAGATGATGAAACCATTACCATGGTTCAAAGATATGAATAATTAAACCAAAACATGTATGGAAAATAGAATGGTTAACACTCAAATATTGATTTTCAAATTATTCATAACTAGATAAGAAAAAAATTTAAATAAAAAAATCTAGTATGATAGATACAAACATGTTACTAATATTTATGTGTGTTTTAACTTGGTATGGGGTGTACCTATAAATAACCAACCTTAAAACATTACATAATCTTGAGTTATGTCAAAAAAATTACTTTATTTCACATTGAGGGTATTTTCAAGTTTATAGATTTAGAGAATTAGGCCATAACTCATATATAAAAAAATATAAATACAAAGTGGAAAATTCTAAACAATATACATTTATTTTACTAAAAAAACTTTATAAAATAAACATGTTTTATTTTCATGTTCAATAATCACAATTTACCCTTGATCTCATCCTTGTCTCTATTCTCCCTTAAATCCTATGTAAAAAATTTTAAAAATTAGAATGATCATAAAAAGCTCAGTAAGGGATACATAAAAAAGTAAAATTGTTAGTCTTTTGAAAACATGTAAACCCATGGATACTTTATCATAAATTAATAATTTATACCCTTAATAAGTATTAAATACTTTCCTTTTAAAATAAGCTCATTTATTACCCTTTTTATAATAAAACAATTACTATAAAACCCATAGAATGCACATATAACATATAAATATTACTTGGTACTTAATCATACTTAAATAGAATAACCATGTGGTCAACTTCCATACATGTCACTCTTAAAATTAGAATATCCATAAAATCAACTTTCATACCCAATTAATTGGAGGTTATAATGTAAAAACCTATCCTTGGTTTATCATGAAAACACCCTTTTGGTTTATCATGTAACCACCTGTCAAATGTCCAAGTACCATAACACAATAAGATTCAAATTTTTAACAGTTCACTCATAAAATTTCATTTGAAATCACAAGAAATCATTTCAAGGTATTAAAATAATCAATCCATTTCCAAAACCATTTTCAATACCAAAATACCCAGAAAAGGATTTTTTTATACACCTCATAAAAGAAGGGGGTTTATAATATCCAAATATGCCTCAATTGAAAGTAGATTGAGACAACGTCCCTTACCTCGAGTCTGATTCATCACATATATTATTTATCTTTCAGAATAATAAAGTTAAGTTAATTATATAAATTATTGAGAAAATTTTTCATGCTTATTATTCATTTTATATCACATATTCCCATGTTATAAAAGTTACATAATTATTTATGTTCATATCAGATGTTTTGTTGATATTTAGTACTTGAGTCAAAAATGAACTTTGTATGATGTCAATAGTCCATGTTATCATAATTCTATCATATATAGAATAATATTAATGAAATTATTATAATTTTAATACAGAAATTATACTTTTAAATCAAACCATTAATTATTTTTATAAAAAATGAACAACATTATAATCATGGAGGCGGTAGGTCGTACGTACGCATGAGTAACATTTTCCATTTTTCATTGATCATTATGGAAAGAAAGTAAGTATTATTTTATATTTAAATAAGTATAATAACATCATTATTGTAATATTAAAAAATTAAATATACTTATATATACTATCTAAGTGATGTGGTGAATAAAAATGAATAACATCGCTTCGTGGAGGTGATAGTTCATACATACGCACAAACGACATTATCATTTTTATGTACATGGAAAGTAAGAACATAATTGATATATTATTATCTTATAATGATTAATATGTCATTAATATCACATATGAACATTAATTCCATCATTATAATCAATAACGAGAGATGGTTATGGAAAAAAAATTATATCAGTTCGTGGTGGTGGTAGTTTACACGTACGCACGAATGATTAATTCATTTCCCATTTTATGGAAGTGGAGATGGATTTAGGTGATGATATTAAAATAATAAAATATTAGTATATTGAGGATAATTTATTTATTATTTCATCATGGATGACTAATATTTGAAGGAAGTTGAATAAGAAATAAAATAGAAACACATAAAAAATGATACCTCTTCTTGAAATGGTCTCCTTTAATTGCCACCTTAACACCTCTAAGAAGGGTGTTCTGTCAAAACTAAGGCCTATAGAATGTGGGTAGATATTCAAGGTAGGGTTTTTGGTATATATTTAATGAACCAAATTGTTTATAAAGTTTAAGTAAATGAGAAGAATGGGTTCCTTTTATAGTAGAGGAGAGGGACACCCTTGGAAACTATTAAAATATTAAATTAATATAAATTAATTTTTAACTCCAAATGACTCCAAATTGAGTTATGTATAAGATATTATTAGTATGGTTATAAATACTCTCAACCAATAATTTTTAGAAATATATTTTTTTAAACCTTATCTTTCTATTTACCGTTAATTATTCTATTTTAATTTTAATTATGGTAACAACATTTTAAATATTAAGAGAATATAAATTTAAATCACATGGGGTAAGTTTACCATAAATGAATTTTTTAAGAAAATTTTGAACTTATAATAATAAAATTTTAATTTTTTAATATTTTTATGATTTTTAAATAATTTAATAAAATATTTTTTTATAAAATATCAATAGTGACAATTTTAACACTATTCATTTCATCGAATTTCAATAAAACCCAAAAAGAAAGATAACTTCAAAAAAATATGATATTAATATTTCATAGTCACCTATAAAATTTCTAGTTTACCCTAATTAATTCAAATTATATTTATTTTAATATTTTTTATATCATTTATTTGATATTATTATTAATAAAATAATTATTGTGTCAGTGTTGTCTCAGCATTTATAGTAATTATTTAATCCCTAAAAATTATAAATAAATTATAATTATGTAAAATAATTTAATTATATTTATGGAGACTATTTATGATCAAATTTATATCATGTTTAAACCTATATGAAAATTATTATAATTATAAAAATAAGAGGGTGACATTTTTTCACTTTCATTTATTTTAATAATATTTATATCATTTTCATGGAAAAAATTCCATTAAATGATTAAATTATAATCCTTATGTGTTAAGGATATAATTTTATTCATCCAATAGTATTTTGACATGTGTTAGAGTAATTTTATTTTCCTTATCATATTATTCATTTCCTTAATTTACCTGATTTAGCTTTAACTATATTAAATTTCTTTTTACCAATGTTACTATTCATAAAATCTAAAAAATAAAAGGAACCTATTTAAATAATTTGGAACTATTTATTCCAAATATGGAATCAATTTTAAAAATTTAAAACATAGAAGTTTCAGTAATTAAATTAAAATTAATCTTGTTGATGGAACGAGAAAATGAGTTTTTTAAGTAAAAACCATCAAAAGATTGACTTGTATTTATATCCAATTTCAATTTGAAATTACTTAAAATGAATCAAATTGTATAAAATGATAAAAAATTAATCTAATTATACATTAATACCAATTAAAATAATAATATAAAAATATAATTAAATTAGATGAAAAACAGTTTTCAATTAAAATATTGTATTTTTTACCATTCATTAAAATATGAAATTTATCAGAAAAATACCAAAAATTAAACCAAACTAAATTTTGATGTCCCAATTTTAAAGAAGTTTATTTTTCCAAATAGAAATTATAAAAGTGTTAAAATTTATATTTAAAATGCATTCTCCATCAAAAAATGGTAAAACTAGTTTTTTTAAAATATATTTTTTAAGCATAAATAAATATTTATACTTATATTATTCTTATAAAATATATTAAATGAATGTAAAAATATTTATAAATTAATATAGACTTTTTCTATCATTAACTAGGTTGTTACATTCTTCCCCTCTTTTGGAAATTGAAACATCACAATTTTATTCACTTATCAAATAAGTGGGGGTATTTTTCCCTCATATCTTTTTCAGATTCCCATGTTCTCTCCAAAACAATATGGGTTTTCCAAAAAACCTTTACCTAATAAATCAATTTATTGTACAACACTTGTTCCCTATGGTCAAGAACCTGAACTGGTTGTTCTTCATAAGAAATATTATCTTCCAACTGAACTACTTCTAGACTCAAAACATGATATGGATCCGACATATACTTTATTATCATTGAAACATGAAAAAATTTATGTAACTCGGTTAAAATCAAAGATAAATCCACTCTATTGGAAACTGATCCAACTTTATCAAGGATTTCATAAGGTCCAATGAACCCTGGACTCATCTTCCCCTTCTTACTAAAATGCATCACACTTTTCCATGGAGAAACATTGAGAAAGACATAATCCCCAACCTCAAAAGAAAGATCCTTACTTTAATTATATATATAAAATTTCTACCTGCTCTAAGCTTTCCTCATGTGTTGCTTAATCAACTAAACTTTCTTTCCATTTCCTATACCAATTCTAGTCCCATCAACTTATTTTCACCTACTTCATCCCAAAAATCTGTAGTTCGACACCGCTTTCTATATAATGCCTCAAATGGAGTCGTCTATATATTAGAATGAAAACTATTATTATAAGAAAACTCAACCAAAGAAATATTTTTATCCCAACTTCCCTGGTAATCCATTAAATATTCACTTATAATATCCCCCAAGGTCTGAATTTTTCATCTAATTTCCTATCTGATTGAGGATGAAAAGTTTTACTAAAATTTAATTCAGTACTCAGCGACTTATAAAGGCCTTTACAAAAGTTAAAAGTGAACTTGGGATCACAATTAGATACAATAGAGAGGGGAACTCCATGTAACTTGACTATCTATTTAATATAGAACTTAGAAATATGATCTAGATATATAGTATCTCTAATTAGAATAAAAAGAGAAGATTTAGTCAATTGATCAACAATAACCCAGATCGCATTGTTACCTTGAGAAGTCTTCGGTAATCCCACTATGAAGTCCATATATATATTTTCCCATTTTCCATTATGGCACTATCAAAGGCTGAAGTATCCATTTTGGTAACTGCTACTCTATTTTAACATGTTGACAATTCAAACATCTCATGGTAAAATCAGAAATATCTATTTTCATTCCATCCCACCAGTAATACTCTTGAAGGTCTCTATACATATTACTGCTCTTGGATTAACTGAAAACAGAGAACTATGAGCTTAATTTAACCAATATTTCTTCAACTTTGAATCACAAGGCACATATAATCTATTCTCAAATCTCAAAACACAATCTTTATCAATGTTAAATTCAGGTAACATACCCTTATGAACCAATTATACATTTTCATGAAAATCGTTATCTTCCTTATGCGCTTTCTTAATTCTATCTGGCAGAGATGATTTCACTGATACCTAAAATAAAACAGATTAATTTCTTGCACCAACAACTTCCAAGACAAAATCTATAAAATCATTAACCAAAGGATCATGTTACAAACATACCATGGTTAGTATATCATTACTTTTTCGACTCAAATCATCATCCTCTTTATTTTATATCCCAGGATGGTAATGAATCATGAAATAATAATCCTTGATTAGATCCATACATCTCCACTATCTCATGTTTAATTCTTTATAAGTGAATATATACTTCAAATTTTCTTTATCATTATATATTTCACACTTTACACTATACAAATTATGCCTCCAAATTTTTAATGCAAAAAAATAGTATATAATTCAAAATCATGTGTACAGTAATTTAACTAATGAACATTCAATTGATGTGAAACATAAGAAATAATCTGATTATTTTTTATTAGGAAAAAATAAAGTCCTTTCAATGAAGCATCACTGTAAATAAAAAATTCAATATTTCTGGAAGGCAGGGAAAAAACTAAAGCATTTACCAATCTTATTTTTAGTTCCTGAAAACAATCATCGCATTATTTTTTTCCAGATGAAATTAACTCTCTTACATGTTAAATTAGTTAGTGGGATATATATAACCAATCAAAGTTTTCAGAAAAAAAACATCAGTAATAATAAACCAATACAATAAAACTAAAAAACTCTATGGAATTGGTAGGTCTTGGTCACTCTTCAAAAACTTTTGTTTTTCAAGGGTCAATAGTTATGCCATCTTTAGAAACAATATTACCAAGTAAATAAATGTTTTTCAAACAAAACTAACTATTACTAAACTTTCAATATATTTTCTTTTCTTTTAAGGTCTGCAAAACAATCCTTAAGTTCCCTTTATGTTCTTTCTAGACTTTAGAATATACCAAAATATCATCTATAAACACAACCACAAACCGATCCAAGAACTGATGAAAGACTATATTAATGAGATTTAAAAATATAGTAGGCACATTAGATAACCCAAAGGGCATGACAATAAATTCATAATTCCCATATCTCATTTGGAACGTTATATTTGGAATGTCATCCTCCTTCACCTTTAGCTGATGGTAACTGAATCTCAAATCAATCTTTAAAAAATATTGAGCTCCCTATAACTAATCAAAAAACCATCTATATGTGGTAAATTATATTTTTTCTTAATAGTGATGTTATTCAAGGCTCTACAATCAATACAAAGTATCATGGAACCATCCTTCTTTTTTCCAAATAAAACAAGATCACCCCATGGTGAAGTTTTAGGTCGAATGAATCATTTATAAATCAATTATTGTAATCGTTTTTTCAATTCCATCAGTTCTACTTGATCCATTAGACAAGGGGGTTTAGAAATAGTCTTATCATCAGGAATTAAATCTATAGTAAATTCAACCTCCCGATCAGGAACAATACCATGAAATTCATCAGGAAAAACATTTGTAAATTCATTCACTACTGGAATGCCACTAATCAAAATTGTTTCTTTCTTTTCAAAAGCTTGAGATAGATAACATTCACTTCCATATTTAATCAATATCTTGGATTATTGTTATGTTATTAATGGTATGAAATCATTTAATGAAACTTTCTTATCTTTTCAATCTACTTTGTCATGATAAACCGAAATCCAATCCATACCCAAAATGATATCAAACTCCACTAGGGGAAGTTCAATAGGATTTGTAGGAAATACCATACCACCAATGATAATATGAATATTTATATAAATCTAGGTTTCTTTTATACTTACACCCATTGTTTTTACCAAATGTTCTATATCACATTCATGAGGTGAAATTTCAAATTTACTTAAAAATCTCCAAGAAATGAAAGAATGTGAAAATCTAGAGTCAAACAGAGTATTGACATATTTTGAAAAAACCTGTAACATACATATCACCACTTCATTTGATGGTCCCATATGAACCATAGTATCACAAGATATTTAGAATCCCTTATACTTCCATTTTTTCTTTTTTCCACCCTGGGTAATCAACTTTGTACACATATTGGCATAATACCCTAACTTATTACAACTAAAACATCTTACTCTTGGATTTTCATTGCTTTTCTGGTCATCTCCCTTACAGTCACAAGAAATATAACCAGTATTACCACATTAAAATCACTTCCCAGACTTTGAAATACATTCTCTAGGATGATTTTTATAACAATTCTCACAAGATGGAAATTTAGATTTCTTACCTCCAAACTACTTTGATGAAATCTTTCCCATTTCCTGCCAACTGAATCTGTTCTTTTTCTTGCTATCATAGAACAAATTATCATTATAAAACTCCATTTCTACTTTCTTAGCACATCAAAAAAGTTTCTCATAGATTTTTAATTCACCAGAAGATAATTCCCATTGACATCTTAACTTCAATCCTGAGTAAAAATGATTTATCATACTATCAATATCCTAGATAAAATTTGGGATGTACCTTGCCAAACCGGTGAAATTTTCTTTATATGTATCCACCAAATATTCATCATTTCTTCTCAATTATATGAATTTATTTTCCATACTAAGTTGAACATAATTAGGAAAATATTTATCGAGGAATATATTCTTAAATTCATCCCATTCCATGGCATGAATCTCTTCACTTCCTCAGATATGTTTAACCATTTTCCACCACTGATCGATTTCAACTTCAAAATGATAAATTAAAAGAGTTAACTTTTGGTTCTCTGAACAAACAATGAAGCCAAATATCTTTTCTAGGGATTTAATCTATCATTTAGCTAGCATGAGGTTATATGATCATCTAAATGATAAGGGATAATGTCTCATAAAATGCTTCACTATCATCATGTTACTCTTTGGTAGATATGATTTATATCTTTCATGAACACCACCACCATTTATCACCTGATTCAACTGATCCATCACTACAACAAACTACTCAGTTCTGATTTTGACCATCTCAGGATGCTGATTTGGAAGGATGTTTTCCTCTTGATTCCTTCCCAGCACAGCTGCTCTATTTCCTCTGCATAAAACTATTTTGAATAGACATATCTTAGATGAAGAAACATGGTAATATTAAAATACTACAACATTTTAACTTGACCATAAGGTAAACTCTTTCATTTTAAGTTATTAATATTAACCAACCTCTAGAATTATCTAAACCATCCTATGATACTAACTATAAGTAATCTTCCTTAAAACATTACATAATCTTGAGTTAAGTCAAGAATTTTACTTTATTTCACATTGAATATATTTTTAGGTTTATATATTTAGATAATTAGGCCATAAAAAATACATAAAAAACTATAGAAATACAATTTGTACAGTTCTAACCAGTATCCATTTCTTTCATAAAAAACCTTAAAAAAGAAATGTGGTTTCATTTCCTGTTCAATCATCACAATTTTTCCTTTATACCATAATTGTATCTATTATCCCTTAAATCCTATGTAAAACATTTTAAAACATAGTATTAGCATAAAAATATCATTAAGGGATACACAAAGAAGTAAAACCCTTAGTCTTGTGAAAACATGTAAACCCATGGATACTTTATCATAAAGTAATACTCTCCACCTTTAAGAAGTAGTAAATACTTTACTTTGAAAATAACCTCATTTATTATCCTTTTTCTAATAAAAAATATTACTATAAAACCCTTATAATTCCCATATAATATATAAAGGTTGCTTGGGACTTAATCATACTTAAATGGAATAACCATGCAGTTGACATCCATATATGTTACTCTTACAAATGGAATAGTCATATGGCCGACTTCAATACCTAATTAATTGGAGGTTATAATATAACCACATGTCCTTGTTTTATCATGGAGCTACCCATATTTGGTTTATCACATAACCACCCCTCAAATGTCAAAGTACCATAACACATAAAGATTTCAATTTTTTGACATTTCACTCACAAAATTTTATTTGTAATCACAAGAAATCATTTAAAGGTATTGAAAAAATAAATAAATTTCCGAAAAGATTTTAAATACCAAAATACCCAAAAAAATGTTTTGTTTATACACTTAAAAAATAAGGGGTTGTATAATAGCAAAATATGCCTCAATTGAAAGGAGATTGAGATGAAGTCCCTTGGCTCGAGTTTGATGCATCATATATGATATTTATCTTCTTGATTAATAAACTTAGGTTAAATATTTACTTTATTTGGAAACTTTTTCATGTTTATTATTAATTTTATATCACTTATTACCATGTTATAACAATTACATAATTATTTAAGTTCATGTCGGATGTTTTATCGATATTCGGAACTTGAATTGAAAATGAACTTGGTATGATGTCAATAGTCCATGTGATCATAAGTCCATAATCTCTAGAGTAATATTCATAACATTTTTATCATTTTTATACATTATTTATACTTTTAAATCAACCCATCAAGTATTTTTATGAAAAATGAACAACATTATAATCATGGACGTGATAGGTCGTACGTATGCATGAGTAACATTTTCCATTTTTCATTGATCTTTATGGAAAGAAGGTAAGTATTATTTTATATTTCCTGAATTATAATAACATAATTAAGGTAATATTAATCATTTAAATATACTTATATATACAATCCAAGTGATGATGTGAATAAAAATGAATCGCATCATTTCATGTAGCTGATAGTTCACATGTACACACGAACGACATTATCATTTTTATGTGCATATAAAGTAAGAAGGTAATTCATATATTATTATCTTATAATTATTAATATGTCATTATTATCACATATTATCATTAATTCCATCATTATAACCAATCATGAGATATGTTTATGGAAAACGAATTATATCTGTTTGTGGAGCTGATAGTTCACACGTACGCACGAACGATTAATTCCTTTCCCATTTTATGGAAGTGGATATAGATTTAGATGATGATATTAACATAATAAAATCTAAAAATATTTATAATACTTTAGTTGTTATTTCAAGATGGATAAATTATATTTTATGGAATTGGAAGAAGAAATAAAATAGAAACACATAAAAAATGATACATCTTCTTTGAATGGTCTCCTTTAATTTTCACCTTAACTCCTCTAAGGAGGGTGTTATACCTAAAATAAGACCTTTATAATGTTAGGATAGATTCTAGGAAAGGTTTTTGTATAGATATTGGCTGAACCAAATGGTTTATAAAGTGTAAATAAATGAGAAGAATGGGTTCCTTTTATAGGAGAGGGGAGGGGCACCCTTGGAAACTCTTAGAAATTTAAATTAATATATATTATTTTTTAACTCCAAATGACTCCAAATTGTGTTATATAGAAGATAATATAGGGATGGTTTGAAATTATCTCAACCAATAATTTTTTATACATGTATGTATTTTTTTTAAATCATATATTTACGTTTTACCCTTAATTATTCTATTTTAATTTTAATTGTGATAACATTTTAAATACTAAGAGAATATAAATTTTACTTATATGGGGTAAATTTTCCATAAATTTAATTTTTAAGAATCTTTATTCCTTAAAATAATAATTTTGTATTTTTTTAAAAAAAAATATGATTTTTAAATAATTTAATAATATATTATTTTTATAAAATATCAATAGTGTCAATTTTGAAAATATTTACTTCATTGAATTTAAATAAAATCGAAATAGAAAGATAAATTTGATGAAAAAATATTTAATATGCTCTTACTTTTTCATAGTCACCTATAAAATTTTTGGAGTGCCCTAATTAATTAAAATTATTTTTATTTTAATATTTTTCATATCATTTATTTGATATTTATATTAATAAAATAATTATTGTATCATTGTTGTGTCAGCATTTATGATAATTATTTAATCTCTAAAAATTATAAATAAATTCTAAATAAATTAAAATGATCTAGATAATTTCATTATATTTATGGATACTATTTATGATTGAATATATATCATGTTTTTCTATATATTAAAATTATTATACTTATAAGAAATAAAAGGGTGTTATTTTGTCACTTTCTTTTATTTTAATAATATTTATATTATTTTCACGGGATAAAGATCATTAAATGAGTAAATTATTATCCTTATCTATTAAGGGTCTAATTTTATTTATCCAATAAGATTTTTTAAGGTGTTAGTGTAATTTTATTATCCTTATTTATTACTCTAATTTACCTGATTTACCTTTAACCGTGTTAAATAAAAAAATTACCAAAGTTATTGTTCATAAAATCCAAAAAATAAAAGGAACAGATTTACATAATTTCGATCCATTGATTCCAAATATGAAATAAATTTTTCAAAATTCAAAACAAAGAATTTTTAATAATTATATTACAATTAATCCCATTGACAGAATGAGAAAATGAGTTTTTTTAAAGTAAAAAAGCATCAAAAGATTGACATGTATTTATATTCAACTTCAATGTGAACTTACTTAAAATGACTTAAATTGGATTAAATTGTAAAGACTTAATATAATTATACTTTAAAACTAAATAAAAGGATAATCTAACAATATAATTAAATTAGATGAAAAATCATTTTTGAATTAAAATGCAGTATTTTTAACTATTCATTAAAATGTGAAATTTCTCAGAAAAATACCAAAAAATCAACCAAACTAAATATTTATATATGGATTCAAAATAAAAAGTTTATTTTTCTAAATAGGGCTTATAAAAGTATCAAAAACTTGATTAAAATGGGTTCTTCATCAAAATAAGGTAAAACTTGTTTTTTTTAAAATACATTTTTTAAGAATAAGAAATATTAATAATTATATTATTATTATAAAATATATCAAATTAATGTGAAAACATTTAGAAATAAATATAGAATTATTATATCATTACATGGGTTATTATAAGCCCGACATTTTTTTAGTGACTTAGGATGCCTACATAATCCTCATGTCGGGTCATTACTCTTAACTTGGATGGTATCCAAATGGGTTTATTCATAGAATTAGAACCACCCAATAGATCCCACATCCATGATGATTCATGTTCCTATATTGAAAAAGAATTAAATCTTGGTTTCTATTACCAATTATACTTAGTAATTCTCATTAGTCACTAGGATGGGAGGTTGGTCTCATCAGACCTTTTTAGAAAGAATTTTTGCCTACTCAGAGACTCTCTTATGGATTTAAAATCATGTTTGTAAATATTTTCTAAATCTTGAGATAGGACTAGTTACCCTATCATTTTTTAAAATTAGTTATTAGAATATTCTTATGTGAACATTTGTATATATTAGGTGTATCCCATTAATGTGATCATCTCTATGTATCAGAGGTTCTCCATATTGTTACTTATTATTACTTAGCGATGTTAGTTTATTGTTCGTCGTGTTTTGAATCCCCACAGTTGGATGATCTAGAGATAATAATCATCTAGGATGGTGGTAGGTGTTTGTAATTTTGTGATAGGTCACATAAAGGAGCTTCCCACTTATCCATCAGTAAGGAATTAGAACCTGCATAGTTTGATACCGATTAACGAGACATGTAGTACCTTTTAAGTTTGAGTAACAAGGATTGATCTAGGACATTTAATTTCATATGATAGTGGATACTTGGAGAAATATTCCTAATAATGGTTGGTGTGGGACTTATGTATGAGTGGACCTTTTGGGTTGAACTTTCCATGAATATAGCCCAATAAGGATGAGTTTGTTTCATAAGGAGTACGACCTTATGATGATGGTTCCCATTAGGAGTATGGATCGATGATGATGAGATTAATAGGACCTAGAAAAAATATATACCTCTATGAAGGGGAAATATTTCATTAAAAATATGTCATGTTAGAGGGATGATCTATAAGTAATATATCCCTATTATAGTTACGTGGAAGGTTTATAATATATGTTTTTAACCTTAGAGAGGAATTATATGTATCCAATCAAAATAGAATGAAATCCCATGTAGTTTGAATGACATAGTTTACAGTCCCATGATAGGATTGTACCATGTAGATTAACGTAATGTGTTATAGATTTCTACCTCATGAAAGGTGATGCAATAGAGAATTTTATATGGGTTACACAGATAGGGTTGTACCTAAGATACTTCATTGGTAATATGAAACTTTTAAGGAAATAAGGATGTGTTTTGGGATTTAACCTAAAAGGAATCCTATGGTGTAGGTGTATTCCTCATTTGCTGATGGATGGGAAATGATTATCAGACTCGGTATAGGGATCAAACCTCAAAGAGGCATCCTATGTATATTTTATAAACAAGAATCAGAGTCCCAATAAATTATTTATTGTTTATTTTAACACCATGTGACAAGGATGTTATCCGTGTAGTTTAACGTCACATAGTAAGGATGTTTTTAGGATAAATTATTCTAAAAAACTATCTATTACCTTTAATCCCACATGAGTCACACTCAATGTGAGAAATAAGAGGTTGTATCTAGTTAGTTATACATATTGAGGAATTAATGATTTCATGAAGGGTATGACCTCAAGGAGGATAGTGATATGGATATCATAGAGAATATGTCTCTTAAGATAGATTATGGGTCTTCACAAAGAATATTGTAATGTGAAAGTTATATATGGGGTAATTTGATGATAACATCATAGGGGAATTATTGATTTTATAGGAAATTTGTCCACATGGAGAGATAGGATACATAAATATAAAAATGAGTTCATTTAGGTATTAAATGTGGGGCTTGATACTTGTAAATTCATCCTATTTTTCCTAATTATAATAGGAATTAGATTCCATTTAGTTCATTTATTGAGGAGAATACATTCATAAGAGTTCTAGGTAACACTCTTATAAAAGGAGTACCAATGTTATTTAGATGGGATTTAGGTGGATGAGAGTTAAGAGACTGTATGAGGATCATGAGTTCATGTGGTTACATAAAGTTGGTGGGGTCATTTAGTCACATAAATGAGACATGGTAAAATGATCATGAGACTAATTTTCTATCACATTATCGCATAACCAAGAGGTCATCAGGTGATTTCATGAACAAGAAGTTATAATGTGATCACAAGACTGACATTCCATTATGAGATCATGTGGCCAAGTTGTTTATAAATGTTTATTTAATTGATAAATTTACAAACATTTCTATCTTCCCATCCTTTTAAGTTACTCACCAAATTTCTAAATAGTATATTTTAAGTCATGTAACTCTTCTTTACTCTCATTTTTTTGTTTTTTGTTGTTTTCTGTGTCTCTCATGGTCTTTCTTGTTTCTATTTGAATAGATTCCAGGGGTTTTTTATATGAATTTTTGTTCCAATATCTGTAGAACTTAATAAGGTATGAGAGCCACATAAATATGCTTGATGTGGTGTAAGATTCCCACATAATCCACTATCATCTCATGTGCTTCACATGACATTTATATTTTCTCCAATGTGCAGGATGATAAGGAGAGACCAAAAAATATTGTCATCATTGAAAACATTATTTTGATCCAGTCACATGAATCATTTTAGGTTACATGATTGTGTATCCCTAGGTGTGTTTCGTGATGAAGAGAAACTGCAAGAGGGATTCTTCATGGACTATATGCTCTGAAGTTAGTCATGTGAATCGGTTGGGATTATGAAACCACATATGTTGGGGGTTTCTCATGATGAATAGATACTTAAAAGGGTTACTTTTGGAAAAAATATTCCAAATTTGATCACATGGATACATTGGGGGAAAGTGATTACATGACTCTAGGTCCTCTCATGATGCTTTGAAGGTCACAAGATCAAGTAACCCAATCGCATGACCATCAACATGCCATGCGATTTAGGTATGAAGTGTGTTTTCTATAAAAAGTTCATTTTATACCAAAAAAGTACTTGTACATTGGGAATATTCACTACTTCTCTTTTTCAATTTTCTTTTAGAGGATGTCAACAATTACCCCCTTTCAAAAGAAAAGTCTTGAAGAAGAAGATATGAATCAATTATAAGGATTAGGATTACCACATGAATATAATTCAATTTTATTTTACATATGAAACATACCCATCCAACCATATTTTGGAATTCCATGAATTCAGCACTAGGAGGGTCAGGGGTTGTCTCCATACCCGCTACTCGGTTATCTATAGTGCTTCAATTATGTTATTTCATGTGCTTTATTCATATAAACTTATTCATGTAAATGAGTCACATAACCATATTCATAGGAATAAATCACATAAATAGAATTGTGTGACCATTTTTCATAGCCAGCATCACATGATCTGTAACACCCCGACCCTAGTTACCCATAGTCGGTGCATTATTACATAACATTGGCATGATCACAAAAGGTCAAGTCTCGAATGACCGATTATTTTAGTGGCCTTGGAAGTAATAGATACAGTCATAAGGTTTACATTACATCATAAAATGGAAAACTACAACAACATTGTTTCCATAGACAACACTGAGATCCCATAGACTATCCCTATAGGTCAGTCATAATATACTTCTTCACATCCTGGAAAAAATAAAACATAGAAATGGGTGAGCTCAGATACTCAGTAAGGATAACAATATAGCAGAAACTTTCATAAATAAGCCTAATCATTTAATGAAATGTATAGAACTAAAACAAAAGCCTTTTCAACATAAACTTCATCATAATATGGAAAATATAAATCAAAATAATTCAATTTACTTACTCACATGGATATTCTACTAGTTGAATAATCACATAGAATATCAATAGCCAATTTCATAATGATGGAATGCATAATGCCAGAATTTCATAACCACATAGTCAAGGCCTTGTTCCAAGACTACAAATAATATTTTGTCAAGGTCTTGTTCCAAGACACTAGTTTGTCTCATGAGACGTACTGATGCATCAAGGAGCTATAGCGGGCTCCACCCATCACTCACTAAGTCCAATGCATTCCTCATATGAAAAGGTTTAAACATAACATAAAAATTCATATTAAGACTAACATAATAAATGTTAATAATTTATCCATAAACCATGAATGGTATAAAAATTGAACATCCACATTCAAACATATCAAAAAACCATCAATACAATATTGAATTTTTGTATCGTAATAAATCAACTTCAAATAAACTTAAAATCTATCAAAGTATGTTGACATAGACGAAATCAAAACCTTTTTAGATAAATATCTATTTCTATTTTGAAATCATTTAAGGGTCACATAATTATAAAGAAAAAATTTATTTTGAAAATATTCTTATAAGCTTGTAAGGGAAGCTTTGACGATGGTATAATGGCGAAAAATATCCACACCTGCCGTATAAGTTAAAAAAGACATTCTTACCTTAATTTTTTCGAAAAGGTTATAAAGTACCTTGTTTGTAAAATGAAAGAAAGATTTCGTTCAAAAACATATAAGGTCAAATAAGGGTATAAATTACATTAACCCATTTTCTAGTAAATAGTAAAAATTTTTTGAAATAAATTTTATGAAACATGGATGTGGATGATAAATAGGTCCCTATAGATAATTACATATAAACAACCTTGAATAATGAAGAGGTTGTAGAATTAAACCTTACCTTGTACTTTTCCTTGGTCGAGGGTAGGTTAAAATCCTGTATAATGGTGAAATAATTGTTATTAAATTATACAAGAATAATATATATTAATATGATATCATATATGATCTTTTAACATTGCTTTGTTAATAATACCTTAGTATTATCGTCGTTTTGAGTGTTAACTGATTCGTTTTCCTTTATATGATTTGTTATGTAAGTAATGTTTGTTATGGATAGGATGTATCTTATTCATATTCAGAATTATATTAGGTCTTTAAACATTATTTTTAGTAATCTGATGAAAATTAGTCTTGAATGCATATGATGAGGAACGAATCTCATCGCATTCGTGGAGATGGTAATCCATACGTACGCACGAGCGACAATATCATTATTTTGATATTAAAAATAAAATCGAATTGGATGGTATATAATAAATATAGAATCATTATCATGTTATATTTATTATTTACATCAATTAAACATCGTTATTACAACCACCCAAATAATAATGTATTGAATAACAATTACACCACGACATGGAGATGGTAAGTCGTACGTACGCACGTATGGTGACATGTAATTCAAAGGATGGATAGAATAATGAATATGGTTGTACCATATTTATAATAATATCACAGCTTTTATAAGATACTGGAGTTATTATTTTAGAATGGAAATAACAAATAAATAGGAAGTGGAAGAAGAAAGGAACTTGAAATAGGTGATGAAATATTTACCTCTTCTTCGGGTTCTTCATTTTGATTTGATCAAAAGGGCTCCTTAGGTTGGATTTCTGACCAAAGTAAGGCCTCTAGGATGAAGTTAGGATAATTTAAAGGGTATTTGGGTAGGGTTATTCCAATCCAAATGGATTTTAATGTGTTAATTAGAGAGAAGAGAGAGTGTCCTTTTATAAGAGGGGTGAGGGGAACCTTAGGAAAAGCTAGAAATTATATTTTATTATAAAATCATTTTTTCGGTTTATAATGGCTCCAGAATGTATTATTTAAAGGATAAAGTGGGGATGTGTTGAAAACCACTCAACCAATAGGTTTTAGACAGTTTTGGGTCAATATATTAACCTTATCTTGTAGATTTAACTCTTAGTTAAATAGTTTTACAATTACAATGTCTCTTTGTATTTTTATATTATATAGTCAATAAACTTACTATATACATTCAAGAGAACCCCAAGTGGTTCATTAATGACACACCTATCATTATATAAGTCTTTCGGTTGAACCTTAGATTTTTAGGAATAGAATATAAATTAATAATATAATATTTGTTTTAAAAACTCTTTTATGTCAATTTTGACACTATTTGGTATTTTGTTTTTGATAAATTCATAACAGCATTATTACATCAAAAAAATTCATCTAACCATCCCTAATATGTCATATTAACCTATAAAATTAGTGGAATTCATAAAAAGTCTCAAATTTCATTTATTTAGATATTTATAATATCAATTATTTTAGTATTTCATTAATTAGGTAATTACTGCATCCTCATTGTGTCATAAATAAATTAAATTATTTAATGTCCAAAAGATTAAAATAAAATTCCATTATGTCGGAAATATTTTTATATTTCTAATGAATATTTATAGTCAATTTATCTTATGGGTAACCCTATATTAAATTTTTTTTATTTATTAAACTTTGATTTTAACTCATTTAACTCTTCTTTGAATTATATAATAATAAATGTCCTAATCTAATCTAAGCGGACCAAAGAGGTTCATATTTTATTCATAAGGTTATTTTTGGTCGAATTATAATTATCCAATAGAATTATTACATGTTTTAGGGTAATAATAATATCATTTTTACTTTTAATTACCCTATTTACTTTTAACTGTGGTGAATAAAAGTAAAAAGTTACTATTCACCAAAAATTATTTTTATCTTATTTAACCACATTTTACTCCTTGATATTAACCGTGTCTTTCGGATTTTTTAAATTCAACTCACAAAAGCGGTAAAATTAAGTTTTATGTAAATTTGCAAATACTCCTAGGAGGTAGGTAAAAGACAGTAAAAAGTTCAATAAATTTTTTATAGATCTAAAATTATTACAAACTGAATCCAATGAATTAAATTGAACATATATATATATATATATTATGTATCTATTTTAACATAAAATAAATTTAAATAAAATAAATATTTATTTAAATAAATATTTGGTTTTAAATAATGACTCGGTGTTTTTCACTATTCATCAAAAATTGAAAGTTTTCAGAAAAATACCAAAAATTCACCCTAAGCTAATTTTGATATTACGAATCCAAAAATGAAGTCAATTTTGAAAGATAAAATTTATAAAATTTCAAAAATTGGGTATTACTATTCATAACGGCTAGTTTGATTGGTTGTGGTGTGTTAGAACTCGAAGTTGCGTACAACACACACTATTGTATTATTCAAAGAGAAGCATATTGTAGAAGCTTGGGGTGTTACATTCTACCCTCCTTCAAATAATTTCTTCCTCGAAATTTCTAGAATATTTCTGCATAAAAAGACTCAGGTGGTTCTTCTTCATAAGTTCCTAAAGTTCTTATGTTGCCTCTTCCATCTCATGGTTTCTCCATATAACTTTTACTAGATGAGTCGTCTAGTTTCTCAACACTTGTTCACTTGTATCAAGAACCTTGAAAGACTCTTTGCAATAAGACAGATCAGGTTCCAGTTATAATTCCTCATAGGTGAGTACATGCATTGGTTCAGGCATGTATTTTCTCAACAGTGATACGTGGAATACATCATGAACTTTGGAATGACTTGGCGGCATTTCCAAATGGTAAGATACAACCCCAATTTGTTCTAGAATTTCAAAAGGGCTGATGTAACTAGGACTCAATTTTCCATTCTTACTAAAACCTATAACACCCTTCCATGGAGATACCTTCAAGAAAACATGATCTCCTAAATGAAATTCCAAATCCTTCCTTCGGTTATCAGCATAGCTCTTCTGCCTACTTTGAGCTGCTTTGATGTGGTTTTAGATTACCTTAACATTTTCCATCATTTCCTCCACATGTTCTGGGCCTACGAGTTTTCTTTCACCAACATCATCCCAACAGGTTGGTGTGCGACATCTCTTTCCATATAACTCTTCATATGGTGCCATCTGAATACTTTTATGGAAGCTATTGTTATAGGAAAATTCTACTAGAGGTAAATATTGATCTCATATACCTTTAAATTCAAGTGATCATGATCTCAACATGTCTTCTAACATTTTAAAAGTCCATTCTGGCTGTCCATCAGTTTGGGGGTGGTAGGAAGTGCTCAAACGAAGTTCAGTATCCAGGGATTTCTGAATACTTTTCCAGAATCTTGATGTAAAACATGGATCGTGATAAAAAACAATCGATAGTGGTACTATATGAAGTCTTACGACTTCATTAATATATAGTATTGCTAAACGTTCAAGTGGTAAATCTTCCCATATAGAAAGAAAATGTGCTGACTTAGTAAGATGATCAACAATGAACTATATTTCATCATCCCTTCTAGGAGTCTTTGGTAGTCCCATAACAAATTCCATCATAATATTAGCCCATTTCCACTCAAGTATGGGAAGAGGTTTCATGACTCCTCCAGGATGTTGCCTTCCAGCTTTCACTTGTTGAAAAACCATACATCTTGACACAAAATCATCAATCTCCCTCTTCATGTTGTCCCACCAAAAATGTTCCTTCAAATCTCTATACATTTTGGTGCTCCCAAGGTGTATAGAGAAATTGAAAATATGAGAATTATCTAACATTTCCCTTTTTAGATTAGGTATATCGGGAACACAAAGTCTCTTCCCAAATTTCAAAATTCCATCTTCATATACGAAGTCACTCAATCTCCCATTATTCACATCTTTAATCTTCTTTTGAAACTCTTCATCATTGGTTTGAGAACTCTTTATCCTTTCTAGTAAAGATGGTTTAGAAACCATTTGAAAAAGTTTTGATGATCCACCTTCCATGGTTATTCCCATATCCATCTTTACTAGATACATGAGAATAGGATCCCTTTCAACTCTCATCTTGTTCAAAACTCCATGATCATTTATTCTCAAAGCATCTTCCACATTATTTTCCTTCCCCGGGTGGTAGTGTATCGTGCAATCATAATCCTTGAGTAGTTTAAGCTATATCCTTTGCCTCATGTTGAGTTCTTTCTGTAAGAAAATATACTTCAAAATCTTGTGATCAGTGTAAATCTCACATTTTTCACCATAGAGATAGTGTCTCCAAATATTCAAAGAAAAGATTACAACTGATAACTAAAGATCATGAGTAGGATAGTTTTTCTCATGAAATTTTAGCTTTCGTTATATATAGGCAATAACTCTATCATTCTGCATAAGGAAACAACCAAGTCCTTTCTTCGATGCATCACTATAAATAACAAACCCATCATTCCCCAATGGTAGAGTCAATATAGTAGAATTGACTAATATTCTCTTCAGTTATTCAAAACATTATTCACACTCTTTTTTTCCAAACAAATTTAACCCCTTTACACATGAGCTTGTTTAATGGGTTAGCCAATTAGATAAAATTATGGATGAAATACCGATAATAACCTGCTAAACCAATAAAACTGCATACCTCAGTTATACTCATCGGTGCTGGCCATTTTTGGATTGCTCTTATCTTATATGTATCAACAGATATTCTATCCTTAGAGACAATATGGACATGAAAAAAAATCTCCTGAATCCAGAATTCAAACTTGCTAAACTTCCCATATAATTCGTGTCTTATAAGAGTCTTCAGAATAATGCGCCAGTGATTTTCATGATCTTCGTATATTTTGGATTATTCCAAGATATCATCAATAAATACCACTACAAAGTCATCAAGATATTCCTTGAAAACTCTATTCATTAGATCCATGAAGATAGAGGGTGCATTAGTCAATCCAAAAGGAATTACTGTAAACTCATAATGCTTGTACCTGGTTCAAAATGCTGTTTTTGGAATGTATTCCTTCTTCACACACAACTGAGGATATCCAGATTGAAGTTCAGTCTTGGAAAAGTATTGAGCTCCATGAAGTTGGTCGAATAAATCATCAATGAGAGGTAGGGGATACTTTTTCTTTATTGTTATAGCATTGATCTCCCTGTAGTCAATGCACAATCTCATAGATCCATCTTTCTTCTTAACAAAAAGGACATGGGATCCCCATGTAGAAACACTAGGGTGAATAAATCCCTTATTACTAAATTCCTCTAATTTTTTATTTAGTTCCACTAATTCCATAGTGGCCATTCTATATGGGGTATTTGATATGGGCCTTGATCCAGGAATTAAATCAATGGAAAACTCAATTTCTCGTTCTGGAGGATGTCCAGGTAAATCTTCTGGAAACACATCAACATATTCTTTCACAATAGGTACATCCTATATTTGAACATTATTTTCCTCATCCACATTTATTTCATTCTATTACTCCCCAATAATTGACTTTAGTTGAGCTACTGGGGGTGGATCTAGATAAGAATTAGGTGGTGACAATTCTGCTCCAAAGATAAGGGGTTCTTTATCATCATCATCAAAAATAGTAACCTCCTTCTTATAATAAATTTTTGCATCATGGTCCAAAATCCAATCCATACCGAGGATTATATCAAATTAAATCATGGGTATGACGATTAGATCAGTAGATTAAGAACATTTATATACCCTAATGGGGGCAGATTCACAAAAACTTTGTTACAATGATACTTCCCTTAGGAGTTTTGACTAACAACTCCCTTGGTAAATCAAATTGGAAATATCTAATTTTCTTAGCAAACTAGGAAGATATGAAACAATGTGATTATCTAGATTCAAATAAAGCATTGACTAAACTTGAGGAAACCATTAAATTACCTGCCACTACGTCTTTCAGAGCTTCAACCTCAGCAGTAGTGATAACATAAGCTTGGCCTTGATCCCTTGGCCTTTTCTGAGGTAAGTTCCCTTGACGCTTAGGAAATTTATTTTCATAATGGCCCCTTTATCTACAATTGTAGCATTCAACATCGACAAACTCTTTCTTCCCCTTGCAATCACGATATTGGTGGCCTTTTTCACCACACTTGTAACAGACTCTCATCCACTTTAGGAAAGTACCAAGGTATTTCTTCCCATATTTCCTACAGGATGGATATTCAACTTTTCCCCTCTTACCCTTATTTCCATTTCTAGAATGTTCAGCTGATCTCTTCTTCTCTTGCTCTGCTTTAAATTTATAAGACTTAGAGAATTCTTTTTTTTGTCTTGATAGCACAAGAGACAATATCTTCGTATGAAGAGAAGGATTGTGAGACTAATGCTCAATAGAGAAATGGTTTTAACCCATCAAAGAAACGATAAATCTTACTTCTTCGGTTATGTATATAATCTTCAGCATGCCTTGCTATCCTTGTAAAGTTAGGTTCATACTTTGCGACATTCTCATCATCCTTTTGCCTCAGACTTAGAAATTGCCTTTCCATATCTGATCGATGGTCATGAGGAAAGTATTTTTCTAAGAAACTATCTTTAAACTCCCTCCATTCCATATTTGATACTTCATCATCTTCCTTTGGGTTTTGAATCAATGACCACCATTGATCAACATCTCTAGTGAGGCGGTAAACTGCCATGATAACTTTTTCCCTTTCACTACTCCCCAAGGCATGGAATATTTTCTCTAAAAAATTTATCCATTGATCAACTACTAGTGGATTTTTACCCCCATTTAATGATGGTGATTGTTTCCTCATGAAGAGATCTAACATTGATCCTCTACGCTGCGGATCAGGATGCTTCATACGGGTAAGGTTATTATTCATAACCTGAGTGAGTTGTCCCAGTATGGTGATAAGCTGATCAACACCAGTTGTATCACCAGCTCCACTATAATTATCTTGAGTTGGAGGGAAATCCCTACATGGAGTGTGTGTATTGATACGGTTTCCATTCCTTCCACTAGGCACCATTTCTAAACAATGGCATAAACTATATGAGTTTAAGAATCAAAAGACACAATTCCAAACTTGTAAAACACTTAACATAAATTGAACATTTTATGGATATAATCCATAATCATAAAAAAATTCTTTGAGGATGTATATAATCATAAACCCTTCATAATGGTTTGTAAAGAAAATGAGAATTATCCTAGGCATATCCCTTGGGAGTGTCATAACCAAGAGTCCAACAAGGCCCGTTGTCGTGCACCAGTTCCCCTTCGAGTCTATCTCAAAGTGGTGTTTTCAGGTTTTACCCCTAGGTACATCTGTTCTAGAGCCGCCTCTACCTACTTGTATCTAGACATGGATGTATTTCTTGGAAAACTCACAAAATCTTTATAATACCAAAATTCTAGGAAGTTATTCTATATTAATCCTCAAAGTCTATCTTAGGGTAATGTGCTCTAATCAGAGTTTATCTAAATCTAGATTCCAAGGTTTGTACAAAACCTTCTCTGATACCAACTATAATTCCCCGACCCTAGTTACCCAGAGTCGGTGCATTATTACATAACATTAGAATGATCACAAAAGATGAGGTCTCGAAAGACTGATTAGTTTAGTAGCCTTGGAAGTACTAGATACATTCATAAGGTTTACATTACATCATAAAATGGAAAACTACAACAACATTGTTTCCATAGACAACACTGAGATCCTATAGACTTTCCCTGCAGGTCAGTCATAATATACTTATTCGCATCCTAGGAAAAATAAAATATAGAAAGGGGTGAGCTTAGATTCTCAGTAAGGATAACATTATAGCAGAAACTTTCGTAAATAAGAATAAACATTTAAGGCACTGTATAGAACTAAAACAAAAGCTTTTTCAACATAAACTTCATCATAATATGGAAAATATAAATCAAAATAATGTCATTTACTTACTCACATGGATATTATACTATTCAAATAATCATATACAATATCAATAGCCACTTTCATAATGACGGAATGCATAATGCCATACGTTCATAACCACATAGTCAAGGCCTTGTGCCAAGACTACAAATAAGATTTTGTCAAGGCCTTTTTCCAAGACACTAGTTTGTCTCATGAGACCTACCGATGCATCGATGAGCTATAGAGGGCTCCACCAATCACTTACTAAGTCCAATTCATTCCTCATATGAAAAGGTTTAAACATAACATAAACATTCATATTAAGACTAGCATATGAAATGTCAATACTTTATCGATAAACCATGAATGGTATAAAAATAGCACGTCCACATTCAAACTTATCAAAAAACATTCAATACAATATGGAAGTTTTTTATCGTAGTAAATCAACTTCAAATAAACTTAAAATCCATTAAAGGATGTTGATATAGATGAAATCAAAACCTTTTTTTAGAGAAATGTCTCTTTCTATTTTGAAATAGTTTAGGAGTCACATAATTATAAAGAAAAAAATTAATTTTAAAAAATTATTATAAGATTGTGAGGGAAGCTCCGACGATGGTATAACGGCAGAAAATAGTTGCACCCGCCGTATAAGTTAAAAAAAGACATTTGTACCTTAATTTTGTCAAAAAGGTTATAAAGTACCTTGTTTGAAAAACGACAGAAAGATTCCTTTCAAAAACATATAAGGTCAAATAAGGGTATAAATTACTTTATCCCATTGACTAGTAAATAGTAAAAATGTTTTGAAATACATTTTATGAAACATGGATGTGGATGATAATGATGTCCCAGTAGATAATTACATATAAACAACCTTGAATAATGAAGATGTTCTAGAATTAACCCTTAACTTGTACTTTTCCTTGGTTGAGGGTAGGTTAACCTCTTGTATAATGGTGAAATAATTGTTATTAAATTATACAAGAATCATATATATTAATATGATATCATATATGATCTTTTAATATTTCTTTGTTAATAATATCTTAGTATTATCGTTGTTTTGGGTGTTAACTGATTCGTTTTCCTTTATATGATTTTTTATGTAAGTAATGTTTGTTATGGATAGGATTTATCTTATTCATATTCAGAATGATATTAACTCTTTAAACATTATTTTTAATCATCTAATAAAAATTAGTCTTGAATGGATACGATGGGGAATGAATCTCATCACGTTTGTGGAGACGGTAATCCGTACGTACGCACGAGTGACAATATCATTCTTTTGATATTAAAATAATATATAATTATATGGTATATCATATATACAGAATAATTATCATGTTATATTTATTATTTACATCAATTACACATAATTACTACACCCATCCAAATAATAATGTATTGTATAACAATTACACCATGATTTGGAGACGGTAAGCCGTACGTACGCACGTATGGTGACATGTCATTAAAAGGATGGATAGAATAATGAATATGGTTGTACCATATTTATAATAACATCACAGTATGTAGAAGTTACTGGAGTTATTATTTTATAATGGAAACAACAAATAAAGAGGAAGTGGAAGAAGAAAGGAACTTGAAATAGGTCATGAAATATTTACCTCTTCTTCGGGTTCTTCCTTTTGATTTGATCAAAATGGCTCCTTAGGTTGGATTTATGACTAAATTAAGGCCTCTAGGATGAAGGAATAATAGTTGGGAGGGTATTTGGGTTGTGTTTGGACGATCCAAATGGCTTTTAAGGGGTTAATTAGAGAGAAGAGGGAGTTCCCTTTTATAAGAGGGGTGAGGGGAACCTTGGGAAAAGATAGAAATATTATTTTATAATAAAATAATTTTCAGTTTCTAATGGCTCCAAAGTATATTATTTGAAGTATAAGGTGTGTATGGGTCTAAAAACACTCAACCAATAGGTTTTAGAAAGGTTTGGGTCACTATATTAACCTTATCTTTTAGATTTAACTCTTAGTTAAATAGTTTGACATCTACCATGTCTCTTTGTATTTTTATATTATATGGTTAATAAAATTACTATATACATCAAAGAGAACCCTAAGTGGTTCATTAATGATACACCTATAATTATATAATTCTTTTGGCCGAACCTTAGATTTTTAAGAATATAATATCAATTAATAATATAATATTTGTTTTAAAAACCCTTTTATGTCAATTTTGACACTATTTGGTATTTTCTTTTTTCTAAATTCATAACAACATTATTACTTAGAAAAAAAATCATATAACCAACCCTAATATGTCATATTAACCTATAAAATTATTTTAATTCATAAAAGGTCTCAAATTACATTTATTTGGATATTTATAATATCAATTATTTTAATATTTCATTAATTAGGTAATTACTACATCATCATTATGTCATAAATAAATTAAATTATTTAATGTCTAAAAAATATAAATAAAATACCATTAAGTATGAAATATTTTTAGATTTATAATTAATATTTATTGTAGAATTTATCTTATGTGTAACCCAATATTAAAAATGTTTTAGTAATTAAACTTTGATTTTAACTCTTTTAACTCCTCTTTGAATTAAATAATAATAAATGTTCTAATCTAATAGATGTGGACCGAATAGGTTCATATTTTATTCATAAGGTTGTTTTTGGTCGAATTATACTTATTCAATCGAATTAGGACATGTGTTAGGGTAATAATAATATCATTTTTATCCTTAATTACCCTATTTACTTTTAACTGTGGTAAATAAAAGTAAAAGGTCACTATTCACCAAAAATTATTTTTATCTTATTAAACCACATTTTACTCTTTGATATTAATCATGTTTCTAATATTTTTGAAATTCAACTCACAGAAGCGGTAAAATTAAGTTTTATGTAAATTTGCAAATACTCCTAGGAGGTAGGTAAAAAACGGTAAAAAGTTCAATAAAATTTTTATATATTTAAAATTATTATAAACTGAATCTAATGAATTAAATTGAAAATATATAGGTATTATGTATATATTTTGACCTAAAATAAATTTAAATAAAATAAATAATTATTTAAATAAAAAGTTGATTTTAAACAATGACTAAGTTTTTTTCACTATTCTTCAAAAATTGAAAGTTTTCAGAAAAATACCAAAAATTCACCCTAAGCTAATTTTGATATTCCAAATCCAAAAATGAAGTCCATTTTGAAAGAAAAAATTTATAAAATTTCAAAAAGTGGGTATTATTATTCATAACGGCTAGTTTGATTGGTTGTGGTGTGTTAGAACTTGAAGTTGCGTACAACACACACTACTGTATTATTCAAAGAGAAGCGTACCGTGGAAGCTTGGGGTGTTACATGATCAACTATGGTAATTCACGTAACTATTTAATGGGGTCTCGTATCCTATGTATGTTTTTATAGCCACATGATTTCCTTATGGTTATACAATCACATGATGCTACAAGGATCATGTGATCATGTTCCCCCTTTTATAGTCAAAAGATCATGTGACTATATATAAGTCAGAAGATCACATGAAATTTTATAATTCAAGCACACTTTTCTAATATGAACCCCCTCCACCCCCCTTAAAAGATTAAACTAAATCTTTCCATTTTCAAATGCATATGTATTTAATAAATAATGTTGAAGAGTTTATTCCTTGATGGAATGACATGGTTAACAATGTGGTAGATGAAAAATGTTAGGCTGTTCAATCCTCTCATGATCATCTTATGAGCTTAATGGGGATAAATATTCAAGATTATCTATTATATAACTTTCTAATTCTAAACAACTTCATCCTTTGTAATAATTCTCTAATATCACCACCTCTATTAGGGGTCCTTACACTTTCCTGAATCATTAAGACTCATAACACATTTAGAGTGAATATTTCATATGTGAATCATTTCATTCTTGAAGAAGACTGATCTAATATATTTTTGTTGAGGAATATTCTGATGGACTTTGTAGGGATATTATTTTATTCTTATCCTGAAACACATGTCTATAGGTTGATATAGTAAAACTTTGTATTGAATAAAAAAATTGTTCATCCAACTTATCTCTTCGATCATGAGGGTGTGTCGAAATGGATTGGGACTGGTCCTTCTGGGTGAAATCCACTAAAATATATTTTTCCATCAAATTAATGAGAATATTATTATATGAGGTTTTCTATATTTCAGATACCCTTTATGATTATATATAAGTACTTATGGTGTAACTTTTTATTCAATAGATTTTGGATACTAACACATTCTATCTGATGTATGGAGAAGTTTTTATAAGCCTTTGGGATGCAGGGAGGATCAATGGTGCACTGATCATATGATACATGTATGATGACCCCCCCCCCTAAATCCACTTTATATGATTCACAATGAACTCCCCCTATTATGAAGGAACTCCCCATCTTGGCCTAATAAGTCCCTCGAAATGATCTATATCCAGAAGTTATCATACATTTTAAGAAGTGGGATGCATTATTTGTTAATAATACATAACATTGACCGTTGGAAAATTATATCAGGGATTTCCCATTGTGTGAATCTTGTGGGGAAGAGGGAACTTATTAGATAATGATTGAAGAAGGGTATTTCAACAACTAGGGATGGATAGTCACTTCCTAGTCTAAATGCCTTGTTTAGTTGGCTGAATTCTTAGTGATGTTCCTCAATGGTAATTAATTCTTTGGTAAAAAAGAAAGGTGGAGTAAGGGTGTCCACCTTTATGATGTAATCATAAATGGAAAGTGGTAGAAAAATTGGCTTGTTCATTCCTATACTAGCCAAATTTTATCACTAGGTTCACCACATTTATAGGGTAAGGGGTCGATATAGTATTTTCAGCCCCTTTCAAGATCTATGGGGTTGGATATGAGCTCGCATGGGTGGATATGAGTTTATCAATACCCATGTAATTTCTAATGCCTGTTTAAGTGATTCCTTTAGAGAATTAGTTGGGTCATGGCCAACACTCTGAAGAATAGAGAGATAAATAATAAGATGAACCAAAATGATCAATTAATATTCATTCTATATAGAGATCCAACATGTGAAATTATTGACAATGGAACATGTGACCTTGAAGCTTGAGCTTACCTGATAATTTTTTATGAGGGTTCTTTGTCCACTTAGATTAATGAAAATATCGTCTATAAATGATATGTTACTAACAGATTCGGGAGGCAGTTGTCGTGAATCTAGACAAAGTGACCTTATCCTCCTCACAAAATTAACTTAGAGAGTCCCAAATGGTATATTTATAGTTATAGTTTATGTTTTCTAGGGAATAAACCTATATTCGGGTGACCGTCCCTCCAATTATTATGGGTGTGAGTCTCCAAATGTTCAATTCCAACACTTGGATCTAGTAATATCCAAATGGTTAGCTTTATACACTAGTAATGAGAGACATAAATCTAAAAATAGTGTTCATAGATGTTACTATGGGGGATCTATTGAAATAAATAATCTTAAGGCCCAGTAAATAGCTAGAATCTTATATACTAATGAATTTAGAGGTGCCTCAGAAACAAACTAGGTGCTTATAGCTAACTGCCTCATCAACTAGAGAACCAACTGATATGGAAACAATGTGTGAAGTGACTGTGAGTGATATTATGGTTTTTGGGGTTCCTACTTAAGCTATGATGATTTTTCACATCCCATTTCAGCATTATGATACTATAAGATTAATGACATCATTTCTAGAGTCCTAGAGGATTTTTTTTTGGGTTCAAATAGAGCTTGATGTCTTTGAGAGTGTAAAATATCTTGAAGGAATCTTATATGATCAAGAACCAATTGAAGTCAAGGAACTCCTTTAGGATATCAATGATGTGATACACCTTTCTACATTTTAGGTCCATTACATGCCTTAGGCAATGAAAATTATAATTTCATGTATAATGGTAGCTGGTGACAACAAGGGTGGCCAACATGGTTCCTGTGAAGAGGTGAGACAAAT
Organism: Viscum album; assembly: GCA_963277665.1. Lineage (NCBI taxonomy): Eukaryota > Viridiplantae > Streptophyta > Magnoliopsida > Santalales > Viscaceae > Viscum > Viscum album. Next base: position 957,635,089 of record OY728128.1, on the reverse strand, counting down.
TTCATTATTACTCACATATTTTTTTCTTGTTATTCAAAATCTTCTTATATTTCCCTTGTACATTGTAGGACACTATATATATTTGTTCACCACTAATATTTCTAATATACTCTCTCAAGGGAATGATGGTTGGGGATGGCTCACACAATGTCTGAGAGGCTAATGATTAGGGATCTCCTGGTTAAATAGAGCACATAGATTTGATAATTTATGATCTAGAATAAATTACCCCAAAATTGTTGTTATTTACACCACCAATACCTCAATCCTCAGTTCCATATCAAGGTATTCCCTAAAAAATACTAGTAATAGAAAGTGAGAAAGTTCACCAAAAAAGTGACCTAATTTAGAGTCAACTTGTAAGTGTTGTATTTTCAAAATATATTCTTGAATTTATTTACAGGTTTTATTGAATTTTTTAATAGTATAAGTTCTCATTAAGTACCTATAAAGATATAGGTCTATGAAACCAATAAATATACACCTTCCATACTCTGATGAGACCCTTGACTCTATATGGGGTTCATGGAGGGGAAAATGGATAGAGTCTAGATGGAATTAGACTCTATGACTGATTTTAATACATTATCCCTTGGCCCCTCTAATCTAGTGGGAGGTATGTCATCTCAATCTTTGGATAACTTAACACAAGAGGAAATCATTATTTCCTCTCTAATTGAGGTTGATGAGATAAGATTAACTATTATTGTAGTATTTTAGGTATATTCATAGTGGTTAACATAGTTCATGATAATTAGACGGTGTTGTTCATGTCTATCAACTAAAAATATTTGTGTTTTTAATTATATTAACTCCACCACTCAATGACCAAATATCCCATATCCTTCTGTTTAATTATCTCACCCAATGGAAATGGCTAAGGTATAAGCCTGTTCTACATCACACCCACCAATAGATGTGAGTACAAATACATTGCTCAATGACTTGGTCCTAAAATACATCTTTACTCATGGGATAATTCTAGGTCAAGGCTCGTAATATACAACACTTAAATAAAAACATAGGTGATGAGTGTGGTGATACATTTTGATCTTGATCATAGAGTTCCCTTTCAAAGAGATTAATGACTTATTCATACGCCACCAATACATGTTCATAACCCTCAGCTATGGTGGATTCGACCACCCAACACTCCAAGCTACAGTTAAGTAAGTGGTCATGATTAGGGAGAATAATAGGGGGATTGAATTGAGAGTATCAATGGTAGAGGCCACATATTTGGCTATACAATATTGAAATAAGGCCCTTAATGAAGCCTCATATCATGTGATGAAAATAGAGACATGCCAAAATTTGGTATGTGCAGGAAGATATGAAATTAACATGCTTCAATAAAAGTTTTTTAGCTTATGTTTCATAATTAATGTTTCTGAGATGATAGTGACAGAATAACAGAAGTTGATTGACACTTCTGAGAAGGCCAAACTTGATATTGTTTCCAAATCTAAGGTATTATGACTTATTGTAAGGATAGAAAATGTGGTGGTAAATCAATTGTTCCAGTCTATAACCACTCTGGGATTAGAGATGAATGAGATTGATAAGTCTTTTAATCACCTAATATTATAGTCTTGTAATTGTATACCCCATTTTATTTGTGAGATCACGATATAGAATCTGTGTTGTGGATGTTTCATCCACTTTCTAAATCATCAATGAATAAAATTAATATAATTTTCTAAAATATGGTTGAGCATTTAATTATTCATCACACCTTGATGCCCCAATATCTTATAAATCCCTAAAACAAGTTAAGTTTCTACAAAACATTAAGATAATGAAAATCAAATTTAATCACTTAAGACATAATAAATTCCTCCTGGGTATGGATCATAGATTGATATCAGTATAAAAACCATCACTGATACACTAGAGTTAGTTCATTTGGAATAATGATGAATGGATTGGATTAAATTAGTGGCCTAGGTTTTCATGTCATGGAAAGAATATTCCCTAACTTTTTCTTAAGACTAGGACCTATTGAGCACACCTTGACAATTGTTGGTACCATATGTTGGGCCCTTCCATATTTGTGCCACTTTATTTTATTGCCCCTACTTTTTCCTAATATTTACATGAGTAAGGCTTATTGTGTAGGTACTTGGATTTTTCTTAGGCTTCCCTTTTTAGTTTTTTCACCTAACATGGTTTACACATCTTCCATTTTGTTTTCTTAATGATCAGTTTTCTATATAACATTCATGGTGAATATCCAGTGATCGGTGGATCAAATTTTTCCTAGACATACCACAATAGGTTTCTAGCCATATGAGTACTATTTCTCTTCCCTTAGGAAGTTTAAGGTTGTGTAATTCATAAAAATGAAACTTTTTTAAAATTTCAGACTGCTTTGACCCCAAAGTGAGGCAATATTCCTAGAAACATAGGAGATGAAAACCCAATGTGAATGAGATCCCAATGATACAAATATAAATAACCTTAGGTAAATTAACACATAGTTCAGGTTCATGACGATTAAACCAATAATTTAATGATGTTTTAGGTCCAACAATTTTGATCAGATATTGTTACTTTTTATGGTCATATAGATTTGACAATATATCACTATAGTTTAAGTTTATATAGCTTGGAGTATATATTTATTCAATTTACGATCATATAGCTTGGACCATATGTTTTTTTAGTTTAGGTTATTGTATTTTAGACCATATATTTCCATATTTTTAGGTCCTATAGCTTGGACCATATGTTGATGTAGTTTATGGTCATATAGCTTGGACCATACGTTTCTATAGTTTAAGATATTATAGAATAGATCATGTGTTGCTACATTTTAATTGAGGTCATATAATATTGACCATATATTTGGTGAGATAGTCTATATATGAAGATAAAGGAGAAACCTGATGTGAATAGAGGACCCAACATTGATACAGACTATCTCATGAAACGAGGAATACAATTTATAGTCATGAAACTTAAACCATCACACCATATATTTTAAGTTACATAATTATTAATATCAAAATTTTTAATAATTAGGCACCACATCCTTTCTTTTTTAACGAATATGATTCATAAAGGAGTGATATAGAGGATATTTAATCCAAAAGAATGGTTGAATCATAAAATAGGCAAATCACAACTCAAAGGGATTAAATTAGGGTGATGAGATATGGCATGAATTCTAGGGATGATTGTAAATCACATTGGGGTGATGAGTTCTTTTGTAGTAGTATCAGGTACTCAACAATCAGAGGACATTTTTTCAAGGTGAACATGACTCTGGTTGGTAAGAAAATTTGATAAAAAATATATAGGAGAAAACTAGGGAATACATCCATAATCAAGTAGAGGAGTCCTTTGAAGCAGGATACACTCCATACCAATATCCATGGAAGGTTTTTGGGGATTAAAAAATTCAATAAATGAAGTGTTTCATGGGAAATAAGAATTCAATTAGGGTTTAATTACCCTAGAGATAGTTTATATGTTAATGGATTATTGAAAACAATCATAAATGGAGGGTTTATTACTAGTATAGAACACCTTATAAAGAATGGTCATTCAATTTATATCCATGAAATTCAAACTATATATCAAATGGTTTAGGGTCACACAATTTGAACCATCCAAACTTTCAAGAATTAGGTACCATATCCTTACCTTGAGAATGAGTATAGTATATAGTGGTGTAATGTCAAGTATGTCAAATCCACATTAATAGTTATAATATGGGATGTGTAAATAATATATCAAGGAGTTTGAATTTAGGATAATGAGATGAGAGAGACATGTTGAGGATGATTGTGAATCATACTGGGGTTATAAATTCTAGTGCAGTGTTGTCAAAGCACACAAGTATTAGAAGGCCTTTTTCAGGGTGAAAATTCCTTTTTCTGATAGACCAATGTTGGGGAATACATGAAAAAGCTAAGTAGGGTAGTCCCTTGAAGTTATATACACTTATTACGGATGGCTATGAAATGTTTTCAAATATTCAATAACTTATAAAATGAGGTAGGTTATGGATAAAAGTATATCCAAAAAGGTTCCTAGCATTCTTAAAGTTATGTTGTTGTGTACTAAACATGTTATCAAGGATAAGGGATATGATAAATAATTACTCTAACTTTTTTACTAAACTATAATGTTCCATAGAACAAGGATTGAATTTTGATATGTTTTTAAGATAGGCCATATGATCTTTGTGTATCTTTTATTTATTCTCTATTTTTTGGTCGATTCTCTTGAAGATTTAAGGTTAAAAAGTAGAGATATCAATTTTTATTAGGACATAATTATGGTTTTTCAATCAAAAAAACATTATGTTACTTTCACTTGTAGTTTAATGTTTAGAAATTTGGATAATCCCAAGCTAATGTTTAAGATCATAATACTTTGACCAAAGTGCATAAATTTTAAGGCCATGGTTTGTAGACCATGGAAAAGGGTAATTGTGACAAAATAACCCAATATAGATTACCAAGGTTGAGAATACTCTAATACACTTTTGAATGGGGATGAATATGATATAAATCATGGCTTTAGGTTCTTTGATCATGATTAATGGCATAAGTAAGAAATGTAAGGGATGAATTCAAATCACACTGGGGTGAAAAATTATACAATAATGTTTTATAGAAATATGGGGGATCATAGGGACTTTTACAAGGAGAAAACAACTCTAGTCGACAGTCCAAATTGGGTTTTCATATATTGGGGCCAAAAAGGGTCATGCATGTATAATTAAGTATGGTGTTCCTTGAAGTCAGATATGCTCATCCCGGATTATCATGAATGGATTTTGCAAACCTGAGACACTCAAGAAATGAAGTATGACTTATGGTAAGAGGCATTTAGAAAAGGTGATGGATGAATATAAAACCTTGATTGATCATAGTTAGGCTATTTTGGTCCTTTAATATTGAGTGATAATGGATAATGGTGTTTTCGGTTTAACATCATGCAACAAGGATGGAACTTTAATATAGTTTAATGTTATGTGACATAGACTTAGGTGTTATGTAGTTTAGGGTAATGTGATAAGGACTTTATGCTACATAATATAACATCATAAAACCATGATGAAATTTTGGGGAATTTTTTTCCTTTCATAAGGTTATGGATAAACAGTCATATGTCAGGGGACCTAATGTTGATTAGATTCATACATAAGAAAAGAGAGTCTCCATGAATAGACCATTATTGAGAATTTTGAGGTCTTTAAAGGTGTATCATTTATGTTTCTATTATTTTTTTGTGATTATACTAGTTATTCCCAATCGGGTGACCAACCAATACCTTTAAGCTAGCATGATCCTGGCTTAGTTTGAGAAACAAGAGGTGGTTAGAGAATAATCAGTACCATGTTTCCTAGGGGTTCATGAAAAAGGAGGGATAGAAATATGAGGGACACGGTATCATAGAAAATTTCTAAAAATGAGGGAACTCACACCCCCAGATCCTGAACAAACTATAAGGACCCAGCCTTAGTACAATACATATTCTTGAATTAAATGAATAATTCACATTGAGAATCTTTTCAGGTTTAGAGTTTTAGAGAATTAGGACATAACTATTACATCTCAAAGATTAAAAAGTAGGAACATCTACTCAGTTTCCATTTTTTCCACAAAATAAAAACTCTTGAACAAAATATTCATTTCTAGTTCCTTGTTTTAGACAGCATAACATTTCCTTGATCCCATCCTTGTCCCTATTCTACTTTATGTCCTGTGAAAAACATTTCAAAAAAACTTGGGATGAGCATAAAAAGATCAGTAAGGGTTATAACAATACGGAGGGAAAACATTAGTCCATGTATACATAAGAATCAAACAAAATCATACTTTACTAATAAAACATAAGCACTTTAACAATCCTCATTAAATCATAAGATTTAGGAATAACTCATAGAAATCATAAGACGTAAAGGTAACTTGAGGCATTCATAACATTCTTACGTAGGGAGTAACCCTCATGGTTACATTTGGAATACCAATCACAGTATATTCCCTAAATCTCTTCGGAGAAACCTTAGCGTTTAACCCCTTCATGTTACCCAATGCATTGGAGAGCTATCTCTGGCTCACCCGCCCTTAGTTTATCACGGAACCACCCGATTTCATAAACATTTCCCAAGAACCATAACATAATCATAACACTTAAAACATGCATAAAATAAACATAAAATTTCCACATTTAAATCACAAGATATCACATCATGATATTATCATAAAAACATCTAATAAAATCATTAAAACTCTATGAGAGAAAAATCCCTTTATACTTTGAAAATATTAAAAGAAGACATTTAAAAGAGATTTTAGAATCAAAGTGTCCCATACCACTTCGAAACCTTTGAAAGGGTTTTAAAACCTTCATATCCCTATAAAACTCCTTATTTTTTTTAAACATGGACATGGATGATAAATGTTTAAATGAATAAATCTTTAAAACCATTTAAAATAATGTTTTAATAAAAGATTCCTTTTCCATTTTGAACATTTAAATTATAAGCCACAAGAAAGTAGAACATTTTCAAAACATTTAAATGACTTTAGTATATACATAATACGGATATGGAATGTCAAAGGGGCTGTATATACACTTTATAAAAGAATAAAAGTTCATATCATTAAGAAATGTCTCAATGAGAAGAAATTGAGATGTAATCCCAATCAAGGATCATGCCATTAGAGCAAGGATAAAGAAATTACATAATTATGTGTGAAAAAAATAAATACACTAAATATAAGTGGATAATAAGTTTAAAATAATCAGATGCCATCCACACATATTCATATCATGACATAATCAAGAAGTAGAGGTTTAACCCAAAGAATTGAAATTGGGTTAAGAAGTTCCCTTGTAAAAATTCGATAGCCTAACGACGTCACATAAAATTTTAGAAAAAGATTTTATGAGAGGGATAAAGGGTATACCATCACTTGGACAAAACATTTACATCAATAAGGATATATAATAATATATCCCAACATAAGAATATGTAATTAAAAAGACAAAACAAAAACAAGTCTTTTAAAATTAAGAGGGTGAAAGGTTCCCTTACCGACTTGGGTAACTTTTGAAACATACACCTCATGAAAGAAGGACTATAAAACATTGATTTAAATAATCATAAACTAAATTATATTACACAAAGAGTAGAATAATGGGCAGTACATACACCAATCAAAGGAAATGGTGGCAAATGTAGTATAAATCTCACGGGAATAAAAGTGAGATGAAAAATTGGTAGCCTAACGATGCCAATTAAAACTTCAAAAAATGGATTTATGAGATAAAATAGGGTCTCTCATAATATTAACATAAAAATTACAGAATTAGGAATATAAAAGAACATCCCCAAACATAATAGATATGAGTTTAAAAGAAATGACATAAAAGAGAGTACTTAAAAAGAAAGAGAGAGGTAGGATCTCTTACCTCGTGTCCGACTTGACTCGATCATTCTTTATTCTCCCGAATAATAAAATAGAGTTAATTTATACTTTATTAAGAACCTTTTTAAGTTCATTATTCTTTTTATATCATTTATTAGCATTTTATGAACATTATGTAATTATTTAAGTTAATAACAGTCGTTTTGTCGATCATTGGTACTTGAGTCAAAAATAAACTTCTTATAATTACAAGTTATTCATGTGGTAAAATATCCGTTATATCCATAATTATATTCATGATGTAGATATCATATATATATTATATATCCAGTATATACATGCATTTATAATATTACATAACATTTAGAGTTAAGAAATGAAATGCACCGTTCATGGAGACGGTAAGTCGTACGTACGCATGAATGCTACTTTCATTTCTATTTAATATTTAATGGAATGAAATCATAGTTTTATAGAGTTATATTATAATTCCTGTATAATATCATATATAATATCATTAAATCCATCCTTTATACGTCCCACATATGGCATTAATGAATCAAATCACTTTGAGGGGGTGGTAGTCCGCACTTCATTAAATGAAGATATCGCATTTACCCATAATGGAAACCATAAAGGTATGCCATAAATGAAAAATACATAAGAATAAGGAAAACATAAAAATAATATATATCATATATAAATATATTGAAATCTTAATGTCCACCATGAAAGGTGTTAAAAGAAGATTGAACAATCATCGTTTCGTGAGGCATAAATTCACCATCCACAGAAACAGTATGTTCTTTAACCATTAGATGAAGGTGTGTGTAAGTGTAGCTCGAATACATTACATAAAAACATCCTAGTATATTTAAGATACATTTTTGTTACAAAATAAAGGGATAAAAATAGTTTAGGGGGTTGGAGAAGCAAAATAAAACAAAAGAACACAAGTGAAGACATTACCTTTAAATCGGGTAACTCCTCTTGGTTTGAACCAAAAGGGTTTCTTGAAGAGATTTCTGGCTATGGTAAGGCCTCTAGGATGAATAGAGGGATGTGGAGAGATAAAATGAGCAGAGTTTGGCCGAGCCAAAGGCTTGAGAGGTGTGGGTAAGGAGGTAGAGGTGGGGGCCTTTTATAAGAGGGAGGAGGGGCACTCTTGGAAAGTTTTGAAAAGATACTTTATTATAAAATGATTTTCAGATATCAAAGGTCCCAAAATTATATATTTAGAGTATAAGGTGATAAGGGTTCTAAATCAACCCATCTAATAGGTTTTTGACAAGTTTAAGTCTTAGATTTTACATTATCTTTTCATTTTCTTTAAATCGTTCCTTAATGATGTAATTGTTGCATCATCATGGTGTCATAAATAAATAAATTTATTTAATGTCTAAAATTTATAAAAAAAATATCATGATGTAGGAAATATTTTTAGATTTATAATGAATATTTATAGTCAATAATATGACTTTTATAACCCCATGTAAAAATTGTTTTAGTAAAACAATACATGTTTGTGACATTTTTATTTTAACTTTAAATAAAAAGTTATTAATGTCATTTTCCTACCAAAGTGGCTCCATGGGGTCCCCAAGTTTACCCATGGATTTTATTGGTCGGCCATGACTCATCCAATAAGGGTCGTACATGTGTCAAGGTCATTTAATATTATTATAACATTATCTTTACCTTAAATTACACTAATTACCTTTAATCGTGATTAATAAAACTTAAAAGTTACTATTCACCAAAAAATTATTTTTATCTCATTGAACCACATTTTACATCCTAATGATAACCATGTATGTAGTATTTTTGAAATTCAAATCATAGAAGTGGTAAAGTTTCATTTAAACAAAAAATCGGTTTTTTAACTACCACTTAGTGGTTTCCCTATTCATCAAAAATTGATGTTTTTCGAAAAAATACCAAAAACTCACCCTAAGATATATTTGATATTCTGAATTCAAAAATGATTTCGATTTTACAAAATTTAAAACATATAAGTTGCATTAATTAATTTAATAATTAATTCCCACTGTCAAAACAAATAGCGTGTTTTTAAGAAACAATGTCTATTAAAAGATTGACACTAGTTTAAGTCCAATTTCAAAGTGAAATTAATTCCAATGACCACCATTGGATTAAATGGTAAAAATATATTCTAATTTAACTTTAAAACCAATTCAAAATATGATCTAATCATATAAATAAATTATATTAAAAAGAGGTTTTAAATTAAAATACAACATTTTTCACTTATTCATTAAAAATTGACTTTATGAAAAAAAATAACAAAAACCTACACAGAGTAAATTTTGATATCCCGATTATAAAGAATGATTTTATGTGGTCCAATATAACATAGAAAATTTTCAACAAGTGTATTTGAAAAGGGTTCTCCATCAAAAGGTGGTTAATCGACCTTTTAAAGAATATTAGAATATTTACGCTTAAAATTGGATTCATTCGAATTTTAAGACTCTAACATTTATTAGATAAAAGTAAAAATATTTGACAAACATATATAATAATTTTTTAGTTAGTTATGTCCATTCATGCCATTACAATGGCTAGACGTTAACTACCATTTAAAATAATATTATTTTATTATTAGAGTGCAACGTAAGATTTCCAAGAAACTCATTGTTGCGTATTGGGTACACCATAGAGCATAGCATTCCCTTTAAATTAATATTAACATGTTATTCAAAAATATGGATAAATATAAAAATGTCATATTCTTTATTTACCTGGGGTGTTACATCCTTCCCCCCTTTTTGGGAATTGTGTCCCCGCAATTTTAAAATTTGGCTTGGAAACTTCATTGAAAGTCCCACATCGGAATAAGAGTTGGTAAAAATATCACATTAAAATAAATAAAGTGAAGTAAAAAGGCCACACGAGTTAACTCATAATAGTATTCCATGAAAACATGGATATAGAAGAAAAAACAAAGGGTCATGTTCTGATGTAGAGTGATATAAAACATGTCTAGGAGAAAGTTAACCACTAGAAAATCACAAACTTGTGATGGGTTAAACGGTATTTGATTCCCTAGTAGGAAAAATTAACAGGCAACATTTTTGTTTTAAGTTACTTTTCATTGAGGAATTTATTTATGAACTTAACTAAAACTTAAGGAAACAAACTTACTTGTCATGTAGGCTTCATCTTTTAATATATTTCTAAGAAAAACTCATATTTTCTCCAAACAATGAGTATTCAGGATGACTTGTTCACATTAAGAATGCTATAATAAACTTAGAGAGAATCACATAACTCACAAAATATGAACTATATATTTCCCATGTCTTTAGACCTTAACAAAAACCAAATTTTTTTGTATAAGATCAGATAATCCCAAAAAAAGATAATCTTTCACAAGAAGAAAAGCTACTCTTAATCTCTTTAATTTTTCAAACAACCCAAAGTTCAAAAAAGACCATTCAATACAAAATTTCCCTTAAAATTCATCAAAAATAAACCATCCTAATATTGAAACCCAAATCTCCGAAGGATTTAATCGCATAGTCTTCCAAGGTAAATCTTAACATTTATCTCCAAAGAACAACAATTACTCTTAAAGTCTCATACTGAAAAGTAATTATCCTAATCACATATCCTCCATGATAGGTCAATCGTTTCCATAGATAACCCAAAATCAACTTATTCTTGATTCATAAAATCATCTAACTAAAAATAATTTGTCATACTAACCAGGGACTTCACGTAGAATAGTGGTAGGCGATAAATACCAGTCGCACTTTGGTTGTGGGTTTGATTCCCACAGCTTGGTCCGATACGATGGGTTGTCACACGGTCTGCGTGTTTTCCCTTTTTCCAAAACTATATAATTCTTAAAACATTCCCAAAAAATAGATAAAATATTCAAAAATAACCATAACATAATTTAACCCCAATTTTACCTCATGCCTTTCATCTTCTATCATATAGTAACCCATAATTACCTCAAAAGTAAGGATCATATAAACCCTAATGGTTACCATTATAATTATTACTTGAACTTCCACATCAAGTTGGTTCTCTCGTACATGATTCATCAGAGAACTCACCAAGTTTCAAGTGGTTAATCATGACTCCTTGATAGTTGGTTTAGAATAACCATGAGATTCCTCATTGAATCCCCCATTTCATCCAGTCTCTTAATCAGAGAACTGCCACAGTTTCCTTCAAACCCATTGTCACTTTGGAGCCTACTAGATCCATCCATTTACTAAAACCAAAAATTTCAGTGTGAGTATATTAACAAAATCATCATGTACTAATGAAAAAGATAAACACTAAGATATACTTATCCAAGTTATCTCAAAATCATTCCAACTTTCAAAAATAACAATGAATCCATCTAATATACTAACCATTGTGGTTATATACAACTTGTCACTTATGCTTAAACAATACTCTAACCTCTAAAGTTATCTAAACCGGCCTCTGATACCAACTATAAGGACCCGAACTTAGTACAATACATATTCTTGAATTAAATGAATAATTTACATTAAGGATCTTTTCAGGTTTAGAGTTTTAGAGAATTGGGACATAACTATTACATCTCAAAGATTACAAAGTAGGCACATCTACTCACTTTCCATTTTTCCACAAAATAAAAACTCTTGAACAAAAGATTCATGTCTAGTTACTTGTTTTAGATAGAATAAAATTTCCTTGATCACATCCTTGACCCTATTCCACTTTATGTCCTGTGAAAAACATTTCAAAAAAACTTGGGATGAGCATAAAAAACTCAGTAAGAGTTATAACAATACGGAGAGAAAACATTAGTCCATGTATACATATAAATCAAAGAAAATCATAATTTACTCATAAAACATAAGCACTTTAACATACCTCATTAAATCCTAAGATTTAGGAATAACTCATAGAAATCATAAGATGTAAAGGTTACCTGAGGCATTCATAAAATTCTTACATAGGGAGTAACCCTCATGGTTACGTTTGGAATACCCATCACAGTATATTCCCTAAATCTCTTAGGATAAACCTTAGCGTTTAACCCCTTCACGTTTCCCAATTCATTGGAGAGCTATCTCGGGCTCACCCGCCCTTAGTTTATCACGGAACCACCCGATTTCATAAACATTTCCCAAGAACCATAACATAATCATAACACTTAAAACATGCATAAAAGAAACATAACATTTCCACATTTCAATCACAAGATATCACATCATGATATTATCATAAAAACATCTAATAAAATCATTAAAAATCTATGAGAGAAAAATCCATTTATACTTTGAAAATATTAAAAGAAGACATTTAAAAGAGATTTTAGAATCAAAGTGTCCCATAACACTTCCAAACTTTTGAAAGGGTTTTAAAACATTCATGTCCCTATAAAAAAATACTTAATTTTTTTTTAAAACATGGACATGGATGATAAATGTTTAAAAGAATAAATCTTTAAAACCATTTAAAACAATGTTTTAATAAAAGATTCATTTTCCATTTTGAACATTTAAATTATAAGCCACAAGAAAGTAGACAATTTTCAAAACATTTAAATGAATTTATTATAGACATAATATGGATATGGAATGTCAAAGGGGGTGTATATAAACTTTATAAAAGAATGAAAGTGCATATCATTAAGAAATGTCTCAATGAGAAGAAATTGAGATGTAATCCCAATCAAGGATCATGCCATTAGAGCAAGGATAAAGAAATGACATAATTATGTGTGACAAAAATAAATACACTAAATATAAGTGGATAATCAGTGTAAAATAATAAGATGTCATCCACACATATTCATAGCATGACATAATCAAGAAGTAGAGGTTTAACCCAAAGAATTGAAATTGGGTTAAGAAGTTCCCTTGTAAAAATTTGATAGCCTAATGGCATCACATAAGATTTTAGAAAAAGAGTTGATGAGAGGGATAAAGGGTATCTCATCAATTGGACATAAAATTTACATCAATAAGGATATATAAGAACATATCCCAACATAAGAAGATGTAATTTAAAAGATAAAACAAAAACAAGTCTTTTAAAATTAGGAGGGTGAAAGGTTCCCTTACCGACTTGGGTAACTTTAGAAACGTACACCCCATGAAAGAAGGACTATACAACATTGATTTAAATACTCATAAACAAAATTATATTACACAAAGAGTAGAATAATGGGCAGTACATACACCAGTCAAAGGAAATGGTGGAAAATGTAGCATAAATCTCATGGGAATAAAAGTGAGATGAAAAATCCCTTACGAAAACTTGGTAGCCTAACAATGCCAATTAAAACTTCCAAAAATGGATTTATGAGATCAAATAGGGTCTCTCATAATATGAACATAAAAATTAAAGAATGAGGAAGATAAAATAACATCCCCAAACATAAGAAATATGAGTTTAAAAGAAATGACATAAAAGAGAGTACTTAAAAAGAAAGAGGTGGGATCCCTTACCTCGTGTCCGACATGACTCGATCATTATTTAATCTCATGAATAATAAACTAGAGTTAATTTATAATTTCTTAAGAAACTTGTTTATGTTAATTATTCCTTTTATATCATTTATTACCATTTTATGAACATTATGTAATTATTTAAGTTAATAACAGTCGTTTTGTCGATCAATGGTACTTGAGTCAAAAATAAACTTGTTATAATTACAAGTTGTTAATGTGGTAAAATATCCATTATATACAGAATTATATTTATGATTTAGATATCATTTATATCATATATATCCAGTATATACATGCATTTATAATATTGCATAACATTTAGAGGTAAGAAATGAAATGCATCATTCATGGAGACGGTAAGTCGTATATACGCATGGACACTACTTTCATTTCTATTTAATATTTAATGGAATGAAATAATAGTTTTATAGAGATATATTATAATTATAGTATAATATAATATATAATATCATTAACTCCATCCTTTATACGTCTCACATATGGCATTAACGAATCAAATCACTTTGAGGGGGCGGTAGTCCGCACTTCCTAAAATGAATATATCGTGTTTACCCATAATGGAAACCATAAAGGTATGCCATAAATGAAAAATAAAGAAGCATACAGTAAACATAAAAATAATATATATCATATATAAATAGAGTTACATCTTAATGTCCACCATGAAAGGTGTTAAAAGAAGATTGAACAATCATCGTTTCGTGAGGCAGAAATTCACCATCCACAGAAACAGTATGTTCTTTAACCATTAGACGAAGGTGTGTATAAGTGTAGCTCGAATAATTCACATATCAACATCCAAGTATATTTAATATACTTTTGTTGTTACAAAATAAAGGGATAAAAAGAGTTTAGGGGGTTGGAGAAGCAAAATAAAACAAAAGAACACAAGTGAAGACATTACCTTTAAATCAGGTAACTCCTCTTGGTTTGAACCAAAAGGGTTTCTTGAAGAGCTTTCTACCTAAGTTAAGGATTCTAGGATGAATAGAGGGATGTGGAGATATAAAATGAGCAGATTTTGGCTGAGCCAAAGGCTTGAGAAGTGTGGGTAAGGAGGTAGAGGTGGGGGCCTTTTATAAGAGGGGGGAGGGGCACTCTTGGAAAGTATTGAAATGATACTTTATTATAAAATTATTTTCAGATATCAAAGGTCCCACAATTATATATTTAGATTATAAGGTGATAATGGTTCTAAATACACCCATCCAATAGGTTTTTGATAAGTTTAAGTCTTAGATTTTATATTATATTTTCATTTTATTTAAATCGTTCATTAATGAGGTAATCGCTGCATCATCATGGTGTCATAAATAAATTAATTTATTTAATGTCTAAAAATTAATAAAAAATTATCATGATGTAGGAAATAGTTTTATATTTCTAATGAATATTTATAGTAAAAAATATGTCTTGTATAACCCCATGTAAAAATTGTTTTAGTAAAACAATACATGTTTGTGACATTTTTATTTTAACTTTAAATAAAAAGTTATTAATGTCATTTTCCTACCAAAGTGGCTCCATGGGGTCCCCAAGTTTACCCATGGATTTTCTTGGTCGGTCATGACTCATCCAATAAAGATAGGACATGTGTCAAGGTCATTTCATATTATTATAATATTATCTTTACCTTAAATTACACTAATTAGCTTTAATCGTGATTAATAAAACTTAAAAGTTACTATTCACCAAAAAAATTATTTTAATCCCATTGAACCATGTTTTATATCCTAATAAAAACCATGTATGTCGGATTTTTGAAATTCAAATCACAGAAGTGGTAAAGTTTCATTTAAACGAAAAATCAGTTTTTTAACTACCACTTAGTGGTTTCACTATTCATCAAAAATTGAAGTTTTTCAGAAAAATACCAGAAATTCACCCTAATCTATATTTGATATTCCAAATTGAAAAATGATGCCTATTTTATGAAATTCAAAACATATAAGTTGCATTAATTAATTTAATAATTAATTTCTGCTATCAAAACAAATAGCGTGTTTTTAAGAAACAATATTTATTAAAAGATTGACACTAGTTTAAGTCCAATTTTAAAGTGAAATTAATTCCAATGACCACCGTTGGATTAAATGGTAAAAATATATTCTAATTTCACTTTAAATCCAATTCAAAAGATGATCTAATCATGTAAATAAATTAGATTAAAAAGAGGTTTTGAATTAGAATACAACATTTTTCACTTATTCATTAAAATGGTATTATCAAAAAAAATAACAAAAACCTACACAAAGTAAATTTTGATATCCCGATTCTAAAGAATGATTTTATTTGGTCCAATATAACATATAAAATCTTCAACAAGTGAATTTAAAAAGGGTTCTCCATCAAAAGGCGGTTAATCGACCTTTTGAAGAATATTAGAATATTTACGCTTAAAATTGGATTCATTCGCATTTTAAGCCTCTAACATTTATTGGATAAAAGTAAAAATATTTGAAAAACATATATAATCATTTTGTAGTTAGTTTTGTTCATTCCCGCCATTACAACAACTAGGCGTTAACTACCATTTAAAATAATATTATTTTATTATTAGAGTGCAACGTAAGATTTCCAAGAAACTCATTGTTGCGTATTGGGCACGCCATCGAGCATAGCGTTCCCTTTAAATTAATATTAACATTTTATTCAAAAATATGGATAAATATAAAAATTTAATATTCTTTATTTACCTGGGGTGTTACAAAAACCATGCTCATATGTAGGAGGGGGCCTTTTCCAGTGTCTGGTTTTGTGTGGATCTGATTTTCCCATGAGGTAAAAGTAACTCATCTTAGTGATGAAAAAGGAAAAGGCTAGTCATGAATGATATGTGATTTTATAGGGAACTAAGATGAGTTTGGGTAATTTGTGATATATATGGCTAGACCCACATTAGTTTCACTGTGTGTCCTATAAATATAAGAATCAAGACACACAAAGCTCTTATATGTAATTCCCTATGCAGATCAAACTCTTACACCTGGCTGAGTTCATTTTGAATGTAGGTTCATGAAGAAATAAATATTGATGACTCCAATACAGTTTATGACCATACATTTGAGAAGGGATATTTTTTTATATTCCTCTACACAAATAAAGTCCATGTTCAATGAGATAAATCAATGTTTCACCTAAGTGTATTGATATCCTGGGAACAGAAGTGTCATCGGTATAAATAGAATTATGAGGTATGAGGATTCATTTTTTTCTATTATATCTGGGCCTAGGACAGAGATTCATGACATCACTACATATCCTATAGGGATAGGAATCAACCACACATATTTATTATAAATAAATATCCTATGTAGATATAAATCGTATATAGAGGGGATGGTATTATTTCTAAAAAATCATAGTTTGGTCTAGAATATATGGTTTGGGAATCACTACATATCATTTGTTAAAAAAATAAAGCTATATTTAGTTCTTACGTAGATCCATAAATAGATCAAAATCATATATAGGGAGGGTGAATTTTTGGTTGGAAACTACGGTTGGGCCTAGGATAGAGGATCTCAAAAGCACTATGTATCTTCTGCTTACAATAATCAACCCACAAGTAGTTCTTAAGCATGATCTCCATATAGATCAAGATTATACATAGAGGAAATTAATTTCAACATAGGTTTATGGATGAATAACTCTATGATAAAAAAATATATATAGATCTATCTCATACATAGGATGGGATATTTTATCAAGTTGCACATAATTTTTTGGAACACATCTTCTATATGGATTTGGATCATGTGCATGGAAAGATAAGGGTGGATCACCTTTGTGCAGTGTCATTGGGGAAATAAAGTATTATCAGAAAGTTTTAAACACCAAGGTAAAAGGGGAATATTTTGAAATTTTTATTTGGGCCTAGGATAGAAGGTCCAAACTTCACCACCTATCATATGATAACAAGAATAAATCCACACATAGTTCTTTGAGAAAATATCTCATACACAGATCTATCTCATATGAAATGGAGGAGAATTTTTTCCTTAGAAATTATGTCTAGGTTTGGGGTAAATTATTTGAGAATCACTACATATCCTATATTGAAAAGAATCATGCCATGTAAATTTATTACAAACAGGGATCCCCTAAAGAGGTTTGGATAACATAAAGGATGAGTCATTAATGCTATGAGGAATAGGTTGAAAATGTGATAAATACTTTAACATGGATCAAGATTTGAATTCGGGTAGAAGGAGGCCTCAAGGAGTGGTCCATTATTATAAGTTTATAGTTATGTAGGATAGAATTCCATGCCATGGTTTAATATCATACGGTACGGTGAGAATATGGGTGATATGTAGTTTGTAGTAATATTTATAGGACATGTATGTTGTGAAATTAAAAATATTTCCAATATGAATTGGATACTATGTAATATAGAGTATTTTAACTATTACATGGGTTCTATATAGTTTAGAGTCCTTCCACCATGACTTGGGTGTTATGAAACTTAGAGTCTTTCCTCTAAGGCTAGAATGTTGTGTAGTTTAGATTTTTGGAAACATGACTTGGATACCAATGATGGAATTATATAAATCATTTCTTGAGAAAACATTTCATGGGTAAGGGTTATGATGCATTCCCCGTATATCATTACCAAGAAGTAAGCTCTATTGGAAGATATAATTTTAATGATGTAAAGTCTGCCACACTATGGTTACAACTTTGGAGGAATCTTCCCTGCTATCATTGGGGTTCGGATAACTGATACCAACTCTCCTTGAATGATTTAGTGATGGAGGAGCTTCTTGTTTATAGATCTGATAATCCAATCTTGATGGAATTCAAGATTATTCCATGTGTGTAACCCATTCTCATTGAGTCTTCATAATTCAAAAAGTCACTTCAATGATTTTTCATCTTCCAAAAGCTAACTGTAGATTGAAAATTTAAGTGAGGGTGATTAGACTTCAATTGGAAGCACTACCTATATTTAATAGACAAGAAAATATGGGTTTAATTTTGTTGAAGATCATATTGTGGTATGATAGGCCCACAATCCATGCATGAGTTTTTTGGATAAAATTTATTGTCTTTATCCACTGATTTCAAGAGTATACTTGATATAGTCTTATAAAAAGCAACTATCTACCCTTTTTCTTCTTTATAATAGCAATATGAATGGTTAGACTCAATGTTTTCATCCTGATATAGCCTTTTCAACTTAGAAGACTGGAATTTTATTTCATTATCTATCAATATTGTATGAGGGACAATAAATCCAGTGATGATGTTGGACTTCATGAAGTGGACAATATTCTTCATCCTGAATTCCATGAGGGGTATGGTCTTTACCTATTTGGAAAATAAGTCGATGGAAGTAAGGATATACTTAAACCACTTGGATGTATTTCAGGGATATGTCCCCATGAAATCCATCCCACATATAGTAAATAACCAAGAGAATTTGGAAGTACGCAACAACCCCAATGGATGATAGATGAAATTGGAATGTATTTTATAGGCATATTATTTCTTGGTGAACTCCACATAGTCTTGTATCATTGTCAACTAGAAATAAAAAATACTCTGAATTTCATCAGAGATATTAGTCCATGATTGATGGGAATTAATGGAGCTTGCATGGATTTCTTACATTAATTCCATGGTCACTCCTTCAATGAATATGAGGAGGACCCTATAAAATCTTTGTTTAAATAGGTGTTTATGTTCATTTGGGCTATCAAAATAAGATTAATTGTTCTACTTGATGTTAGATCTATTATTTTTTGGATCAGTTCAATGGGTGGTTCCTATTTTAGAGGTAGTCCATTTCAAGGCTCGTACATTTGGTAGTGGATGTCGGCTCATCATGCCTCAGGGAAGTGCAAATCTGATTGATATTATATTTGAAAAATACAATGACTAAGGATACTAACATTTAGTATGTAATATGAAAAACTATCTCATCCTATTTAGGATCAGATAGGGGTTTGGATGCATTAATCAGTGAATCAACATGATCATTCTATAAATGAAGGACACGATTTAGCATTTTTTTCAAGAGGGAACTAAACTGTAAGTCCCATCACATAGCCTATGCGAGGGTTTAAATCTTATTTCATTGTGGGATATTCATTGTTGATCTTATTAATCACCATTTATGATTTTCCTTTGACATTAATATGGACTATCTATAGTCTTAAAACCTTTTATAGGATTGTAATGAGGGAATGAAATTCCCCCTCATTATTAGTGTGGACTTCAAATAGCAATAAATAATATGGTAGAATTTCTTTGATGTGAATAGAAATAAAATAACAGGACTAAACCAATTAATCTTTAGGATTTCTATTAATTTCTCCATCATGCATCAAGAGTTCCCATCAAAATATATCTTTGATATTTAGAGAGTTTCATTTGTATAAAAAACTCTTCATCTAGTAGCTCATTATTTATAGAAATTAATTCAGAGTTTGAATGTGTTGTGATTAAATTAACTTTCACTTTCCCTTTTATTTCCTTCTACAATATGAATTGGATGTCATATTTTTGTAGGGTAAGCGCCCATAGGGTCATATTCCCAGTCTTCATTGGGAGGATGGGAATATACATGAGTTGGTAAATTTGAGAGACTAGGTGGAATTCATGATGTTGTAACTCGTTCCTCAAAATTTTAACTAAAAAAATGAGTGCAAGGTTGTCCTTATTGATATCATAATATCATGACTCAATATCTAGAATAATTTTACTGAGATAGTAGTGAATATTTTTTTCATTTAATCATTCTTCTTTGCAAGAAGGGCATTGAGAAATCACTCTATAGCGACCACATATAAAATGAGTGTATTTACTTCTACTAGTGTATTTAAAACTAGAAGGCGAATTAGATTCTACTTGATGTTTTTGATGTCTTTTTATAAATCTGCATCCCATTGATAAGTAACTCCATTCTTCCCTAACCTTTTGAAGGGGAGGTGTTTTCCCACCCTGTTGGAAAAGAAATTACTAATATAAGTGAGGAATATATGAATTCCTCCTAACTTTTTATGGTTTTAGGGAGGTAATAATATGAGGATATAACTATTATTTTTATTTTTAACCTTTATTTCATGTTTCCATACCACAAATCCAAGGAATTTTCATGATGTTACCCCAAAATAAAACTTTATAGGGATTATATTTAAGATGTATTTTTGTAAATTTCTAAACACTATTTAAAGGTCAATGATATTATAATATCACCATAAAGTCTTAACCACCAGATCACCAATATACCATTCGATTATTCTTCCCAAAAATTCTTGAAAACATGGTGCATGGAACATTGTAAGTGGTGCCAACATTTTTTAAATGGAAGGGAGTGACTTGGTATAAGAATATCCCTTGAGCTAACCAGAAATTGGTGGCCTCCCCATCTTTAGGGGACATTTTTATCTAATTACACCCTGAGTACCAATCTATAAATGAAATTAGTTGTAAGCCTTTTTTTAATCGATCAAGAGTTTTGTAATTGGAATTTGGAAATCTTCCTTTAGACAATACCGATTTAGATCCCTAAAATCGATGAATACCTTGATCTTACCATTATTTTTCTTAACAAGAAAAATGTTGTTAAGCTATTTTGGGGATTGAAACACTCAAATAAATTTTTATTTAATGATCTTATCAACTTTAGACTCTACCTTGGTAGCATGATAAGGATGAATTCTCCTATCTGTATACTTGAATCCTCGATGATCTCCTAGAAGGACCAGGTGATGGGTAACGACATTATGATTCAATCTTGACATCTCTATGTAATTATAGGAGAATGCATAAGGGTTTTGTTTTAAGAAATTGATATAAATATACTTATCTTCCAAAGTCCTGATGACATTTATCAATGTGGGCCATATATCTTATTTTATACCTAGTCTTACTATTATGAGCTCATCATTGTTGGTAGAGATGCCTTACTCAAATTCCAGATGGGAATTTATGAGATTTTCCTTTTTTATCTTCCACTTCAGCATCAATGGATGTTTCCTCAATATTTATAAATGGTATGAGTTTATTCTTTTCCTTTTTGAATAGTAGGGAGTCATCCATGGGCCCTGGGAGTTCCAAAACATGGGTATCATGATTAGGATCATCCCGAATATGATCACTTCCCACTCTATTATCATATAGGGAAGAAGAATAATTGACATTAAATGTTGTAAGATACATAATAAGGGATATTTTAATTTCCTCTAATGGTTTATGGTAATTATCTAATCCATATGGTGTACTAAGGTCCCCCCCGAAGTCTCAATGATAAGAAATTAGCACTATTGTTCGAGGAATTTTCTCTCTGTGTGTCTAATATATCTATTTATGGTCCTACTTCAATTGAATGGATATGAGTATATAGAAATGGGCCAGTGAAATTTTTGAACTATGAAAATTCACTAGATCTAGATCCACTTCTTCCATCTAGCTGATAGGAAATTCACAATTATTGGTGAAAATGATCTAGTGGTTTACGAGACCAATCCCCAAACCATTAAGAGTGGAAACCCATATTTAACCTTCTGTAATGTGTTTCTTTCATTCTCCCATATTGAAATAAACCTCAATATACTGGTATTTATATGATTCAAAGGGTATTCTATCACCACATGTAATTCTAACATTTCCATTGAAGGAGTACTTCAAGCATTGATGGTATGATGACAGTATTGCCGCATGCCTTTGAAGCTAAGGTCTTCCAAGTAGAATAATATATTTCATGTCCTAGTGTATAACCAAGAACTTGACCTGAGACACCAATTCCCAATATTGGGTCTTTATTTTTTTTATGGACTTTTGATCACTCTTTTTATACCCTTGAATGGTCATCTTTGAGGGGGGACAAGTCATTCTCACGATATCCTAAACGTTGGAGAGTCCAGACAAGAATAAAATTAATCTTGGAGATGTTATTATTTGAATACCATCAAATGTAAATATTTTTTTGGATTTCCTAAAATGTATATGGGTTTGATATGCCTCTGAATGTATTCTTCTCTATCTGTATTTGTGAATAAGATAATGGTATGGAATTCTAATAATATAGATTCCGCTTGATATACCCCAGCTGTGGTAATTTCTTTCTCAAAATATTAGGGCTCTATAGGGCCACAAAAATAAAATTATTAATATCTTTTGAAATATTAATAGTATCTAGGATTGAGATATTTTCTAGGAAAATCACTAACTATTGCAAAATTTCATACTTCTATACCAGAGTTCTATGTTTCCAAAAATGGAATTTCTACTTTAAATGAAACTTATGAGCCTGAGTGCTTGAGGAATATTGATCTAGAACTTGAAAAAAATTGAAGTCATAACTGTCACTGATGATTTGTGTCGAGATGGTATTTCCACTTGTCTAGGCTAGTCAGGTAGTTTCTCACCCATAAGCTAGTCTTCTAAGATAATAAGGTTGGGATGAATCTTGAAAGATTATAGGGTGTTACCATACTTATTCTGGGATCACTAAAGTGTTTTATCATGGGTCTCAATAATTGATATGGATTCATCAGGGATGTGGTTGGGATACTGATCTTGACCATAATTGCATTTTCCCCTTCTCCCTCAGCTTGTGCAACCTCTACATCCAGATCTCTAGTCTGGTATGGGAAACTCAGATTCATATAAAAATTTTAAATTAGAGATATGTTATGATAAGTGAACGAAACTAATAGATATTAATTTAATATTTTTATCTAATGTTGATTCTATTTTTTTGTGGGATTATTGTGCTTCTGGTGATGAGGTAAATAAATTTGAAAGAGTTTAGGCATGTTTTAGTGTTTGAAGATACTTTTTATTTTTCCTTGTTCAGATTCTTCCTGTTATTTTTGCCTCAAGAGTATGAGTTTGACAGAATACCTTAGGATAAATCATGAGATTCCAATTCCATTATTTCTGATGCTTTTTTGGGGGTGCACATCCATATCTTTCATAGGATGCATAACTGTTTCCCCGCATTCCCACTTTCCAAAGGCGGGTGGCACCCATCGCTTATTCAGGGATGTTTTCTCCATGATCAAAATGAGATGATGGGATTTTGGTTCCTCCTTCTATGGATTCCTCCTCGGAACTCGTTACCTAGTCTTGGTCTCCCTTATAGACATAAGATGTTGTTCATGAAACTCCTCCCAGTGTCATGTATTCATGGACTCCGGTTAATTACACTGCTTCTATCAGGACATTACAAGGGGTCCGTTCAGGGAAGAAACCTTCGGTTAGGGGAGTAGTCACATTGTACATCACTGGCATGTTTGGATGCTGGAACACTGACATGTCTGGGTTTCTTCTCCTTACAATAGGGATTATAGAGGGCACAGAAGCCTAAGGCATCCCACGTCGAATGTGGGGAATTATATGGAAGAGGCATGACTCTGAGGTTTTTTTAACTTCCTATGTTTAATACAAGGTATGTCGAGAGTTTAACGTCTAGCGGAGACAGAATGAGAGTGATGATAACATCCCATAGATACGGATCTGATAGGTACATCCCCATGAAGGAACACCAGGAAGGTTTACCTAATGGATGGATCAAAACACCCAATGATGACAGATCTGAGGTGGTTTGTCCCATAAAGTAAAGATTTCACACCATGAAGGCTGATTTGGAAACCACTTAGGGAGGATAAGGAGAGTGTACCCTGGAATGGGGGAAACCAAGGTTTACCATTAGATGGTATTGAACCTCATGGAGGTTTCCTATGTACCATGTGCATATGACAGGGATCAAAACCCATGTAGTTCGAAGGGGTGATGAATCAGGGTGTACACAAAGGAAAAAAATACGAATACATGTTGGGGCTTATGCATAGATAGTATCCCATCACAAGAGGAGTACTCTTGGTTGGATGGTTATGGATTGTGTAAGGATTATGCATGGTTAGCTTCCTATGAGAATGGTGTGATCCCACCGGGATGGGGTGGACCAGGTAAGAATCAGGATGGATGTTGGAGAGTTGAATGAAGAGCGGGGGGGATGAGATGGAACCATTATGAAGGTGAAATTATTATTGGACTTGAACCTCAGAGAGGCTTCATACATATCCCCATGGTAGGTAATCAAATTTTGTGTAGTTCAGTGAGGTGATGGGACACCTGAGGAGGAGGCCCATGAGAATGGATGCATGGATGAGACCTAGAGGAAGTAGAACTTCCAGTTTGGGGCATGACCTTCCCGAAGCACATAGGCTTGAGGGAGAGACCACAATGGGCATGAGTGATGGGATTGAACCTCAAGGAGGATTCCTACATATCCTCGAGGAAGGGAATTAAATTTCACATAGTTCATGATGGGGTTATAGAATTAGGGTATGCGCAGAGGAGAATGACCAGACGACATAGTGGGGCTTACGTGTGGTTAGCAGCCCAGGTTGGTCTGATTCCATGGGGGTGAACTAGATATGTGGGTCCCAGTGGATGGGAATACAATGGCTTACCACTAAATGAGGAACAAAATGGCTTACTGTTAATTGGGGTTGACTATAGCTTACCCCTGAATGGGGAACACAATGGATTACCATTGATTGGGGTTGACAACAGCTTACTGCTAAATCGGGAACACAATGTCTTACCATCTATTGGGGTTGACAATTACATACCACTGAATGGGGAACACAATGTCTTACCGTCGATTGGGGTGGAAAACGACTTACCGCTGAATGGGGTTGAACCTCAATGAGGCTTCCTATGTTCCATGTCTAGGGGACAAAGATCAAAATCCACGTAGTTCAGGATGGTTTGGTGAATCGACGTGAAGGGGGTCAGGATCAGTAGGTGTTGGGATTGAACCTTAGGGATGATTCCTGCATACCTTGCCTTGGAAAGGATCAAAGTGCATGTAGTTCAGAATGGTTTGTTGAACTGACGTGAAGGGAGTCAGGACCAGTAAGTGTTGGGTTTGAACCTCATGGAGGCTTCCTACGTACCTTGACATGGCAAGGATCAAAGTCCACATTGTTCAGAATTATTTGGTGAACTGACGTGAAGGGGGTCGAGACCAGTAGGTGTTGGGAGTAAGCCTCAGGTAGGCTTCCTACATACCTTGCCTTTGCAAGGATCAAATTCCACGTAGTTTGGAATGGTTTGGGGCTTACACGCTAAGGTGTCCCAAAGAGGATGTCATGTTCACTGTTTACTCTAAGCTCACATGAGTCGTGCTCGGTGTGAGAAATAAGAGGCAATAATAGACCATATGATCATGGTGAAAAGGTGCATCCAGGAAGGTTGGTGGATGGGGCTTATGCATGGACGTTGCCTGGGTGCCGATAAGGAGTGGAAAAGATGAATGGTTCTTAAGCATGGATGTTTCCCGGGTGCCGCTAGGGAGTGGAAAAGGTGAATGGGCCTTACGCATGGATGTTTCCCGGGTGCCACTAAGTAGCAACAACTATGGATGGGGCTTACACATGGAAGCTGCTTGGGTGCTGCTAAGGATCGGAAACGGTGAATTTGGCTTATATATGAAAGCTTCCTGGGTTCCGCTAAGGAGTGACAATGGTGAATGGGGCTTATTCATTGAATTTTCCCGTGTTCCACTAAAAAGAAGCAATGGTAGATGTGGATTACACATGGAATATACTCGGGTTCCTCTAAGAAGCGGAAATGGTGTATGGAGCTTATACATGGAAGTTGCACAGGTTCTGCTATGAAGGTGCAGCGGTGAATGAGGATTACGCATGGATGTAGCCCGGGTGCCGCTAAGGAGTGGCAACGTTGCATGGGGCTGACGCATGGACACTGCTCGGGTGCCGCTAAGGAGCGGCAACGGTGGATGGGGATTATGAATGGAAGTAGCCTAAGTGCCGTTATGGAGCAGCAATGGTGAATGGGGATTACGCATGGAAGCTTCCCGGGTGCTGCTAAGGAGCGGAAACAGTGAATGGGGCTTACGCATGGAATCTACTTGGGTGCCACTAAGGAGTGGCAACGGTGGATGGGGCTTATGCATCTAAGCTACCCAAGTTCCCTCCTCATGTCTGAACATGAGGGCATCCCAACTCACTAGTTAGTTGAGGTATATAACTGAGGCCTTCACCTATAAGCTAGTGAACAAGTGGGATAATGCCATGGGAATAGGAATTAGTTTGAACAAAGGGAGATGAAAAGTGTGAATCACATGCCCAAAATTTGGAACACGGTGAGGGTGGCATGACGATGGAGGATAACTGTTGAATGTGTTTGAAACACAGTATCCATATTGTGTTAGCCTGAAATGGGGACAAACAAATGAGGGTCAACTGCTAACCATGTTCAAAACACAGGATCTGACTCGAAGTGTCACCCAAAGTCTTCTGGGGCATTGGCCCAGAACGGTAGGTGAACCGAGGAGGCATGAGACCAGGCCATCAGGGGGTCCCTTCAGACATGAAAGAGTTTTAATATCCGAATGAAGGATATGAAAATCATTAGGTGAAGTGATGGAATGTTCTAAAATATTCCAACGCGCTTGAAATTATTGCACTTTAATCATGGCATGAGGCATCTTATGCTTGTCACATAAACCATCTCTTATTCAGAACAAGAGGCATCCTATTATTTAATGATAGGGTGTACTATAGTTTATATTCATATAGAGAGGAATGTTGGAATCTTTTGCTTGGTGAAAAAATAATCTCTTGATTTGAGAAAGAGGCATCCTATATTTCTTATATAGTGTGTACTATAGTTTATAGTCTTATAGAGAGTACTGTTGGCATCTTATGCTAGATGCATAATGCATCTGTTGATTGGATAAAAAGGCATCCTATAATTGTTATATAGGGAGTACTATAGTTTATAGTCATATAGATAGGACTATTGGAATCTTATGCTTGGAGCATAATGCATCTCTTGTTTGTAGAAAGAGGCATACTATATTTGTCATATAGGGTGTTCTACAGTTTATAGTCATGTAGAGAGGACTATTGGAATCTTATGATTGGCTCATAAGGCATCTATTGTTTGGAGAAATAGGCATCCAATATTTTTCACATAGGGTGTACTATAGTTTATAGTCACTTAGATAAGACTATTAGTTATAAGGCGCTTAGAAATGGATGGTGTTGGGACTTATACAAGAGCATCCATTTCTAGTTTATCCTAGTATAGGATCCAAGTGATGGGGTTTGGATGAGTTGCATGAAGAATGGTTCGACTCAAGGTAATTGGGGAATTGATGATGAGAATCTCATCTCACGACATGGGAAATGAACCAAGAGGAATATGTCGACTCAAGGTGTTTCATGGTGTGTGGAGGCATATCTCAAATCATGGTATTCCATAGGTGGAAGGTGGGTGTGCATAAGGGTGCAATGGAAAATCCCAATATCTAGGCTTGAAAATTTTTTGGTGTGACTTTCCATTTTTCATGGGGGTCAGCGACGAAAGTGAAGGGACCGACCCAAAGAGTTGGGACCACAGCCTGACAATGATCCTGAGCAGGGGTGCGGGGGTGCAGCCCCTACGGTATGGATTGTTGGGCGTGAAGGTAGGATCTTCGTAGAGGATGGGTCTTCATGAAGTAGCGTCACAGAGAAAAGGTGCTAGAGGAGTATGGGTTTTGCAAAGCAGCATCGCGAAGGAATGATGCTTGCGAAGCAACTTTGCGAAGGAAAGCTACTCGCAGCGCATGGGGTCTTGCAAAGCAGCTTCGCAAAGGAAAGGTTCTCATGGAGAAAAGTGGCTTGTAGAGAAAAGGGGATCGTGAAGCAAAGTGGCTCGCGGAGAAAATTGGATCGTGGAGCCTCGAGCAACCCAAAGGAGCTCACTCCTTCGCAAAGGGTGGATCCCTTTGTTAAGGGAATCACTTTGAGGTTCTTGGGAGCTCAGCGAAATGGGAGATCAGCCACCCAAGGGGCGGAGTAACCATGCTTATGAAGGGGGGGGGGGTGATCCGGCTACTTATATGCGATGGAGGTTGGCGGAGCATGCCGCGGAGCACAAATGTGTGCCGTGAAGTAAATCACGCTCCTCAAACGGAGGGAGTTCCTTCAAGTTTCTTGTAATTGCATATTCGACCATCATCGACCTTTGCGGAGCTCATAGATGATTTGTTCAAGGTCCTCTGCTTCGCAATCGCAGAGGAAGCTTCACGAATGGGCTCTGCGAACTAGTTTTCCATCCCAACTTCAAATGTCCATAACTCCTAATTCATAACTCTGTTCAGGATTTATGACTATTCAAATCGAAGCTTGTGAAATGGGATAAGATCTTGGATCATGAATGAAAGTATTTGGAATATATTGTGGATGAGTTTTCCTATGCCAAAAAATATCCCCCCTAAGAATGGGGTCCAACGAGGATGAGGAGGGTGAGGCGGAACACGTTCTGAGGAAACATCTTAGGATAATGCTTGCCTTGGGTTCCATTATATCTCGACTTCATTGAGGAAATAGCTGACTAAATCTCCAAGCCCACATAAGCTATACTCGGTGCGAGAAATAAGAGATAATAGGATTTCATTCACCTATACGAGATTTCTAAACAACGAAATGTGTGAGGGGATCCGAATGGGACATCGATCACCATTGGGAGAATCCTAAAAGATGGAGGGGTCACAACTAGAGAACATGGCTCCTGAGATATTCAACTTTCTTCTACCAATGTGCGCTCTGGTTCATGAGTGTGGTAACTCTAAGGGAGTTGGAATCAATCCAAACATAGGGGATTGGAAAGTGTGAATCACGATACCCAAAATTCGGAACAGTGTAGGGATGGAATGACAATGAAGGATAATTGTTGACCATGTTTGAAACATATTATCCCTATTGTGTTATTATGAAATGGTGATGAAAAATGAGGGATGACCTCTTACCATGTTAGAAACATGGGTCCAGACTCAAAATTTAATCTTTTAGTCTTCTGAAACGTTAGCCCATGACAATATCTAGGCCATAGGCTAAACATAATTACTATTATGGGGTTCTTTTATACATGAAATAGGAAGAGGGTATGAATAAAGGGTACATAAATCATGGAGGGTGGAGTTATGGGTTGTTCGAATGGAGTCCAACACTCTTGAAATTATGACACTGTGGTGAATACACATTAGGTTGGTGCATCGGTCAAATCAGGGATCATACCTACTTCTGAATAGGACCTCTCTGGTAGGGACCCAGAATGCCTTGTAGTTTTATGGCATACCAATGAGGATGATAGACATGTATTTTAGCGACGTACGGTGAGGATGGTGCACATAGTTTTAAGTACATACTGCCTGGACCAAGATTAATAGTTTAAAGTCATGTTACATGGACTATAGGCTCCTAGTTTAAGGTTATATATATTGGACCGTGATTGGGTTTGAGGGGCCAGAAGGGTTAATAACCCATGGGGCTGGGACCAAAGTGAAATTTATGGGCATGTATACATATCCCATAAGGATGGGAATGAAGCCAAACATAGTTATTGAGAATAGTGTGGTCAGAGACAAATGATAGTAGGGGGAATCCTCTCTAGCGAGGAAGCTGACGCATCCCATAATTATCATGGGGAATCCTGAACTTGTTTAGGGTAAGGTCCGCAGTTTAAATTCATGTGTCGAGGACATGGATACCCAAAAAGGAAATGTGTGGTGAGGTACATACCCCGACATGAATGAGGAATATAAGAGTCCATGCCACACCACACGCTCTCGGGAGAATCCTTAGGTCGAGGGACTGAAGGTGAAAACTGGTCTAGGCCCAAGAAAAAGTGTCCAGGCATTCCTATGTACCCCAATAGGATGGGAATCAAGCCATACGTAGTTCTGAGATTGCAGTTTAATGTCATGATGAACGAGAGGCATGTGTGCTTCAGCTGCACTAGTACACATACTACCAAAACCACTAAGCCCACATGAGTCATTATCAATGTGGGAAACAAGGAATAGTGGTGGGATTTTCCTGGTGTAGGGAGGCACACATTAGGGGTAGTGGAATTCTAGGAGAATTACATCCCAAAATTATTTCCCACCTTTTTAATGCACATAGATGTGTAGTGGTGTAAAACCGAGTGTGTTGTAATTCCACTTAAACATAAGGGAGTGGAAAGATGTGAATCATGATGCTCGAGATCTGGACCAGAATGATAGTGGCATGAAGATAGAGGATAACTACTGACCATGTTTGAAGCATAGTATTCATTTTTCATTAGCCTGGAATGGGGACAGATAGATTAGGGTCGACCATTGACCATGTTTGAAACATGGGACCTGTCAAAAATGTCATCTGAGGTCTTCAAGGGTGTTGGCCCAAGACAGTAGGTAAGCCAATGTGGCATGAGAATAGGTCGTAAAGGGGGTCCCTTTCAGATGTGGAAGAGGATGGGGATCCAAATAAAAGGCTCATGAATTGTGGACATGAAATGAGGGGATGTTTATGTGAAAATTCCACACCTTGGGATCTTTTTCACACCACATTTTAGTACACCAATAAGACGTGTCAGATAGAGGAAGTAGAATCCCTTTCTGAGGAAAAGGGTCTAGGGGTCGCACACTCCTAGGTTAAGTTCATAGAGTGGACCATTAAGAGGGGACCTGGTTTGATGGATTGTGCATAGGGTGGCGAAGTAGCCAAAACTAGTGCATAGTTCCCCTACAGAGATCTTAGTTAAGGGTCATAGAACTTGGACCAGGTTGGGAGAAGGCAAGGGAGGTAGATGGTGCAGTTGTTGAAAAAAATGACGTGAATGAGAACCTAAGATGTACTCACCACACCACAGGTTCCCAAAAGAATTCGGGACAAGGGGCTAAAAAGGGGGGGTAAGATTTAAGATTCATGGGGCTGGACCCACAGACGGAATTTCTGGGAATTCCTACTTATCCCATGAGTATGGTAATCAAACCACACATAGTTCTATAAGATGTCTTGTAGTTTAACTTCATATGAAAAGGACATGGAGAGATCTTAGTTTTAGGGTCTTAGAGCTCAGACCATAGGAAAGAGAAACTCTTCCAAATGGGTTAAAACCACGGAAAAATCCATAAACCCACGTGATCTATGATCGGTGTGGGAAACAAGGGTAGGGAAGGTCTTTGTGAACCATGGAATACATGAAAAGGGGAAGAAGATACGAGGCCCTGAATAATGCCTCATCATGGATTTATCCTCCTAACATGCAAATGCGCATTGAGGGATAACACCAAGAGTGTAAAAATTTTACTTGGACATGATGGAGTGGAAAGGGATGTGAATCATTCAACCAATATTTAGGGCTTGATGGGGGTGGTGTGACAATGGAGGATAACTGTTGACCATGTTTGAAACACAACATCCATATCGTGTGACCTGAAATGGAAACAACAAATGAGTGTCTACCACTAACCATATTTAAAATGTGGGTCTTGAATCAATTTTACATTCGAGATCCTCAAGGATGTTGGCCTGAAATGATAGGAAAGACCTTAGACTGAGTATCTGTACCATTCGAGGTCCCTTTTGGATGTGAAAGATGATGAAATCCCAAATGAAGGGAGACATGAAGCCTGATAATGTGCGATAATATGTCTTGTAGAATCTAACACTCTAAGTCTTGAACTAGAGTGCTCCTAGGCACATTGGGGGAACTACCAAAGAGGGATGAGGGTCCCAATTCAAGAGAATCCAGTTCAAAAAGATGAGTGTAAAATTGGGGAAAGAAGGGCTCTCGGTAGGGAGAGGTACGTGGCATGGATATTAAAAACCAGTCACGAATGAGGATGTAAGCCCATACCGCACCACATACCTCCTCCTGAGGAACTCAGGCCAAGTGGCCAGAAAGATGAGGAGGTTTTTAAGAAACAAGGTTGGACCCGAAGGATAAATGTTCGGGAAGTCCTACGTATCCCATAAGAATGGGAATCATGCCACACGTAGTTCTGGAGGATGTTGTACAGTTTCACGTCATGTGGAAAGGACAAAGATAAGGGAAAGGTATCTTAATGAGGGATGTGTACGAAATGACGAGTAACCTGATGTGAATGAGGACATAAGAACATACCACACCATACAATCCCAAATGAGAACTTGGGCCAGGGGGATAAAAAAGTCAAGGGATCTAAGATGGGAAGTCCCAGCCAGTGCACAATTTAATGTATTGTGGTGAGGATAATGGTTCTCTTAGTTTAAGGTCATAGGGATCAGACCGTAGAAGCCCAGTTTAATGTCATCTGTGTTGGATAGATGGGTAGAAAGGATGAATCACCATAACTATTATGTGGGAGACCACATAACTGCAACAATTATCAAGTATAACTACTAACCACGATCGCAACATAGTATTCGTATTATGTGACCAGGGATGGGGGAAAACAATTGAGCATCAACTATTGACCATATTCGCAACACGGGGCCTGTATCAATTTTTTGCTCAAGATCCTCAAGGACATTGGCCCGAAATGGTAGGAGAGACCTTAGTCCAAACATATGTGCTATTTGGGGGTCCTTTTGGATGTGAACGATGGTGAAAACACCAATGATGGGAAACACAAAGCATGGTGGGATCTGTGCAGTTTAACGTCTTATAGAAGTGACAAGGGATGGTGGGGTGTCTCAAGGGGATGTGTGCAATGTGAAAAAAATAGCCCGGTGTGAATGAGGAAAAATATTACACACCACACATCATAATCCTAGGTGAGAAACTAGGCTGAGGGCCCAAGAAGGCTGAGGGACCTGAGATGGGAAGTCCCGACCTGTTTACAATTTAACGTTCTACAATGAGGATGATAGTGATCTTAGTTTAAGGTCATAGAGCTCAGACCATTTTGAAGGGATAATATGACAAAATGAATCACTGAACCCAATATTTGGGACATATGGGGGTGGTGACAATGATGAAGGATGACTGTTGACCGCGTTCAAAACACAGTATCCACATCTTATGACCTGGAATGGAAACAAAAAATGAGTGTCGACCGCTGACCATATTTTCAACATAGGACTTGTGTCACTTTTTCATTCGAGATCCTCAAGGAAGTTGGCCTGAAATGGTAGAATATCCCAAGGTCCTAGAATCCATGTCATTTGGGGGTCCTTTTGGATGTGAAAGATGATGAATACCCAAATAAAGGGAGCGTGTGAAGCATGAATGTTCCTGGGAAGTTTAACATCATGCGGGGTGAGGAAAGAGGTGGAGATCTTCAGGGAGAGGGATACATGGTGTGGTCATGATGAACTTGATGTGAGTGAGGGAAAAATCTTGCACCACACCATGTGTTTTGACCCAAGGGGGGATCCTAAAGTTTGGGTATGGGCCGACAGACGAAATTTCTGGGCATTCTTACATATCCCATGAGGATGGGAATCAAGCCACACGTAGTTCTAAAAGGTTCCATGCAGTTTAAAATCATGTGGTGAGGAAGAATGCTGAATAATTTTACATCCTTCAGTCCAGAAAAATCACACATTTTAATGTCATATAGAGAAGACATAACAGTTTAAGGTTATGTGGGACCATAAAGATCTTAGTTTATGGGCATAGAGCTCAAACCGTTTTGCAGTTTACCGTCATGTGGGAAGGAAAAGAAGTTTAATGTCATGATGGACACAACAGTTTAAGTTCATGCATGACCATAATGAATTTTAACATCTTTTGGGAGGAAGATGAGCAGTTTAATGTCAAGAAGGACAATAATGAGCAATTTAATTTCATGATATATGATAATGTAGTTTAACATCTTGCGGTACGATAATGCAGTTTAACGTCATGTGGGACGAAGATGAGTAGTTTAAAGTCATGTGAGATGATAATGAGTAGTTTAACATCATGACATATGAAGGTGAGAAGTTTAAAGTCATTCAGGATGAATAAGAGTATTTTAAAGTCATGCAGGATGATAATGAGTAGTTTGACATCATGATAGATGATAATGCAGTTTAACGTCATGCAAGATGAAGATGACCAATTTAAAGTCATGCAGGATAATAATGATCATTTTAACGTCATGACGAATGAAGATGAACAATTTACTGTCATGAAAGACAATAATGTAGTTTAACGTCATGCGGGACGAAGATGAACAATTTAATGTCATACAAGACAATAATGTAGTTTAACGTCATGAAGGACAAAGATGAATAGTTTAATGTAATGTAGGACAATAATGCAGTTTAACGCTATAAGGGACGAAGATGAACATTTTAATTTAATGCAAGAAAATAATACAGTTTAATTTCATGCGGGATGAAGATGAATAGTTTAATGTTATGAAGGACAATAATGCTGTTAAACGTCATGTGGGATGATAATGCAGTTTAACATCATGCATGATGATAATGCAGTTTAACATCATGCAGGACAAAGATGTTTGTGTCACTCAACCATATCAGTACACATCCTACCAAAACTACTAAGCCAACAAGATTCATGCTCTATGTGGGAAACAAAAAGTAATGATGGGATTTTTCTGACAAATGGAACCACACAGAATGAGTAATGGAGGTGTCAGGCCAGGAATATCCCAATGACACTGGCCCACTTATTCGACGTGCAAAGACGCATGGAGGGGTAACACCAAGGGTGTTGAAGTCCCACCTAAACATGGAGAGGTGAAAAAAGGGGTGAGTCATAGCATCTGATATCTGGATCACAATGATGGTGGTGTAACTATAGAGGATAGCTGTTGACCATGTTCGAAGCACAAAATCCATATCGTGTTACTAGGGATGAGGATATACAAATGAGGGTCGACCGCTGACCATGTTCGAAACACGGGACCTGTCGTAAAATTTCATCTGAAGTCTTCTGGGGAATTGGCCCAAGACTGTAGGTGAGACAATGTGGCATGAGACCAGGCTATTAAGGTGTCCCTTAAAACATGAAAGAATGCATGGATCCAAATAAGGGGATGATTTGAAGCATGGAGATGGATTGGGATTATGTCCATTTGGAGTCCAATAATATATGTTTTACACCACAACACATCAGAGAATGTCCGTGGGAAGACGCTACGTGACTCAGAGTAACAAAACATGGTGTTGAAAATAGTTTAAGGTCTTATTTCTTGGACAAAAGGTTCTTAGTTTAAGGTCATAGAGTTCAGACCTGGTGCATAGTTTAACGTCGTGTATCTAGGAAAAGTGATGGAAAGAGTTTAAGGTCACATAGCTTTGACCATTGTTGTTGTAGTTTTAGGTCTCATAGATTTGACAAAAAATTTGTACAGTTTAACTTCATGTGACCAATATGATGATTGTTATGTAGATTAACGTCATGAAACTAGTACATGTGATGGCTGGCGTTTACGGTCACATAGCCTTGACCATTGTTGTTGTAGTTTTAGGTTGCGTATCTTTGACCAAATTTTTTTACATTTTAATGTCATGTGACCAAGACGAGGATTATTATGTGGTTTAATGTCATGCAACTAGGATGTGGAACCACGAGGATTGTGTCGGTAGAGGTATGTTCATATCCACTCCATTTTGGTGGTTTGGTATGATGGGGGATTCATATGGTGGGATTACCTTAAAATTCCCCCAACATATGCATAGATGTTCTCCATGTCTAATCTAGGAAATCTTATACTCAGCATTCAAGAAGTTGGTTTCAATTCCACAGGGAGAACCTCTGTAGCCGAAACAATGCAACACTTGGGATGACACATAGTGTCACAAGGGTGGAAAGGATGATAGCATTCCCACAATCTGGTAGGGCCGATAAGTCATGGATGGCGTAGAATCCTGGATCATCGGAACGATGGGGGAGATGGAGCCTAGAAGGCTTGGAAGCATGGATTTTGGTATGATGGGGAAATGGATCTCAGAAGGCATGGAAGCTTGGAGCGTCGGTACGATGGGGCGATGGAGCCAGATAACATGGAAGCTTGGATGTCGGTACGATGGGGGCGATGGAGTCCGAAAGGCATGGAATCCTAGATGTCGATATGATGGGGCAGTGGAGACTAGAAGGCATGGAATCCTGGATGTCGGTACGACAGGGCCGATAGATCCTGGGAGGTGTTGAAACCTAGACGTCGGTATGTTGGGGGTGATAGAGCCTTGAAGGAGTTGAAGCCTGGATCATCGGTATGATGGGGCGATGGAGCCCGGAAGGCGTGGAATCCTAGACATTGATACGACGAGGGTGATGAAGCCAGGGAGGTGTTGAAACCTTGATGTCGGTACATTGGGAGTGATGAATCCCAGAAGGCATTGAATCTTGGATCGTTGGTATGATAGGCTGATGGAGCCCAGAAGGCATGGAAGATTGGAGTGTTGGTACAACGGGGTGATGGATCCCAGAAGGTGGGGAATCCTGGAGCATTGGTATGATGGGGGTGATGGAGACTGGAAGGTGTGGAAGCTTGGAGCATCGATACGATGAGGGTGATGGAGCCCGGATGGCGTGGAAGCCTGGAGCATCGCTATGATGGGGGCGATGGATCCCAGAAGGCATGGAAGCCTGGAGCGTCGGTACGACGTGGCGATGGATCCTGGAATGCATGGAACCTTGGATCATTGATACAACAGGGCGATGGATCCTGCAATGCATAGAATCTTGGAATGTCGGTACGATGTGGGCGATGGAGTCCTGAAGGCTTCTAAGCCTAAAACGTCGGTATGATGGGGTGATGGAGCCCAAAATGCATAGAGGCCTCTATTAAGACTTGTGGTAACTGCATGGGTAGGACCTCTATGCTGGTTGATGATGGAAAAGGGGAGGACCTTTGTTCCAGATGATAGTAATGTGGGGAGGACCTCTGCATTAGCTTCAGGTGCTATTGGAGATGCTTCATTGGATTGGCGGTGGTTTCCCCCTACACGGACCATGAGGAGAGTGGAGTCGGTGAGGAGCCGATGGAGTTGGGGGGAGGATTCCCCCTGCTCAGTCTCTTAAGGAGGCGGAGTCAGCGAGTAACCGATACATTCAGAAGGAATATTCCCCCTGCATGGCCTCTTAAGGCGGCGGAGTTGGCGAGGATCCGATGGAGTCGAGGGAGGATGCCCCCGGCGTGGCCTCTTAAGTCGGCGAGGAGCTGATGGGGTCAGGGGAGGATTTTCTCAGTGTGGATTCTTAAGGAAGCGGAGTCGGTGAGGATCTGATGGATTCGGGGGAGGATGCCCCCTGTGCAGCCCCTTAAGGTGGAGAAGTTGGCGAGGAGCCAATGGAGTCGGGGGGGGGGGGGGGGGGGGGGGTTCCCATACGCGACCTATTAAGGTGGCAGGGTCGGTGATGAGTTGATGGAGTCGGGGGGTGGATGCCCCATGCGCATCCTATGAAGGCGGTGGGTCGGTGAGGAGCCGATGGAGTCAGGGGGTGGATTCCCCCTACGAGGCCTCTTAGGGTGGTGAGATCAGCGAGGAGCCGATGGAGTCGGGGGTGGATGCCCCCTGCATGGCCTCTTAAGGAGGAGGAGTCAGTGAGGAGCCGATGGAGTCGGGGGCAGATTCCCCCTTCCCAGCCTCTTAAGGCGGTAGAGTCAATGAGGATCCGATGGAGTCGGGGGGGCAGATGCCCCCTGCATGGCCTCTTAAGGAAGAAGAGTTAGTGAGGAGTGGATGGAGTTGGGGGGAAGATGCCCCTACATAGCCTCTTAAGGCATAAGGGTCAGCGAGGAACCAATGGAGTCGGGGGTATATGCCCCCTGCACAGCCTCTTAAGGTGGTGGATTTGGTGAGGAGTTGATGGAGTTGGGGGGAAGATGCCCCCTGCGCAGCTTCTTAAGGCATCGGGGTCGGCGAGGTGCCTATGAAGTTGGGGGAAGATTCCCCCTACGCGACCTCTTAAAGAATCAGATTCGGTGAGGAGCTGATGGAGTCGGTGGTAGATTCCCCCTGCGCATTCTCTTAAGGTGGAAGAGTCGGCGAGGAGCTGATGGAGTTGGGGGCCGATGCCCCCTGTGCAGCCTGTGAAGGTGGTGGGGTCGGTGAGGAGTTGATGTGTCGGGGGGGATGCCCCCACCTCTTAAGGTTGTAGATTTGGCGAGGAGCTGATGGAGTTGGGGGGCGGATGCCCCCTATGCAGCCTCTTAAGGTGGCAGAGTCGTCGAGGAGCCGATGGATTCAGGGGGAGGATGCCCCCTATGCAGCCTATGAAGGCGGAGGGTTTAGTGAGAAGTCGATGGAGTCGGGGGAAGATACCCCATGTGTGACCTCTTAAATCAGTGGGTTCAGTGAGGATCTGATGGAGTCGGGGGGTGGATGCCCCATGTGTGTCCTCTTAAGGCGATGATGTCAGTGAGGGGTCGATGGAGTTAGGGGGTAGGATACCCCCTTCTTGGCCTGTGAAGGTGGCAGGGTAGGCGAGGAGCTGATGGATTTGGAGGGTGTATGACCCTTGCAGGGCCTCTTAAAGCGACCGAGTCGGCGAGGAGCCGATGGAGTCAGGGGATGGATACCCCATGCACGGCCTCTTAAGGTGGTGGAGTCGGTGAGAAGTTGAGGGATTCGGGCGCAGATTCCCCCTACACAGCCTCTTAATGTGGTGGGGTCAGTGAGGAGTTGATGGATTTGGGGGGGGGGTGCAGATGCCCCATGTGCGGCCTATAAAGGTGGCAGGGTTGGGGAGGATCTGATGGAGTCTGATTCGAATGCCCCCTACGTGACCTGTAAAGACGGCAGTGTCAGTAAGGAGCTGATGGAGTCGGGGGTGGATACCCCCTGCACGGCCTCTAAAGGCGGCAGATTCCGCAAGGAGCTGATGGAGTTGGGGGCGGATGCCCCCTGTGCGGCCTCTTAAGGTGGTGGAGTCGGCGAGGATCTGATGGAGTTAGGGGGCGAATTCCCCTGCACAGCCTCTTAAGGCGGCGGGGTCGATGAGGAGCCAATGGAGTCAGGGGGGATGCCCCCTGTGCGGCCTCTTAAGGTGGCGAAGTCAGTGAGGAGCCGATGGAGTCGGGGGCAGATGTCCCCTGCGCGGCCTGTGAAGGCGGCTAGGTCGGTGAGGATCCAATTAAGTCTGGGGGTGGATTCCCCCTGCGCGGCCTCTTAAGGCAACGGGGTTAGCAAGGAGCCGATGGAGTCGGGGGCGGATGCCCCTATATGACCTCATGGAGGCGGCAGGGTCAGCAAGGAGCTGATAGGTTGTAGTCTTCATACACCCGTTGTTACTCATCCTCCCACACATAAAGGATATAGGATTCACATGGGTGATTCCTCAATTTTCCCAACATATTTGGTCTACTTTTTATTGAAATATAATATATTCACGCCGGGTTCACCATTTCTATTTCTGATGCTTTCACTAGGGCGTGCATCCGTCTCTTTCAGAGGACGCGCAACTGTTGCCCTGAATTCCCGCTTTCCAAAGGAGGGTGGCATTCGTCGGTTATTCTGGGACATTTTCTCCTTGATTAAAAAGTGTTGATGGGATGTCAGTCCCTCCGTCCTTGGATTCCTCCTCTGAACTCATTACCTAGTCTGGGTCTCCCTTATAGACTTAATACATTGTTCTTGAAACTCTTCCCAGTGCCATTTCTTCATGGATGACAGTTAATTAAATGAATTCTGTCAGGACATTCCAAGGGGTCCAGTTAGGGCAGCAACCTTCGGTCTGGGGAGTAGTCACATTGGACATTGCTGGCATGTTCGGTCGCTGGAACGCTGGCTCATCTGGGTTTCTTCCCCTTACAATAGGGTTTCTCGAGGGTGCGGAAGCATGAGGCATCTAACATCAAATGTGGGGAATTATATTCCATAGGCATGTCTGTGAGGTTTTCCTCAGCTTCTCATGTTTAACACGGGGTATTTCGGGAGTTTAACGACTAGCGGAGATGGAATGAGAGTGATCATAACATTCCATAGAGATTAATATCATAGGTACATCCCTAGGAGGGAACACCTGGAAGGTTTACCAGATAGATGGATCAGAATGCCCAGTGAGGACAGATCTGAGGTGGTGTGTCCCATAAAGTGAAGATGTCATACCATGAAGTCTGATCTAGACACCACTTAGGGTGGTTCAAGGAGAGTGAAACCCAGAATGGGGGACACCAAGGTTTACCATTGGACGATATTGTAACTCATGGAGGTTTCCTACGTACCCTATGCATATGACAGGGATCAAAACTCATGTAGTTTTAAGGGGTGATGAATTGGGGTGTACACAAAGGACAACAACCCGAATAAATACTGGGGTTTGTGCATGGATAATGACCCATCTCAAGAGGATTAATCTTGGTTGGATGGTTATGGATTGTGTGGGGCTTATACGTGGTTATCTTCCCAAGGGAATGGCGTGATCCCATCAGGATGTGGCAGCACGAGTAATAATTAGGATGAATGATGGAGAGTTGAATGATGTGTGGGGGGAATGAGATGGAACCATCATGAAGGTGACAGTAGTTTTGGGCTTGAACCTTAGAGAGGCTTCCTACGTATACCCTCGGCTGTAAATCAATGTCCACGTAGTTCGGTGAGGTGATGGGACACCTAAGGAGGTGGCCCGCAGGAATGGAGGCATGGATGAGACCTAGAGGAAGTATAACTTCTGAGTTGGGGCATGACCTTCCCAAAGAACATAGACTCAAGGGAGAAACCACAATGGGATATGGGTGATGGGATTAAAACTCAATGAGGCTTCTTATATATCACTGAGGTATGGAATCAAAGTTCATGTAATTCAGGATGGGGTTATAGAATCTGGGTGTGTGCAGAGGAAAATGACTCAACGATGTAGTGGGGATTACATGTGGTTAGCAGCCCAGGTTGGTCTGACGCCACGAGGGCAGACCAATGATGTGGGTCCCAATAGAGGGGACTACCATGACTTACCACTAAATGGGGAACACAATGGCTTAATTTCAATTGGGGTTGACAACGGTTTACCATTAAATGGGTAACACAACGGCTTGCCGTCAATTGGGGTTGACAATGACTTACTTCTGAATGGGAACACAATGGCTTACCATCGATTGGGGTTGACAATAGCTTACTGCTGAATGGGTAACACAACGTCCTACCATCGATTGGGGTTGAAAACATATTACTGCTGAATGGGTTTGAACCTCAAGGAGGCTTCCTACATTCCATGTCCAGGATACAAGGATCAAATTCCACGTAGTTCAGGATGGTTTGGTGAACCAACGTGAAGGGGTTCGGGACCAATAGGTGTTGGGATTGAACCTTAGGTAGGCTTCCTATGTACCTCACCTTGGAAAGGATCAAAGTACACGTAGTTCAGAATGGTTTGGTGAACCAACGTGAAGGGGTTCGGGACCAGTAGGTGTTGGGCTTGAACCTCAAGGAGGCTTCCTACGTACCTTGCCTTGGCAAGGATCAAAGTCCACATAGTTCAGAATTGTTTGGTGAACCGATGTGAAGGGGGTTAGGACCAGTAGTTGTTGGGATTGAACCTCTGGTAGGATTCCTATGTACTTTTACTTGGAAAGGATCAAAGTCCACATAGTTTAGAATGGTTTGGGGCTTACACGCTAAGGTGTCCCAAAGAGGATGTCATGGTCACTGTTTACTCTAATATCACATGAGTCTTGCTCAGTGTGAGAAAAAAGAGGCAACAAAAAACATGATGATCATGGCGCAAAGGTGTGTCCAAGAAAGGTGGTGGATGGGGCTTACGTATGGATGTTTCCCGAGTGCCACTAAGGAGTGGCAACGATGAATGGGGATTATGCATGGATGTTACCCGGGTGCTGCTAAGGAGTAGCAACGGTGAATGGGGCATGTGAAAGGAATCTTTTCAGGTGCCACTAAGGAGTGTAAATGGTGGATGGGGCTTACGCATAGAAGCTTCTTGGGTTCCTCTAAAGAGAGGCAATGGGGAATGAGGCATACGCATGGAAGCTTCTCGGGTGCCGCTATGAAGCAGCAATGGTGAATGGGGCTTACACAAGAAAGTTACTCATGTGCCTCTAGGGAAAAGAAATGTTGGATGTGGCTTACGCATGAAAGATTCCTGGGTGACTCTAAAGAGAGGAAATGGTGGATGGGGGCTTATGATTGGAAGCTACCTGAATGCTGCTAAAGAGAGACAATAGTGAATGGGGCTTATGCATGGAAGCATCTCGGGTTCCGCTAAGGAGAGGCAATGGTGCATGGGGCTTACACATGGACGCTCCCTGGGTGCTGCTAAGGAGCAGAAACAGTGGATGGGGCTTACTCATCGAAGTTCCCCATGTGCCATTATGGAGCGAAAATGGTGAATGGGGATTACGCATGGAATATGCATGGGTGCTACTAAGGAGAGGCAACGGTGAATGGGGCATACGCATGGAAGCTAATCGGGTGCCGCTAAGGAGAAGAAATGGTGGATGGGTCTTATGCATGGAAGCTACCTAGGTGCCTTCCTCATGTCTGGCCATGAGGGCATCCCAAATCACTGGTGGGTTGAGGTATACAGTTGAGGCCTTCACCTATGCACTAGTGAACAAGTAGGATAATTCCAAGGGCATGGGAATCAGTCTGAAAAAAGGGATATGAAAATTGGGAATCACATGCCTGATATTCAGAATTCGATGTGTATGGCATGATAATGTAGGATAACTATTGATCGTGTTCAAAACACAACATCCATATCATGTAAGTTTGAAATGGAGACAATCAAATGAGGGTCGAATACTGATTGTGTTCGAAACACAATACATGACTCAAAGTGTCGTCCAATGTCTTTCGAGGCATTGGCCCAGAAAGGTAGGTGAGCCGAGGAGGCATGGGACTAAGCCTTCAAGGGGTCCCTTCATACATGAAATGAAGATCCGAATGAAGGACATAAAAATTATGAGGTGGAGTGATGGAATGTTCAAATGAATTCCAACACTCTTGAAATTACACCACTATAATCATAGAATGAGGCATCTTATTCTTGTCACATAAGCCATCTCTTATTTAGAACTAGAGGCATCATGTTATTGAATGATAGAGTGTATTATAGTTTATATTCATGTTGAGAGGAATATTGGTATATTATGCTTGGCGCATAAGGAATCTCTTGATTGGAGAAAGAGGCATCCTATATTTGTTATATAAGGTGTACTACAGTTTATAGTCATGTAGAGAGGATTTATGGAATTTTATGCTTAGCACAAAAGGCATATATTGATTGGATCAAGAGGAATCCTATAATTGTTATATAGGGTGTACTATAATTTATAGTTATATAGACAGGACTATTGGAATCTTATTCTTGGCACATAAGGCATCTATTGTTTAGAGAAAGAGGCATCCTATATTTTTCATATAGGTTGTTCTATAGTTTATAGTAATGTAAAGAGGACTATTGGCATCTTTTTCTTGGTGCATAAGGTATCTCTTGTTTGGAGAAAGAGGCATCCTATATTTTTCATATAGGGTGTACTATAGTTTATAGTCATGTAGATATGGATATTAAGCATAAGGAACCTAGAAATGGATGGTGTTGGGACTTACGCAAGAGAGGCCCTTTCTGGTTCAACTGGTATA
The DNA here is from genome assembly GCA_963277665.1 of Viscum album. Taxonomy (NCBI): domain Eukaryota; kingdom Viridiplantae; phylum Streptophyta; class Magnoliopsida; order Santalales; family Viscaceae; genus Viscum; species Viscum album. Next base: position 957,590,929 of record OY728128.1, on the reverse strand, counting down.
GGAGCCAAGTGATAGGGTTTGGATGAGTTGCATGAGGAGGGTTTGACTCAAGGTACTCAGGGAATTGATAATGATAATCACAACTCATGACTTGGGAAATGAACCAAGAGGAATATGTCGACTCAAGGTATTTCATGGTGTGCAGAGGAGTATCTCAAATCATGGTATTCCATAGGTGGAAGGTGGGTGCGCAATGGAAAATCCTGACGTCCTGGCCAGAAAATTTCATGGTGTGACTCTCCATTTTTCATCGGGGTTAGCGACAGAATTGAAGGGACTGGCCTAGAGATCTTGGACCGCAGCCCGACAATGATCCCAACCGAATGGGCGAGGGCGCAACCCCCATAGTATGGACCAGTGAGCTTCACAAAGGATTGGTCTTCACAAAGGAAATATTCTCACGAAGCATGGGGTCTCATGAAGCATCTTCGTGAAGGAAAGCTTCTCATGGAGCATGGGGTCTCACAAAGCATCTTCGTGAAGGAGAGCTGCGCATAGAGCATGGGGTCTCGCAAAGCAGTTTCGCTAAGGAAAGGTGCTCATGGAGCAAAGAGGCTCGCATAGAAAAGGGTCTCGTGGATAAAAGTGGCTCACAAAGCCTCGATCAACCCAAAGGAGCTCCCTCATTCGCAAAGGGAGGATCCCTTTGTGAAGGGAATCACTTCATGGTTCATGGGAACTATGTGAAATGGGATATCGACCACTCAAGGGGTGGAGTTACTATGCTTATGAAGGGGGTTGAGCCAGCTACTTATAGGCGATGGAGGTCAGCGGAGCACACTGTGGAGAACAAATGTGCGCCATGAAGAGACAATGGTGCCGCGAAGGAAATTGCACTCCACAACCAGAGGGACTTCCTTCAAGTTTCTCATAATCATGGAGTCGACCATCATCGACCTTCGCTACACTCGCAGAGGCTCTAGTCAAGTTCCTCTACTTCAAGATCACAGAGGGAATTTTGTGAATAGGCTCTGTGAAACAGTTTTCCAACCCAACATAAAATGTCCATAACTTCTAATCCATAACTCCATTAGGGCTCTACGACCAGTCAAATCAAATCTTGATAAATGGAATAAAATCTTGGATCATTAATGGAAGCATTTGTAATATCTTGTGGATGCATTTTACAGTGCCCACAGACATAATTGGTTGAGTGTTTTGTGAATTGATAATAACATGATATCGATCAACTATCTTTTGGGCCATCCAGTCGTTGAAATTTCATTCACCCCAATCAAGTCTTATTACCAATGACTGTCATCCTTTGATTGTGTAGTGAACACATAGTAAACTTACCACAATGTTTTTTCTAGTATCCAATATCTATAATCAATAATTCTCTAGAGAATATATTTTAAAGAAAACATAGTCTTGTATGGTTTGGCCCATCCTCCTATGAAAAGGGAAAATAGTTGGAATGATCACTGAGGTAGAATTAATCAGTTTTCCTAGTCCCAGACATCTTTTGGATATTATTTTCCATTATTATGAGAAATTAACCAAAAAACTATTCTTTTCAGAAGGAATAAATGTTTTCCATATATTACTCAAATAGCTAGTGTCTTGATTTATCATTTCCTCTATACATGGGAAGTTTTGTTGTTTTTTTTGCTCACTAGGAGGTGTCGGGTGATACAAATATTTCATGGGTTCTCTTGTAGTCACTGGTGATGGTTTGAGTATAATATTGGTAGTTTATTATTTACAATATATTTCCCTTATATAATGGGATTTGTCCTAGATTTGTCTATGGTTCACTGAATGAAGTATTCTAGACGTCGTAACATGTCTATAAATTCCTAGAATCTACCTAGATATTTCAATGGAATCAGTGGTGTCTACAACACATTAAATTGGTTATCTAAAAAATTATCCAAAAACATATCCTGTGAGAGTGGAATCATTATTGATTATCATAGGCCATTCTATATGTCAATAAAGTTGGATACCCTTTCATTTTCATGCTATTTTTAGTTCTATAGGTCAAAAACCATTGTTTTCATAACATGGAGCTAAATTGATAGAGGAATGGATAGTGAAAGTCTTACTAACTTATGATAGACCATTTCATAAGTCTATTAGTACAAATTAAAGTTGTCTCCAATAGAGTATGCACAATGTGCCTTAGTTTTTTTTTTCCTCTTGCTAGTATCATGGTCCTATCATGAGATAATATCGGGACACAAACTATGATAGGTTCTACTCCATATCACTTATTCCAGAAAATAGTGGTAATAAATGTTTCCCAAAATTAGGTGGAGGTGGAGTGGTGTCCACCCATTTGGGATATGGAATCCTTTTAAGCTACATTATGCTAGTACACCCTTCTAAGGCCCTTATTCAAGTACAAAGATACATGATGGTGCTGAGGAGTTCCGGAGAAAAGGTTTTTTGAGTCATATATTAAGTGTGGGTAGTAGGAGAATCTTTATGCAGTAACCATAAAATCACGATCTTCCAACTATTAGTTCATGATTGAACTAGCTGGCTATTCTGATATAAGGGAGGTTATTGTTGTAATGGAGGAAAATATTGATCTTCCTCAATACCTAAATTTAATAATATTGGATTTATATACCCAAACCAAACTTTATTTTTAGAATTTATCCTTGTAGGAAAATTAACCTCCTCTTGATGGGTAAGAGGAGAATTATTTTTTTCTACTTATAGTTGATACACGGTGGGAATGTTTCCCCCAAAAAATCCTCATTGATCTATCTAATATTAAATATCACAGTTTCATATTTTTCCAACATCTCTTCCATAGATAGGAATTCAATATCTCTTGGTGGTGAGTGAGAGGTAGCCACACCTTTCCCTTTAGACATAGTGGAATCATATAAATAGTGTAGAAAATCTCCATTTGGGGGTGCCACATTTCAATACCTCTGCTAATTTTAGGTATATGATACCTCAACCTATGCTTTGGTACCACCCACATATCAGGGTATTTTTTCCCTATTATATGACTTAGTGTTCATGTATTGTTCTATATCATCTACTAGATTTATAGTGAATACATTCATCACGGAATTCTATGTAGGGGGGATCATTTATTTATAATATGAGTTATAGAGTGAATTTACACTGATCACTCTCCATTGAGAGTTATGTTGTGGTCTTCCCCTCAGCCCCTTTTCTTAACGGGTCATTTCATCTTGTGACATTTGTAGGGTTTGATCTTCTACATCAAATGTTCCCCTTATTTTTGGTCTATGAATAGTGAACTAGAGGAAAACTCTGACCATCTATGTTGAATGTTTCTTAAATGACAGGGGGTGTGTCACATGGTGGTAAGAACAACCGAGGTTTCAGCTAGAGGAAACTACTTCTCAACCTGGAGAAGACCGATTTTATTGGAGGATATGTTAGTAATTAACCCAACCTTGAGGGATGAAGTTGATGTGGGGACACCACTATAACTTTCTTTACTTTCTGAGGATTCAATGACTGTGGAGGTGGTGGTTGTTATAAAAATGACCCGGATCTACAGGCTTGGGTTGACATGGAGCCACCACCAATATATTCTAAACTTGCTGAGGATTTGATGATCTTATGGGTGTGGGAAATGGTAAGAATTTCCCTAGCTCTTTGGTATGGGGTTATTCCAAGATAGCTTATATGGAGGCTACTAATGATTTTTGTTTTGGTGAATTTTTACTTGTGCATGATCTATGTGCAGCACCAACTTAGAATGTGAGATACTCACCATAAGGATTTTACTTGTGGTATGAGGTTTTGGATCTCTCATATGATATGTGTTCGTAACCTTCAAATAGTCTTGAATTAGGATTATACAAATAGATCACTCTCTCCAGTTATAACATTTTCATTATTTATAAACAATAGGATTGTGTTGGACTAACCAGCTAGTGTGAAAATTGTTTGGACTCATGGACTCCCTTGTGGCTATGACATTGTGGAATACCATATTAATGGTACTCTACTAGATGGGGGATATATTGAATTGAAATTATATATACTTTCCACATATCTAGATACATAAAACCATTCAGGTTTCAATAATTATTTTCTAGAGGGCTACCAGGATATGATTATAAGCATGCCATAAACTCTCATAGTGATTTTCTAACATCTAGTCATGTTCCCAAAAGAATGTAAAATGTTCTATCTAATAGTAAATATTTTATACTAACTAGAGGTGAACATCATATCCTTGGTAAGGGAGGTGTTTATCCTTTTAATAATGAAGATTGACCCACTAGTTATAACATAGTTATGGCATGCATTACTCCTTTGACATATATTAGATGTCATAAATTAAAGTGATGATGGGAAAGAAAATATTCGGGAGGTTGCTCTCAACTAGTTATTTCCACTTATCCATGCTATCTTCTTCCTCTTCTAAGGAACATTTCTCTACTTGGTCAGACCACATAGGCTAATTTTTTGTAGATAGTAACTCATGGCATATAGAATGTAGGGATAGTGGTCACAGATCTGGGTCACTTTCTAACTAAGGTGAGATAACGTTAGAAATTAATGATCCACCATATGAAGTTTACTTTAGTTATTTGAATAAATATCACTATAAAGTTACCCTGATAAGGGAAGGATGTACTTTTCTAGGTGATATATTATCATGGGGAGTTTTTTGATAATATATTATAGGGTTATGATCCCCATAATACATCACTATGATAACACGAGGAGGAATTTTGTGATAGGAATAAAATTATTATTCATACGAAGAGTCTCTAGATCCTTGAGATTCCATAGATAATTATTATATAGCCATAAGAATACTAGTATTGATTGGGGTAAGAATATAACTATCTTCGGATATTGTGGGAATATATTCCAACTGTTTAGAAGTTGTTAGATCATTACTACAATCTTATAAACTATTGGTATGAATATGAGCCTCCCTTTGGGTGTATGTTAGAATATTCTTGGTTATCATTGATTTAAGCAGGAATATGATCCTAATTCAAATGCGCATTCCCCACTAAAATATATCGACAAAACATTCAAATATGATAAGGGATATGTTTCACCTCTTGTATGGCCTATGAGGGATGTTGATGAAATCCTCCATCAATAGAAGATAATATAAGGGCCTTGATCCTATTAGCTACCAAAATATGTTAAAAATCATCAAAATTGTGTGAAGGTATATGAGCACGCACTGAGGTGACTATCAGGATATGCCAAAAAACCTTTTTTGGAATAATATTATGTGTCTCATCCTAGTTTTCCTTTAGAATATACCAAAATATCTCTTTAATAGCAGTATGAAACTATCCTATGGTGACTATAAAGTTAGGTTGATGAACCCCATTCAAAATGGGGATATGATCTCAGTCCTAGGCCTCATCCTTTATTGGGATATGATGATAATTTATTTAAATGAGAGAAAGAATATTTGATTTATCTAGAGTAGCTATTTAGTAAGGTTTTAAATAATGATATATTGTTCTGAAGGTTAGTATAGGAGTTTGTGCCTATTCTATTATGATCACCATAATATTCCTATAAATCTCATTTTCTTCTTCCAAAATGTACTAGAAATTTATAAGGGTTTGAGCTAGAATCTTATAATTCTTGTTTTCTTTTTATAGGATATGATTGAAGTCATCTTCGATTGAATTGGTAATATTAACACACTCCTATTCAAAATTTTCCATCATGATATGTTGACGGTATTTTTTTAAGGGGTGGGAATATGCATCTACCCCTACTTGCTACCGAAATATGATGAAAAATTTTATTCATGCAAGTAGGGATATTCTCCAGTTGACTAGTTTCTACCATAGTATTTTAGTATAATTATTTAGTAGAAGTATATATAAGACTAATCCCTATTATCTATAGATCTCCATGCTTGTAAAGGTCTCCTAGATTCATAGGTATGAGTAATTAGGGAGGTGACCTATTGAGAAGTTCCTTTAGCAGGTGGATGAGGGGTGGTAGTTGCACGATACTAGTGGTGATGGTTGATAAGAGCCCGCCAAGGTGACACTTAAACTATGGTGAAGTTGTAGTTAACGCACTGATATACATTCCTAAGATAATAAATGTTCATATTATTACACTCCAAGGATATGCTCCCGAAACAGCTGGAGTTTTTGACAAGCATCATCAGCTTCATCATGGCCTTCCTCATATGAGATGGACTAACAGACTTTAGGTTTTGGTGATCCTTGTGAGAAACCACCAGGGTTGGGACGGTTCCATGTTGGTGATAAACACCTAGAACTATAGGTACTAAGTTGGTAACATCATCCTTCTATTTAAGGGGGTCATGGTTCTCATGGAAGATGAAGTACCAAAATGATTTCTTGATGACGATTCTATTTCTTTGGACTGAAGAGATATCATGGGAAGAGTATCCAAAGTCATGAAGAAAATAAAAATAATAGTAACAGTATGTGCAACATCACAAGTAATAAACCATTCTTAAATAACTGTTTTTGGGAAAATTAGTTATTATTGAATTACTCATATTAGTTTCACCATTATTTTTTTATATAATATGAAAAATAGATTTATTTATAGGTAACCCAATCATTTTAGTTATTTAATGATTATGATTCACCATTTTGTTTTGAATCAAGAAGGGGTATCCTTAAATTTAGTATTGTGAGGTGTTGAGAATTATTTTAAAATCCTTAAATTTGGTCACTAATCCTATCTCATACATTTTTTAATGGGATTCATTAATGGAACTATAAACACATAACGAATCACGCATTCATGATGATCCATGATCCTGATTTCTAATGTTAAGAGATCATTGGGGTTTCTTACCAAGGATGCTTGGAAACTTAGATTATTAGAGAGGATGATATGTCTAGATCATCACACACTATTGTGTGGAATTATTTCCCACTCTAAGACTCTCATATAGATTTAAGTGGTGTTCATAAATCATTCATGGATCCCAATATGAGACCAGTTACCTTAATTTATTTAATAATAAATTATTGGAATATGCCAATGTGAACATCTATACATATTATGGGTATCCCATAAATGTGAAAATATGTATATATCAAAGTTTATCCATATTTTTACTTATTATTACTTAGTGATGCTTGTTTTTTTATCATTGATGTTTAAATCCCCATAGTGAGGTGATCTAGAGTTTATCATTATCTAGGCAGGTAGTAGGTGTTTATGATGTCGGGGTCAAACCCATGAAGGGGATTCCTATATATCCTTATGAAATGATTTATAACGCAAATATTTTAGTTCCAATTAACAAGAAAATTTGTACCTTTTATGGTAGCATGACAAGTAATGATCCATGTCATTTAATATCAAGTGGTAAGGACAATTAGGTGAAAATTACTAGAAATAGTTAGCATAGGACTTACGTATGAGTGTCTATTAATGGTTGTACTCATTGGGAATATGATACAATGAGGATAATTTAGTTTCACAATGATTATGTCCCTATATATATGGTACCCACCAGGAGTACATCTTGATGAGGATGAGATGATAAGACAAGGAAGTAATATAGCCCTCCTGGAATGGGCATGATTTTATTAGGAATATGGCCAATTATAGAGATTATACATGGGTAATATTGCCATAGTTTAGGTACATATAAGGTTAAAAATTTTAGTTTTTAACCTTAGAGATGCAACCTATGTATCACATCAAAATAAGAATCAAGTCCCATGTAGTTTTAATGGAATAGTTTGAGGTCATATGAAAGGAACATACTGCATATTTTAATATTATATGGTAAGGAAATCTATGTCACAAAAGGTGTAACAATAGATAATTATGTGGGGACTATACATATGTGGTATTCCCTAATATGATTCGTGAGAATATGGTTCTCTGAATGAGATGAAGATATAGTTGGGGATTACACCTAAAAAGAGGCCCATGGTGTAGGTTGATTCCTCATCTGGTGATGGATGGTAAAGGATGATTTGAAATAGTATTGAGCTCTAACCCCATAGAGACTTCCTAAATATCCTAAACAACGGAAATCAGACTCCTCACCTGAATGTCATGAAGGCCTTCATTTTTATTGATTTTTTGATAACCCCCCTTTCAATGGATGAGGGGGAACCCTTACAAGGCCCATAGGCTTAGAGATTACATGGTTCGTAGGCTTAGGAGATTACATGACTTAAAAGTCTTAGGGAATTCAACCAGACTATCTAAAAGGAACTACCCCTCCCCAGCATCTCCATCATGATAGTATCTCTCCACCTTCACATGGTCGTCTGGATAGGATTCCCGTGCAAGCACAGGCTAGTCTCGATGGCATAGCCATACCCTCTCATTCTGAAAAATCCATTTGGCCCTACTCCGATGACTGCACCTGCTCTGAATCCTTTTCTGGGGTTGTTACTTCTTTTTAGTGTATCTGGGGCAACTGCATGTGGCCCGAAAGCCTTGAGGTGCCCCGAAGGCCTTAAAGGTGTCCTGAAATCCCTACCGACCTGAAGGCCTGGGTGGCCCGAAAGCCTTAAAGACTCCAAACCCAAACTGGTGGCCCAAAGTGAATAGTTCCAGCTGCTACAGTACCGAATAGTACCAGCTGCAGTAACTACTACATTGCCTGATACAGTACCACACAGTGTACAGTTCTGCTACAGTACCAGTACAGTGTGCAGTACTGCTACAGTACCCGCACAGTGTACAATCCACTTCTACAGTACCGCACAATGTACAGTGCCTACTACAGTGCCTGCTACAGTACCCCATAAATATGCCTCTACCTGGTTTTGAACCTGGTTCTTGTGGATGCACTTAAGGATACCCCACCAACTGGGCTAAGGCTCATATATAGGAATCAAAATTCTCTTAGTTTGGATATCATGCAATTTAATGTCATGTGATAATAACTTTATTCATGCAGTTTATTGTCATATAGTGAGGAAATTTGATATGGTAAATCAGCCATAAAACAATTATCCATGACCTCTAAGCCCATAGGAGTCACATTCAGTCTGAGAAATAAGAGGTCATAGCTAGCTGGTTATACCAATCCAGGAATCAATTATTTCATTATGGTATGAACACACATAGGATAATAATATGAATCTCATAGATAATAATGCTCTTAAGAAATACCATGGCTCTTCACATGGAATATTGTAACGTAAAATATATATGGGGGAATTTTATGATAATTTCATGAGGTAATTGGGACTTTAATGGGGAATATGGCCATATAGAAAGGCATGATATAGAAATATACATATGATGGAATTATTATATCAAATGTGGGGTTTAATCCTTGTAAATTTATCATATGTATCGTATTTATAATAGAAATTAGAGTCTATATGGTTCATATATTATGGAAAATATATTCATGAGTGTCTTGGGGAACAGTATTATGAATGGAGGGACTGTTTCATTTATATGGGAGTTAGGTAGATAAGAGTTAGGTGATTTCATAAATATCCCGAGGACCTATGGTTATATAAAGGAGGTGGGGTCATGCAGTCATGTAAATGGGACAGGTTCATGTGATTGTGATACTGATATTCCATCACGCGATCTGATGATCAAGAGGTCATCATATGATTGGGGGTTTTATAGGAATTTCTATTCTATATCTATGTTTCTTAATAATGAAGATTACCCATATACTTATTCTTGAAGAGGTGTAAGATTCCTACATAATCCAATAACATCTCATGAGCTTCATGTGACTGAGTTCATGTGACATCGATCGTGCCTCCAGTGTGTCACATGATAAAGAGAGATCAAAAAAGAGTTCCATCATCAAAAACCTTCTTCCAAGCTTGTTGCATTAATTTTTTAGGGTTATATGATCATGTATCTCTAGGGGTGTCTCATAATGAATAGATACCATGATAAGGTTTCTTCATGGACAACCTTCTTTGAAGTTTTTTGTTTGAATCATTTGGGATTGGGCAACCACATATCTTGAAGGCATTACATCATAAAGAGAGACCATAAGGGGTTATTTCATGGGAAATATCCTCCAAATTTGATTTCATGAAGACACTATATGAAATCTATTTCATGAATCTAGGGTGTTACATGATTATTTTAAGGTCACGATAATTTTTAACCCGATCGCATGGCTATCAAGATGTCATGAGATCTGGGCATGAAGTGTGTTTTTCTTATAAGTGCCCTTTAAACCAGGGTATTTTCACAATTTATCCTTGTCAATTTTTACCTATTGGGAAGAAATAATGTATAATAATTCTAAATTTATTATACATAAAATTTTAGTGTTCAACAAGCAGAAGTTAGACAAAAGGGTTTATGTCAAAATATCATTCTTATTCATAATTATTTATGTTTAAGTTTCCTTTAGGGGAATTATATTATATTTATCTATTAAATCTTATATATTTTTTTGCATCTGGTTATTTTTTGGGTTTTTATTTTTTTACTTTTATTTTCCTCTCTTTTTTACTCAAAATACTAATGGAATGTTTTGAAAAAATGACCTTATTTCTCCTCTTTGGACATAAAACATCTTTTTTTATGTAAATGTTATTAAAAATTATTTTATTTATGTTCTTATTTACTTTTAAATAATTTATGAAGGTATTTTTATAGTACATATAATATTTAAAAATAAATAAAAATAATATTTTTTAAAATTTTCCTTTACAACACACTTTTAACTTTTTACAAGAATTGGGAAAAGAATGTTTCTTTAACATTTAACGCATGACTGTATTTTCCCACCATCATATCTATTATTAATTTTAAACATTACACTATAAGTTTCTATATTTTTTCAATGAAAATTACATCCCAATTATTTTGATAATTTTTCATTTTAAAATTTTTTCAAAAGAAAATGATATTTCTTGTTGATTTAAAAGTAAAATTTTAATGTATTTGTAAAATAGATTTTTTATTTTGGTCAACATCTTTAATAAATGTTATGATTATATGGGGATATCATATAATGGTATCATTAATCATATTTATCTTTATTTCTTATTGTTATTTTTTCTATTTATTAATTAGGGAAAATAGTGACATTTCATATGCTATTTTCTGAATATGAATGTTTATATTGATAATGTACTATTTTTTTCATTTATTTCATATAATGAATGAATTCGACTTAGTATGTGATTAGCCACTAAATGAGGCTAATATTAATTGTCAATATGCATAATATTCATGTTCTTTATTATTCATAAACACCATTTTAGTGCATTTTACACTTTGAACATCATTTCACATTATGATCGTAATACCTTCTTAAAATGCATTATTATGTGGTACATTTTTGAACATCATTTGAAGTACCCAATGATTCATCTGATTATACATATTTTTATTTGATATTTTTTTAAATTGATCTACACTCCAATATGAACATGTTTCATTTAGGGATCAATGGAGAATTCATGGAAGAAGATGGGGATATTTTCTGATGAAAGGAAGCAATTCTAGAGAAGGCAGATTGGACATCATCCCACTAATGAGATAGTGGGGCCCCGAATACAGGCCCAATGAATTCCAAATTTCGTGTTATGATATAATACATGTCTAGAAACAAATACCTATTTAGGATCCAATGCAAATTATGCCTCCATGGTGTCCATTTAGGCTGCCCAAGTTAGATATACAATTCTGGGCCAGATTCTGCGGCCCAGAAAAACAGCACACAAATTAAACCATATCTCTAAAACAATAACTCTTTTAGGGCTGAGATGTTACAAGATATTAGGGGGCATACGGATCTTAATTTAAGTCTTCTATGTCCCACCCAAATTCGGCCATCTAGAAGGTGTTTCAAGCGTGTCTGTTCGATGAATGAAAGTTGGATGCCTTTTCGGGTCAAGGGTGGAAAGTCTTCTTTCCACAAACTTTCCACCACCCTAGGCCTACGAAAATCAAGTGGGATTCTTTGTACTACTGGAGGCTCGACCCAAGGCTTCCAAAATGCCTATTTAAGGAAATGATGGTGGAGGAGTTGATAATCTTGGAGCCTGTTTTCATCTTAATGTTATGCTGCCAATTTCTCTTTGTAATGTTCTTCCTTCACATGTAAGTTGTTTTAATTCATCCTTGTTTTCTTAATAAAAGTTCCTCTTCTCTTATTATTCTGTTCTTATCCTTATAACTTTTATACCGTTGGTTCAAGGTGTGAACTTGTTCATACCAAACCTTGTGAGATTATCACACAACAGTGGAGTGATTTTTATTTTATTGCGTTTTTTTACTTCTCTATTTCCTCCCTCATGAGTCTAATTTCCGCTTCCATTGAAACCATAGAATAAATGGAGGGATAACCCACTTATGGGTTGATCCAAGGGAGTAGCAAAGGGATGGATAGGATGTTATTTATCACATCATGAATGTATAATCACTTCTTTAATTGAGATTTTTATTTGATGATTTTTAAACTCCATCATCCATGTTGAATTTAAGGCCACACACTTCATGTGATAATACGAACCTTTACCTTGAAGTGCTCAAAAAATTGATCCTTCAAGTGTATAGGTGATTAGTATTAAAGGGTGTAGGCATTAAACAATTAATTGATGATGTTGTTTTATCTACTTAAAAGAACCCATCTCAAATTTAAGAAATTGAAATCATTAAAAAGAAAATACGTCCAATCCACCCCGAGTGATAACCTAGGATCAACTCAGTATTTTAAATTGAATTCACTTAAATCTTTTAGTTATCCTTTAAACCCCTATAAAATCAACCCAATTTGGCCAATTCATAGCCAAAAATATTCCATAGAATGTACATGTTTATAGGTTTCTTCTTAGGTCTCTGAGGATACGATAACCCAAGCTAAACTACAAGGACCATCCTACCTTCTTCTCTTGGGTAAATTTGAGCGAGAATCAAATTTTGGCGCCGTTTAAGGGGACCTAAGTAAGTTATCTTAGACACTATCATCCTTTTTTACATCCTAATTCTCTTTTCTCACCCCTCACTCCTATGGAAGTCAATTTTGAACAAGTCCAAAGATGGGAAACCTATCCCCACTTTGATCACCCAACCCCATGTGTGATGTACAATGACCATCCTAATTTCTACATGTGGGATCATCAACAACCTAATGAACCACATTGTTTTTACCCCTATGATCCACAAAAAATCTCAACATATAATGAGTTTCAATCCCCTCAAATCCAATTTGAACATCCTCCTATGGAATTCCAACAACATAATTATCCTCCTGGAATAGACCATCTGTCTCAACCCCTTATCCATCCTAATTCACACCCATTACTTGAAAAATTGTATAAATAAATGGAGATAAGGAATTTTGAGGTTTCATCATTGAGGTTAGAACTACAAAGCATTAAACATTGTGAGGAACCCATCCCTACACAAACTATCCTTCCATAACCTTATGTGAAGTGTCTAGTTTCCCACAAACCACTCATGAATTTACTGAAGAGAAAACCTTTGGATTTGGGGAAGATGAGGAGGATCATGGAATTGTTGATGGGTGTTTAAATCAAGAGGAAACTGATTTTTTGTATTCACAAGAGGGAAATATGACATCATGGATTGAGTCTCATGAATATAACTCTATTGATGATTTTTCAAAAACACAAATCACTGAACCATTAAGAGAAATCACAAACTTTGAGTCCATACCCATTCTTGAAACTGATATTTCCAATTTGGTGGTTGAATCCTCTATTGAAAAGGAACCAATTATGTTGAGAAATTTTGAAAATGAAACTGATTTCAATTCAAAGTCCCAACCTATGTTTGAAAGTTTTAGCCTACCTAAAATTGAACAAAAGGACTTTCCATCCACCCTAAAGTTTCAATTCATTGGGGATAGCCAAAAACATCCATTTGTCACCATTTCTTATCTTGAAACCACTAAAGAGTTTATTATTCATAATTTCTTAGAAAATACTACAAAAGAAATTGAATCCATCATTTATGATATTCCTTGGATTTACTTGCTCATTTTAGAACAGAGGTTTGTGCATGAAACAAATTCTAAACATAGAATCAATCTCAAACTAGTATAAGTGGTGAAACATGTGGTTCTTAAAATATTGAAATTTGGTATTGGATAAGTTGGGGGGTTCTAGTCGAGCTAACAACGTTAAACAAAGCGCTGCATGGGAGGCAACCCATGGTTTTCAAGTTTCCTATCATTTTGTTGTTTTAATAAACTTTATATTTTAAATAAGATTAATTAATTTTTTTTATATTTAAAAAAAATATACTGTTGACATGTTCTTCTATTATGAGTATGGATGGGTATGAAAGGGGAGAACCATATTCATCCGTGTCACGTGGTGTGATCCTTGAGTAAAACATTACCCAGAAATATAAAAAGAAGACAATGTATCATCAGTTTATATATATACTTATATTTTACTACTTTTTTATTATATAAATATATATATATATTGTTTTGTTTTGTTTTGTTTTGTTTTGTTTTTCTTTCATTATTTTTTCCTTTTTCTACTAGGGAACTCTACAAGTGACATGTATATCAAAGGACTAAATTGGAGCAGCAAGAACTTCAACTTCAACCACCAGGTGACTTCATTCCATGATCATCATTTTCAATTTCCTTTTTGAACTTTCATTCTCTACATATACCCCCTTCTAAATTTTCTTTTCTTTAAACACTAGGGATAGTGTTGTTTTAAGTTGGGGGGGGGATAAAAAAATGCTTTTGTGTCAAAAAAATGAATGATTTCAAAAAAAAAATTGTGTAAATGGAAGGAAAAATTCTTTTAACTTTGAGCATGGTAATACACATTGCACACTTTGAAACTAAATATCAAATAATTTATCATACCCTGATTCTGATTTTAATCCTTGTATAATTTCATGAGCATAGATTTTGGAAAGTGTGGCAGTCCAATGTGATATTTCATCGTTTATATTTTCATCCAAATAAAAAAACACAATGCACATCCTTTGGATAGTGGGGTATTAGTTTGAGTTCATGGGGTCCCCCAAATAAATAGAATAGGTTTGGTGATCATTTTAGTTTTAATATGAGTATTCAATAAAAAAATAAAAATAATAATAAATTTGCGCGTAGAGTAATGAAATGACATATTGCGTGGATTTCGGCACTAGGGGATCTTGACTCCATAGTTGTCTGGCCGAGAGTTAGTAATTTTATCTCTATTTTTGGTAATTTGAATTTTTTTTTGACTGAGTTAACTTGATATTTTGCCCGAGTATGTGGGATTCACTTGGTTCCCTAAGGTCTTTGAGCATGGGAGTCATCGGCAAAGTCTCGCTACAGGGGTTGACTCTTTTGAGTGAAATTTCAATTACCATGGTAAAATTGAAAAAAAAAACAAAAAAAAAACAAAAAAATATGATACAAAAAAAATTGAATACTCATCTTAATATTGAAATGTGATTCCACCTAGCGCTTCCGTCATTTCCCCCTTGAATAAAGATGAACCCTCATGTCTATTGTGATGCACAACACATCCTCATACTTAATTGACATTGGATGAAATATGGCAATGAATTTGAACAAAGGAATGGGATTGGGATTGGGATCTTCTTATTAAAATATCTTGTATTAAAATATTTTTATGGGTTTCATAATTTTTTGGTATATGGGTTTCTGGTGATCATTGTGTATTAAAATGTTTTTGGAAAAGGGAATTCGAATTTCATTTTGTTGAGATATATTTTGCTCGAGACTAGCAAAACTCAAGTTGGGGGGTGTGATTAGACACTAAATGAGGCTAATATTCATTGTTAATATACATAATATTCATGTTATTTATTATTAATAAACACCATTTTAGTTCATTTTACACTTTGAACATCATTTCACATTATGATTGTAATACCTTCTTGAAATGAATTATTATGTGGTACATTTTTGAACATCATTTGAAGTACCCAATGATTCATCTGTTTATACATATTTTAATTTGATATTTTTTTTTAAAATTGATCTACACTCCAATATGAACATGTTTCATTCAGGGGTCAATGGAAAATTCATGGAAGAAGATGGGGATATTTTGTGATGAAAGGAAGCAATTCTAGAGAAGGCAGATTGGACATCATCCCACTGATGAGACAGTGGGGCCCATCATAGAGGCCCAATGAATCCCAAATTTCGTGGGATGATATAAGACATGTCTCAAAACAAATCACTCTTAAGGATCCAATGCTAATTCTGCCTCCATGATGTCCATTTAGGCGTCCCAAGTTAGATATAAAATTCTGGGCCAGATTCTGCGGCCCAGAAAAATAGCACACCAATTAAAACATATCTATAAACCCATAACTCCTTTTGGTCTAATATTTTACAGGCTGTTAGGGGAAATCTGGAACGTAATGTACGTCTTCTATGGCCCACCCAAATTCGGCCATCTAAAAGGCGTTTCAAGTGCGTCTGTTCGGTGCATGAAAGATGGATGCCTTTTCGGGTCAAGGGTGGAAATTCTTCTTTCCACAAACTTTCTACCACCCTAGGCCTACCATAATCAAGTGGGATGCTTTGTAATAATGGAGGCTCGACCCAAGGATTCAAAAATTCCTATTTAAGGTAGTGGTGGTGGAGGAGTTGATAATCTTGGATCTTGTTTTCATCTTAATGTTATGCTTCCAATTTCTCTTTGTAATGTTCTTCCTTCACTTGTAAGTTATTTTAATTCATCCTTGTTTCTTAATAAAAGTACCTCTTCTCTTATTAATATGTTCTTCTACTTATCACTTTGATACTGTTGGTTCAAGGTGTGAACTTTTTCATACCAACCCTTGTGAGATTATCACACAACGGTGGAGTGATTGTTATTTTATTGTGTTTTTTTACTTCTCCATTTCCTCCCTCATGAGTCTACTTTCCGCTTCCATTGAAACCATAGAATAAATGGAGGGCTAAAACAATTATGGTTTGATCCAAGGGAGTATCAAGGGGCTTTATTGGATGTTATTTATCACATCATGAATGTATAATCACTTCTTTAATTGAGAATTTTATTTGATGATTTTTAAACTCCATCGTCCTTGTTGAATTTAAGGCCACACACTTCAAGTGCTAAAACGAACCTTTACCTTGAAGTGCTCAAAACTTTGATCCGTAAAATGTCTAGGTAATTAGTATTAAAGGGTTTAGGCATTAAACAATTAAGTGATGATGTTGTTTTATCTCCTTAAAAGAACCCATCTCAAATTTAAGAAATTGAAATCATTAAAAAGAAAATACGTCCAATCCACCCCGAGCGATAACCTAGGATCAACTCATTATTTTAAATTGAATTCACTTAAATATTTTAGTTATCCTTTAAACCCATATAAAATCAACCCAAGTTGGCCACTTCATAGCAAAAAATATTCCATAGAATGTACGTGTCTATAGGTTTCTTCTTAGTTCTCTGAGGATACGATAACCCAAGCTAAACTACAAGGATCGTCCTACCTTCTTCTCTTGGAAAAATTTGAGTGAGAATCAAATTTTGGCGCCGTTTCCGGGGACCTAAGTAAGTTATCTTAGACACTATCATCCTTTTTTTCATCCTAATTCTCTTTTCTCACCCCTCACTCCTATGGAAGTCAATTTTGAACAAGTCCAAACATGGGAAACCTATCCCCACTTTGATCACCCAACCCCATGTGTGATGTATAATGACCATCCTAATTTCTACATGTGGGATCATCAACAATATAATGAACCAAATTGTTTTTACCCCTATGATCCACAAAACATCTCAACATATAATGAGTTTCAATCCCCACAAATCTAATTTGAACATCCTCCTATAGAATTCCAACAACATAATTATCCTCCTGGAATAAACCATCTGTCTCAACCCCTTATCCATCCTAATTCACACCCATTACTTGAAAAATTGTGTCATAAAATGGAGATAATGAATTTTGAGGTTTCATCATTGAGGTTAGAACTAAAAATCATTAAACATTGTGAGGAACCCATCCCTATAAAAACTATCCCTTCCATAACCTTATGTGAAGTGTCTAGTTTCCCACAAACCTCTCATGAATTTACTAAAGAGAAAACCTTTGGATTTGGGGAAGATGATGAGGATCATGGAATTGTTGATGGGTGTTTAAATTAAGAGGAAACTGATTTTTTGTATTCACAAGAGGGAAATATGACATCATGGATTGAGTCTCATGAATATAACTCTATTGATGATTTTTCAAAAACACAAATCACTGAACCATTAAGAGAAATCACAAACTTTGAGTCCATACCCATTCCTGAAACTAATCTTTCCAATTTGGTGGTTGAATCTTCTATTCAAAAGGAACCAATTATGTTGAGAAATTTTGAAAATGAAGCTGATTTAAATTCAAAGTCCCAACCTATGTTTGAAAGTTTTAGCCTACCTAAACTTGAACAAAAGGACTTTCCATCCTCCCTAAAGTTTCCATTCATTGGGGATATCCAAAAAATTCCATTTGTCACTATTTCTTATCTTGAAACCACTAAAGAGGTGATTATTCATAATGTCTTAGAAAATACTACAAAAGAAATTGAATCCATCATTTATGATATTTCTTGGATTTACCTGCTCATTTTAGAACAGAGGTTTGTGCATGAAACAAATTCTAAACATAGAATCAATATCAAACTAGTAGAAGTGGTGAAACATGTGGTTCTTAAAATATTGAAAGTTGGTATTGGATAAGTTGGGGGGGTTCAATTCAAGCTAACAACGTTAAACAAAGCGCTGCATGGGAGGATACCCATGGTTTTCAAGTTTCATATCTTTTTTTTATTTTAACCAACTTTATATTTTAAATAAGATTAATTAAACTTTTTTTATATTTAAAAAAAATTGACTTTTGACCTCTTCTTATATTATGAGTATGGATGGGTATGAAAGGGGAGAACCATATTCATCAGTGTCACGTGGTGTGATCCTTGAGTAAAACCTTACCCAGAAATATAAAAAGAAGACAATGTATCATCAGTTTATATATATACTTATATTTTACTACTTTTTTATTATATAAATATATATATATATTGTTTTGTTTTGTTTTGTTTTGTTTTGTTTTGTTTTTCTTTCTTTCTTTTTTCCTTTTTCTACTAGGGAACTCTACAAGTGACATGGATATCAAAGGACTAAATTGGAGCAGCAAGAACTTAAACTTCAACCACTAGTTGACTTCATTCCATGATCCTCATTTTCAATTTCCTTTTTGAACTTTCATTCTCTACATCTACCCCATTCTAAATTTTCTTTTCTTTAAACACTGGGGATAGTTTTTTTAAGTTGGGGGGGGATAAAATAAAAAAAAATCTTTTGTGTCAAAAAAAATGATTGATTTGAAAAAATAATTTGTGTAAATGGAAGGAAAAATACCTTTAACTTTGAGCATGGTAATACACATTTCACACTTTGAAACTTAATATCAAATAATTTAGCATACTCTGATTCTGATTTTAATCCTTTTATAATTTCATGAGCATAGATTTTGGAAAGTGTGGCTGTCCAATGTGATATTTCATCGTTTATATTTTCATCCAAATAAAAAAATCACAATGCACGTCCTTCGGATAGTGGGGAATTAGTTTGAGTTCATGGGGTCCCCCAAATAAATAGCATAGGTTTGGTGATCATTTTAGTTGTAATATGAGTATTCAATAAAAAAAATAAAAAAATAATAAATTTACGCGTAGAGCAATGAAATGACCTAATGCGTGGCTTTTGGCACTTGGGGATCGTGACTCCATAGTTTTCTGGCCCAGAGTTAGTAATTTTATCTCTATTTTTGATAATTTGAATTTTTTTTTGACTGAGTTAACTTGAGATGATGCCCGAGTATGTGGGATTCACTTGGTTCCCTAAGGTCTTTGATCCTGGGAGTCATCGGCAAAGTCTCGCTACAGGGGTTGACTCTTTTGAGTGCAATTTCAATTACCATGGTAAAATTGCAAAAACAAAAACAAAAACAAAAAATAAAAAAAATATGATACAAAAAAAATTGAATAAACTTCCTAATATTGAAATGTGATTCCACCTAGCGCTTCCGTCATTCCCCCCTTGAATAAAGATGAACCCCCATATCTGTTGTGATGCACAACACATCCTCGTACTTAATTGACATTGGATAAAATATGGAAATGAATTTGAACAAAGGAATGGGCTTGGGATTGGTATCTTCTTATTAAACTATCTTGTATTAAAATATTTTGATGGGTTTCATGATTTTTTGTTATATGGGTTCCTGGTGATCATTGTGTATTAAAATGTTTTTGGAAAATGGAATTCGAATTTTATTTTGTTGAGATATATTTTGCTCGGGACTAGAAAAACTCAAGTTGGGGGTGTGATTATCCCCTAAATGAGGCTAATATTCATTGTTAATATACATAATATTCATGTTCTTTATTATTCATAAACACCATTTTAGTTCATTTTACACTTTGAACATAATTTCACATTATGATTGTAATACCTTCTTAAAATGCATTATTATGTGGTACATTTTTTAACATCATTTGAAGTACCCAATGATTCATCTGATTATACATATTTTAATTTTATATTTTTTTAAATTTATATACACTCCAATATGAACATGTTTCATTCAGGGATCAATGGAGACTTTATGGAAGAAGATGGGGATATTTTGTGATGAAAGAATGCAATTCTAGAGAAGGAAGACTGGACACCAGCCCACTGATGAGACAGTGGGGCCCATCATACAGGCCCAATGAATCCCAACTTTCTTGGGATGATATAAGACATGTCTATAAACAAATAACTCTTCAGGATATAATGCTAATTATGTTTCCATGGTGTCCATTTAGGCGTCCCAAGTTAGATATAAAATTCTGGGCCAGATTCTAAGGCCCAGAAAAATATCATACCAATTAAACCATATCTCTAACACCATAACTCCTTTTGGGCTTCGATTTTACAGGATGTTAGGGGACATACTGAGCTTAATTTAATTCTTCTATGTCCCACCAAAATTCGGCCATCTAGAACGTTTTTCAAGCACGTCTGTTCGATGCATGAAAGCTGGATGCCTTTTCGGGTCAAGGGTGGAAAGTCTTCTTTCCACAAATTTTCCACCACCCTAGGCCTACCATAATCAAGTGGGATGCTTTGTAATATTGGAGGCTCGACCCAAGGTTTCTAAAATGCCTATTTAAGGTTGTTTTTGTGGAGGAGTTGATAATCTTGGAGCCTGTTTTCATCTTAATGTTATGCTGCCAATTTCTCTTTGTAATGTTCTTCCTTCACATGTAAGTTGTTTTAATTCATCCTTGTTTCTTAATAAAAGTTCCTCTTATATTATTATTTTTTTCTTCTACATATCACTTTGATACCGTTGGTTCAAGGTCTGAACTTGTTCATACCAAACCTTGTGAGATTATCACACAACAATGGAGTGATTGTTATTTTATTGCGTTTTTTTTACTTCTCCATTTCCTCCCTCATGAGTCTACTTTCCACTTTCATTGAAACCATAGAATCAATGGAGGGCTAACCCACTTATGGGTTGATCCAAGGGAGTAGAAAGGGGCTGTATTGGATGTTATTTATCATATCATGAATGTATAATCACTTCTTTAATTGAGATTTTTATTTGATGATTTTTAAACTCCATCGTCCTTGTTGAATTTAAGGCCACACACTTCAAGTGATAATACAAACCTTTACCTTGAAGTGCTCAAAACATTGATCCTTAAAGTGTATAGGTGATTAGTATTAAATGGTGTAGGAATTAAACAAGTAAGTGATGATGTTGTTTTATCTCCTTAAAATAACCCATCTCAAATTTAAGAAATTGAAATCATTAAAAAGAAAATACGTCCAATCCACCCCAAGCGATAACCTAGGATCAACTCATTCATTTAAATTGAATTCACTTAAATATTTTAGTTATCCTTTAAACCCATATAAAATCAACCCAAGTTGGCCACTTCATAGCCAAAAATAGTCCATAGAATGTACGTGTCTATAGGTTTCTTCTTAGGTATCTGAGGATACGATAACCCAAGCTAAACTACAAGGACCATCCTACCTTCTTCTCTTGGGTAAATTTGAGCGAGAATCAAATTTTGGCGCTGTTTTCGGGGACCTAAGTAAGTTATATTAGACACTATCATCCTTTTTTTCATCCTAATTCTCTTTTCTCACCCCTCACTCCTATGGAAGTCAATTTTGAACAAGTCCAAACATGGGAAACCTATCCCCACTTTGATCACCCAGCCCCATGTGTGATGTATAATGACCATCCTAATTTCTACATGTGGGATCATCAACAACCTAATGAACCACATTGTTTTTACCCCTATGATCGACAAAACATCTCAAAATATAATGAGTTTCAATACCCAAAAATCCAATTTGAACATCCTCCTATAGAATTCCAACAACATAATTATCCTCCTGGAATAGACCATCTGTCTCAACCCCTTATCCATCTTAATTCACACCCATTACTTGAAAAATTGTGTCAACAAATGGAGATAATGAATTTTGGGGTTTCATCATTGAGTTTAGAACTACAAAGAATTAAACATTGTGAGGAACCAGTCCCTACACAAACTGTCCCTTCCATAACGTTATGTGAAGTGTCTAGTTTCCCACAAACCTCTCATGAATTTACTGAAGAGAAAACCTTTAGATTTGGGGAATATGAGGATGATCATGGAATTGTTGATGGGTGTTTAAATCAAGATGAAACTGATTTTTTGTATTCACAAGAGGGAAATCTGACATCATGTATTGAGTCTCATGAATATAACTCTATTGATGATTTTCCAAAAACACAAATCACTGAACCATTAAGAGAAATCACAAACTTTAAGTCCATACCCATTCTTGAAACTGATCTTTCCAATTTGGTGGTTGAATCTTCTATTCAAAAGGAACCAATTATGTTGAGCAATTTTGAAAATGAAACTGATTTCAATTCAAAGTCCCAACCTATGTTTGAAAGTTTTATCCTACCTAAACTTGAACAAAAGGACTTTCCATCCACCCTAAAGTTTCCATTCATTGGGGATAGCCAAAAACTTCCATTTTTCACCATTTCTTATCTTGAAACCACTAAAGAGGTTATTATTCATAATGTCTTAGAAAATACTACAAAAGAAATTGAATCCATCATTTATGATATTCCTTGGATTTACCTGCTCATTTTAGAATAGAGGTTTGTGCATGAAACAAATTCTAAACATAGAATCAATCTCAAACTAGTAGAAGTGGTGAAACATGTGGTTCTTAAAATATTTAAAGTTGGTATTGGATAAGTTGGGGGGTTCAAGTCGAGCTAACAATGTTAAACAAAGCGCTACATGGGAGGCAACCCATGGTTTTCAAGTTTTCTATCATTTTGTTGTTTTAATCAACTTTATATTTTAAATAAGATTAATTAAACTTTTTATTATATTTTAAAAAAATAGACTTTTGACATGTTATTCTATTATGAGTATGGATGGGTATGAAAGGGGAGCACCATATTCATCCGTGTCACGTGGTGTGATCCTTGAGCATACCCAGAAATATAAAAAGAAGACAATGTATCATCTGTTTATATATATACTTATATTTTACTAATTTTTTATTATATAAATATATATATATATATATATTGTTTTGTTTTGTTTTGTTTTTTTTTTCTTTCTTTCTTTTTTCCTTTTTCTACTAGGGAACTCTACAAGTGACATGGATATCAAAGGACTAAATTGGAGCTGCAAGAACTTCAACTTAAACCACAAGGTGAATTCATTATATGATCCTCATATTAAATTTCTTTTTTGAACTTTAATTTTATACATCTACCCCCTTCTAAATTTTCTTTTCTTTATACAATGGGGATAGTGTTTTTTAAGTTGGGGGGGATAAAATAAAAAAATTCTTTTGTGTAAAAAAATGAATGATTTAAAAAAAACAATTTGTGTAAATGGAAGGAAAAATTCCGTTAACTTTGAGCATGGTAATACACATTGCACACTTTGAAACTGAATATCAAATATTTTAGCATACCCTGATTCTGATTTTAATCCTTGTATAATTTCATGAGCATAGATTTTAGAAAAATTTTCCTGTCCAATGTGATATTTCATCGTTTATATTTTCATCCAAATAAAAAAATCACAATGCACGTCCTTTGGATAGTGGGGTATTAGTCTGAGTTCATGGGGTCCCCCAAATAAATAGAATAAGTTTGGTGATCATTTTAGTTTTAATATGATTATTCAATAAAAAAAATAAAAAAATAATAAATTTGCACATAGAGCAATGAAATGACCTAATGCGTGGCTTTTAGCACTTGGGGATCGTGACTCCATAGTTTTCTGTACCAGAGTTAGTAATTTTATCTCTATTTTTGGTAATTTGAATTTGTTTTTGACTGAGTTAACTTGAGATGATGCCCGAGTATGTGGTATTCACTTGGTTCCCCAAGGTCTTTGAGCCTGGGAGTCATCGGCAAAGTCCTGCTATAGGGGTTGACTCTTTCGAGTGCAATTTCAGTTACCATGGTAAAATTGCAAAAAAAACAAAAACAAAAAACAAAAAAAAAATATGATACAAAAAAAAATTGAATACTCATCTTAATATTGAAATTTGATTCCACCTAGCGCTTCTGTCATTTCCCCCTTGAATAAAGATGAACCCCCATGTCTATTGTGATGCACAACACATCCTCATACTTAATTGACATTGGATGAAATATGGCAATGAATTTGAACAAAGTAATGGGCTTGGGATTGGTATCTTCTTATTAAACTATCTTGTATTAAAATATTTTTATGGGTTTCATGATTGTTTGGTATATGCGTTTCTGGTGATCATTGTGTATTAAAATGTTTTTGAAAAAGGGAATTCGAATTTCATTTTGTTGAGATATATTTTGCTTGGGACTAGCAAAACTCAAGTTGGGGGGTGTGATTAGCCACTAAATGAGACTAATATTCATTTTTAATATACATAATATTCCTGTTCTTTATTATTCATAAACACCATTTTAGTTCATTTTACACTTTGAACATCATTTCACATTATGATTGTAATACCTTCTTAAAATACATTATTATGTGGTACATTTTTTAACATCATTTGAAGTACCCAATGATTCATTTGATTATACATATTTTAATTTTATATTTTTGTAAATTTATCTACACTCCAATATGAACATGTTTCATTCAGGGATCAATGGAGAATTCATGGAAGAAGATGGGGATATTTTGTGATGAAAGGAAGCAATTCTAGAGAAGGAAAATTCGACACCAGCCCACTGATGAGACAGTGGGGCCCATATTACAGGCCCAATGAATCCCAAATTTCTTGGGATGATATAAGACATGTCTAGAAACAAATCCCTCTTCATGATCCAATGCTAATTCTGCCTCCATGGTATCCATTTAGGTGGCCCAAGTTAGATATAAAATTCTGGGCAAGATTCTGCGGCCCAGACAAATAGCACACCAATTAAACCATATCTCAAAACCCATAACTTCTTTTGGGCTGATATTTTACAGGATGTTAGTGGACATCCGGAGATTAATGTAATTCTTCTATGTCTCACCAAAATTCGGCTATCTAGAAGGTGTTTCAAGCGCGTCTGTTCGGTGCATGAAAGCTGGATGCCATTTCGGGTCAAGGCTAGAAAGTCTTCTTTCCACAAACTTTCCACCACCCTAGTCCTACCATAATCAAGTGGGATGCTTTGTACTATTGGAGGATCGACCCAAGGATTCAAAAATGCCTATTTAAGGTAGTGGTGGTGGAGGAGTTGATAATCTTGGAGCTTGTTTTCATCTTAATGTTATGCTGCCAATTTCTCTTTATAATGTTCTTCCTTCACATGTAAGTTGTTTTAATTCATCCTTGTTTCTTAATAAAAGTTCCTCTTCTCTTATTATTCTATTCTTATCCTTATCACTTTGATACCGTTGGTTCAAGGTGTGAACTTGTTCATACCAAACCTTGTGAGATTACCACACAACGGTGGAGTGATTGTTATTTTATTGCGTTTTTTTTACTTCTCCATTTCCTCCCTCATGAGTCTACTTTCCGCTTCCATTGAAACCATAGAATCAATGGAGGGCTAACCCACTTATGGGTTGATCCAAGGGAGTAGCAAGGGGATGGATTGGATTTTATTTATCACATAATGAATGTATAATCACTTCTTTAATTGAGATTTTTATTTGATAATTTTTAAACTCCATCGTCCTTGTTGAATTTTAGGCCACACACTTCAAGTGTTAATACGAACCTTTAACTTGAAGTGCCCAAAACTTTGATCCTTCAAGTGTATAGGTGATTAGTATTAAAGGGTGTAGGCATTAAACAAGTAAGTGATGATGTTTTTATATCTCCTTAAAAGAACCCATCTCAAATTTAAGAAATTGAAATCATTAAAAAGAAAATACGTCCAATCCACCCCAAGTGATAACCTAGGATCAACTCATTATTTTAAATTGAATTCACTTAAATATTTTAGTTATCCTTTCAACCCATATAGAATCAACCCAATTTGGCCACTTCATAGCCAAAAATAGTCCATATAATGTACATGTCTATAGGTTTCTTCTTAGGTCTCTGAGGATACGATAACCTAAGCTAAACTACAAGGACCGTCCTACCTTCTTCTCTTGGGTAAATTTGAGCGAGAATAAAATTTTGGCGCCGTTGTAGGGGACCTAAGTAAGTTATATTAGACACTATCATCCTTTTTTTCATCCTAATTCTCTTTTCTCACCCCTCACTCCTATGGAAGTCAATTTTGAACAAGTTCAAACATGGGAAACCTATCCCCACTTTGATCACCCAACCCCATGTGTGATGTACAATGACCATCCTAATTTCTACATGTGGGATCATCAACAACCTAATGAACCACATTGTTTTTGCCCCTATTATCCACAAAACATCTCAAAATATAATGAGTTTCAATCCCCACAAATCCAATTTGAACATCCTCCTATAGAATTCCAACAACATAATTATCCTCCTGGAATAGACCATCTGTCTCAACCCCTTATCCATCCTAATTCACACCCATTACTTGAAAAATTGTGTCAACAAATGGAGATAATAAATTTTGAGGTTTCATCATTGAGGTTAGAACTACAAAGCATTAAACATTGTGAGGAACTCGTCCCTACACAAACTGTCCCTTCCATAACCTTATGTGAAGTGTCTAGTTTCCCACAAACCTCCCATGAATTTACTGAAGAGAAAACCTTTGGATTTGGGGAAGATGAGGAGGATCATGGAATTGTTGATGGGTGTTTAAATCAAGAAGAAACTGATTTTTTGTATTCACAGGAGGTAAATCTGACATCATGGATTGAGTCTCATGAATATAACTCTATTGATGATTTTTCAAAAACACAAATCACTAAACCATTAAGAGAAATCACAAACTTTGAGTCCATACCCATTCTTGAAACTGATCTTTCCAATTTGGTGGTTGAATCTTCTATTCAAAAGGAACCAATTATGTTGAGCAATTTTGAAAATGAAACTGATTTCAATTCAAAGTCCCAACCTATATTTGAAAGTTTTAGCCTACCTAAACTTGAACAAAAGGACTTTCCATCCAACCTAAAGTTTCTATTCATTGGGGATAGTGAAAAACTTCCATTTTCACCATTTCTTATCTTGAAACCACTAAAGAGGTTATTATTCATAATGTCTTAGAAAATACTACAAAAGAAATTGAATCCATCATTTATGATATTCCTTGGATTTACCTGCTCATTTTAAAACAGAGGTTTGTGCATGAAACAAATTCTAAACATAGAATCAATCTCAAACAAGTATAATTGGTGAAACATTTGGTTCTTAAAATATTGAAAGTTGGTATTGGATAAGTTGGGGGGTTCAAGTCGAGCTAACAATGTTAAACAAAGCGCTTCATGGGAGGAAACCCATGGTTTTCAAGTTTTCTATCATTTTGTTGTTTTAATCAACTTTATATTTTAAATAATATTAATTAAACTTTTTATTATATTTAAAAAAAATAGACTGTTGACCTGTTCTTATATTATGAGTATGGATGGGTATGAAAGGGGAGCACCATATTCATCCGTGTCACGTGGTGTGATCCTTGAGTAAAACCTTACCCAGAAATATAAAAAGAAGACAATGTATCATCAGTTTATATATATACTTATATTTTACTACTTTTTATTATATAAATATATATATATATATATATATTGTTTTGTTTTGTTTTGTTTTTATTTCTTTCTTTTTTCCTTTTTCTACTATGGAAATCTACAAGTGACATGGATATCAAAGGACTAAATTGGAGCAGCAAGAACTTCAACTTCAACCACCAGGTGACTTCATTCTATGATCCTCATATTCAATTTCCTTTTTGAACTTTCATTTTATACATCTACCCCATCTAAATTTTCTTTTCTTTAAACACTGGGGATAGTGTTTTTTTAAGTTGGGGGGTGGATAAAATAAAAAAAAATGCTTTTGTGTAAAAAAATTGAATGATTTCAAAAAACAATTTGTGTAAATGGAAGGAAAAATTCCTTTCACTTTGAGCATGGTAATACACATTGCACACTTTGAAACTGAATATCAAATAATTTAGCATACCCTGATTCTGATTTTAATCCTTGTATAATTTCATGAGCATAGATTTTGGAAAGTGTGACTGTCCAATGTGATATTTCATCGTTAATATTTTCATCCAAATAAAAAAATCACAATGCACGTCCTTTGGATAGTGGGGTATTAGTTTGAGTTCATGGGGTCCCCCAAATAAATATCATAGGTTTGGTGATCATTTTAGTTTTAATATGAGTATTCAATAAAAATAATAATAATAAATTTTCACGTAGATCAATGAAATGACCTAATATGTGGCTTTCGGCACTTGGGGATCGTGACTCCATAGTTGTCTGGACTAGAGTTAGTAATTTTATCTCTATTTTTGGTAATTTGAATTTGTTTTTGACTGAGTTAACTTGAGATGATTCCCGAGTATGTGGGATTCACTTGGTGCCCTAAGGTCTTTGAGCCTGGGAGTCATCGTCAAAGTCCTGCTACAGGGGTTGACTCTTTCGAGTGCAATTTCAATTACCATGGTAAAATTGCAAAAAAAAAACAAAAACAAAAAACAAAAAAAAATATGATACAAAAAAAAAATTAATACTCATCTTAATATTGAAATGTGATTCCACCTAGCGCTTCCGTCATTTCCCCCTTAAATAAAGATGAACCCCCCATGTCTATTGTGATGCACAACACATCCTCATACTTAATTGACATTGGATGAAATATGGAAATGAATTTGAACAAAGTAATGGGCTTGGGATTGGGATCTTCTTATTAAACTATCTTGTATTAAAATATTTTTATGGGTTTCATGATTGTTTGGTATATGCGTTTCTGGTGATCATTGTTTATTAAAATGTTTTTGGAAAAGGGAATTCGAATTTCATTTTGTTGAGATATATTTTGCTCGGGACTAGAAAAACTCAAGTTGGGGGGTGTGATTATCCACTAAATGAGGATAATACTCATTGTTAATATACATAATATTCATGTTCTTTATTATTCATAAACACCATTTTAGTTCATTTTACACTTTGAACATCATTTCACATTTTGATTGTAATACATTCTTAAAATGCATTATTATGTGGTACATTTTTGAACATCATTTGAAGTTCCCAATTATTCCTCTGATTATACATATTTTAATTTTATATTTTTTTAAATTGATCTAAACTCCAATATGAACATGTTTCATTCAGGGATCAATGGATAATTCATGGAAGAAGATGGGGATATTTTGTGATTAAAGGAAGCAATTCTAGAGAAGGAAGATTCGACACCAGCCCACTGATGAGACAGTGGGGCCCATATTACAGGCCCAATTAATCCCAAATTTCTTGGGATGATAGAATACATTTATAAAAGAAAATCACTCTTCAGTATCCCAAGCTACTTCTGCCTCCATGGTGTCCATTTAGGCGGCCCAAGTTAGATATAAAATTCTGGCCCAGATTCTGCGGCCCAGAACAATAGCACACCAATTAAACCATATATCTAAACCCATAATTTCTTTTGGGCTGATATTTTAAATCATGTTAGGGGACATCATGAGATTAATGTAAGTCTTCTATGGCCCACAAAAATTCGGATATCTAGAAGGTTTTTCAAGCGCGTATGTTTGGTGCATGAAAGCTGGATTCCTTTTCGGGTCAAGGGTGGAAAGTCTTCTTTCCACAAACTTTCCACCACCCTAGGCCTACCATAATCAAGTGGGATGCTTTTTAATATTGGAGGATCGACCCAAGGCTTCCAAAATGCCTATACAAGGCAGTGGTGGTGGAGGAGTTGATAATCTTGGATCTTGTTTTCATCTTAATGTTATGCTGCCAATTTCTCTTTGTAATGTTCTTCCTTCACATGTAAGTTGTTTTAATTCATCATTGTTTCTTAATAAAAGTTCCTATTATATTATTATTATGTTCTTATCCTTATCACTTTGATACCTTTGGTTCAAGGTGTGAACTTGTTCATACCAAACCTTGTGATATTATCAAACAACAGTGGAGTGATTGTTATTTTATTGTGTTTTTTTACTTCTTCATTTCCTCGCTCATGAGTCTACTTTCCGCTTCCATTGAAACCATAGAATCAATGGAGGGATAACCCACTTATGGGTTGATCCTAGGGAGTAGAAAGGGGTTGGATTGGATGTTATTTATCACATAATGAATGTATAATCACTTCTTTAATTGAGATTTTTATTTGATGATTTTTAAACTCCATCGTCCTTGTTGAATTTAAGGCCACACACTTCAAGTGCAAATACGAACCTTTACCTTGAAGTGCTCAAAACTTTGATCCTTCAAGTGTATAGGTGATTAGTATTAAAGGGTGTAGGAATTAAACAAGTAAGTGATTATGTTGTTTTATCTCCTTAAAAGAACCCATCTCAAATTTAATAAATTGAAATCATTAAAAAGAAAATTCGTCCTATCCACCCCAAGTGATAACCTAGGATCAACTCATTCTTTTAAATTGAATTCACTTAAATCTTTTAGTTATACTTTAAACCCATATAAAATCAACCCAAGTTGGCCAATTCATAGCCAACAATAGTCCATAGAATGTACGTGTCTATAGGTTTCTTCTTAGGTCTCTGAGGATATGATAACCCAAGCTAAACTACAAGAACTGTCCTACCTTCTTCTCTTGGCTAAATTTGAGCAAGAATCAAATTTTGGTGCCATTTCCAGGGAACTAAGTAAGTTATCGTAGACACTATCATCCTTTTTTCATCCTAATTCTCTTTTCTCACCCCTCACTCCTATAGAAGTCAATTTTGAACAAGTCCAAACATGGGAAACCTATCCCCACTTTGATCACCCAGCCCCATGTGTGATTTACAATGACCATCCTAATTTCTACATGTGGAATCATCAACAACCTAATGAACCACATTGTTTTTACCCCTATGATCAAAAAAACATCTCAACATATAATGAGTTTCAATCCCCAGAAATCCAATTTGAACATCCTCCTATGGAATTCCAACAACATAATTATCCTCCTGGAAAAGACCATCTGTCTCAACCCATTATCCATCCTAATTCACACCCATTACTTGAAAAATTGTGTCAACAAATGGAGATAATGAATTTTGAGGTTTCATAATTGAGGTTATAACTACAAAGCATTAAACATTGTGAGGAACCCATCCCTACACAAACTATCCCTTCCATAACATTATGTGAAGTGTCTAGTTTCCCACAAACCTATCATGAATTTGCTGAAGAGAAAACCTTTGGATTTGGGGAAGTTGAGGAGGATCATGGAATTTTTGATGGGTGTTTAAATCAAGAGGAAACTGATTTTTTGTATTCCCAATAGGGAAATATGACATCATGGATTGAGTCTCATGAATATAAGTCTATTGATAATTTTTCAAAAACAGAAATCCCTGAACCATTAAGAGAAATCACAAACTTTGAGTCCATACCCATTCCTGAAACTGATCTTTCCAATTTGGTGGTTGAATATTCTATTCAAAAGGAACCAATTATATTGAGAAATTTTAAAAATGAAACTGATTTCAATTCAAAGTCCCAACCTATGTTTGAATGTTTTAGCCTACCTAAACTTAAACAAAAGGACTTTCCATCCAACCTAAAGTTTCCATTAATTGGGGATAGCCAAAAACTTCCATTTTTCACCATTTATTATCTTGAAACCACTAAAGAGGTGATTATTCATAATGTCTTATAAAATACTACAAAAGAAATTGAATCCATCATTTATGATATTACTTGGATTTACCTGCTCATTTTAGAACAGAGGTTTGTGCATGAAACAAATTCTAAACATATAATCAATCTCAAACTAGTAGAAGTGGTGAAACATGTGGTTCTTAAAATATTGAAAGTTGGTATTGGATAAGTTGGGGGGTTTATGTCGAGCTAAAAACGTTAAACAAAGCGCTGCATGAGAGACAACCCATTGTTTTCAAGTTTCCTATCATTTTGTTGTTTTAATCAACTTTATATTTTAAATAAGATTAATTAAACTTTTTTTTATATTTAAAAAAAATAGACTGTTGACATGTTCTTCTACTATGAGTATGGATGGGTATGAAAGGGGAGCACCATATTCATCCGTGTCGTGTGGTGTGATCCTTGAGTAAAACCTTACCCAGAAATATAAAAAGAAGACAATGTATCATCACTTTATATATATACTTATATTTTACTACTTTTTTATTATATAAATATATATATATATTGTTTTGTTTTGTTTTGTTTTTCTTTATTTATTTTTTCCTTTTTCTACTAGGTAACTCTACAAGTGACATGGATATCAAAGGACTAAATTGGAGCAGCAAGAACTTCAACTTCAACCACCAGGTGACTTCATTCCATGATCCTCATTTTCAATTTCCTTTTTGAACTTTCATTCTCTACATCTACCCCCTTCTAAATTTTCTTTTCTTTAA
The DNA here is from genome assembly GCA_963277665.1 of Viscum album. NCBI lineage: Eukaryota > Viridiplantae > Streptophyta > Magnoliopsida > Santalales > Viscaceae > Viscum > Viscum album. The sequence continues at coordinate 957,558,052 of OY728128.1, read as the reverse complement.
ACACTGGGGATAGTGTTGTTTTATGTTGGGGGGGTATAAAATAAAAAAAATGCTTTTGTGTCAAAAAAAATGAATGATTTGAAAAAACAATTTGTGTAAATGGATGGAAAAATTCCTTTAACTTTGAGCATGGTAATAAACATTGCACACTTTGAAACTAAATATCAAATAATTTAGCATACCCTGATTCTGATTTTAATCCTTGTATAATTTCATGAGCATAGATTTTGGAAAGTGTGGTTGTCCAATGTGATATTTCATCGTTTATATTTTCATCCAAATAAAAAAATCACAATGCACGTCCTTTGGATAGTGGGGTATTAGTTTGAGTTCATGGGGTCCCCCAAATAAATAGCATAGGTTTGGTGATAATTTTAGTTTTAATATGAGTATTCAATAAAAAAATAAAAAAAATAAAAAATTTGCGCCTAGAGCAATGAAATAAACTAATGCGTGGCTTTCGGCACTTGGGGATCGTGACTCCATAGTTGTCTGGCCCAAAGTTAGTAATTTTATCTCTATTTTTGGTAATTTGAATTTGTTTTTGACTGAGTTAACTTGAGATGATGCCCGAGTATGCGGGATTCACTTGGTTCCCTAAGGTCTTTGAGCCTGGGAGTCATCAACAAAGTCTCACTACAAGGGTTGACTCTTTTGAGTGCAATTTCAATTACCATGGTAAAATTGAAAAAAAAACAAAAACAAAAAACAAAACAAATATGATACAAAAAAAATTGAATACTCATCTTAATATTGAAATGTGATTCCACCTAGCGCTTCTGTCATTTCCCCCTTGAATAAAGATGAACCCCCTTGTCTATTGTGATGCACAACACATCCTCATACTTAATTGACATTGGATGAAATATAGCAATGAATTTGAACAAAGGAATGAGCTTGGGATTGGGATATTCTTATGAAACTATCTTGTATTAAAATATTTTTGATGGGTTTCATGATTGTTTGGTATATGGGTTTCTGGTGATCATTGTGTATTAAAATGTTTTTGGAAACGGGAATTCGAATTTCATTTTGTTGAGATATATTTTACTCGGGACTAGCAAAAGTCTAGTGGGGGGTGTGATTATCCACTAAATGAGGCTAATATTCATTTTTAATATACATAATATTCATGTTCTTTATTATTCCTAAACACCATTTTAGTGCATTTTACACTTTGAACATCATTTCACATTATGATTGTAATACCTTCTTAAAATGCATTATTATGTGGTACATTTTTGAACATCATTTGAAGTAACCAATGATTCATCTGATTATACATATTTTAATTTGATATTTTTGTAACTTTATCAACACTCTAATATGAACATGTTTCATTCAGGGATCAATGGAGAATTCATGGAAAAAGATGGGGATATTTTGTGATGAAAGGAAGCAATTCTAAAGAAGGCAGATTAGACACCAGCCCATTGATGAGACAGTGGGGCCCAGAATACAGGCCCAAGGAATCCCAAATTTAGTGATATGATAGAATACATATCTATAAACAAATCACTCTTCAAGATAAAATGCTAATTCGTCCTCCATGGTGTCCATTTTGGCGGCCCAAGTTAGATATAAAATTCTGGGCCAGATTCTGCGGCCCAGAAACACATCACACAAATTAAACCATATCTCTAAAAAAATAATTCCTTTTTGGCTGAGATATTACAGGATGTTAGGGGACATCAGGAGATTAATTTAATTCTTCTATGTCCCACCAAAATGCGGCCATCTAGAAGGTGTTTCAAGCGCATCTGTTCGGTGCATGAAAGCTGGATGCCTTTTCGGGTCACGGGTGGAAATTCTTCTTTCCACAAACTTTCCACCACCCTGGGCCTACCATAATCAAGTGGGATGCTTTGTAATATTGGAGTCTAGACCCAAGGCTTCCAAAATTCCTATTTAAGGTAGTGGTGGTGGAGGAGTTGATAATCTTGGAGCTTGTTTTCATCTTAATGTTATGCTGCCAATTTCTCTTTGTAATGTTCTTCCTTCACATGTAAGTTGTTTTAATTCATCCTTGTTTCTTAATAAAAGTTCCTCTTCTCTTATTATTATATTCTTCTCCTTATCACTTTTATACCGTTTGTTCAAGGTGTGAACTTGTTCATACCAAACCTTTTGAGATTATCACACAACGGTGGAGTGATTGTTATTTTATTGCGTTTTTTTACTTCTCCATTTCCTCCCTCATGAGTCTACTTTCCGCTTCCATTGAAACCACAGATCAATGGAGGGATAACCCACTTATGGGTTGATCTAAGGGAGTATCAAGGGTCTGGATTGGATGTTATTTATCACCTCATGAATGTATAATCACTTCTTTAATTGAGATTTTTATTTGATGATTTTTAAACTCCGTCGTCCTTGTTGAATTTAAGGCCACACACTTCAAGTGCTAATACGAACCTTTACCTTGAAGTGCTCAAAACTTTGATCCTTCAAGTGTATAGGTGATTAGTATTAAAGGGTGTAGGAATTAAACAAGTAAGTTATGATGTTCATTTATCTCCTTAAAAGAACCCATCTCATATAAAGAAATTGAAATCATTAAAAAGAAAATACGTCCAATCCACCCCGAGCAATAACCTAGGATCAAATCATTCTTTTAAATTGAATTCACTTAAATATTTTAGTTATCCTTTAAACCCATAAAAAATAAACCCAAGTTGGCCACTTCATATCCAAAAACATTCCATAGAATGTACGTGTCTATAGGTTTCTTCTTAGGTCTCTGAGGATACGATAACCCAAGCTAAACTACAAGGACCGTCCTACCTTCTTCTCTTGGGTAAATTTGAGCGAGAATCAGTATGTGACATGCAGGACTTGTTATAGACCTTGATGCATTGGTAGGTCTCATGAGATAAACTCATTTGAGTATTTATTGTAAGCCTTACCTATTTATGTATGATGTCTTTGCAAGAGGCTTTGATGGTTAGATTACGATGTATGACAATATGCATTAAATCATTATGAAACCAGTTATTTTTATCCATTTAATTATTTATATTTTTATTCCATCTATGAATATATTTACATTTCATGGTATGTTTTATATAGAATATTTTATTATTGTTTCTATATGCCATATTATTCATGTTTTATTTATTCTATTATAGCTACCACTATACACTTTCCCTTACTGAGAATTTAAGATCACCCTTTATTATTTTTTCATTTTCCTATGGTACTAAGAAGCTAATATTTAATGATTTCAGGGATATACTAGAATAAATAAAAAATTTCTCATTGGATTTTTAAGTTTTATTTCATTTTTGTAAAATGTAATGTGAGAATAATATATGTATCTAGTCTACCATAACTAATAAACAATTCAATACCATGTGATGAGATCATTTTTATGTTTTGATAATGTAATATAGTAACCACAAACTTTGGGTTACTAGAGTTAGGGTTATTATAGTTTATATCAGATAAATTTTAGTAGGACCCTTGGGAAATTTATCTATAGGAACATAATAGAAAATAATAATAACATTATAATAATCCCTTAATATATTCAATAAAATCTTCAAAAATATTTTACTTACATGGAAATCATATTTTTTGATTCAATGTTCATGATGTTATGATCTAATAAAATATTTTACATTGTTCAGAAATAACACCTAGTGGAAGGAATGGAAACTATATCAATGCACAAAATCTATGTTGGGGTTTCCCTCATGAGAAAGATAATGATGTTGGATCTAAATCATAATAAATTATAATTATATTTTAATAGTTCACTCAGATTATAAACAATAATATTTCTCATTTGGAACATCTTGATAATCCCCAACATGGTGAAATAGTTTTTGACCACCTCATGTGAAATCAACCTCAATCATTCAATGGTACTATTAATCTATTTTTAGTCGGTCAATGGATCAGGTCCCTATAGAAAATATTTATCTCTTCATGAATTAGTGAAAGAGTGAAGGTTAATAGGATTAAAATAAATACATGTACTATATGTTATTCCATTGAAACCATTTTCATGAATAAATTAATAAAACTATTTATACCATTTCCTTGATTACTTTTTAAGTCAATATAAGGATTTTTTAAATATAAAAATTTGGGAATATTTGAAGTCCTTTAAAAACCTATTTTTTTCTTCAAGTAAATTATTTTTTACAAAATTCCACGTAAAAATGAAATTTTAACATCCAACCACTATATATGAAAATCATAATGGACAGAAAAAGAAAAAAATAATATAATTGGTGAATGTTTTAAAATAGGGTAAAATTTTCACTATATTTAACCACTTTACACTAAAATATTCCTTTAGTAACTAAAATTTTTTTATATTTAATATTTATCTCCCTAATACTTTCCTCCTTCTATTAAAAAATCTCTTTATAACTTATAACTCTATCATTTTTAGGTTTGGTTACAATTTTATAGGATCAATTTTTATGATTTTAATATATTTCATCATTCATCATAAAAACTACTATTTATATTCATAATATTTCATGGCTTGTTTGAAGGTTTTCAGTTTATCTGTTTTATATATAGAGATATGTTAAATTCATAAGCATCTATATTTGTATGATTGAACAAGTAAGAGGTCAAAAAATTTCCCCAAACATTTCTCTCATCAAGTGACAACCACTATGGTCACCATCTCCATCTAATTATAACTTTGAGATCAAATTGGAGTCATTATAAAATAATTGGGGAGGGAAAGTGGAGATAGTCACTGGTTTAGACTACTTATTAGGTTGTAAATAAACCTCAACACCCATAGGTTTAGGTGTAATTGTGTCATAATATTCTATAGGTTTTTTCTTAAGCGCAATATACTCATAGAATACTAAATAATGAATTATAATATAGTTATAGTAACTAGGATTATGAATCCATAGCCTATAACCCTTAATTCTATATGGATAAACCATAAAAACACACTTGACTGTCTTGGGTTTTAGCTCATCAGGTCTAATATAAGTTAAGACAAAGAACCAAAGATGATAAGGTGTCCCAAACTAGGGAATGTATATGCAAACATTTCCTCAAGTATTGTAAAATCACTATAATTATAGGGGAAATTATTGATCAAATACACTATGGTAGTAGATACTTTTTTCCAAAATTATTGAGGGAAACCTAAGTGTGAGAGAATGATTCTAACTATCTCTAGCAAGATTCAATTCATATGCTCAACTAAACTATTTTTTTATGGGATTTCCCACAATTTTTCGGTTCCTCAAGACACCTACAGAGTTTCAAAGATCAAAAAATTCATTTTATAAGTACTTCAACCCATTATTATTCTTAAGGGGTTTTAAATTCATTCATATTTGATTTTCAACACTATATTTTAATGTCTTAAATATTTCAATAATATTGTACTTATGTTTCAGTATATAGATCCAAATATTCTATGAGTGATCATCTATAAGGTTCATAAAGTAATTCCCTCTATCATGGTATGAACCCTATATAAACCCCACTAATATAAAAATAGATATTCAAGGGGGTCCTAACTTTGTATGGAAACCTCTTAAAACTCAAACAATTTGATTTTAAAATCTCCAAAAATTGGTAGTTATATAAGATTATCTCATTTAAAAACCCTTGATAACTTAGTTAATTCATATACTTAGTAATTATGTACACAATATATTTATGCTAGATCATTGTGATATCTGACATAGGTAATTTTGTGGAATTAAACTTATTTAAATGTGTTTTAACAACTGAGACATATGGCCCATAAATGAGAGTTACTTATATAATAGTTAGTGATGTTGATAGATCCCCTCTACTGCATCTCAACTTCTGATAAAAATATTATAATATTCTAATTTTGATCAACAGAAGTTCCCTACCAGAATAAGATCATCAAATGAGGCACAACAAAACATGTTCATCCAAAAGGACTCCATTGACTTAGTATTCTAGATTTCACAAGTATTCACACCCTACATACCATAAAAAGACTTCATTTTAACACATAAGTTAACTTACACACATTCAAATAAATAGAACTACAATAAATAGAAAAACATAAAGTATTAAATAACCCAATTGATTTTATGTGCTTTAGATTATGTGTCCTACATCCATGAGAGAAAAATGTATGCCATTGTTTCCATTATAATCGAAAGATACAAGATATTAAAAATATCTTTCAATTAAAAGTAATAAAAATTAAAATGAATTCCCACTTTCTTTCCCATGTCTCTTATTTATTGGATCTATATTTAATTCTATATCTCCATTGAACCATGAGGTCTTCACTTTCCCATATACTAATAACATCGAGTCAAACTAGTTAAACATAATCTCCAAAAATTATATTTAATGAGAAATGACTGCTTCAGCTTATATACCAAATTGACGACCCTTCAAATTGGATGAAATTTCATACCTCTATCACCTCATCATAACTCCATTAGAAGTAATAAATTTTTTATGGTTGTATTTACCTCCTAAAGAGATCCCAATTCCATAGTATACACACCAAGCCACATAACCTTCTTCCAAAAAAATATTGGTGATCGAAATTCCGGTGAATAAACATTCAGTAAACTGAAACATGATTTATATCACATTAATCTTCCACTTGAAGACTTGTTTTTGGTACCCAAATAAACTTTCTAACACTTAGTAAAATCTAGTGAATTTCCTCTTATTTATTCACACCATGCAGTGCTTCTATATCTTCTACCATTCTTTCACACAAGTCCCACTATAGCATGATACTACCTCAAGATTTCTTAATATTTTTCCTTAGTGAATATTTATGATAGATTTTGGATGCTAGATATCTTTTGAAGATATAGAAACTTATCTTCTAGTAAAATTTTAGTGATAGGATGCTATAGGTCATTATGTTATATTCAAGCATGGAATGCGATATTTTTATCCAAGTATATTTCACTTTGGATATCACATAAATGAAATACTCCTTAAAATCTTCCAAGTTCCTTAAACATCCACATTAAGTAAATTATTTCCTCACCAGCTTACACTATAACTACATACTCATATTCTATTATACATAGTTTTAGGATTTTTTTAGACATGAAATCAATCTTACCGGTGTACCTCTATAGGTAAAAAACCCATTGTGATCTTATGAGTGTCTCAATCACTAAAGAAGTAAACATTAAGAAATCTATGTAAAGGATAATTTATCCCATAGAACAAGGATAAATCATTAATTATTTAAAAATAACAAAGATTACTTTTGGAAATTTCATATTGTACCTTTTATGGATTCAAAATTAAACAAATTAGAAATCCCCCTACAAAAGTAATGTTTAGTCATTTGAAAATCATTGCATGCATTAAAGTTTTGAACAAGAACATATAAATAACATTTTACATGTATGAAACGACATCATCCGTTTTGGTAAATTTATCCTCAGTTAGTTTTAAGTGTTCGACCAAAGGACTCAAGACTGAATTACATCTAGACATACCAAATATTTTAGTGACCTTGATATAATATATTTGAGAAAACAACAAGGTTCTAGCTCTCTTATCTCACTCAATCTTCATCCTAAAAATCTTTTCTACCTGTCTAAGATCTTTCAACTGAAATATTTTGGAAAAATCATGTTTTATATTTTACATGATTCCTTTATCTGTTTTATCCAACAAAATTTCATCTATATATAAAATAAATATAATTAATGTCTCATCATCCCATTACATAAGGTAATAATAATAGTAAGCATTGCATCTTACAAAACCTTCTTCTTGCAGAATGAATCAAACTTCTCATTACATATTTATGATACTTTTTTAATCTTATAAAGACTCTTCTTTAATTTATAAACCAAAATTATACTCTCATCTTCCATGAATCCTACAGGCCGATTCATGTAAATTTATTCTTTTAACCTTCCATAAAGGAAATACATCTTTACATCTGTCACGAACTAGATCTGGTCGCCATAAAAAAAACACCTGACTAGGCCTGTAATAAGGCCTGAATAGCGTTCTCTATCCCCACAGGCTAGCAAAATTTCCCAAGTATCATAAAAAATAGTTTGGGAATGGTTTACCCGAGTTAGGATACATAAAACAACCAATAACGAAGAATAAAACCAATATGAAAATTCATGCCAAAAAGCCTTAAATAAAATTCAGAACTGAATAAAAGATTTTTAACATGACAAAAGATGTACAAAACTATAAAAGTATCTGAGAAAATAGCCCAAATACCACCAAACTACAAGGGGTCATCACCCATGAGTCGTCTCCAAAACAACACACCACAGAAGCAACTAACAACCCAAACCGTTGTCTCCAAAGGCCTTTCCCTTACCTATGTAAAACATAATAAAGTCTATACCCAAATCTATAAGTAGGGTTTGAGACTAATACAAATAGGATACCACCCAAAGATTACATGTGACAAACATCATAGATAAAAATCCTTTAGGTGTTGTAAACAATAAATGGTAGCAATAATTTATAAAGGATGCAACCCTTAAATAAAAACAATTTTCAAGGGGTAACATTAAGGAATGAATATTTTTAAATAAAAAATTCATGATACTTAATTTACCATCTGAAAACACCATGAAGAAAATATAAAAACCAAATAGTCAATGATCACTAAACACAGGAACACCCCTAGGCATTAGTTAGTTGTTAACCTTAGGTATCTTATATCTTAGTGTGAAAGTAACCATAACAATATTTGTTCTCGTTCACGAGACACTATTAGGGAACATAACCATAACCTATTGGTACCCAATAATTACCATTATAGTTTTTTTAGTGTTTTCAATTTCAAACCTTCCTAGTGAAATAGGTACAAACCCACTTCAGATCACTAGTGTACTAGTATACGTCCGCCCACTTAGATACCTGGGTTTCCCTCTTTGGGATCAAACAAGTTCCACATGATAAAAAATATCATTTACACATAAAAACATAATTTATGGTCATAAAAACTCAAAATAGTAGATAAATATTCTTTTCACCATTTTTATAACTCAAATAAACACTTAGAATTTCCATAAAATAATTTCACAAGTTATAAAAGAAATTTTCACAAAAAATACATTTAAAATCCCTTTTTAAAACCAAATGCATAAAAATATTACACCAAAACAAAATTGGTAGCAACAAAACATTTTCATAGATCCATTCCCTGAATTAGTAAATAACACCAATTGGTACAACATGGAATGCACTTGTAAAACATCCATTTTCACGCAAAATTGGCACTTAAAAATCACCCGCTTAACAAATACAACCAAAAATAGTTTTCACACCCAAAAAATGAAATATGAAAATACAAAAATATAAATCTAGCAAGAAAACTCATTATATAATGATTTCACATAGATTCACCTACCAAGAGTGTCAAAACCCTCATATCCTTGTGCGGAACTTCAAATGCACCACCGTCATACCACAAGGAAGAGAAAATAAACCTAAAAGCACAATATTGGACCAATAAACTAAAAAAAAACCTAGGAATGAATCCCTAGTTGATAGAAATTTGGAACTTCAAGAAGGAGGGGAGAAACCCTAAGAAAATTGAAGGAACAAGAGAGGAATTCACTTGATAAACTTTGAATAAATTGCCCCAAATATACCAATAGTTTAATCTCCAAGCAGCCAAAATTGAAAGAGAGGATAAAATATGGATGAGAAGGTTGAGTGGGGACTGAAATGGGGGAAAAGAGTAAAAATGAATGATTTATGAAAGAAACAAATTCCCTTTTCAAATCGAGATGATTTGAGAAACCTTGAGGATATTCTCTCTAATCCACAAAAAAGATGAGATCCAAAGAGAAAAATGGAAAATAGGGGTGAACCTAGGGTTTCTGGTATTGATTGAGAGGTCTAATGATTGAAAAATGTTAAAAATGAATATGATATAAAAGAAATAAATTATTTTCTTATATTTGGAAATGGGCTCATGGGTTGGCCCAATTCATGAATAAATCACTCAAATCCAACATGATTATGATTTATTAAGGGGTAAAAATGGATATGGTGGCTTTAATAGGTCATGTTATGACAAGTGGGAAGTGTAATGGGTGAAAAATGTTAAAATATTAAGGAGTTATAAAAGAAACAAATTTTTTTAAATCTGGAAATGGGCTCACGGTTTGGCCCAAATCTTGAATAAATCACCCTTTTCTCCAAAAATTCCTGGGAAACCCCTGAAAAAAGAAATAATAGATAGTACATTAAAAAATACCTTTAAAATAATTCATGTATGTGAAAATTCTCCCCACCATAAAAACTTTCCACCCTCATAAAGTCATCATAAATCCTGATGATATTTGAGAAACAAAAAATGCTCTTCAAACTATGATTTCTACTACCATGTCTTGTGCTCATCGATCCCATTATACCAGAGGACTTGAACTAGATGAATAGACTTACCTCAAACAACGTTTTCTTGGGATTACACAATATTCACTGGTCACTCAACCACAAACAGATCTGGTCTCAACTCCTACTCTTCCCAACTCAAAACAAGCGATAGGTCCGGATTGTATTTCTTTAGCTGGGAGATTTAGAATGCGTCATGGATTGATGTCAAATGAGAGGGAAAATATAACTGATATTCCAACTTAAAAATATTTTAAATTATTTTAAAAGTACCCACATAACTTGGTGTTGGCTTCCCTAGCTTACCAAGATGGTGATAACCCAAGCAAGGTTCCACTTTCAAGAATACCCAGTCACCCATGGAAAACTCCAAAGCTCAATGCCACTGATTGGAATAAGACTTGTGTTAACTTTGGGATATCAAAAACTATTGTCTAATCAACTGAACCTTTCCTATCATCTCCCGCACAATAATCAGACCCAATATTGAGGTCTCACCCACTTCCACCCAACACAAATGAGATCGACACGACCGACCATAAAGTTCCTTAAACAGTGCCATCTTGATTGAGGATTGATAGTTATTTTTATAGGAAAACTCTACCAATCCCAAATTGAAATACCATGAACCACTGAAATCCAACACACATGGTTGAAGCATGTCTTCCAGAATATGATTATCCTGCTGCGTCTGACCATCCATTTGAGGGTGGTGTGTTCTACTCAACTTAATCTGTGACCACAATGAATTCTAAAGGCCACTCTAAAATAGATAGGTAAAACAAGGTTCCCTAACTAAAATGATGGATGATGTAACACCATGGATCCTCACAACTTACTTCACATACAACCAACCCAATTCCTCCACTTTGGTCGAATTTTTGATCGGAATAAAATGGGATGATTTGGTCAGACAATCAATGACCACCCATATATCATTTTTTCCCAGAGGTGTATGAAGTAATCCAACTATGAAATCCATGGAAAACTTTTCCCACTTCCAATTAGGAATGGGTAATATCTGAAGAAAACTAGAGGGTCTTTGATTCTATGCATTCACCTACTAAAAAGTATAGCATCTTGATACGAAGTCAGCTACATCTCGTCGCATGCCTACCCACCAAAACTAGTGACGGACATCATAATACATCTTGGTAGCACCAGTATAGATGAACCACTAATACTGGTGGCTATCCTGCATCACCACCTTCTATAGAGACAATGGTACCACTACATGGCACTTTCAGCACAAGATCCCCTCATAAGACAGAGACCAATCTAAAGAAGTGTCCCCACCATGAAGAAACCACTTATATCACTGACAAAACTCATCCTTATGATTATCCTACTGAATCAGATTTAAAAGATAAGGATTCAACTGAAATCTCACCAATAATTCACCTTCACTATGCTCTTTGGTTTCCATGTGCATCTAAGAAAATAGTCCCATCAAAGTCCACTCATCACTAGACTTCCTCAAAGTCTGAACTGGTACTTTTTTGTTCAAGGTGTCAGCCACCACATTACCCATTCCTGGGATGTAGATAATATCTAAGTCGAACCCCTACAAGTACTAGATCCAGTGCTACTACCTCATATTAAGATCCTTCTATGAGAATATACAGGCTAAGATCTTGTGATCATAATAGACCCCAAACTTCTCTACAAAAAGGTAGTGACACCATGCTTTCAAAGCATGCATCACAACTGCTAGCTGCAAGTCATGGGTTGGGTAATTCTTTTCATGTGGTCAGAGTTGGCATGAGCCATACGCCACCATGTGGTTATCCTATATAAGCATGCACTCGATACCCATACCTAAAGCCTCACAATACACCAAATAGCCCTTTCTAGATTCTGGAAAGATCAACATGGGGGAGGTAGTCAATTTCCACTTCAGATCCTCGAATGATTCTTGACATTCTAGGCCCCAAACAAACTTCACCCCTTTCCAGGTGAGTTCAGTCATCAGATAAGTAAGCCAAGATAAATCCCAAAAAAACCACTTGTAGTATTCTTCCAATCCAAGAAAAATTTTGATCTCAAACACGTTCTTCAGATGCTCTCATGAAATCATTGCACTAATATTCCTAGGATCCACCGAAACTCTCTGCTCCAAGATCACATGCCCCAAAAACTTCACCTCCCTGATCCAGAAGGTTCACTTGGAAAACTTTTCATAAAGGTGGTGATCCCAAAAATTTCCCAACATGATCCACAAAAGATGCTCATGATCCTCCTTGGACCTAGAGAAAACCATGATTTAATCTATGAATACGACGATGAAAGAATCAAGATACTGGTGGAAAACCCTATTAATGAGTTCCATAAACACCACTAGATCATTGGTCAATCCTAAGGGCATGACCAAGTACTCAAATTGGTCATACCTGCTTTGGAAAGTTGTCTTCAGGATATCTTCCTCTTTTACCATGAGTTGGAGATAACCCGAACGCAAGTCTATTTTAGAAAACCACTTTTCCCCCTTCAATTGATCAAATAATTAATCTATTTTGGAAAAAGTATATTTGTTCTTTATGGTTAATTTGTTCATATTTTGGTAACCAAAACACAACCAAAAGATCCATCGACCATCTTCGCAAAAAGAATAGGAGTAGCCCAAGGATAGACGCATGGGTGAATGAATCCTTTAGATTATAAGTTTTCTAATTGTATCTTTAATTACCCTCAAATCATTGGGGGACATAAAATATGAAGGAAGAGATATTGTTTGTGTTCTTGGAGCCAAATTGATCGATAACACCACATCCCACTCCTAGGAAAATCCTGAAAAATCATCTGGAAATACCTCTAGGAACTCATCCACTACATGTGGTAATCCACCCTTAGTAACACTACCATCATCCTCCATTATGAGTGATGGTAACTGGAATATAATATTCCCCAACTCTGGGATTGTAGGTCCCGCATGACCTGACCAAGGATCTCATTCCCCATGAAAAACCTAAGTATTTATATCAGGTGCCATGAAACTCTCCCACCACCTATAGAAATTGATGTTCACATGAAATTTTGCCAGCTAATCCATTCCAAGTATTACGTCAAATATATCCATATGTAATAAAAATAGTTTCTCACTCTCTCTCAACCACTAACACGGAAAGCACACACGACGGGCACCTGAGACCTTGTTTTTTCATCTTTCCCAATGACGTCACTAACTCCATCGTGAAAGAAAGAAGATCTGTTAGAAAATTCATCATCATCATAATATGGGTAGAGATAAATTAAACATAAGAACGAGTATCAAAAATAGAATCATCTAAAGAATATGAAATCAAAATAGTACCTCGGACATTCGATGGCCTTGCATCTGATCTTGTTGGTGCCTTCTCCACGACATGAAGATGCCCCATCTCTGCCTGAGAACGGTTGATCACCTATGGCTCTTCCATGAACCAGCTCTACCTAGAAGATGATCCAGCCCTACCGCAATAGCCTCCAAACCGATATCCCCCTATCCTTGACATCTCTAAATAAGGTGTTACTCCCCTAGAATCCATTGATCCTGCCCCACTCTTAACCGGACGCGTCATCCTAAAAAAACACTGTAAGTGTCCCATACCTGCACACTGATAACATGGATTTAAAGGAGATGTTCATATTGGTCAGATGTACCCTAACCTCCCACACTGGTGAAACATGATGGACCTCACATCAGAAGCCACATATGAAATCTTTCTAGAAGAGTGGCCTGAACTGCCACCTCCTTTATTCCCCTACTCCTCCCACCTCCTCTTATTTTTATATTAAGTATCTCTACCCATCACTGATACTATCCCAGAGAAACCAGACCTCCACTTGCTGTCAATCTCCACCATACATGCCCGATCAACCACCTCAACATAGGTATTCAGCTTAAACAGGAACACCTGAGAATAAATCTCTGGCTGCAAGCCCCTTTCGAACTTCTGGGCCTTCATCTACTCATTGGAGACCATTTCTAGTTCATACTAGACTAGCTCAGCAAAACAGTTGGCATACTCCATCACTAAAATATCCCCCTAAATAAGTTCCATAAACTCCCAAGATCTATCATATTCCAGAACTTTAGGGTGGTACAGTTCATTGAAGACCACCTCGAAGTCCTTCCAGCTCATATATTCATGCTTCCCAGCTTGATGCATTGATTCCCACCACCTGTAGTAGGGACCCTATAATAGAAAATAGAAACATTTCACCCTAACCTCCTCAGGTGTGTCAAGGAACTCAAACATTGTTAGGACCTATAGGTTAGATACCCTAAGAGGGGGGTGAATCAGGGTATGAGAAATTAAACAAACTGCCCCTATTAATCTTGTTTAACTATTAAGAAAAACTCCCTTCTCTCTTGTTCCTATAGAAAAGTATAAATAGAAATTAAATCATGCACAGGACACAAAAAATTTTACTTGGTTCACCCTCATTGGGCTATGTCCAAGAAGCATACACCAGCAATGTGCCGATGTACCAAATCCACTAAAAGAGCACTGCTATTTACAAAGTTCAGATTGGACACATTGTCCCCCATGGATTACAAACACTCACAATATGAAAGCTCACTGCTCTCTCAAATTAAGTGTGCTTTCTATTTCTTCATAAGATCCACTCATAGTTTAAATACTTGTTGTTCCATTCATTATCACAAATAAATGCATATTTCTTTGTATGTAGATGCTCTATTGACATTCCACTTTCATCCACTGATGAATACAACTTTACCGTAGTAGTACTGGGAAACCTCAAATATTTTGTGCAACACTTACTGTGTATTTCATGAAACTTTAATGCCTTGAGCACAAGATTCCACTTCTGTCGCGAAACACCCCCTTTCGTGCAACTTCAATATTACACACAACTCAAATATTACGCACAACTTTATTAGCTTGCATGCAACTCAAAATATTTCATGAAACTCCCTTAACATAAAATTATTATGCAATCCAGAGCTCAAATTCTCTCTAATTTTTGAGCTCCACTGAATGAGGGGGGTCACCTCTTATATATATTCTTCTCTGACCCCTACGTAGAAGATTTACCATGTCTCACAAGATTCTTTTTGAGCACACAAAACCCCATTTAACATCACATTGGGCACACAAGTTTCTTTCGCGCAACCTCATCATTCGTGCACATTTACAAATCTTTCACGCACTTCATGCCTTTTCCATTTTTCAATGTTTTTGATCATGAAATATTACTTGCACTCAATTTTTTAAAGCACCTTATATATTGAATTCAACTTTATTTTCCAAAAACATGTTTCCCCATTTTTTGATTTTGAGGCCCAAAAATTTGGCAAACACTAGAAAACGACACCACCTTAGATCTATCCTTTTTGAACCGCCTCAAAATCCTCCATTCCGTTGTCATCATTCTTTGTCAACTTAGGTTTCCAAAAATATCTTTGTAACTCGAAAACTCATCAAGGAAACCCTATTTTTCAAAAAATCAAACCATATTTTTCAATAAACACAAACACCTCGAAAATGGTTCAATGTTACCTTGAAGGATTTTTTCCCAAAAAACATTCACTCAATCTTTTCAAGCCATTACTCTGCTTCCTGGGGTTCCGTGATACCTCAGAAAGTAAGAGGCTTGTTTTTTAGGAACTTCTGGGATTTTTCCTTCCTAGGACTAGGTTAGTATTCTCTAACTAGAGTAATAACATGAGATTCTCCCTATCGTAGAGCTTGGACAGCTTGAACTACATCTTCCACTAACCTATGATTAAGCGGTGAGGGGGAACTCTCTCTGGTTTCCTATTGTGGATGCATGGGAGATTTTTGGTGAGGCATGTTGCTACAAAAGGAAATAGTAACAAGACAAATCATTAGAACAACAGTTCCAAAAAAATTCATCAATAACATTGAATATAAATAAATCAAACTCATCACAATAGTAAAATAAATGACCACTTCACTCCCAATCAATGTCCACATACAGTCTGCATATCGCACGTCCCACCTGTAGGAGAATTCAAGAAAACAATCCCATCTTCCCATGGTGACTTGAGGTTTTTTACGAGAGTTATAGGCCAAGAACCCTACTCATGCCAAGAACTCTAATCCCTGGCAGTCCTAGCTCCTATTTAAGAAGACTCATTTGAAAACAATAATATAACCCAAAAAGATAACATGCCTCTAATACCATTTTGTCACAAACCAGATATGGTCACCATCGAAACTGACACCCAACCTGGACCATGGTAAGGACCAAAAATAATTCCCTATCCCCACGTGCTGGCACAAGTTCCCAGGTATCATAAACAATGTTTTGGGAATGGTTTACTCGAGTTAGGATATATAAAACAACCAATAACTAAGAATAAACCCAATCTGAAAATTCATGCCAAAAAAGCTTTAACTAAAATTCAGAACTAAATACAATGTTTTTAACATGAAAAAATAGGTACATAAATACAAAATTAGTAGAAAAAACATCCCAAAAACTGCCACATGACAATGGATTTTCACCCACAAGTCGTCTCCAAAACACCTCACCATAGAAGCGACTAACAACCCAAACCGCCGTCTTCATAGGCCTTGTTCTTAACTATGTCAAACATAATCAAGTCTTCTTACACCCACGGTATAATAAGAGTGTTAGACTAAACCCAATAGGATACCACCAAAATATTTCATTTTACAAGCATCATAGATAAAAATATTGCAAGTGTTGTAAACAAGAAATGGTAGCAATAATTTCTAAAGGATGAAACCTTTAAATGAAAATACTTTTCAAGGGGTAACATTAAGGAATAAAAAATTATAAATAAACATGAAATATACTTAATTTCAAATAAAAACACACCATTATCCAAAGATAAATATCAAATAGTCAATGACCATTAAACACGGAAACACCCCTAGGCTCTAGTTAGTTGTGATCCCTAGGTACCTCATATCTCGGTGTAAAAGTAACCATAACAATATCTGTTCTCATGAACGAACCACTATTAGGGAATATACCTATAACCTAGTGGTTACTAATCATAACCATTATATTTTTTTAGTGTTTTCAATTTCAACTTTCTAATTGGATTAGGGACAAAACCACTCCAGATGAATAGTGTATTATTGCACGTCTGCCCACCTAGATACCCGAGTTTCCCTCTATGTGATCAAATAACTTCCAAATGATACCAAATTCTATTTACACACAAAAAAACTAATTCTGTACATACACACTCAAAACAGTAGCTAAAAATGTTTTTCACCATTCGTATAACTCAAATAAACACATAGAATTTCCAAAAAACAATTTCACAAGTTATAACAAAACATTGAACAAAAAAATCCTTTTAAAACCCCTATTTTAAAACCAAATTCATACCAATATTACACCAAAACAGAATTGGTAGCACTAAAACATTTTGATAAATCCATTACATGAATTAATAAACAACACCAATTGGTACAACATGGAATTCACATGTAAAACACCCATTTTCAAAAACAAATTGGCACTTAAAAATCACTCACCTAACAAATGCTACCAAAAATAGTTTTCTCACCCAAAACAATGAAAGAGGAATATAAAAAAATATAAATCCACCAAGCTAACTCATTATATAATTCTTACACATGGAATCACCTACATAGAGTGTCAAAACCCTCAAATCCTTGTGTGGAACTTCAATCATACCACTGGCGCCCCACAAGGAAGTGAAAACTAACCTAAAACCAAAATATTGGACCAAGAAACTCGAAAAACCCTAGGTACAAATCCCTAATTTATGGAAATATGGAACTTTAAGAAGGAGGGTAGAAACCCTAAGGAAATGGATGGAACAAGAGAGGAATTCACTTGAGAAACATTGATGAAATCTCCCTAAATACACCAATATTTAAATCTCCAAGTAGCCAAAATTGAAAGGGGGTTTGAATAAGGCTGAGGAGGTCTAGTGGGGACTAAAATAGGGTACAAAGAGTAAAAAATGAATGATTTATGGAAGAAAAAATTTTCCTTTGCAAATCTGGATGATTTGAGAAACCTTGGGGAAATTTTCCTTAATCCACGATGAAGATGATCTCCAAAAATGGAAACTAGAAAATGAGGGTGCGCCTAGGTTTTGTGGGCTTGAGTGAGAGGTGAAATTAATAAAACATGTTAAAAAATTAATATTATATAAAAGAAATAAATTATTTACTTAAATATAATAATGAGATCATGGGTTGGCCCAATGCCTGAATAGATTACCCAAATCCACCATGACTATGAGATAATAAGGGGTCAAAATGGATATGGTGGTTTTAATAGGTTAGGTGAGGTCAAGTGGAAAGTTTAATGGGTGAAAAATGTTAAAAAAAGAGTTATAAAAGAAAAAAATTTTGTTTTTAAATCTAGAAATAGGCTCACGGTTGTGCCCAAATCTGGAAGAAACCACCCTTTTCTCCAAAAATGCCTAGGAAACCCCCACAAACAAAGAAATAATAGAAAGTAAATTAAAGATACCTTTAAAAGAAGTCATGGATGTGACAACATCCATATAATCCAAGTGTAGATATTTTGATGCTACCATACTCGACACTATTCAAATAGTTTTAAGTTTAACTGTAGGTGAGAATGTTTCAAAGAAATAAAATTCATACTTTTTTTGAAATCCCCAAAATACTAGATACACCTTAAATAATTTTGTTCCATCAATATCTTATTTCAATAAAAAACTCCACTTATTTTCAAGTTCTTTCTTCCCTTCACATAAGTAATTTAGATCCTAAGTTTTTTTTGGGTATTTAATAAAGATATCACTTCATCCGTCATCCACTTTATTTGTTTTAAATATTTAAGTGTGTAATATTCTTATAGGATCTATTTTATTTATAAACCTTTATTATAAAAAAGTTCATATCAACCCCAAACCTTTTAAATATATTTCTAACTTTGGATAACCTCATCAAATGAGTTAAATACACTATACCACTCAACTCAACTCTTCATTCTGGTACATGAAATTTTAGATACCATAGATTTGATGTTCTTACTCAAGATTTAGTCGTAATAAAACTTTATAGAACATGTTTTATAAACACACCTCCATATTTTTTACACTTTTATCTGAATTCTCTAAAAATTTATTTATTTCTATATTCTTACTCATATCAGATTATTCTCCAATGGTTGATTTTTTAATAACTTCATTTTCCACTATGTTTTGGTCCTTACACATAATCCCTTCATTAAAGTGAACATATGTGCTCCTGATTACTTGCCTCTGTTCATCATCCCATAGTGATTAACTAAATTTCTCATCATGAAACCCAAAAAAAACATTATTTGGACTTAACCTCATGTTTTCCTAAATCTTTAGAATAAATGTGCATGTATGCTAAACTTTTAAAGACTTTAATATAGTGAAATTTTGGTTGCTTACTAGACCATAAATTTTCTAAAGGTTTTAACCCAATTTCTAATATTGGACTTCTTTGGATAAGGTATTCTTCAATGGTAAGTTCCCCTTCTCAAATTCCCATAGTCATTCTAGAGTGAAACATTATGCATCTATCCTTTTCTGTTAAATTATGATTCATTCTCTTAACCACTCCTTTATGGTTTGGATTTCCAGGCACTGTATTCTCATCCCTTGTTTCCATTTTCTTAAAGATGTTCTGAATGTTATATCATGTGTACTCACCTCTATTTTTATTGTTAAGTAAATTTAACTTTTTGGATACTCTCTCTTTCCACAAAATATTTCTATTAATTGAAATACTTAAATACATCAGTCTTATTATTTATAAAGTAAACCCAAAATTTTCTTATAACATCATCAATAAAATTAATAAAGTAGAGTGAAACCCTGAAGAAAAAAAATAGAGACAAGGCCCTAAATGTATAAATGAACTAATTTAAACTTCTGGGTTCCTGGATTTCATCCATATAAATTGAAGGACACATTTACCTTTCTATCTAGACATATCTTTCACATATTACAATGTTTTTGTGATCAAACACCAGTATTAATTTACCTGTTAGAGAACTCATTATTTTCTCACTGATATGGTTGAGCCAAAAATTCCAAATATTTAGATCATATATTGATGTAATTTCATCCATTAAAATTCAATTCATTTTTCTAGTTAAATACAATGTCCCATAATTTACTCCTTTTATAACTACCTTGGATTCCTAAGTCACTTTCCATAATAAATTTTTAAATCTATTCCCATAGCACTCTTTATCAAGTTTACCTTTGGAAATTAAGTTCTTCTAAAGTCTAGGAATATTGAACACTTCCTTGAGTCTTAATAACCCAACTTTCTTCATCCATATGTCTAAATCTCATTTTATAACTATCTCTAGAGGCTTAATATTCACCACATGTACTTTTCTAAACCTTCTATATGCATAATTTTCTATGTGTATCTACTCTCTTATTGAGTGGAATGATGTACTAAATTCAACCACCCATGAATCCATTGAAATATTCACACTAATAAATAGTGTGTTGGTTACTTCCATATCATTAACAGAATATGAACATAAAAAATTTAATGTTATTATAGATCTCTCATTACGACTCCTGTAGTTCTCTATGACATGTCCCTTTTTCCCACATCTCCAACATATAGGACCTGGACAAGATGACTTGCTTCATACCTTCTCCCATGTCTTATTTATGATGGTTTCTTATGATAGTTATTATTTTAGGGTGATCATCCTTATCTATATTCATTAATATCATTTCCAGATATTACTTGTACTTACCTATGATGGAGTTCTTCTTTGAGAATTAAAATCCAGATATCATCAAACACAAAATATTTATTTTCATTGGAATTAATTACTATAATTAAAATGGAATCCTATATCTCTAAATGTGATGAAAACACATGTATCTCAAAAAAAACATCCATAAAATTTACCTTCACCGATTTAAGATTCCCTCAAATATTGTTAAATTCATTCACATGATCTACCACTCGTATTCCTTCCAATATACTTAATATAAACAATTTCCACATTATAAACAATTTATTTAGTTTCATAGTAATCTCATACATATTCTCTTGATCCTTCATAATTTCTACTATAGTTTTATTTTCCTAGATATTGAATGAAACATTCCACTCTAGGGGAATCCTCAATAGAGTGTGTGTTTTCCTTTCCAACCATTATCATTCAACCTTCTCCATTTTCTCTACAAATTTACCAGAAAAGGGATTTTCTATGTCCTTTTGAATGTGATGGTGCTCCATCTGCATTATCTAGAATCTAAAATTCATTACATCATAATTTTATACTCAAATAATATTATCATAAGATTCTATATATTCTAATAATATTATCTCCCACTGAAATCAAGATTTCATCAAGGAAAGAAATAAACCTAAATTATTTGATACCACTTGTTGGGATATCCCTCCCACTGTATCTCAAATTTCAATCAAACTACAAAAAAAATTAAATCATTAATCAATGTAAGTTCCCTAGTAGAATAAGATCACCGGATGATGTGTGATAGAACCTATTCATCGAAAAATACTCCCCCAACTAAGAATATTTAAAGCATGGAATCTGTAACAACCCAAAAATTTATAGATAAAATCCCCCTTTTAATTTAATTAAATGTATTATTATATATTATGGATATATAAAACACATGAAATTATTTGGTTTTAATATATCCTATCATATTTAAAATACTACTAATAATTATTACCATTTATAATATATTCATTGATTAGTGATCAAATTATGAGCATAAATATAGGGTTTTGACTAAGCCAATTGACACAGACAAAGGAAATGATGGCCTCAACCGGTAGGATCGTACCCTATGAAGCCTATTTATCATAAATTTTTAGGGATATATCATCACTAGGCCTTAGACTTGACCAATCCTAAGATGAGATCCAATAACTTATGCATGATAAAAAGATTTTAGAGGATAATTTCAAGCTCATTGAGATCACAACCTAAACCATGTATGCCGAACCACCCCATGAAAGTATCACCATCATGCACCTTACTCTTAGGGAATTTTCTGTTTGTATTAAAGGGATATGTATAATGACCCCAATAATAAGAATATGTATATTTTATATACTAACTAATATATTTTTATCTTATTATTTTTACTTTATAAATGATTTTTATTTTCATACAATAAAACACAAATTGTATTTTTCAGAAATATTCAAATTAAATCAAGGAATTTATTTTTAGGAATTAATTTATTTTTTAAATAAATATTTTCTAATAAAATATTATTATTAAATAAATTTTATTAAATATAAATTATCATATAATTTTTATGAAGTCAAATGTAATTTTTATAAGAGTTTGAAAACTGTTATTGTCAAAAAAACCTCGTATTTCTAAATAAAGTCGATTCTTATTTTAAAAGGGAAAATTAAAAAATATATATAATTATTTAGATAAAAGGAATATTATTTTTGGAATCATAATATATAAATTATTTGAAGGAAAATTTTTCATAATTTTCTAAGAGTCGAATATTTGGGTAAAAATTAAATACAGTATAAATATACATTATGTATTCTGATATCATAATGACCCAAAAAATTTCTAATATATAATATAAAAGGTATAAATGACCAAATATATATTTTCAATTTAAAATAATATGATTTTGAGGTTATTTTATTAATTTTATAAAGAAATTATGAATCCTCCAAAACCTATAATATATTTTAAGGTTTAAAAATCATTTCTTTAAAGAAATGACTCACTTACACATCAGCAAGGGTATTATTTTAATAAGTTATAACATTTTAATTATAAAATAATATAAACCACCCCTATTTTATATAAATAATGGGAAAACCCATTTTAAGGTTTGAGGTTTTGGTCATATTATTGTATAGAGTCCAAAAACTATCTTTGAGAAATAATAAAGAAGTCCCCTCTCTTTTACTATATAAACCCACCCAATATATAATTTATATTCTATGAAAATACTTTGATCACATCATTAATCTTTACTTCCCTCTCTATAGTCCTCCCAAGGTTCCCCCAAGCACTCAGGAATCTCCTCCCAAGAATTTGCAATCACCCTCTCAAGGTAAGGGATCCTCTCTTTCTCCTTATTATTCAAGTATCTTCTTTGTCTTATGTATTTTATATTTATTTCCTACTATTGGGATATTTTATAAAATATCTCACATACTATCCATTTTATGTATAAATTATTAGACACCTCTTCCAATTCCATCAATCCCTCCCATTAACGTTCATACACCCTCATTATGCTGCCAAAATTTAACTACGATTTTCCAATCCAAACAATTGTGTAGTGAATACTCATCCCCATTTTCTATCAAGGTTGTTAACCTTTATGAACATATACTTCTTGATTTGGGACTTACCTATATTTATTCCATACTTCTTTATTGTGTAATAAAATATTATTATGAATGAATCCATGTTGTATGATCTATGTGGCACACTTAAGCATGATAATGAGATTAAAGTGATGAGTGTGACCAAAATTATATAGTGATCCACTTCATTGGGTAATGTTTTAGTCTCATGAGACATCATGAAATGGATTAGGTAGTGAACCTAATCCATCATGGTACCTTTTCCATCATGATTTCTTGGAATTTATCCTTGACCTATGTTTATGATGCAGTGTTTTAAGTTGTTTCCACATTTCACATGTTGCATTTATGATTATCATATTATATCATGCCTCATTGTTCATGTTTATGATTCTCACCCATTATTTTCCCCATTTATATTCCTATTTTCTAACATGTATTACTTACTTCATGTTATTTCATGTTTATTCCCTTACTGTTCTTTATAACTCACCCCTTTCTTATGTATGTCCCCAGGTTATCCCATGATGTTTTAAGTATGAAGGAATATTATGATCATGTTAAGAAATTTTTCAATAATAGTGATGTATTCCCTATTTTAAGTTGTTATGTAATGTACCTAATTCCCAAATACACTATAATTATCAATCTTTTTGTTTTTATTATGTGTAATATTATGTAATAAATCATGAATTAATATGTAATAATAAGTAGGGTTGTCATAGTTAGTATCAGGGGAAAAGTTTAGTTATTTTTTGGATTTGGATTAGGAAACTCTAGAAAAATATTCAGGGATAATAATAAATATAAAAAATATCCCTAAATTTTGGTAAGTATATATTAATTGGTTTATCAAGAAAAAACATCCTTTTCTGGATACTACAAGTGGATGTGGATTTGGAACAGATGTATATAGGGGTAAAACTCAAAAACACCACGTTGAGATGGACTCGATCAAAAAACAGTGCATGAAAATGGGTCTTGCTACATACCTAGTTTGACACTCCCAAGGGATATGATTTGGTAAATTCACAAGATCATTATGAACCATTATTAATGTGATAAAATATCATAAGAGTATATGTTAGGAAATCAGCCATGGATCACGTTGATTAAAGCCTAGAAATTCATAAGTTAATAAATAAATGTAATTTATAAGTTATATATTTAAAGTAATACAATTTAAATTTTTGTGTTTAATATTTTAAAAATAATCATCCATAATTTTTCCTTTATTCTTTCTAATGTTTGAAAATTGGAGGAATCGGGTAAATAACCAATCTGAAGGGCAATGTGATGACTTCCCAAACGAGATTCCCAATCCAATGGGAGCAAGAAGAGAAAAGATTATGACAATACTCTCTATGATGACTCAGGTTATGAATAGAAAACTATATCAGGAAGAGCACCCAAATCCCCCTTGGAAATAACAATCTACAAATGAGACCTTTATGGGACAAAGGCTTATGAATTTAAATTGATCATTTGATCCCTTAATTGTGGAATAATGGATCAACTCCATTGATAAGATCTTCTTCATACTTCAATGTTATAATAAAGAGAAGGTTCTACTGGTTGTTTATTATATAGAGGAAGAAGATGATCAGTGGTGGACATTAATAAAGAATAAGAAGCCTGTGAAAGATATTAAAGTAATGGGGTGGAAGGAATTCTGGAAAAATATTGATAAATATTTTCCTCACACTTTTTTCGCCTAAAATGGAAAGGGATTTCATTTCCCTCAAGAAAAAAAGATGATGAATCTATCAGGGTATATGAGGAAAACTTCACAAGACTTTCATGATACACCTCTAGATTTTTCATTAACCCTAAAAAAAATTTGATCGCTTATTTGGTGGGATAAAACCTTGTCTATGAAAAGACCTGGCTATCCAAGACTTTGATAACTATGAGGAAATTTTCTGGTGTTCCCTCAAAGTTGAAATGGAGATCGATGAATCTCAAGGGCATCACATGGATAAAAATCAGAAAGTGGAGTTTAATTATGGATATCTAATGGTGAAATATAATGATGTTAGGAAATTTCAACTCCCCACTTATTAGAGGTGTGTAAAGAAGAGACCTATAAAATGAATAAGGGGGTGAGGAAGTGATTTAGGTGTGGGAAGGAAGGACACCTACCTGGCAATTTTCAAATAGATAATCCCACTAATATGATGGAGGAAAGGAATGATCTAGTCAACCCTCAGTTTAATGTTCATTGTCTCAACTACAATGAAACTAGGAAAATTTTCAAACCAATTCACTAAGCCAAGGGTTTTCATAGATAACCAAAAACCTCCAAGGTATCAAGGGTGATTTTTTTCCATCACAACCACTAATGAAGATCCTGACAATGAAGTGGTGATAAGTACACTAGTTATTCATTCAAGATTAGTGAATGTACTTTTTTATACTTATTTTATGCAATATTTTGTATCATTAAAGTTTAGTAGAAATATTCAAACACCACCATAAAGAATAGAATTAGAGTGTCTAGGGAAAATAAAAATAGGGAAATTATTTAATCCTGAGTACATAACTCATCCCCTATCAAAATTTGTGGAATTAACTTCCTAAAAAAACATGAAATACTTCCTTTAGTTGAATTTGATAAAATTATGGGTATGAATTGTCTTTCCCTATATAGATCCAACATAAATTGTGGTGAGAAGAAAATCACTCTCTGTATCGGGAACAGACCCCTAATTATATACAAGTGCAAGGAGGAGGATGAATTTTATTTATCACCAAAATATCAATCATGGATATTATTTTCCTAAGATCAAGTGTATCTATCTCAAATTATTAATTCTAAGGAAAATGTCACCCTTGAAGACATGCATATTCTGATGGAATGTGCTGATGTCTTTCCCTAAGAATTTCTAGTATTCCTCCTACATGAGAGGTTGAATTTTCAATCAAGCTTATACCCGGGACATTTCCATTATCCAAGAATCCATATATAATGGATGTTGTGGAACATGAGAAGATGAAGAAACAGTTGTTAGAGAATATAGATAAAGGGTTCATATGCCTAAGTGCTTCACCTTGGGGTGCACCAGTCATCTTCATGAAGAAGAAGGATGGGTCAATGCACCTTTTCATTGATTATTGTGATCTAAAAAAGATCAAGATAAAGAACAAGTATCCTCTTCCATAGATTGATGACTTGTTTGATCAGTTATTCAGGGCACAATACTTCTCTAAGGTGGATCATTGGTTGGGATATTATCAAGGGTGAAGGAGGAGGATATCCCCAATACTACTTTCCGAACAAGGTACTGGCATTATGAGTTCATATTAATTCCATTTAGACTCACTAATGATCTATAAATATTCATGGACTGGATTAAAATATTTTTTATAGATTTCCTTGATAAATTTATGGTAGTCTTTATAGATTATATTCTAATATACTTCAAAAGAAAGGAGGATCATGAGGAGCATTTAAGAAATATTCTAAAGTCCTTACAAAAGGAGAATATTTATTAAAAGTACAAAAAATGTGATTCCTAATTGAAGGAAGTCCCATTATTGGAAAATATTATCACAATAAATGGAATATCTATGGAACATTCAAATATAAAAGAAAATAAAGGATGGATGAGGACAATATTTGTGATATAAATTTTTAGTTTCTTTGGGTTAGCTGGGTACTATCATCGATTTTTTAGAAATTTTTCATGATTATCAAACCCTATAAACAAGATAATTCTAAAGGGATTCATGTTTTTTTAGAATGATGAATGTGAATAGAGCTTCAAGGATTTGAAAAATAGGTTTATCACTACACTAGTACTCACACTACCAACAAGTAGACAACTTTTTGTGGTATAAAGTGATGCTTTGAAGAGGGTATTTGGCTGTGTTTTAATGTAGAATGAAAATGTGATAACCTATGCTCCAGAGAAATTGAAATATCACAAACAGAACTCTCCAATTCATGATTCAGAGTTTGATGCAGTTATTTTCACATTTAAAATCTGGAAACATTATCTCTTTGGGGAGAATTGTGAAATATATACGGATCACAAAAGCACCAAGTATATACTCACATAAAAATAACTGAATATGCTCTAATGAAGATGGTTAGAGAATATAAAGTACTATGACTACTTAATTCGCTACTATCCTAGTAAAGAAAATAAATTAGAAAATTATCTAAGTAGAAAGGATCTATAGATTTTATCATTGATGAGAATTGAGAAGGATCTGATCTTATTATATTTGAAAAGGATGGACTTGGGAATCATAAAGGAAGGAATATCATCAATACTTTCACAAATTATTCCTCAAACACCCCTTATAGAGAGGGTAAAGGATGATCAAAGAGATAAAGTGAAAATTCAGAATAAAGTGGAAGCTATAATAAAATTGAAATCCTTAGAGTTTACTGTTAATGAAGAAGGAGTTGTGTGATTTGGTTCATGATTATGTGTACCATCAAATCCAGAGTTAAATAAGAAGTTTTTGTATTATTCAAATAGTTCAACTTTCTCCATCTATCTAGGAACCACCAAGATGTATCAAAATCTCTAAGATCGCTATTGGTGGGACAATATGGAGAAAGAGATTGTGGGATATATATTAATATGCATTTTATGTTAGCAACTGAAGGCATAAATGAAAACATCCCAGTGGATAATGTATCCATTACCCATAACTACATGGAAATGGGAGAAAATCACTATGGAAATTTCACTGGTCTTTCTAATACATCAAGAGAAAATAATGCTAAATGGTTTTTTGTGGATTGTCTTACAAATAATGATCACTTAACTTCAATTAAATATGGTTTCTAACTCAATAAACTTGCAAGGATATACATTATATAAGTGGTAAGGATGTATTGAACACCACTATAAAATGTATCTAATTTAGACCCAATATTTTCCTCCAAGTTCTAGAAGAGTTTCCACATGATCCAAATACTGATCTGAACTTCATCATGTCTTATCACCCTCAAAATAATGGATTATATGAGGGTAATATCTATACACTCGAGGAAATGTTGAGATCATTCTCAATTGAATTTAAAGGAGGATGGGATAAACATCTTTCTATGGTTGAATTCTCATACAATAATAGTTTCCACTCGATTATCCAAATGGCTCCATATAAATCAATTTATAGGAAGAGGTACAAAATACCTTCATGTTTGGATGAAGTTAGGGAACACAACTGATAGGTCCTGAAATGGTCAAGGAGATGGTGGAAAAGGTCAAGACCATTTAGTAACACATCAAGGCTACTCAGAGTTGATAAAAGAGATGTGATAATAATAATTGAAGAGGCCTAGAGTTTGATTTTGGAGATAATGTATTCCTCCACATATCTCCATGGAAGAAACTTGAGAGATTTGGGTGGAATGGAAAGCTTAGTCCAAGATACATCAGACCCTTTTAGATCCTTGATCACATCGTAATGATGGCTTATCAACTAGCACTCTCACCCGAACTATCTCAAGCACATGATGTGTTCCACATATCACTCTTGAGTAAGTACATACCATACCCCTCACATGTAATCAATCTAGAGGTGGTATCATAGATAATGATCTTTCTTGTGAGGAGAAACTGGTGAAGATTTAACATTATAGAGACAATGTTATATGAAATAAGACAATACACCTAGTCAAAGTTCTATGGAGAAACCACAAGTTTAAAGAAGTGATGTGGGAATTGGAGGAAGTGATGAAACAGAATTTCCCTCATTTTTTAGTGTGTTTAATGAAAATTTATAAGTTAAAATTTATGAATGGGGAATATTGTAATGACCCAAACTTTTATAAATAAAATTCCCCTTATAATTTAATTAAATGCATTATTATATATCATTGATATAGAAAACACATGCATTTATTTGATTTTATTATATCTTATCAAATTTAAAATACCATTAATTATCATTTTCATAAATAATATAACCATTTAATAGTGATCATATTACTAGTATAAATATAGGGTTTTAACAAATCCAGTTGACACAGACAACGGATGTGATTGCCTCAACCCGTAGGATTGTACCCTATGAAACCCATTTATCAAAAATTTTAAGGGAGATAGAATCACTAGTATTTAACCTTAACCAATCCTAATATGATATACACGAGTGAAACTTTTTATGAGATAAGTTCAATCTCATCAAGATCACATCCCAAAATATGTACGTCGAACCACCCTATGAAAGTATAACTATCGTGCACCTTAATCTTAGAGAATTTTCTAGTGCATTAAAGGTTTATGTATCAAGAACCTAATAATATGAATATTTATGTTTTATATAATAATGAATATATTTTCATATTATTATTGTTACTTTATAAATGATTTTGATTTTGATATAATAAAACAAAAAATTTATTTTTGGGCAATATTTTGAAATTCAATTAAGGGATTTATTTTTTTGAAATAATGAATTTTTGAAATAAATAATATTTTAATAAAATATTATTATTAAATAATGTTTATTAAATATAAATTATTATATAAATTTTATGAATCCAAATGTAATTTTTATAAGGGTTCGAATACTGTTATTATAAAAAAATACTAGTATTTCTTAATAAATGTCGACTATTATTTTAAAAGTGACAATTCACATATTTATAAAATAATTTAGATAAAATGAATATTTTTTTGAATCATAATTTCTAAATTATCCAATGATTAATTTTTCTTAATTTTCTAAGACAGTTGAATTTTCGGGTAAAAATTAAATATGATATAAATATACAATGTGTACTATGACATAATAATGACCCACAATTATGTAATAAATATTGTAAAAGGTATCCATGACCAAATATATGTTTTAACTTTAAGATAATATGATTTTTATGTTTTTTATTAATTTTATAAATTCATTATGAATCCTCAAAAACATGTAATATATTTTAAGGTTTTAAAATCATTACATTAAATACATGACTCACTTTCACATCAGTAAGGGTATTATTTTAATAAGTTTGTACTTTATCCTTATAAAATAATCAACCCCCCCTAGAAAATATTGGAAGGTGTGTGGTTTTTTTTTATTTTATAGAGTCCAAAACCTATGTTTGGGAAATAATAAATAATTCCTCTCTCTTTTCCTATATAAACCCACCCAAGCTTTTATTTCTCTTCACTAAAATCATTTTATCACATACTAAGACAGAATTTTCATCTCCTTATTCCTTACAAGGTGCCCTAATCTCTTAATAATATCCTCCCAAGCATTTGGAATCACCCTCTCAAGGTAAGGGGATCCTCTCATTCTCCTCTTTATTCAAGTATCTTCTTTATATTATGTCTTTTATCTTTATTTCCTAATGTTGGGATATGTTATTAATTGTAAAAATTACTTTCAATTTTATGAATAAATTATTATATAACCCTTTAAATCTCATTAATAAATCCCATGAATATTCATATTCCCCTATTATGATGCTGAAATTTCACCACAATTTTCAATACCAAACAATTGTGTAGTGAATACCCATACCCATTCCCTATCAAGGTTGTTCACCTTTATGCACATATAATTAATTATTTGGGACTTAAATGTATATATTTAGCACTCCTTGATCCTATAATAAAATATTATTATGAATGAATCTATGATGTATGATCTATGTGGCACACTTAATCATGAGAATGAAATGAAAGTGATGGGAGTGCCCAAAATTATATAGCACTCCAATACATTGGGTAATATTTTAGTCTCATGAGATATCATGAAAGGGATTAGGTAGTGAACCAAATCTATCATGGTAATTTTTCCATCATGATTTCTTGGTAGTTATCCTTGACCTGTGTTTATGATATAGTTTTTTAAGTTGTTGCCACATTCCCCATGTGGCCTTTATGATTATCGTGCTATATGAGGCCTCATTGTTAATGTGTGTAACTCTCATCCCATTTATGGCCCATTTATATAAATATTGTATAATATTTATTACTTAATTCATGTTATTACATGTTTATTCCCTTATTGGGATTTATTTCTCACCCATTTCTTATGTATTTCCTTGGGTTATCCCATGAAGTTTTAAGTACGAAGGAATATTAGTATCATTTTAAGAAAGTTTTCAATAATGGTGATTTGTTCCTTGTTTTAAGTTATTGTGTAATGTACCTAACTCCAAATACACTAGAGTTATTAATATTCTAGGTTGTATTATGTGTAATATTATGTAATAAATCATGAATTAATGTGTAAAAAAAGAGTAGGGTTGTCATAAAGTCTTCACACACTACTGACCTAAAAAATTCATCTTTTTCACCCAAAATTTAAATCACACACATTAAAATTAGTAAAAGTAAAAAAAAATTTAAAGTACATAAATAAATAAATAGCACAAGGTAATTTACATGCTTTAGATGATGTGTCCTACATGCATATGAAAAACATTGATGCCACATTTTACATTATAATCATAAAATATAAGATATTACAAAAAGATTAAAATTACAAGTAATCACATGTAGAATGATGTTCCAAATGATTACCCATATATCTTATTTATTATATCTATGTTCAAATATCTATCTATTAAACACCATGGTCTTCACTTTCTTAGATACTACTTACAACTGAAAAAAAAATAGTTAAAGTTAATCTCTTGAAATCTTTACTAATAAGACATAACGGTTTCAACATGGATAATAAACTTCTGACCCTTCTTCTTGGATGGAATTATGGACCTCCATAAACTCATCATAAATCCATCATAAGTTAAAAACATTAGATGGTTTCATTCACCTCCTAGAGGGATCATGATGTCTCTATATTCATACTGATCCACTTCACCTTCTATTGACAAATTTATGGTGAATAAAGTTAAGGAGAATTAACTTCTAGTGAACTGAAACATGATTCACATTACAACAAGTGATCCCTTATAAATAAAAATATTTTTATAATCAAACCAAATGTGTATCTCTATCGTTCCGTCACTCCTAGGTAAATGATATTTTCTTTTAAATCAGGTTCCCACCTATCCTCATTAAAAATCTTCATCGTACCATTTTTACGTTCTAAGGAAACATAATATATATACATGATTTAGAAAATCCTCTTATTACCTAGATACACACACTATACTCAAGTTCACTCATATTAGATATGTATTATATCTTCAGGAATGTATAGAATGGGAATACAAAATTAAGGACCCACTCTTTAGGAATGGTACTCATACACACATTATGAACATCAATAGTATCAACATTCTATACCATAAATAATGAATGATCATTGTTTCCATTATAATTATTTTTCTAAGGAAAATTCCTCTTAATATACCATGATTTTTAACACTAAAAATACATCACTAACATATTCCTAAAATTATAATAACTCTATATAGATTTACTCCAATTTATACACTTACATCTCTCTTCATTTATTCCTCTATGATTAAGTCCATCAACATATTTTTTAATTGGGATTCATTTATGAATTTATTTAGATAGTAAGGTATATATAACCTCTTAAAATTATATTGTATCCATACCATACATCATTTAATTCTTAATAGAGTTACAATAATCATGTAATGATGTCAAAATAAGGATTCCATGGTATTCATCATTAATCGTGATGTATATATTTTTCAAATATTAAATGATTTTGTTAAAGTCACCTATATACATAAAAAGTATAGTTACAAGGAATTTATTGAAATTAAATAATTTCATTTTCTTATGAAATCTTCCAAATAAATATTTATTCATATATTTACCCTCAATTTTAGACCATATTTTAGATGAAATAAACTCATAAGAAACATCTTTAAGAACCTTATCACCTAATGATAAAAAACATGAGACTAAATTCTCTTTAAAGGGAATAAAAAACTAATTAACTTCATTGAAAATTGACTATCCATCACCAAACACAGTGGTATCATTCTTTCTCATACTACACAAAGAATCACTAATCTCATTATGATCAAGAAGCACACTCATTTTAATCCTATGGTGATTAGAATCATTTTCTTCATCAAATTTATCCAATATTTTTTAGAACCCATATTTATGATTTAGTAAGCTCTAATACCAATTGTTAGGGCCTATGTTTTTTTATAATTCCATATTCAATTGTTAGGTGCCACTGATTTATAGCGATGTTTATGGTTTATCTAAAAATAGTTTTATTATGAATCAAAAAATAAATATGATAAAAAAGATCGACATGTGAATGTTATAAGAAATAAAAAATGAAAGAAATTGATAAATAATCATATAACATTATACAATTAAATGTATACCTACATTTATTATGAGAATACCACATCATAAATATTATTATGAAAAATAAAGTAGTATATATAAGAGACTAGAAAAATAATAATTGCTCAGAGAATCTATATGGGGATGTAAAACACAAATAAACTTGATGGTGGTCCTCAAATCCATTATGTGGATTTAGTGATCCACCTTCTTATATTTACACATGCTACATGCAAAAGGCATAAATGGATACATTATAAAATAAATATAGAATCTAGAAGGAAAACCAAGAAAACACTACAGTGTTAGGTCTCTACAACAAGACTTGGATATGGCTAGAATAACGAATTTGTATCCTTTGAATACTTCATGTACAAGGTTTTTCCCACTCTAAAATATCTAATTCCCCAATCAATATACACCAAAGTTCCACACCAAGAACTAGTAGTTATGATCAACCTGACAACTAATAAGGGAGAAATAACATGGGCCTTAGATCACAACTACTCCTTTATACTTACTTATGATCTCTCTCTCACTAAAAACTAGAGGGTTTTCTATATTCAAGTAATAACTTTAATTAATCACCCATCAAACCAAATACCTCAAGTTATACATCACATGCAAGTAAAACAATGAGAATTTTGATAGAGACATGGGATTATTGAGGCATGGATAGTGCATATAAAACAACATATTCTAGATACTCAACCAAGTAACAACTCAATGGAAACATGTCCAATCCATATAAAAAATATAAGTAAATTCATGGATTAATATTTCCTATGAGATAATAATCTCATCTTATAATTAAAAATGGTAATACATGAAAATTCATGATCAAAATGATAATTGACACAAATAGACCATCTGAAATACCAGTAACAGAAATAAAGAAAATAAAAAATTCAAAATACATTGAATGGGAAAATTAAAAAAAATGCACTGTTAGAAAATTAAAACATATAAAGTAATGCACAGTTAAAATAAATAAATCAAAAAAATATAAAAAATTAATCATTTCAATGAAAATCAATAAAACCATATTTTACGCACCTGAACTCCCCAAACTTCAACCATCAGTTTCCTTCAACATATCATCTAAATTGATGGTTTATCAAACATAATACAACCTTGACGATCAAACCTAAATCTATAGATCTACATTAATAATTAATTTGTTTTAGTATTTCTTTAGTCAGTGAAATTTCCTATAGTTATAACACAACTTTTAAAACCAATCAGATAAATCATTTTTTTAGACTACCAACATCATCTACATCAGTAGAAAATATTCACTAATATTATAAATAGAAAATCATCGATCATATAACCTAAAAACATTATCCTATTTTAGGAAATTGTTGAAAAAAATTAATCATATATTAGTAGAACACAAATAAAAATTAATTATTTTCTTTAATAAATCAACACTTTGATATTCCAATTCAGGCAGTTTTACTCTATAAAAATGAAAGTTTTATTAGGGATAGATTAATAGTTAAAATAATCCATAGAAACAAATAAAAACCATGAATATTGGATCTCTATGTAAGGATAAATGAAATTCAAACAATAAATAGAAATAAAGAATACTATAAATCAGGCGTACCTTACACCGAAGAGCTTATACACCATTCTTCATCACTATCTTATAGGTTTGATAAATATCACCATAGTTTTAGAAAAAGGACTCTCTCCTCTATGGTATTATCATGTTTTATTTTAATATTTAATCATATTATATGGACCCCTCTAACCACCAAATCATACTAGTACCTTGGGTGTAAAGGAAGTAAAACAAGAGAGAATTTGGTGCCTAGGTTTCTTGGAATTTCACTGTATGAGAATCTCACTTTTATCGACCATTATATGTAATAAGGGTTTCTATAGAACATGAGGATGCTCTATAGTGATTCTCACATTAAATTTGGTATTAAATCACATGATTTAATTCCTTTCCTAGGTTTATTCATTATATGCATGAATTATCATCATGTAACATTTCCTTTATGTTCTCTTTGGTTGAAGTCTTATCGGAATGTAAACATGCTAGCATTTGAGTAACAATAAGTCATAGACTTTATAAATGAAATGTAATATATGATTCATGGAAATTAAATTTATGGGGATACATGAATGTAAATGAAATATTACTTAGACGTGTTATTTATGATACATATCAATTGTACAATATGATTGATCCATGAAGTAGCTTGAAACTATATTTCATACTCCCCTTACAATATACTCAATTGTACCCTAGTATTAGGTAAGGTGGTGGAGTATCATGATAACTCATGACATACTATATCACCATATCATAGCCTAAAATTAGACTAAATGCATTTCATTCAAAAGGCTTAAGTCATTAGTGTATTTCTAACTCCTTCAATATCCTATTTTCATTAAAGCTTATAAGAGATTCTACCATTTAATATTATATTTTATCATATATAGTAACTTCTGGAATCATATCTAAAACTCTATTGGTATATATTTTTAAACTCTTTTGAAAATATATCATTAAATTCACCTTTCATCACTTTGTATATAATTCCTTGGGAACACCCTATCTAAAATACATTTGGATTAACTCTAAAACAATTTTAAAGTATCTCTATGATTTAAAATCAATCCAAATTCTATCAACTAAAAAGTGTGACTTTATGGGCCTTTATAGCATCAAAATATATATATATGGATCCATTAATTTAAGAAATGAGAATCCTATCACAAATAATCAATTCTAATTAAGCTATAAATAGATCTGATGTGATCTATATCAAACACATGTGTCAATATACCCATGTCCATTAGTTTTCATCATAATAAAGTTCATATTATAATATTTTCCTATTTATAAGGACTTCAA
The DNA here is from genome assembly GCA_963277665.1 of Viscum album. Classification (NCBI taxonomy): domain Eukaryota; kingdom Viridiplantae; phylum Streptophyta; class Magnoliopsida; order Santalales; family Viscaceae; genus Viscum; species Viscum album. The sequence continues at coordinate 957,521,333 of OY728128.1, read as the reverse complement.
GTGACCATGGTACATAGAGTATGTTAATCACATATAGTTAACTCATACGTTATCTATTCTTGGAGTAAAGATCATCTTACACAATGAATATGTCACATGTCATTCATCTACATGGGTCAGTACATCTTATATCCCTCATCCAAATATATAATCACATCATATGTACTATCTATGTGTTTTACACTCCCCAATCTATCACAATATAGGTTTCATATTTCATTCATATCATACTATAGTACAAATACCATCTTGGTTGAGCTCTAACTAACGACATGATCAACAACATACCCAATCAAACCCTTATTAGCTAAGTCACAACGACTTGCATAAGAAAGGTGTCAAGGTATAAAGGTTTTCATTCTAGGTATCTCACTAACCTTAGGTTTAAGGATCCAAATATTATCCATGTACCCGTAGTATATCAAATACATAGAATATAATATTCAACATTGTATACTTCATGGGTAATCAAACACACCACTTTTTGTGCCTCATGAGAATATTTCTCATCTCAATACAAGAATTATACTCATGATAATGATAAAATTTCATAATAAAAAGAGGTTTCATCCCAAAATTTAAAAAAAATTACATTACCATTCACTAGAACATCCTAAACTTTTATATGATAAATTTAAATTCACATTAATATGGTATGTAAATGTAACCCTTTACATTTATCTTTACCATCATTCAGTAAATTTTTTAGGATATTAAATAAAATTCACATTATTAATTGATTGGAATAATTATTTAGAAATTAGTGATATTAACTTTTTACTATAACTAAATATATTTATTTACATTTTCATTACAATCACATATCATAAACTCTTTAGGATATTAAGTGGAAATAAATATAACTTTAGACTGTTGTGATCCTTTATTTGTTAACTTTTGAAATTTTGTAAGTTCAAACATGATCCCATTAATCTCTTAGTCTCTCTTTAGAATATCTTTGATAAGAATCAATAAAAAAATATTTTGTGTTAATAAGTAAAACTTAATTCATTTGATTAGGAATATATAACAAACTATTGTCTCTATTTCATATGTAGTAATGTATTTGTTTGAAGTATTTTTATCTTAAAAGGATGTCTTTAAAATTTTCTCTAATGGGTGGGAACATATTACCTTATATTTGTATAAACAATGTTATCCTGGATAAAACATTTTTATCCTTCTCTCCTTTTCAAAATATGTTATAGAGTCAAATAAACCATAAACCATGTGTATAAAATTTATTATATAATTTTTTTCATTATAATTTTTTTCATGAAAACCCCTTTTATCATAAAAGAGAAATGTGATAAATATAATCATTATATTAAGATCCATATGTGCTTGATATGTTCCTTTATATATAAATATTTTATATAGAAAAACTATTTGATTCATCACTTTAATGAAAACTACAATCTCTATCAATTATTCCCTTGATTTTAAATAATTGTATATTTACAGCACTAGTAAAATATAAATTTGTTATCACATAACATTTCCAAATAAAAGAATAAAACTCTATTATAGTGATATATATCATAGACATTACATATATTTTCACAAACTTATTTAGATATCCCAAATAATTACATCATGTGGAATTATTTCTCTTACCTAATAACACCCTTAGGTTTAAAAACCCTTGACTGTAAACTTGAATAAATATCATTAGTATCTAAAAAAATTCTTTCATTTTTAATTTTTACCCACTCGTAATATCTACATTGTAAAAGAACTTAGTTATCATATTCCTAGTTTATCTATTCTCAACACTTGATAATGTTGTGTAAACATTTCTTAAACCCATTAATTTTGTCTGAACATTTCTATATGTTTGATGATGATGATTCTATTTATCTAAGATATAAGAGTTTATATTATTATTATCATGTTTGATTACCATTTAATATATAATTTTAGTAAATGAGATCCCACTAAAATGTTGAACCATTTAAAATACATCATATAGATTAATAGTCTAAGATACATATTTCATTATGACATGAATGAGCTTGTTTATGTAAATAATCCAAGTCTATATATAGTTGAAAAAAAATTTCAATCATATCATATATGACTCTTTGATTGTCAAGTAGACAACCCCTTGTCCAATCCATCATATAGAAAAACCCAATTCTATTCATATGGTATCTTAACTATTATGGTTTCCCAGCTAAATGTAACCCAAATAAAATGCCAAGAATATGCTGAAAAAAGAAAATTTAGGGGAACCCAGCTTTGGAATGACCTGCCAAAGGATGATCCAGTGTCACTTATAACTTTCTAGACTTATAAAATATAATCTATGGGTGACCATATACATCACAAAACTACTCGGTTGGATGATCAGATTATTGAAAAGTGTGGCTTTGGAAAGAATATAACACTTATTATTTTTATGGTAATTTAATATCACTATATTAACAAATTTTATACCCTTGTGTATGCATGTTTCTAGTTATTTAGTTTTGGAATCCTATTCTCTCTATCAAATCAATTTTTTCAATCCATATTTATGTGTAACTCTTTATATAATCTTTTGATTGTTCAACTCACACAAAAATAGGAACAAACCTTATTTACACATATAAAAATTTATCTCATAAATAAATTACATGAAATATTCGTGTAAAGGTTTATAATTATATAATATTTATAATATATACATGAGTAATTCTGGAGTGACAGATAGCCAACCCCTACCTTTCTAAAATAATGCACAACCTTCATCACAGTGGGATTTCTGACCACAAGTCCCTCTCCCCAGGGATACTTTACTCATGAGATAATTAAATTCATAATATTCTTAAAACGTAATATGAATAGACTATGATTTACATCTAAATTAAATTTGATAACCCTGATAAAATACTAAGGTTATGGTAGATGAAAACTAAATCTTAGGCTAACATTACTAGAATGTAATGGATGTCTTAAAAATTCCATAAGAATCAATTTAAAATATTAAACTAAAGTATACACACATTCATAATATAAACAATTTATAACTTTGAATAAATTAGGTAATAACCATTTAATTAAACATACATTTAAAATATTTAAATATGATGTAACCATTTATAAACAATTCATAAATAAAAGCTAACAATAACTATTTTATAATTATGATTTAATCACTATAGTTATTTCATAATAATGAATAAAATCACTTTATAGTTGATTCATAATATGAACTCTTTATTTTATACATTATATGAAAATTTATTTAAACATATAGAATACTTTTTTGAGTTATAAACTATTTTATAATTCAATTTTTATTATATAAATATTTTATATAATCTAATATCATATACTTAAACATTCTTTAAAACTTTGATCAAATTAATCATACAAACATTTTTATGAAGTTTAAATAATATCCAAAATAAGGCCTTGTATTTTTTAGATTTAAAATTAATTAATTAAGAAAAAATCATAATCTTTAAACATTTAGAATTATTTTTTAATTTAAAGACTCTTTATGAATTACTCTTATAATTTTTCATATAAAAAAATTATATTTAAATTATAAGGTATTCTATATAAATATGAAAATATAATTTAATATTTAATCAAAATATAAATGGAATTATTATAATAAATTTTTTTAAAAAATTAAATAATTAATTATAAACATTTATTATAAATTAATTTTAGAAAATCCTTTATAAATTTTTAAACACTCCAAAAATATATTTTAAATTATTTATAAAAAAAATTATAAAAAAATCAATTTAATTACTAATTAAAAATACTGAAAATATGATTTTCACATTAACCTAGATTTCACTATGCCGTGGGACTCCTTATGGTGTCTTTAAAATTTCTGCCTCATATACACCATGGCATAACAAAGTCTTTCATAGTCTCTAAATGAGTGATCCCTATGGTCCTATCAAAATAGAAACCATATTTGGAATATGGTGTGGTGGTATGTGTCACATAAATGATTTATTTTAAAGTTATTTTTTCATTTAATTTCCATTCTTGCTTTGTTGTGGGATTTTCTAATACATTTTTGGAGGAAAGGGTGAGTTCTCGTGATTTGGGCCAAACCGTGAGCCCATTTCCATATTTAAAAACCAATTTTGTTTCTTTTATAACTCTTTCATATTTAAACATTTTACACCCATTACACTTTCCAATTGGAATAACCTGGTATATTAAAACCACCATATCCATTTTGACCTCATAGGAATCCATAATCATGATGGATTTGGGTTTTTTATTAAGGTATTGGGCTAACCCGAAATCTCATTTCCTACTTTAAATTGTTTTTGTAATTATTTAATATCTCATTCAATTTAAGGTTTTTCGGTGATTCTGACTATCACCCAAGCCCAATTAACCAAGTATCTCCCCCATGCTTTCCTATACCTCTTTTGTTCTCATATTCATCGCAAATTAGGGATAAAATTCTCAAAATTTCTCAAATCATCCAAATATGAATAGGTAAATTCTTTCTTTCATAAATCCTCAAATTTTTAATCTTTTCCCCCATTCTAGTTTTTAAATGACCTCATCAACCTTATTCGAACCTCAATTTTATTTTTGTATGTTTTTAAATTCATCTACTAGTGTATTTTGGTCGTTTTCTTCAAGATATCTCATGTAAGTGGGTTTCCTCTCATGTTCCTCCCATTTTCTTAGAGTTTCTTCCACTTTTCTTGAGGTTATAAAATTTCTAGAATCTAGGGTTCGTACCTAGGGTTTTATTTTGTGTTCTTTTGGTCAAGTATTATGGTCTATGGATCAAATTCACTCCCTTGTGGTGCAGCGGTGGTGCGGTTGAATTTTCACACAACAAATTGGGGGTTTTGACACAAAAGGTAGGTGATTCCATGTGTGAGAATTTATTGATGAGTTAGAATGCTTCATTTAGTTATTTTTAATGTTTCTTATATGTTTTTTATTGTTAGAAAATCATTTTTATGGTGTTTTTTAAGAGGTTTATTTTATAGTTTCACTTTTTCTACAAATTGGGTGTTTTCCATGTGTAACTCTTGTGGTAATATTTGTATTTAGTTTATAACATGTGAAAGTAGTTTATTAAATGTTTTTTTGGATTTAAATTATGTTTTGGTAGGGTCTTGGTGTGATTTTGGGTTTAAAGGAGTGTTTTTAATGGGGTTTAGGTGCAAAACCTTGTCATGCTTCTTGAAAGTGTTTTATAAAAATTGTAAATGGGTTATTGAGTTACAAAAAGTGTGAGAAGGAAGTTTATGTACTATTTGGGTGGGTGTATATTTTTAAAATTGTCCATTTTGTTGTGAAAGTGATGTTATATGATTTTTACCATATTGGACACGTTTTATAGAATTTATTAAATGATTTGTTGAATTATGAAAGAGATATGAAACATGTTGTGGGTTGTTTTGGTGTGAGTATGGTTTCAAAATGAATTTGAATGAGAAAGGGTGTTATGTGACATTTTTGTGGACTGTTTGGTGTGTGTGGGATGTGGAAATTATATTTGAATGGGAAAATGGTATTTCATGTCTTGTGGAACTTAATTGAGCATTATAGGGAAAACTCGGGTATCTAGGTGGGTGGATGTGTACTAGTATGCTAGTGATCCTGTTGGGTTTGGCCCCAGTTTCATGTAGAATGTTTGATGATGACAACACTAAATAAAATATGATAATTATGATGATGATAGTGGGAAATTAATAGGTTATTGGTATTCTCTCTACTAGTGTATTTTGTGCATGAGAACATATATTTGTATGGTTACTTTCACCGAGATATGAGGTACCTGGGACCCACAAGGAGCTAGTGCATATGGGTTATTTCCCATTGCTTGTGCTCATTAGATACTTTATTCTTACTATAAAAATATAGTATGTTTGGATATAAAATTCAGTGGCTTTGGAATTCTATTTAAAATTGTTGATTCTTTAAAGTATCCCACTTGAAAACTATTTTTATTTAAAGTTGCATCTCTTTAAAATTCTCAATAGCATCTCATGTTTATAAAAACATGCAAGATTTTCATCTTTGAATGTTTATCACATGTAATAATTTAGTGGTGGAATCATAATGGGATTTGGATCACACCCTACTTACACCCTTGGGTGTAATTAGACTATGTTATTTTTTCACAGGCTAGGGTACAACTTTTTGTTTCAATGGTTCAGGTTTTTAGCGGTCCTTTGTGATGCAGTGTTATAGAGATGGTTTGAGGGCGGTGCCTCTTTCCATGAGGTGGTTCTTGGGATATCCATTTTGGGTTTATTCATTTTTTATAGTCTTTGATAATTGTTTTAAATTATGTAATTTAATTATGAATTTTTGTAAAAGAAGGTTTGTTTTGAAAAATCCAGATTTATTATATCAGTTTTCTTTGTTGTTTTATGTTTATAAAATCGGGTAAATCGTTACCATATTTCATTTTAAGATACTCGGTCACTTATTATAGACCATGGGGATCAAGAATTCCCTTCGGGCCTTGTCGCAGACAGTGTTGGGTTCCGGTTTTGATGGAAACCAGATTTGGTTCATGACAAAATGGTATCAAATGAGGTTAGGTTCACTCTTTGGGTCATGTTATTCGGGGAAGAGTCGGGATGTATGAAGTTAGGATTTTTTGGGGCTTGAAATTACAATTATGAGTAGGGTTACTATCCAGTACACCTCATGACATGATTCAAGTTTCCAGGGGAAGTTAGGCTTTATCTGGGTCCTTTGGTTTTCTTGGTTTGATGAAAATTAGGGGAAATGAAAAGAGAGTTGGGATAATGGTATCAGTGATCTCATATGGCCTAGAAAACCATATGGAGCTGGGATGTTTCCCTAGAACACTCTCTATTATGGTGAAGTGATTGGTTTATAGATACCAACCATATGTTCAAGTCACCCACCAAAACTAGTTTCCTCTCACATTGTCTCGAGTCTCTTTGTGTTGGAATCTTGGAACTTGATTTTAGGAAAAAATGACTTGATTTAAGAAATGTGAAATTTTATGAAATTATTTTTTAGTAAATTGGAAGTGGATTGATTTTTAAGATGTTAGAACTTAATTTTTAAAATTGTTTTGAAATACAAAATGGTGTGTTTACACCTCTTTTGAAAGCAAGAACTATGTTAAAGTTGGTTTTGAAAAAAAAATATTTCCAATAGATTTCTCTAAACAATTGAAAGGTGTTTTAATGGGATGGAATGTTTTGGAAGTCATGGGTGGAGTTTAGAAATGGATTTTGATTTGGTAACTAGATATCATTTGAAAATATTTATGAAATTTTGGAATCCTGTTTTAAAATGAGAAGAGTTGAGTTCCCAATTTAATAAGGATTTATGAAATGGTGTTTGTCATGAAATTAGATGTTTTCTGAAATGGGGTGAAATGTCTTAAAATTAATGTATATGAATTGAAAGTTAGTTTTTATTGAATTATTTGTGATCTTTTGAAAAGTTTTATGAATCATTGGAACCTTGTTTTAAATAAGAATATATGAGTTTTCAATGGAATGGGGGTTGATGAAAGGGAGTTTTCATAAAACCGGGAGTGTTTTGAAATGGGGTGATATGTTTTGAAATTAATGTGTATGACTTGAAAGTGAGTTCTTATTTTAATGATTGGGTATTTCAAAAAAATATTTTCGTAAGATGTAAATTGGGATTTTGATTTCATGGTTAGCAGTTTTGAGAAAAAATTAAGTATTGGTTGACTGTTTTGGTTTTGAAAAGCGGGGAAAAAATTATTTTAACCTTTGTTATTTCCTTGGGTGACCACGTGCATGGGGTTACATGGGATGATGGATAGTTAATGGAATGTCTAGATGAGTGATGGGATGGATATGAGTAGGGTGCCTGGTGCGGCATGTAAACATTCATGTGTGAGGCCCATGGGGTACCATTGGTGGATATGCTAACTGTTGAATCGTTTATTTTCAAAGTGATGATTTTAAAGGAAAGCATGATGTCTTGATGACTAGTTTGGGATGGTGTGTCTTATGTGTTTTTTAAAATTTTAGAATTGTGGGATGTTTTGAGTCCAAGAACCCCTCTTGTTTGAACAGTGTTTTGGGTTTGTGTTTGGTCAGTAAGTTGGGTTGAAGGGATAGTTAGTGGTCTCTTCTGAGAAAAGTTCAGGAAGCCTTTATAGTGGTTTCCATCATCTGTTTGGTTCTAGTTTGTGGAAAATTTTAACCAATGGACAATCTTGGTTGGTTCATTGGGTTCTCTTATTGGATAAGGTATCCCCCACTAAGAGTTAATGCATGACTGAAGTGAAACCCAGATTGTTTCATCATTATAATATCCTCTAGTTGATCAATATAATAAATCTTTTTCTTGAGATTTGTAGATTCAGTCTACACCCTTTCCTTTCTTGGTTTTATGGATCCTATTATAGCGGGAGAGTGCTCATCGAAGGTTGAAAGAGACCTTAGTTTCTTAAGTTACCTGATTCATCAAAGGTGAAATTATTCTGGGGTTGTGAGTGTGGATGGTGTCTAAGACGAACTCTGGGTCCTTCATAGTCTCTTCGAAGCATGGGTTCATGTTAAACCACCAGCATAGGAAATATGGTCATGATAGGTTGTTATGACCACTTTCTTAAATTTCATGTTGTTTGGGGACTTGGAATAAGGTCCCTTCCCATTTATTGTCTTTATCAGTCAAAATGGTCATGTTCGGTGACACTTTGTGATGTGATGTGCTCATTTGATTGTAAAGGTGAAGTTTTAAAATATTTTGTGAGTATTTGTTTCATCAGAAGTGTGTTTCCTTTCATGAGATCTCAAAATCCTTTTTTAGAGGAAGGTGTTTCTATATATCCTTTCCTATTTATGTTTCTCTTCTGAAGAAACAAGGGGTGATGTGTGTGTGTCTTCAAAGAACTTGTTTTAGTGAAATGTTGGGTTAGGGTAAAGTGAGTTTGGAATGTGTTATGTCTTGGTGAACCCATCTGAGATTAGGGTATATTTTTCATGGCACTTAAGGTATAAGTTTCATTTGGGGGTTTCCAAATCCTAATTACGAGGTCAAAAATGCTTCAATCATTTGAGCTCTAACCATGGGTCCCAGAGTGAAGTTGACGCATAGTTAGGGGAAACCCTGTGGTCGTCCAAACCTTTGGTCAAAGACCTGTCCTCAATATGAAATATGGGAAAATTTTAAACATTTGGTGTCTTCATATTGCTTTTGTTTTTCCCGTTCATAGGGAAGAAGTGGAGGGACTCGTTCCCATGTTATCGCAAAATGTAATTCTTTCCCCCTTTGGTTTACATTGAGTTTTTGGAGAAAGGTTTAAAATTTGGATAGACAGGTTGAGCGCGTGTTTTTTGTATGGTTAGTAGTAATTGTGCCCTAGAAAACCATGTAGGTAGAAGGATCCCCATGGTTAGCTCACAGTTTCCTAAAACATGCTGACTAACAGTGCAGTCATCCCAAATCTTTAGATTTTGCGGTCCTCTTATGTCGGCCCATGTTGTTTGGTTAAGATGGTTTGTTCTTATAGTGTGGAGACACTATATAAGTCTCATGTATGTTATTTTGGAAATGTATAATGGAATTATACCCCTTGAACCAGGGAGTCCACTTGGGCCTCCCTCTATTAGTGTCTTGATTCTGCCTCGAGAAAATTTAAGTTGCCTCTTATGGTGGGGAACCCATTTGTGTTTCCTTGTACTAGTAACTAAGATTTGTCCTTGGTATTGGCTTGGCAGTAGGTAGTTCTGTTTAGAGCTATATAACTAACAATATATTCCTTGGGTAAAAGTTTGGATTGGAGGGCACCCAACAGTTTAGTTAAATTAAGGTAAGTGTAACCTTGTTCGATGTTATTGTTTGTTTGGGTAAATTGCTCAAGTCTTGTTCGGATAGTGTTTGGGGAGTTTTATTTTGGGATAAATTTTGAATGTGATTCATTGTTTCAGGAAAGTGGTGTAAGTTTGTTTGTTATATTATTCCCTCCTTAATTGATCACTGAAGGTGTTTTGGCCTTTGGGGGTGAAGCTTGGCAAAAGAGTCCATTTTGGCATTTCGATTGGGTTTGATTTTTCCTCTGGCCTTGTTGTGGCTTTTTGACTACAGAAAGATTTATGATGGGGAGAATTTTCACATCCATGAATTATTTTAAAGGTATTTTTCATTTAATTTCCATTATTTCTTTGTTCTGGGGGTTTCACATACATTTTTGGAGTAAAAGGTGAGTTTTCATGATTTAGGCCGAACTGTAAGCCCATTTCCAGATTTAAAAGACAATTTTGTTTCTTTTACAACTCTTTCATATTTCAACATTTTACACCCATTAAACTTTTCAATTGGAATACCCTAGTATATTAAAACCACCATATCCATTTGGACCTCATAAGAATCCATAATCATGACGGATTTGGGTTTTATATTAAGGTATTGGGCTATCCCGAAATCCCATTTCCTAATTTAAATTGCTTTTATAATTATTTAATATCTCATTCAATATTTAAGTTTTTTCAGTGATTCAAAGTCTCACCCAAGCCCACTTACCAAAGGCGCGCCCCAATGCTCTCCTACCCCTCTTTGGATCTCATATTCATCGACAATTAGTGAGAAATATATTTGGATTTCTCAAATCGTCCAGATTTGAAGAGATAAATTGTTTCTTTCATAAATCCTTCAATTTTTACTCTTTTTCCCTCATTCTAGTTCTTAAATGACCTCCTCATCCTTACGAAAACCTCACATAAATTTTTTTCTGTTTTTAAATTCAAATACTAGTGTATTTGGGTCCTTTTATTCAAGATATAACAAGTAAGTGGATTTTCTCTCATGTTCCTCCCATTTTCTTAAGGTTTCTTCAACTTTTCTTTAGGTTATAAAATGTTTATAAGCTATATTTTGTACCTAGGGTTTTATTTGGTGACTTTTTGGTCAAATATGGTGGTATAGGTCTTGAATTTACTCCCTTTTGGTGCGGCGGTGGTGCGGTTGAAGTTTCGTACATGGAATCGGGGGTTTTGAAACAAAAGGTAGGTGATTCCATGTGTGAGCATTTATTGATGAGTTAGTATGATTGATTTAATTATTTTGAATGTTACTTATATGATGTTCATTTTTTTAAAACCATTTTCTTTGGATTTTGTTAAGAGGTTAATTTTATATTTGTACTTTTGATTCAAATTTGGTGTTTTCCCTGTGTAACTCTTGTGGTAATATTTGGGTTTATTTTATAACATATGCAAGTGGTTTATTAAATGTTGTTTGGGCTTCCGATTATTCTTTAGTAGGTTCTTGGTGTGATTTTGAGTTTAAAATAGGGTTTCTGAATGGGTTTTAGGTGAAAAACCTTTTCATGCTTCTTGAAAGTGTTTTATGAAAATTGTAAATGGGTTATTGAGTTACACAAAGTGTGAAAAGGATGTTTATGTACTGTTTGGGTGGGTGTATGTTTTTAAAATGGTCCATTTTTTTATGAAAGATATTTTATGTGATTTTTAACATCTTGTACATGTTTTTTAAATTTTCTTAAAGGATTTATCGAATTGTGAAAGAGATATGAAACATGTTGCGGGCTATTTTTGTGTGAGTATGGTTTCAAAATTAATTTCAATGAGAAAGGGGATTATGTGACATGTGTGTGGTATGTTTGGTGTGTGTGGGATGTGAAAATGATATTTTAATGTGGAAATGGTATTTCATGGCTTGTGGAACTTGTTTGATCACTAGAGGGAAAACCCGGGTATCAAGGTGGGTGGACATGTACTTGTACGCTAGTGATCCCGTGGGGTTTGGCCCCAGTTTTACGTACCAAGTTTAACGATGAAAACACTAAATAAACTATGTTGATTATGATGATGAATATGGGGAACCACTAGGTTATGGGTATGATCCCTACTAGTGGATCGTGTTCATGAGAATAGATATGTGTATGGTTACTTTCACCGAGATACGAGGTACCTGAGACCCACAGTGAGCTAGTGCATAGGGGTTATTTCCCATTGCTTGTGCTCATTAGATACTTCATTCTTACGGTCAGCATAAGGTATGTTTGGATGTAAAAATCAGTGTCTTTGGAATTATATTTAAAAGTGTTTATTCTTTAAAGTAACCCACTTAAAAACTCTTTTTATTTAAAGTTACATCTCTTTAGAATTCATAATAGCATCTCATGTTTATGAAAGCTTCAAAGATTTTAGTCTTTTAATGTTTATCACATGGAATAATTTAGTGGTGGAATCCTACTGGTATTTTGATCACACCCTACTTAAACCCTTGGGTGTAAGTAGACTTGGTTATTTTTGTCGCAGGTTTGGGTACAACTTTTTGTGCCAATGGTTCGGGTTTTTATTGGTCCTTCATGATGCATTGTTGTGGAGATTCTTGAGGGTGGTTCCTATTTCCAAGAGGAGGTTCTTATGATTTCCATTTTGGGTTTCTTAATTTGTTATAGTCTTTGAGAATTGTTTTAAATTATGTAATTCAATTCTGAATTTTTGTAAAAGATTGTTTTGAAAAATTCAAATTTGTTATATTGGATTTTTTGTAGTTTTATGTTTATAGGCTCAGGTAAATCGTTCCTGTGTTTCATTTTATGATACCCAAGCACTTGTGTCAGCCTGTGGGGATTAGGAATTCCCATTAGGCCTTGTCGCAGACCACGTCAGGTGCCGGTTTTGATGGCAACTAGATTCAGTTCGTGACAGTATGCCATTTTGGATTGATGAATGACCCTACATAGTGTGTTGCCACCTTGGATTTGGCATGGAGACTCATGAAAAATGATACACTATTTTTTTATTCTTTCATTTAATGCATGATTTTATGAATCATAAAACACAAGATTCTCTAATACCACTCTAATATTTCTTAGAGGTAGATTAAGAATTAATCTAAGAAATAGAAGTGAATTAAAACCCTAAATCAAGGATATCCATGTAATGATAAATAAAACTCATGCAATAAGTAGAAAAAATAATAATATTGGCCATCAATTTTAACTTACATCAATGATATTATGATCCACTCAACATCACTATAATATGGGTTAGATAATAATCACCAAAGTGGAAGGAAAAGGAATACCAACTCCAGAGGTATCCTTGATTTGCATCTGCATCTCTCATTATATGAGAGGGACCCTTCTAACCACCTAGTAATTATAGTTCTTATGGCATAAATGTCATAAATTAAGAGATCATTGGGAACTTGGGAGTCTCAAAATTGCATCGTATGAACATATCACCTACATCAACAATCATATAGTGGATGGGTTTACATAGAACCTAAGGACACTCCTCAATGATGTCCACATTAAATAATGTGTCACATCGCATGAGTTAATTAATTTCCCAGTTTCATCGATCATATGCATGAATGATCCCCATGTTAAATATCATGTAACAACTCTTTTATGATAGAATTGGTGGAAGTTTCACTTAAATATAATGCATTAATAATCAACTACCAATAATTCATAGCCTTTCCAAATGAATCTTAATATATAATTCATGATAAGGAATTTCATGGAGATTCATTGATGAAAAGACAATAGAACATAAAGACAAACCATATGATACCAATTAATCAAACAATATGATTGGGTCATGTAGTAACATGAATCTATATTTTATACTCCCCTTAAGACATAACTAATTATACTCTACGATTGGGTAAGAAATTGGAATATCATGTTAACTCATTATCTACAATATCACCCTATAATATCCAATAATTTTCCTAAATTAATCGTGCGAAAAATGATTTAGGGTTTAGGGAATATCCAACCCCCTCACAAACTTTAGGTACCCCCTCCATTGATTCAAAGATGAACACAACACCCCAGTTATTCATCACCTCCATCAAGATCATTTAATTTTTCCAAATTGACATTGATTTCACCATATATTTATCAATAGATCCATGGGATTAACAATATTAAATAGATATCATTTGAACCATCATCTTATTTTCACATTTACCTCAAATGGATTCCACTGTAATCACTTGATAATAAAAAACCATGTACTATCTCATCTCTTCACTTTGATTGAGAGAGATTCATCCACCCTTCTCTAAGTGCAATGAATCTCTATTTTCATAAACCATACATAGACTCCCCTCATGAATATTCAATTGAGTTCATCATCATTGTAGTTCATTCCTTAATTATTAGTATAGATAAAAGTTTTATTGATAGAAATTATCCTTAATGAAAACTCTACATGACTTTCATCAATTCCCATATTTTGGATATTATTATGAATTATTTATCAAACTGGTTAATTCATATATGTTTTCCATTTCTATCCAATGATGCTACCTAATTTTTTTTATACATGGTCCATAATTATAACATAAATATCATACACCTCCTATTATAATTATTCACAATTAAGGACTGATTTATTCATATGTAGTGAATGGTAATTTCATAGATGTACAAATCTTTTACTCTTCATTGAATTTTTTTAATCATACACATCTATATTATTTTACTCTTACACCTATTGTAGTTTGTTGAACATTTATTAAGTATCTCATAAAATAATGATTAAATAAAACATAATATTGAATTATTTCCATGAAAATAGTCTTTTTTAATTTTGTACACATTTAAATAAAAATCTAAACTATTTATACCCATTTTCTTACAATTAAAATCCTTATTAAAAATTTAACTAAAAATATGATTACAAATCTGGAAATCAATTCATTTAATTCTAAAAAATAATTTCAATTCCAATTTCCAAAAATTTAATCTTCTAACATAAAAAAAATCCTTTAAATATTTTCAATGAAAAATCATTAAATAAAATATTTTCAGGAAAAATAAAATCAAAACCATAATTTATTTCAATGTTTCACTTAAACTAATCAAAAAAAGATATTTCTAAAATAATATTTCCATGAAAAATCCATGTTATTTACAAAAAAATATTTCAATTAAAAAATACCAAAGACATCAAAAATGAGCTTCACTGAACATTTAATTAATTTCAAACCAAAAATAATGTTTTATAATAATTATTCAATGAAAATAAAATCTTCAAAGAGATTAAACAAAGATTTGTAATTTATCAATTAAATTCCATTTTATTACAAAATTATAATAATCGATGCAATAAACATGTTTAACTTGAGACAAATCAGTATCATTATAAATTTCCAGCATGATGCATCTCCATCATTATGTTATTCATCGATATTATATCTATTTATATTTTAAGTTTTTTATATTACTTTGTCCATGAGATTATGTTTATTATTTCCATATTATATATATCATGATCAATTATTAGTGAATTTAGTTTTTTTATATATTATCCACTACTAAGAATTTGAGCTCACCCTATTTTCTAAATTACCAATTTTCCCTATGTTATCAATATAATGCTATTAATTTCAACACCTTAATATTGTATGATATATTTTTACTCAAATAAATATAATTTCTTCAATATCTTGTGATAGATGCAAACCCCAGGCTTAAATGAACTGTATTATATTATACTATTATAAACTAGCTGTTAAATTATAAGAGTGGATATGATTTTTTTTAAATTATGAATAAATTTTTATATAAGGAAAATATATTGACAAATAAGTACTCAATTTTTATTAAAGTATTTATATGATTTAGAAATACATTTTCCCTTAAAAAGGGTTATATTGATTTTTTTGATCAAATAATATAATTAATTTTTCCAATTTTAGTGAATTTATTTGTCCAGATAAATTAATATCTGAAATCATTATGTCAAAATTATAAAATATTTAAATTTAAATAATTTTATTAAAAGTTTGTTTTTTTAATGAATAGTGAAAAATATTGATTTTTATTGAAAATTCTATTTTCAGTGTAAGAGTTTATAAAGTTACATTAAAAAAAATAAAAGAAAACTATTTTATTTTTATTATTAATAATATAATTAAGGTCATTATAATTAATTTTATGTTGTATTTTGGTATAAAAACATTTTGTACTTCAAAAAACAATTTCTTGGAAAACTACTTTTTATCAAGTTTTAAGGGTTTAATTTTGAATTAAATTCTACCACTTATGTGAATGGAATTTGATAAAATGGATTTCATATTTGGAATTAGGAGTATAAAATTTGGTAAATTAACCCCTTTTATTTAATTTAATTATAAATATTAAACTTGGTAAATATTTGTCACCTTGGTTTGGGTAAAATAAGTAAAATAGGGTTACAATATTTGTATAAGGCTTTAAAATTTCTCTAAAACATTAATTTTTTCCAATTTTATGGGTGGATTTTAGTAATTTCTATCCAAATATATAATATATGGCCACTTGGTGCCATTTTTCTTTGATTTTGACCTTTATATTATTTTAATAAGAGAATAAATACAAAATGACACCCTCTTGGATTTAATATATTTAAATTTTTTACATAAGGATAAAAAGAAGATATATTCAGTTTTAAATGTTTATTTTAAATATTAATAAATTTTTTATCACGGTAATTTTTTTTTAATTTTCATAAATTTAATAATTGCATTAAATTGTTACACAACACCGAAAAATTATTTATTCAATTAATAGAAAAATAAATTAAATGATTTTATAGATATGAAAATTAATACAATTTGGTAGGATTATCATGTTCCAAGAATTATATAGATAAATATAAAATATTAAGTATTTGTGAAAGTATTATATTATAATTATATAACTATATTTATGACTTTAAACTCAAAGTAAATGAATATTTACAAAATTAACATTAATGATATTTTATAATAAACAATATTTTATTAAATGACATAAAATTCATAAAATTCCTATATTAATCCAGTTGAATGGGTTATGTTTTAAAATATCCTCTATGTTCTATTTATTAGTCACTAGTCCTATTATGGTAACATTCTTGATCCTTAAATAGTATAAAACTTTGATATTTTGATAATTTTCAAAATGGTTAATGTAGGGTTATAACAAAGAGATAAGAGTGAAAAAATCACATAGAATTGTAAAAATTTTCTTTGGTGATATTATTTTTACTTATAATCATCCTATATTCAAAATATATCAATTTGGAGTCACTTTTTTATAAATATTAATTTATATTAATTTATTACCTTAAGTAATTCCAATGAGACCCCTCCCCTCACTTATAAAATAGCGCATCGTCTATTATATTACTAAAACCTTTTGAACCATATATATCATATAATCCCTATCATTATACCATCCAATATTCCTTTAACATATCCTAGATCTTTGGGTATTCTTAAAAGACCATACCTTCAATGCTTAATGTGTAATTCAAAATTGGTTTCTCGGTGAAGAGGTATAACTCTTAATTGAGCATTTCCAATGTTATTTATTCTTCTAAATAATATAAATACATGGTATAAATTATAAAATATTTAATTATATTATATTAAATATGATGTATTTTTATTATTATGATAGAACAACCACTATCTACCATTGTTTTATTCAATGAAAAGTGAAAACATTACTTGTGCATGCGTATGACTTATCGTCTCCATGTAGCAGTGTAATTAATTTTCATCACCACTTTACAAGAATGGTTATAATTATGGATTTAATAAATATATTATCTATGATATTATTATGATTCTATAATGGATAATTATTATTTTATTTTCTTTTTTTCATCCATCAAAAAGTAAAAATAGCGTTAATGCATACGTACAACCAACAATCTCCATAAATGGTGTAATTCATATTTCTATTTATGTATTTTATGGATAATATATATATATATATATATTATTTATAAATATATTATTTTTATCATAATTAAAATTCTGGATATTATGTAACAATGATCAAATTACAAGGACCAGAATTACCAAACCGAAATTCTCTTGAGAAATTATACAATTAACACCCAAAATGATGATTTTAATAAGGAATTACTAATAAATGGATATTTAAATGTTATAAGAGGATAATATATGATATTATAATAATTTAAATTAATCTATTATATAGGTATAATAAATTTAAATTTATTATAAAGGAGGCCATGCCACCTTTGATGTAAGTCAATATTAAGGAAAGAGATTTATGTTACAATCACATTGTTTATCATGATTATTCATAATTAAGTTTCCAATGATGAAATTTTATGAAATATCTATAAATAAAACCATTAATTTTATTATCCTCTGTTCATTATTGGGTATTACATGTTTTCTTTTCATTTTCCTCTCTTTAAATACTCAAGAAACCAAAAAAACATTTTTAAGGAATAATAAAATTTATTTCTCTCTTTGGTTCAAAATACTTTTTATTACATATACATGTTTTATAAAAATGTTTTTAATAATGGTTTAATATTACCCTCTTAATTTTTAAATTCATTTTTACCCATTATTGAATTTTTACAAAATGATTTATTATGAATCTTCTTATCATATTCTTAATGAGGTACTTTTGACTTTTTACTGAACATGTGAAAGGAAACAATGTTTTAACATACATGAAAATAATGGAATTTCCTAACTTCATGGCCACTAAATAATTTAAATACTAATTTATAAGTTTACAAGTTAGTGTTAAAATAAAATTTTCCCTTAATATTTTGAAAAAATATATTTTAAAGAATTGATTTCAAAATGAAAAGTGTATTTTTCTCAACAAATATTTCAGATGTATTTTAAAGATATTTTCATCTAAGATGACATCCTTTGATGTTGATTATGATTTAATGTACATATGGTCAAATTATACCATAAAAAAATTATTTAGATAGATTCTGATGATTCTGATTTAAGGATTATTCTATAAAACCCATTTCTTTCCCACTAGTTATTAAGCTATAAAACCTGTTTCTTTTCCATGGGTTATGATATGATTAAATGTTTATGAAACCCATTTTTTCGTGGGTTATGATAAAATTAATGTATTGTGATCTTATAGAACACATCTATGTTATGTATTAAAAATTATATATCCATATAATGCATAGAGTAAAGATGGATATCTCCTAAGATAAAAAAGACTTGAATGGGGAGTGAACCCAGTTCAATAAGGGGCTTTTTCCACTATGATAGTGTTGGTAATGAACATTTATTAAGGATATGATGATTTTGGGAGTTCACCCAATAAACTATAATATTTTTTAAAGTGATCATTTACTATTAAAGAAATTATTGAATATACTTACGTGTATGCCACAAACTTATATCTTATGAAAATATTGTGATCTCATGGAACAAGTTCATTAATTCCTTTATGATTCATGTGTTATGTACTACCGAGATTTATCATATGATACAATATTATGGTCTATGATGTATTGGGTATAGTTTTAAAATTTTAATCTATTTTTTCATACCCTTATACTCATGTTATACTTAAGTGATCATTGATATCTCCCTTTTTTACCCTTACAAAGAATCTGAGCTCAGGATTTCTTAGGTTTCCTTTCCACAGGTTATGAATAAAGGTTATAATTAGGGTATGTACAATAATATTACTATTATGAAATAATTTTTAGGTGGATATTTAAGATATTTCCTAAAATAATAAGTTTGTGTATCTAGTCTATATAGACATTAATCCTTTATGTTCCTCAGACATGTATTTGTAAAATGTAATATATATTCATCTATTAAGATTTAATATCTATCTATGAAAATTTTGTATCGATATATTTGGTATCAAAGTAAATTTTTAGTTAATATTTGGATATTATGATTAGATAACTTTTCTAAAAACATAGGTGATGAGTTTATATATAGGATGAAATCTTAATTTTTTGTAAGGAAGAGATAATGTGATTTTCCTAGGAAAACATACATGTCTGGATACTATAAGTGGATATGGTTTTGGCATATATTAATCTTTGGGTAATAACCCCAAAAATAGTTATCTGATATATCTCATCCATTATTCTGGTGTATGATGATTTTGATCTTACTACACACTTGATTTGACACACCTGAGGGATATGCTTGGGTTAATTAACATTTTTCTTTATAAACCATTATGAAGTATTGGAATATATATGATCGTGTATGACCTATGTTAAACCTTATGTGTCTTAAATTAAATATAAGGTGTAATTATTTAGACATAATATTTATTATATTTCATGATTTATCACTATGATTATTGTTTCTCGTGATATATATTTTTATTTGAGTCAATGGATGGAACCTGAAGAAACTATGTTATTACTGAATCTAGAAGACAATGAAATGATTGTCTACCTAATCAAACAAATGTTATTGGATCTAGAATGAAAAATATTGTTATAATTATAACACAATTTTCTCAAACTACGAATCATATTGATCTTTAAAATGAGAAAAGGAGAGAACAATGTTTTTTAAGTCCTTCATGAGGCATCATCCTCCATCTTTTAATGGGTCTGTTAATGAACTAGTTACTGAGAAATAGACCAATACCATTGAAAATATATATTATATTCTATAATGTTAAAAACATAAAAAATTTATTTTAGCTATTTATTATTTGGAAGGTTATGAAAGTAAATGGTGGTCTCTTATCCAGAACATGAGTAAACATGAATAAATTGACTCCATGAAGTGGGATGAGTTTATAATATTATTTTTTAATAAGTACTTTCCACATACTCTTCTTACAAAAATAGATAACTAATTCCTTGAGCTAAAGTATAATAATTATGAAATCATTAGTACCAATGAGGCAAATTTTACAAGACTTGTGAGGTATTATTCTAGTATTATCATCCAACCTAAAAGTAATATTGATCAATTCTTAAGTGTCTTAAAAACAAGTATACAAATGGAGTTATCCATAATAGAAATTTTTATCTAGGAATAAATCATTCAGTTTACTATCATGGTAGAGATATATATTAGAGTTACCCGTCAATCTCATAATTTTTTATAAGAAAAGAAAGATAATATGCAAATGAAATTTTAAAAAATCATGGATAGAAGAATATGAGGTGTCTTTTATGATTTAAGTGTTTAAGGAAACATAGAAGAAACTATATTAAGGGTTATGGTAAAAAGTTTAAGTGTTTAAAGGAAGATCATTAAGAAATCAAATGCTAAATTTAATTGAAATGTAATTTAGAAAATTATAGATGAAAAGTACCAAAAAAATGCACCATTGGCACTCCAGTGTTTCAAATGTAGAGAGTATAATCATTATGTTAACCAGTTCTTAAATCAGATGGTTAATGATTATGATCAATTTTAGAAAACTCTTAAGCCTAGATAAAAAGTGGAATCTTATTCACTCATTATTTCCTATGTGTTTTGTGATAACGAAGTAATGAAATTTATACTTACCATCCACTCTAGAACTACTAACATCTTATTTGATTATTGATCTTCCCACTCTTTCATATCTAAATAATTTTTTAAGTGTATTTACAGTGACCCATAAATTTTATAGATAGATATTGTATCTAATTAGATGAATATTAATAACATAACATAACAATACATTCTATAATCATATAGGTTTGGTGCCTTTGGAAACTTGGATACATAGACAACTTGTTCATATAAGATCAACATCGTCTCCCGCTTCATTCTTCAAAACATCCACCCATATTATACATATCATAATTAAAACATCCTTAATATCATGGGGAAGATAAATGTAATAAAGGGTAAGATTAGATTCTCTTTTAGGGTAAATATTAGAGATATCAATGATCACATAATCATATCACAATCATAAGGGTATGAAAACACAAAATTAACATTTGAAATCCATACCATATATATCATAGATCATAATCTCGAGTCATGGAATAAATATTGGTAGTTTGTAATAAATTAATCATAAAGGAATAAAATAACATGATCCATGAGATAATAACACAAATATAAGATAAATATTTGTATCATACACATAAGTATTAAAAATTATTTCCTTAATAGTCAAGGCTTACTACCAAGACAACCACTTTGGATTGGGTTCACTACCAATTCCCCAGTTAAGGATCACTCCCAACAATATAATAGTGGATTAGGTTTAAAAAACATTCAATATTCAAGGTTAACTCACAATACTATCATAATGGGTTGGTTTTACTCCCCATTTTGTAGTCAAGGTTCGCTCCCAAGGCTATCCAAGTAGACTAAGCCCCTTACTAAACCAAGTTCACTCCATATCCTAGTTCTGTTTGTCTCATGTAATATCTATATTTACCCAATTCATTTGAGGGATATATAATTCCAATCCCATATGTCACATAATCAAAATCCATTCATATTTGTTTCACATGATCATAAATCAATCATTATAAATCATAACCCATGGAAACGAAATGAGTTTCATAAATATTTTGAACATTTCAACATAGAAGATCTCGTGGAAAATGAAATTGGTTCATAAGAATTTAATCATCATAATAATAAACCATATAGAGAAATAATAAGGATATTATCCTTATAACATATCCCCAAAATATCATAAGTAACATCAAAGGTTGTTATCATAAATATAAATTCCTTTAAAATATTATTTGGAATATTTTATGAGGAAAATACTCTTTTTACGTTGAAATCACTTATTTAAAATCTAAAAATTTACAAAATATTAAATAAAACACTTTATTTGAAAATAAATTTGGAAAATTATAAATTAATTTTCAAATCATTAAGTGATCATGATAACGGTAAATTTTGTTCATGCCATATAAGTTAAAATAACACAATCCTTTCATACTTTTATAAAAAAAGAGAAAAATACCTCCTTTAAAAAATGATATAATGATTAATTTTAAAAATTCAATCATGGGTAAAAATTAATTTAAAATTTAATTTAATAGTATTAAAATAAATTGGAAATATTTTTTGAAAACATGGATATGGAAGAAAAATGATTTTTGACCCAAGAGAGAAATAAAGTCAGTTTTCCTTAAAAATATCTTTTTGGACTCTTGAGTCGTTAAAGAGAGGAAAATAAAAGGAAAAATGTAATTTCTATATATAACCTAAGGAGAATACAATTCTTGAGTTTATTGAGAGGTAAACCATAATATTTTAGTATCATAAATTAATCATAAACAATCTTGATAAACAATGATATTATAACATAAAACCCTTACCACTTTGGTAACTTTTAAATCATAAAACCCATGAAAGAATAACATCAAATGAAACTTTAAATATT
Source organism: Viscum album (assembly GCA_963277665.1). Lineage (NCBI taxonomy): Eukaryota > Viridiplantae > Streptophyta > Magnoliopsida > Santalales > Viscaceae > Viscum > Viscum album. The sequence continues at coordinate 957,498,280 of OY728128.1, read as the reverse complement.
ATGAAAATAATTATATTCATGATATAAAATTTCAAATTTTCTATTTAAACACCTCAAAAAATAATACAGGTGTATAACATAACACATGTCCCAAAGAATACAATCTGAGATGATAAACCCTTACCTCTATTCTCTTATTTTTTTCATACACATTTAAAACTATAGAATATTAAATATATATTTATTATACATGTATTATAAAACCATACCCAAGTATATAATATCATATATTATTTTATTATTACATCTTATCACCTATTTATTAGATTTTATTGATTAAAATAACTATTTTGAGTGATAACTACTTCGTTTTTTCATGTATGTTTTGGTTTGATAGAATCAACCTTTATACTTTGATCATGTTTACATAATCTCAATAATTTTAAAAATAATATTAACATCATATATATTTCTCATATATATTATTAGAGTCATTAATGAAAGGTTGAGATAGAAAAATGAATTACATCTTTCATAGAGATGGTAATCCATATGTACCCATGAACATTGATTCCATTTTTGGTGAATGGAATGAAAGAAAGGTAAATAATAATTCAAATTTACAAAATAATAATAATATCATAAATAAAATACATATTTATTAAATATATAATTATAAAAATCCAAGTAATTTGGTAATGACCAACAAATTAAAATGCTACATGGAGACGGTAAGTCATACATACACATGGGTGATGTTTTTTTCTTTCTTTAGGATGGAAATAAGGTGGGTAATGGATTTTAAATCAATATAATAATAATTAATTATATTTAAAATACATAATTAATTATTTTAAAATGTATACCATTGATTAAGAAGAGGTTGAACAAGATATAAAATTGAAAACACTTTATTAAGAGGTATACCTCTTCGTTGATAACCTTCTTTTGCCTTAGACCTTAAGACTTGAAGGGTTGGTCTTTCAAAAATAACACAAGATCTAGGATATGGTAAAAGAATCTAATAATATATTATGTTAGGTCTTGGAGGATTTATAATGCTCAAAAGGTGAGAGTAAGAGAGGAGAATATGTTCCCTTTTATAAGTGTAGGGAGGGAGAACTCTTGAAATTATAAAAATATAATTGTTTCGTTCTCAAGAAAATTGAATTCAAATTGATAAATCTCCGAATAAAAAATTAAGGTATAAATATCATTAAAATTTAAATTTAGATAGATTTATGGTGTCATTTTAAACTTTATCATTTTGATTAACCAATATTAACCTTAATCGTGGTAATGACTATTTCAATATTAAAGGGTTATAATTCTACTTATAAGGTAAAAATTGTATCTTAAATGGACAAGGGATGAAATTTCAGATAATATATTATCCACAATAAAACAACCCTGTTATTTATTACATATTTAAACATGATTTATGAAAAAAAACCTTTACTTGATACAACATAGAATATCGATAGGTATAGTGTATTTGGGGCTTAAGAACATTACATAGCAACTTAAAGCATAGAAAACAACATATTATTGAAAAATTCTTTTACATGACCACTACATTCTCTCGTACTTAGCATTGAATATGATAACCTGAGGATACGCATAAGAAAAGGGTAAGCTATAAAGCCCAGTAAGGGAATAAAAATGTAATAACATGAGGAATACAATACATGTTAGTGAATAGGAATATCAATGCAGCACAAGAGAAACATAAACATAAAGACACGATAAAGCATGATAATCATAACATAGAAATGTGGCAACAACACTTAACATGGAATTATCATAAGCCAAGGGTCATTGCACATGGAGCATGAGTAAACCCTCATTGCACATGAAGCACAAGTAACCCCTTGTTTCACTTGAATTAGAATAAGTAAACACTCATTTCACATGATGTATCATGATAATATACTTTACCTAATGCATTGGAGAACTGTTAGGGTGCACCCTTCTTACACATTTCATTTCATGAATAAGTGTGCCACATAGATTATATAACATGGAATCAATCAAAACCACAAGTTATTAAATGATTAAAGAATTTTGAATAAATACATTAAAGTATCATTCAATACATATATGTGAATAAAGGTGAATACACTTGATAGAGACATGGGTATGGTATTCAATACACTATGATCTTGAACTACAAGAAAACCACCATTTAGCGGCGGTTTTTTCACGGTGGTTTTAAAAACCGCCACGAAACGCGTTTTCGGGCCGCCATTTCGCGGCGGTTTTAAGAACCGCCGTGAAAAAACCGCCGCTAAATGGCAAAAAAAAATTATGTTTTTTAAATTTTTTTTTTATTTTTTCTAAATTTTATTCGAGGATTAGCGACGGTTTTTTAAAAAACCACGGCGAAATAGCGGCGGTTTCGGTAAAACCGCCCCTAAATGAAATGAAAAAAACAAAAAAATGTAAGAAACCCCGAAATCACTAAAACAACCATAACTTTTGATCCGGGTATCCGTTGAAGCGCCACGACCAGTCAAATCGAAGCTCATGAAGAGATCTAGAGGCACATATAATCAAATCCGTGAGACGGTCTAAGGTGTGGACGATATTAGAGTTATAAAAAAGTTGAAAAAAGTTCTCCAACTTCAAACAGCCATAACTTTCGCTCCGGGTGTCCGTTTGGGCTCTACCACATATCAAATCGAAGCCAGCGAAGAGAGCTACGCACCAATTTGACACAAGCTAGCTTCTGTCGTGTTTTCGACCCCAAAAACCCCTCCGAAGGCCTCCAAAACCCAGTTTCCGTCACCGGTGTCCCGTCGAACTTGTCTTCAAACAGACCTAACTTTCGATCCGCGTGTCATTTCGGCCTCCTCCACCTGCCAGATCATAGCTCGTTCCATGAGCTTCAGTTTGACTGGTCACGTCTCCCACATGCACTCTTAGATCATATGTTATGGCCTTTTTAGTGGGTATCGGGTTTGTTATGTTTTTTAATGTCTTGTTTCTAGCACCCGTTCTCCATCAGCTTTTTTAAAATGGTC